>CM062809.1:254216875-255416875 GCA_031772625.1 Pinus tabuliformis | reverse complement strand
CAAAATGGAGTTGCCCAACGAAAGGGTCGCGCGCGGCGCGCGACCCATTGGTGGAGAAAACCTGTGTTTGGCACAAAAAATTCATAATTGACAAAATTTTCTCCAAATTTCTTGAAATTTGAGCTGGGAGTCCCAAATAAAGTACCATGCTTAGTCAAAGAGGCTTTGGCCAAAATTTGGAGTGGATCGGGCCTTTTCCGTCGTTTTAATGCCTTGGCCAACCTCCTTGGATCTGGCGATTGCAATTTTGACATTTCTATAAAACCATGACACTTGTGCAAAAAGTGAAGGATTTTTTTATTCTTTGGCATGTTATGGACAAAAACCTCTCTCAGTTTTCCAAAATTCATCTTTTATTGCTCTGGAACATCATTTGAGTGTGACTTGTCCCGATGTGTGAAACAAGGAATTTTGTCGAAATGGAGCGAAATGAAGGGGATAGGGGGCTTCTAAATTCTTGGGGAAATTTTTGGGAGTGGGGAGGGATGTTAGGAAGTAGGGGAAAGTGGAATCTCAGAGATTGAGCGAGGGGAAGGGGTCCAAAAGGGCAAAACACAGGCCAAACCTAGAAAATTGCCAGGTTGTAGCTAGAAACTAGGGTTTGTACAAAAATGAGGAATTTGGGGGATCTCAGTGATGGGAAGCATTTGATAAGGTACTTTAAGGATAGGGGAAGGTATATAAACATCAAGATACAAGTTTTTCCGATGATTTGACCATCCAAGAGAAATTTCCTTCAAAACCCTAGGAGAGGGAAATGACCTTGCCTAGGCGCAACTGAAGCATGAACAAGGTGTAAAATGACTCATTAGACACTGACATGATAATGAAAACCCTATGAATGATGATAGACTCAGCTGAATAGTAACATAGATTGGCGTTTGGGCAATTTTGAAAGGAGTGAAATCAAACCCTAGACCTAATGCCTAGTGACCAAATTTTGCTTGAAAACTCTTTGAAATGACAAAATTTGACCTTGACACTCTGAGACCACTTTGTAAGAGCATATTTGATCACTGGAGGAAGGCTGGAAAGACTGACACTAACATTGGCTCCAATGGGGATGGTAGCTCCTTGGAGGTGCCAAGAACCTTTGACCTCTAGGAGAGCAGACCAGTGTTTTCCAACCATTGGGCGATGGAGTCATTATTTTGAACGGATAACACGAAACCTTTGACACATTTATTGAATGAAAACTTGACTGAAACTTAACTGAAACTTGACTCAAACCGACTCGATGACAAATTGGAATGATGGAAGAAACTTGATTTTAACAAATTAACTCAAGACCTAAACTAAAAACTTAAAACTTGATGGCAGTACATAACCGCCTAGGTTACAAGACAACATACCATCAAACTATATCATAATGCCAATGTCACCAATCAAGCAGATGCCTTCTTGACTGATTCTCCCAATCAGATCTCATGATCAACAATAGATACTGGTAACTGGGCATCCAAAGACATAGCTGACCATGATCTCCTTCATCACTGAACACAACAATAATCACTTTCACTGCTGACTGTAACAAATCTGCCATTGGATCCTGGAAAACATGAAGAATTGACGTTGCCACCTCCTGCTGAAAGAACAAGGTATCCTTTGTTTCAAATTTTGATTTGCCTTCATCATGTGCTTCAGAAAGAGTATGTTCATGGTCCTCAAAAAATTCTGAACAAGTAGATGAGCAGATCTCCTCTTGAAATAACATTTCACAACATGAGACATATGAGGAAGAATCTGAAATGGAATCCTGAATGGTCTGATCTTTTGTAGTTTGAATATATGGTAAGTCATCCTCATATGATATGATAGCCAGATTCTCATTACATTCATCAATCATGAGAAAAGAAATTTCAGATGTTTCGTGAAACCCAACACTAACACTTCTATCAGCTATCATAGATTCATCCAGAGAAACCTTTTCACTTACTTGAACGAAGATATTGTCTTGTTTTTCATAGAGGAAATGGACTACCTCCTCATGAAGATCTAGTGCTGGTGAGATGAGAGCATTTAGGTCTGCTACTTCATTTTCTTCATTTGAGGCAGCCGCGACAATACAACTCTCTTTTATGAGATCCGGAACAACATGTTTTGCCTCATCACAATTTATCTCCCGATCTGATTTATCATCATCACTTTCTAAGATTGGAACATTACTTTCCTGCGTTACCTGCATGTTGTCTTCTTCTATGGACAGATCTGAAACAACATTTGCTCTTTCCTCATTTTCAACCATATTGAAATCTTCAGCCTGTTGATCTTGACAAGTATCCTCTAAGATTTCTGTGTGCTGCTGAAATGAATTCTCATACAGAGCCTCCATAATCTCAACGTCCATAAAATTATCATCTTCATAATATTTCTCAAGGCTTTCAATAAAAGTTGAAGCATGTTTGCAACAATCATGAACTAAATTTAATGATGGATAAGATGCTTGATATCTTTCAATAAACGGGGAATGAAAATCCTTTAAACAGTAAATACAAGCAGGCGGCAAACTTTCATACCAAGATTGAGCTTCACCTTCCAGAGTGGCCAAGAATATCTTCATCAAGCAATCTTCAGGAAAATCAACCTTCAACTTGCGAATATGCATGTGAAATCTAACTAGATGTAGAGCAGCGTCCTTCTTACCATCATCATTAAATACAGGCAGATTCCTTGACCAATCTACCTTTGTAATTTTATTTGGAAAACCAGCGATGTGATTTCGGATCAAGGGAGCATATCTTCTTGTGATCCGATCCATCTTGAAAATCTCAAAGCTACTGATCTTCCTACAGTGAAGTCACCATGAAGCATTGATCTCTGGAGTTTTCAGTGAAGGAGTCGCCAGTGAATGATTTCAGCCTTGTCAGTGTCTGATCTTTGTTCACCATCAACCATCAGATCTGAACTTGATACATGTATTGGGGTAATTAACAAGTTAGATGTCACGTTTACAAGCTAGACCGGAGATTGACCGAAGCAACGTTTATCTACTTCCGCTAATGCAAAGCAAAAGCGTTTCGAATGCTACCTGGCATAACTTCAGGCTCTGTCTGTAGCTTATAAAACAAATGACATCAACAAGCAAACAAGTTTGTTCTCCCCAGTATGGTCGCCAATATGTTAGTGCTTGAAATTTCACCTCAGGCTGAAAATGGTAAACTCCAAGGCAACATCAAGCCACTTAGCCTCGTAGCTAGCCCTACGGGGCAGGAGAGGGCTCTCTCCGGTCTATCACGACAAAGATCTTCAAAGGGCGAGATAACCAATAAGGAAACAATGATTTTAGGCTAGTAAACTGATAAAAGGTTTGAATTGGGAAGTTTTAAGATTTTGGTGGAAAATCGGGGAAAGGAAATTTTGGGTGCGGGGATTGGACACAGATTTTGCAGGGGATTCTTTGGGGCAAGGTAGGAGACTGTATTGATGCCTTTGAATTAAGTGAATGGATAGGAATGACCAGTGAGGGGCTAAAGAGAGAAAGAAACCTTCAAGATTTCTCTTTAGACAGATGAAAACATAAATTTTAAGAAAACTTAAAAGCAGAGCATGGCAATCATGAATTCTACTTTAACACTTCATTTGCCTAATTTGCAGAAGGAAAAGTGAGAAGATGAATCACATAACAAACTTACAAGTACAAAGAGAAACACACCATCAATACATGTAACCACAGGAATCCCAAAAAGGACTGCAAAACCCTGGTCTTTCTTCCTTTGCCAAAATTGCAGAGATACAATGAATAATACAATAGAGCTTTCTCCCTCAAGAGTCCAACCTTCCAGCCCTTGAAAATGATTGAGAAAATATATAATATAGGCAAGCCAGCCTCTTCCCTTGCCTCTAGGGGTCGAGCTCATCCTTCTAGGAGCTGTTTCAACCAATTCTAAACTGAGCACTAAAATCTAGGCAGTCAAAACAACTTGCCTCTATAAGCTAGGAAACCAATTCATTCATTAAATGTTTTCTATTTCATGAATGAATCTTCTAGAACAGGTAAATAAGTGTCATGTCAAGATGAAAATACATTAATTACATCAAAGAGGGTGAAAAATCCCATCACAAGTCAAAACTGGTCAAAGCTGGGCGAATTCCTGAGCTGTAGATGAATTCCTGTGAAAACTGCCCAACGGGTTGCGCCCTCTTCTTGAACGGGTCGCGCTACTTTGGAGCTGATTTTGAGGTACTTATAAGTGTCCAAATGAGGCAAAAGTGGGCGTCCTGGAAAGCTCTGGATTTCTACTTTCCAACGCAAGTGGAATTTCTGAATTTGGTGGTCATTTGCCCCTCCAAAGTTGCAATCTCCCAAGACTGCTTCCTGTGTGTCAAAAATGTGGCAGAAAGTCATTTTTTGCTTGTTTTTTGACTTTCTGGAGGCCCAAAACTTGGTGAAATTTCTTGGCAATGGCTGAGCAAGTGTAACATTCCATGAAAAATCCAGAAATTCTGAGTTTTCCCAAAATGGAGTTGCCCAACGAAAACGTCGCGCACGGCGCGCGACCCATTGGTGGAGAAAACCTGTGTTTGGCACAAAAAATTCACAATTGACAAAATTTTCTCCAAATTTCTTGAAATTTGGGCTGGGAGTCCCCAATAAAGTACCATGCTCAGTCAAAGAGGCTTTGGCCAAAATTTGGAGTGGATCGGGCCTTTTCCGTCGTTTTAGTGCCTTGGCCAACCTCCTTGGATCTGGCGATTGCAATTTTGACATTTATCTAAAACCATGACACCTGTGAAAAAAGTGAAGGAGGTTTTTCTTATTTAGCATGTTATGGATAAAAACCTCTCTTATTTTTCCAAAATTTATCTTTTATTGCTCTGGAACATCATTTGAGTGCGACTTGTCCCGATGTGTGAAACAAGGAATTTTGTCGAAATGGAGCGAAATGAAGGGGATAGGGGGCTTCTAAATTCTTGGGGAAATTTTTGTGAGTGGGGAGGGATGTTAGGAAGCAGGGGAAAGTCGAATCTCAGAGATTGAGTGAGGGGAAGGGGTCCAAAAGGGCAAAACACAGGCCAAACCTAGAAAATTGCCAAGTTGTAGCTAGAAACTAGGGTTTGTACAAAAATGAGGAATTTGGGGGATCTCAGTGATGGGAAGCATTTGATAAGGTACTTTAAGGATAGGGGAAGGTATATAAACATCAGGATACAAGTTTTGCTGATGATTTGACCATCCAAGAGAAATTGCCTTCAAAACCCTAGGAGAGGGAAATGACCTTGCCTAGGCGCAACTGAAGCATGAACAAGGTGTAAAATGACTCATTAGACACTGACATGATAATGAAAACCCTATGAATGATGATAGACTCAGCTGAATAGTAACATAGATTGGCGTTTGGGCAATTTTGAAAGGAGTGAAAGCAAACCCTAGACCTAATGCCTAGTGACCAAATTTTGCTTGAAAACTCTTTGAAATGACAAAATTTGACCTTGACACTTTGAGACCACTTTGTAAGAGCATATTTGATCACTGGAGGAAGGCTGGAAAGACTGACACTAACACTATCAACAGATTAATTGACTGACTAAATTTTCACTCTAGGAAATTTCTAAGCTTACATATAGGCATCGAATTATAATTTCGGGCTCTTAACAACCAATCGAAATACAAGGGGAGCAAATTATGAATCTTAACAATTTTCCAGTAATAAAATTGGACTTGTAACTAAATATCGAAATAGGAATTTATTCTGGTAAATCATTCCTATTTTCATGGAATGATGTTGTGGGTGGACCAACTTCTTCTTCGAATTGTCAGAATCATTGTCATAGTGCAGCATCTTAAGATCTGGAATTTGTTTTGCAGTTTATTATTCACAGAACAACTCGTCTGGAAATTAAATGCATTCAATTTATTGCAAGATCTATCCACATCGTATCCATGAGAATATCACGTTTTTATTAATCCTCATGGATTATAAATAATTTGACTATGTGCTTGGTGTGATACACATACCCTGATCGGAAATTTAAGTCACCACCAACTCGCCCTAAATTTATCACATGTTTTCTGCAAAGCTCATTGAGATGTCGGGACTTCTTTCATTCTAGTTGTGCCATACCGCCATGAACAAGTTGATCTACTTTTTGGTGATGCCAAGAGGAGACCGAAATCTAAGATTAATCCCAACAGGTCGTTGGTGAAGCACCATAATCCCTTACACCTTATTCATTATCTTTGATAGGTTACAATGCAACAGTAGTTTCAGAAGGAATATTAGTTTTGTAAAATCCAACCATTCAATTGAAACCTATGTAAGTGTTTATAGGCATGATGATAGGCCCAATGGGGCATTATACCAATTTGCTAATTATTAAATATGCACGTGCAACTACCTTCGATTTCAAATCTTAGTCAGTGGCACCCACGTCATTCTTTATCATATCAATATGGGCCTTTGGATAGCCAGCAACTTTAATCCCAAAATAGTCACCATACTTTGATCTAATGTGCTAAACAAGATCAAGAACACATGCGAATCCAACCTCAAGTTGGACAAACTTTTCTTGTCCATGTGGAGGATTTGTACGAGGAGACAACACATTTTCAATACCATTTTCTTTAATGGTAGTCAAATCATGGTCAATTTTCTCCATTGGCATGCATCATAGTCTGTATGCAGATCATGTTCTGCATCTTGTTAGATATGTCATGTGTGAGATCTGCAGAGGATCCTCTAGCACCCCATGTGATGTCACAAAATGAAGGATGATATTCTACTATTTGGCCCAAAGATCAAACGGATGATTCCACATATCGTAGTTGATGCAAACGTATGAACAACATTTAGTCTTCCATCTGTTTCTCTCTTGTTGACATGGAACACCCAGATAATGAAAACTAACTTAGAATTGATGTAACATTGGAACGGGAGGTGTACAATATTAGCACAACTAGATTTGAATGATTAACATGTCTACGCATTCCTTAACTTCAGTGTAGGAACATGAGTTTAGTCCAAAAGCTCTTCAGAATGCACGAAGCACACTGTAACTGGTGCAGGAATCCCAATTGGTACAAGAATCTGTTGCATGGTAAAAGAATTTGTTGCATGGTATGGGAATCTGCTGCATTGTCCATGAAGGTAAATGCAGGACCAAAGCTTGTATAAAAGCATGATCGAACCAGTTTTAAACCTACAACATAGAAAATTTTATTAATAGTGTTTTAATCCTGTTAAAATGAGGGAAGTAACAAATACTTGCAACAATAATCATTTAACCAAACAAAAACACGAGAGATTTTGAGTAATAATAAGACAAAATGGAGGCCCAACATAGACCATCCTTAAAAAATGTAACAACTACCCTAGATGTCTATGAGAGATAAAAAAAGAAGATGATGAAATTTAGAAAGAATTATGGATGATTAACGCAATAATGATTATTTACTTATCCCACTAGGGTTTAATAGATTCTTTAGGGTAAAATTTAAAGGAATGACCTTAATGGAGTAAAATTAAATTTCTTCAACATCCAATTTTAAAACTATAACTATTTTTCGCGTGAGTGAAGAAATTAACTATAGGGTTTCCACATTAAGATTTTTTGTATAGATGTTAGAGAGAACAATTTTACATGCAATAATTAAGCAATATCTAACACCCTCTTCCGACATGTACCCACGAAATCGGTTAGTCGGGCTAAACATGCAATGAGAGGCCACTATGATATGATTCGACCTCCTAAGTCACATTAAGAGAGTGAAATGACATAAAAACACCATACAAACATTAATTATCAGCTACATGACCCTTAGAAGACATGTTAATGACTTAGACAGCCTGTCCTTGGGTCCCACTAATGTTATAGATCTCTTAGGCCATAGTGATTCTCATGCTATGGGCAAGGGAGTGATCAAAAACCCAAAGTCTCTCTCACAGGCTTGCCTACAAGTGACTAGATACCAAATTTTCCAGTCCTATGCCAATGACTCTAGGATTTGAGCTACTTTATCAGGCCCAAAGCCCATGTCACTACCCATAATTTAACCATCTCTTCAAATCAGTAAGATAACCAGGAAATGACATTGTTAAAGAAAATACTTGTTTAAGACCTTGACTGGACCCATACTAGCCATGATAGGAATTTCGTCAAACATATTGAAAATGTGTAATCTACAGGTGTAATTAACATTTTTGAGCATAGAGGTCTCATACTTAGATGATAATCACTATGAACCATTGATTCCTCAACACATCAACTGCCATTCCATCCATTAGGTCATAGATACATAATCATTCAATTATAAGTAAAAACATCATGACATCCACACATGGATGTTTTCATAAAACACATACATAACCAACATAATAGCAACATAAATACTCATGAAAGTACAGCAATATATACCACATACAATCCATCAAAATGCTCATAGAAATACAAGTAGAAATAACCTTTCATTAATGATGAAAAATCCAAACTCAAGATGTGACTTCCATGTTCCACTCGACCGTAGAATGGCTCAGCCAAATCTCTCCTCCACCATTCACCCCCATGCAATATTCCAAGAATGAATATGGGATACAATAGAATACATCAATCAAAACCCATCCAGGGCTTCCAAAGGCCATCCACCTCATCCCATCAAATAGTGATTCCACCTCATGGTCGGACATCACAAAACCATCATCAAATTAGTCTCCATACAAGGCTTCAAGGGATTTCAGAGCATTTGTCCAACCAAGGCTTCCAAGACTAGTAACTCAACCCACAACTTATTCAAGGCTTCCAGAGTGTTTGTCCAACTAGGGCTTCCATAGCATTTATCCAACCAAGGCTTCCATGACTAGTAACTCAACCCAATTTGTTACATGACTTCCAGCACATTTGTCCAACCAGGGCATCTAGGACTAATAACTCAACTGAAGCTAAGGAAACATGAGAACCAAGAAAATAAAAACAATGAAAGTAAACCCACAATCGCCATGGCTATCTAGGAAATGGAAAGGCTAGGTAGTCCATTGTCAATCTCACCCATCCTCCTTCCCTATGACATATCACAACCAAAAATTGACATGCATATGCCTTGCATGCCAAAAATAGTGAAGTAAACATACATGCAACTCAGTACTTGCAAGAAAATCTGATGTAGTTGATGATCCCGATGCCCTCCTGTGCTCTCCTACTATTCCTTTGCCTTCTTGCTCCAAAAATCCAAGTATGCCACACCCTCCAAGAGTGCTCCAATAATACTCTAAGTCTCCTAGAGTATGAGAGAGAGAAAGAGAATAATGAGAGAGGTTCAAAACTGAACTGAGAAAATGTTCCCAACTAATCCTAAAAAGCCTTTTTATGAATGAGGAATCTATTTTCTTCATTTTCCATTATTTTCCTTCAATTTCCTCCTCGCATGCAACCTATGACCTTTTACATCCATTTTCTCCTAATTTCCTTTATTTTCATAAATAAATGTGCCAAAAATGCCATTTTACCTTTCCAAAGCCTTAGCCATTTCCTTTGCCAATTTTCTTAGCCATAAACAATCACAAGTGGTCCCCATCACTAGGATTATGCCCAACATTAAACTTCGAATTTTGCCTTTATTTACTTTTATTAAATGGAATTTTCACCAGGGATGTTATAGAACCCTCCCGCTTAGGGGAACACCATTCTCGGTGGTCAACAAAACCTATAACCATAAAAATGTTGTAAGAAAAATATATACTTTTGATGGACCTTTATAACTGAGCTCGATATAGTATTTACAATGATCATCCTGCTGAAAGAAAACCAACATAACAACATAATAACATGACATCATAACAACATAATACATAGTGGAGCTTTATAACAAAGCTCGTGGCCGAATTTACATCCATATACATATGTACATTAACCAACATCATCAAAACATATACCAAAATTTATACCAAAGCATATCCCAAAACTTATTTGCCTCAATTGGCAAACAAGGAAGGATACATAGATTACATCTGATCCACCATCTTACATGTAGCTTCATCCGGTCTAAATTGCTTCCATTGCACGTTAAATTGATCAATTGCTCAGTTCTGGAGCATGAGCACCATTTTCTGTACTATACACTAAGGCTCCGGTTGGAATTCTCCATCTGGTTCCACCTGCAATACAGACTAGTTAATCACATGATCAACATCCTTAACATACTTCTTAAGCAAATATACATGGAGAACATCATGGAATTTAACTTTCGGAGGAAATTCAAGTCGATAGGCTACTTGACCAATCCTCTCAATAATATTGAAGGGTCCACAAAACCATGGTGCCAGCTTAGCACATGATCCAATCTGAAAGGAGCTCTTCTTTGGTTTGTTGTGCAAGTACACCTATTCCCTAACCTTGAACTCGTTGAACAACCTATTGATATCTGCATAACTCTTGTTCCTATCCTGTGTTTCCTTTTGATTCTTCTTGATCACCTACATTTCCTATTTCATGTTTGCCAAGATATCTGGTAAATTCAATCCAATGCTAATTGGATCACTCCAATTGATGGGAGTGTTACAACTTTTCCCATACAATGCCTCAAAATGACTCATCCTCAATGACTCCTAATAATTGTTGTTGTAATCGAACTCAACCAGTGGAAGGTACTCTTCTCACTTCTATTGTTGATGCATCACATACATTCTCAACATGTCCTCCAATATCCTATTGACCCTCTCTGTCTGTCCATTGATCTGCAAATGATAAGTTGTGCTAAAGGCCAACTATGTGCCCAAACAAAAAAAAACGCATTCAAAAATGTGGAAGTGAACTTCGCATCCCTATTTGACAAAATCTTCTTTGTAAAACCATACAATCTGACCACATCTCTTATGAATACCTATGCTACATTGCTAGCTGAGAATGTGGAATTAACCAGAATAATGTGTGTAACCTTCGTCAACAAGTCCATGGTGACCATGATGGAATCATGTTGTCTCATTGTCTTCGACAAACCTATACTGATGTACATCGAAATGCCATCTCATTTCCACTCTAGAATCACAATTTGTTGTAGCATTCCATCTGTATATTTAAATTCTTCTATCACTCGGTGACAATCGAAACATCTAGCCACAAACTCTACTACATTCCTTTTCAAATTCGGCCAATAACAAAATTTCTTCCCTGCAGTTAATGTCTTATGATAGCCTGGGTGACCTGAATAAGGTTTCACTTGAAACTCTCTCAATGTCTCCTACTTGAGGTCACTGTTGTCTAGTACATATATCCTATCTTGGAACCTGGCCAACCCATATGATGAAAGACAATAATCTATACAATGTGCACCTATACCTTTACATGTACCTATACCTGTACCTGTACTTCCACCTATACCTATACCGCACCTGTACTTCTACCAGCATCCTGCTGCAACCTGTGTAAAGTCTCCATATACCTGACATCATGCTAACCTTCTTGCATGATCTTATCTTCTAGATCTATCCAATAGAAGCTTATAGCTGCCATGTGCTTTACCTATACCTGTATGATGAGAGCATCTACCACCATGTTCTATTTACCTTTGATGTACTTGACCTCAAAATCAAACTCGTTGATCATGTCCAACCATCTAACCTACTTGGCATTCAGACTCGATTGGTAAAACAAATACCTCAACCTAATATGATCACTCATCAGTACAAACCTCCTGCCAAGAAGATAGAGTCTCCACATCTTCAATGCATGTATGATGGCTGCTAACTCAAGATAATGTGTCAGGTATTTCTACTTATGCTTGTTTAGTTTTCAGGACTCATAACATACCATTTGTCAATTGTTCATAAGGACTCTACCAAGTCCTCTCTTGCAAGAATCTTTCCACACTACAGATTCTTTGTCTGGATCTGCAATCTCTAGCACGGGTGCATGTGTCAACAACTATTAAATTTTCTCAAAGGTGGCCTCACACTTCCTAGTTCATTCGAACTTGTTAACTTTCCTATGCAATGATGTGATAGGATAAGCAATCTGTGAGAAGTTGCTGATGAACATCCTAAAATAGCCCACAAATAAATGAAAGATCTCACCTCATCTGCACTCTTAGGAGCTATCCACTCCATTATGGCTCTTATCTTTTCTGGATCTAATGTAATGCCCTCCTTGGAGACAACATGCCCCAAGTAGTGTACCTTAACCTAAAAGAAGCGACACTTGCTGATATTAGCACACAATTGATGCTCTCTCAATAACCTCAACATTGGTGCTAACTGTTCGACATATTCTTCCTCATTTCTAGAATATACAAGTGTATAATCAATGAACACAATAACAAACTTATCCAAATATGGATGAAACACACTATTCATGAAACACATAAGTGTAGCTAGAGAATTAGTCAAGCGAAATGGAACAACAATGAACTCATAATGCCCATACCTGGTGTGGAAAGAATTCTTCTATATGTCTACCTCCTTGATGCATAACTGATGATATCCGGATCTCAATTTGACCTTGAAGAACGTTCCTTCTCCCTTTAGTTGATTGAACAAGTCATCAAACCTCGACAATGGGTACCTATTCATGATGGTCACTTTGTTGAATTTCCTGTAGTCAATACATAATTTCAGTTTTCATCTTTCTTTTTACGAACAATACCGGTGCACCCCATGGTGATACACTTGGCCTAATGTATCCCTTTTCCAACATTTTCTTCAATTGTATCTTTAACTCAACCAACTCAGGTGTACTCATCCTGTAAGGTTCTTTTGATGTTGGAGCTTCCCCTGGCACCAACTCAATAGAGAATTATACTTCCATATGAGCTGGCAACTCTGTAATTCCCTCAAGAAATACATTCTTCAACTTCTATAAGACTGGGTACCTATTCAACACATTTGCATCCTCAGCCTCCTTACCCTTATCACTACAAATGTTTACAACAAAAAACTTGCACCCTTTCTTATGACTACGCTTTCCTTGCATAGTTGTCACCATCCTAACTGATGTGGATTTCTTCTTACCTTTTAAGACTCTTGGTTCTCCATTATCATCAACAAACTCAATGGCTTTGTCATAACAGTCTACCTTAGTTCTATGAAGATACAACCAGTCCATGCCCAACAACATATTTTATGAACCCAACAGTAATACATTCCAATGTGCTATGGTAGACATACCATTCATGTCAAATGCACAAGTTCCTAACCAATGATGAACTCATTTCTTTGTACCTATATCCAATTGCACTAATGAAGACTCTACATGCAATTCCTTACTCAAACCACACTTATCCACCCAGTCAAGATTAACATTCCTATAATTAGATCCATGGTGAATTAAAATAGAAATAACTTAATCACAAAGCCTGCTGTCCATCTTAATGATATGTGTGTGATTCTATGCCTATTTGTTATCTAATTCTGCATAAATGCATGGAATACTCTGACCAAAATCCCCAACAGTTTGTGCCTCCTGCGCACTGTATATCTGAGGTCTACCACCTTGATTTTGTGGCTAGTATATCCTTCGATGATTTTTGAGACAAGTCCAAAACTCTATAGGCTTCCAACCTATCTCCTTGTTCTATTCCCTTGACCAGAATCCTTGTTCTCTATTTGATTTATTAAACTTATTACGTGGTGAAACATTCTCCTTGTCACCTGTGTTTTGTGGTCTTACTCTCTTCTTGTCCCATTTTAGTTTGTTCATTGCATTACCTTTCTAGTTTTGATTAGTCTCAATTATGTGTTTTGAGTGTTCATAGCAACACTTTAGTTTTTGGATGGCCTCCTCCAGTGATATAGGCTCATCAAACTCAATACTATCTTTAAATGAAATGATTAATCCACAAATGAATCTCTGAATCTTATCCTTCTCTTCCTTGAGGTGAGGCACATGCCTTAGCAACTTTAAAAAATTGTTATTGTACTCATCATCTATCATGGATCTCATCTCTAGATCATATTATTTTTCCCTATCATTAAAGTATCTTTCTGACAAATACTTCTTCTTGAATAGCCACTTAAACTCACTCCAAGTCAAATCTTCCTCATTTATACCTCTGACATTTTTCACATCTTCCCACCAAATATCTGCTTTTCCTTTGAGACTGAACGTAGCCACTCTAGCTTTCACGTTCTTTGAATAATCATGCAATCTGAAGAACTTCTTCATGCCTAGCAACCATGCCTATGCATCATGTGATTTCTTTATATCTCCATCAAAATTAGGTGGCTTTTCTTTCTTACACTCTTCTAGAAAATACCCCTTATCACTCCTCCTATAAGAATGATACCGATGATGATCATAGCACTTATCTAAATCATAACTAGAATCATACCTGTGTGTATCCCTTCTCCTATCTGGACTGTCCAAAAGTCTGCCATCTCTAATTGTGTCATCTATATCTGATCGGTGACCACCATGTGATCTACTACCATAGTGCCCCATTAGTTCTATCCTCCCACTCATGGCCGATCTGAAGCGGTCTCTGTCACTGCAAATTTGACAAGCTCTGAAGTATGTTTTCATTTATCTCTACTAAATTTTCATGTGCTTGTATGATTTTGTCATTATCTGCCTTAAAAATCCTCATTTCTTCCTTTAAGATTCTCAGTGTAATTTCCAAATCGAAATTGTTGCCAACACTATAATTCTTTTTGAATTCATAGGGAGAGTCTTTGTAGTCAACCATCTTTCTAGCCATTTCATATTTCTTCTTGCAACGTATATCATGTCAGCTAAACCAAATCATAATAAGCCAATGTACCTTAGTATAGATTGGGGAGGATACCTTGTCTAGAAGATCAACAAATCAATGTGATACATGTATAGCATAATCATCACATCATATAGAAACATAAAACATAAGAATATTGCCATGCAACCATCATTCTAGCTAGGGTTGAGTCATGAATGCATGAACTCCACAACAACACACACCAAAACCTCATGCATGAAAGCCAACACCATTACATCACTATGCACTTCACCACATGCAACCATGAAAATGCATAAGTGATACATAAACATCCACACATATGCATAAACACATATGACCAAGCATGAATGAACAATACTTGAAATCAAACCTGCAAGAATGATACATGCAACCAAGCATACAAGAATGTAACTGAACATGAAAGAATGTAACCAAGAATGCAAAAATGATACATGTAAGCGACATAAATCGACATGTAACCGGTCATACACTCACATCGATGCATTCCACAAAAACACCTCAAATTGCACACGACAACATCACTACAACCATGAACAACATTACGAAAATGCAACAAGCACATGGAATGCGAAGGTGATAGACACACATGCAACTGACATGCATTCATGACCAACACATAGCCATCCAGTCTGAGGGGTGAACCATGCTTTGATACCACTCTGTAACACCGTCCTCCCACATCTAACCAAGCAACCAGCTAATCGGGGTAAACATGCGACGTGAGGCCACTATGATATGATTAGACCTCCTAATTCATGTTAAGGAAGTGAAATCGACAGAAACACAACATATAGACATTAATTATCAGCTACAAGACCATTAGGAGACATGCCATCCACTCAGATAGCCTATCCCTGGGTCCCATTGATGTTCTAGATCTCTAGGGCGAATGTCGCTCTAATGTTATGGACAAGGGAGTGACATGAAATGCAAAGTTGCTCTCACAGGCTTGCCTTCCAGTGACCATAGACCAAATTTTCCAGTGCTATGCCAGTGACTCCAAGATTTGATCCATGTTTTCAGGCCTAGAGCCCAGGTCACTGCCCAAAATTGATCCATCTCTTCAAGTCCGTAAAATAATTAGAAATGACATTATTAAAGCGAATACTCATTTAAGACCTTAACTAGACCCGTACCAGCCATGATAGGCATTTTGTCAAACATATTGAAAATGTGTAATCTACAAGCATAATTAACAGTTATGATCATAGGGGTTTCATACTTAGCTGAGAATCACTAAGAACCATTGATGCCTCAACACAACAACTTGCATTCCATCCATTAGGTCATAGATACATTGATCATTCAATTGCAAGTAAAACCATGATGAGAGTGTGTTAGAGGTCTATTTGGGCACATCACTCCTGACATTCATATCAGTACCATTAGCGCCCATCAAACACTAATTCAGTTATTACATGCCCTAGACAAGTCATCACATTTAATGCCTCCTTCTATGAAATTTTTCTGGCCTGAAGCTTCGCTGAAATGCCTCCTTGGGACAACAGCACATCCCTAGTCAGGAGTAACTGCCCTGCAAATCAAGAAGGCCCACTCTAGCCTGCATTTTAGTGCACTTAGGCCTTATTTGACGTGTGCTGGGTGAGATTGAGAAAAATTTGCATAGGGTTCTAGGAATATTCCTTGATTCTAGATGATTCTAGAAGGATCCCATCTCTTATCTCCTTCTGTGAGCTCGAAATTGGATAGGCTAAGGATCCATTAACCTCCTATCCTCTCATCCCTTGCTCCATGGAAACTAACTCCAACTTTGGAAGGCCATTCAATACCCTCATTTATGACAAAACCACCTCCATTTCCTATAAATTGAGCACTCATCATAGTGATCAAGGGGGCTAGAATCTGAATATTGTAGAGAAATTCTATTGATTTGAGGTTTGATTTCATGTCAAGGAATGTTATGCTGCTAGATTGGTGTGCTTTTGGTGTGGCAAGGGTTGGACGGAAGCTAGATGAGTGGCATAGGATCGAACAGTATTAGGTGTAACTCTTCATTATACATTAATTAAGTGTTTGTTCCTTTCCTCATATTCTTGTTCATATCTATGATGATTATGTGCTCCAATGTCTTCGATTCCATTGGTTTATAGTAGATAGATCATGTATGCTTTGATCGTTGTTGTTTCTGTTTCTTTTGACACAGGTACCAATTGAACGGATTTAGTTCAAGTCGGAGAGATGGGAGCAATTCAATGGGGATCAAGCAAGAGAAAGACTACAAGTAAGTTACTTCATCTCATCTATCTACTATAGGAAAAGGTTAAACTACTTTCTTTCTGTTGTTCTAGGTGTAGCTACCCACCTAGAGAAAATGTGTTTATCCTTAGATGCAAATTCCATATAACAAATTGGTGACCATACTTGGAAATGAATGTCATTCCCAGTAGTTTATCCGCATCATATTACATCCTAGTAGACTTTACTTGACTTCATTCATCTCTTTTCAGTCATTTTGAAGCTTTTTTGGTTGAAATTTGCAGTTGAATGCCTATTCTAGGAATGTGTTGGTACCAGTGCACCCTTTGTAAGGGGACAATGCACTGCATTGCACCCTTAGCTTAGAGACAATGCACTACAGTGCATCTCCCCACTCAGACCTGCGCTGGTCCCTCTCAAGCTAAAAACCCACCTTTGGCTTGATTTTTCCAAAGTTTCTTATGATGTTGTTTGCTAAAAGATCAAAGTTTTCTATCGTTCTAAAATCAATTTGTATTTCTTATCCTAGCCCTACTTTGGCCTTGATTTTTTAGTTTTTCTTAAGTAATTCCTTTATCATTATCGATTCATTGTAAAAGTTAGCTTGTAATCTATTAGTCTTTTCTGAAAAGGAAGTGTCATAAAGTCTTTATTTCTTTGAAAAATGAATTGTCGTAAAGTCTTCATTTCTTGCAAAAAGTATTGATTGATTGTTTGTGCATTTATTTTTCATATGTTCATCTAAACATTAAGGGAAACAAAAAGAAAAACTTGCATTATTCATTTAGAGGTTTGTGTTTGCTTGTAGGAATAGTATAGGGAAAGTTGCATTAGATGTGTTGTATGCTCTTGATTAAAGATTCTGATTGCTCTATACCTTGTAGTTAAGGTTTTCATTGTTCAAATAAAATGAAAATAATGTTTCTCATCATAGTTGCATTCTAGGAATTTCAAATACATCACACAGTGAACCTGAAAGATAAACTCCTAAACAAGGTCAACTTAAAAGTTATCTCAATTAACCTAATGGATCATTGTAACTTAACACATCACATTTATAGGTCTAGGCTAGAGATGTGTTTCAATGTCATTAAACATAGCAGCTGTCACTAATTGTCTACGATACATTCCAAGTGTGATACCTCATCCCACGTATGTAAGTATATTGTAGCTCATCCATGTACTTTCAGGTATATAGGGCAATGTTATAGTATGAAAAGTATAAAGGAATGCTCTCATTGTGCAGTTTCACATTAGACAACGCTAACACTGATTGGGCCTCCACATACTATCGGGTATATTTTTGAGGACTACATTAGGTTTCTATATATCCAAAGGTAACCGAGTCGGACGCCTTGTATACTTTGATACACCGAAAATAGTATTCGGGGAGATTGCCTACATGTATGTTAAGTCCTTGGTTTATTGAGGTAGTATATTGCAGTTCACAATTACTTGGTAATCCTTTTTCCTAGATTATCCCTCATTTTTGTTGGGTTAATTTGATAAAATTAATTGACTGCAGATAACATCCTCCACGTCACTCCTTAGTTGATCTTATATTGAGACATATGGTAACAACTCCAGAGTCCACTGATCAAGGAATTCCTTTTGATGGGAATCCTAGTCCTTTTACTCCGTTCGAAAATACTGGTGCTCCTTATATGGCTACATTGTCCCTTTCGAGACCTATCATTGGCTTTCTAGTATGGTTTTTCTCAACCTCCTTGGCCCCACAGCTGAATATTCCTACAAATGGAAAAAATCAACCTCCACTTGATCCTAAAGTTGACCCTTTACCTTCTTCTTCAGTTGTTTCTTCCTCCCCTTCTTCCTCTTTGCTTGGTGAAAGTATTGACACTAGTAAGCAGGTGGGTAAGAAGAAGAATAAAGGGAAGAATAAGGAGAAGAATAAAATTCAGTAGGGGGAAACCAAGAAACCATTGCTTCAAATGCAACTTATGATGAGAAACCGTCTGATAAGCCTCACAAACTTCGATATCCTTACCAACTTTATATGGGAGACCATACTCTTCGAAATTGTTTTAGTATTCCTTCATATCTTAGGAGAATGGTCTTCTCATTAAAATCATCCCGTGTCATCAAATTTTGGAGATCGTGTTGGTGACACACCATCAACTAGTGATAAATTTAAGTTTCCCTGTAGGTTATGCAAAGGGAATCACCCCACTCACCTCTGTCCCTATCTGGATGAAGCCTAAAAAGTGTGGGATAACTGTCCTGCTTCTCTGCAACAACTTCCATCTAGTTACAGGAGACTCTTCCTTAATCCTTCACTAGTTGACGAAGTGACTGACCCAAATTAACCATTGGTCAAACCCACTCTCTCTAAATGTGAATCCCATGAGTCTATACTTGACCAATCACAGGTAGAGGAAATAGTTCACCCTAATTCACCTTCAGATAATTGTACCTTTCCTGTAGAGAGTGAGTATGATACCACTTAGGCTCTTTTTTTTTCTTTAGATTCCAATTAGCTTGGAGGCAAACCTCTTGTTCCATCAAGACAGGAGGAAAATCCTCCCATTCTTGTAACTCAAGGGGGTAATTCTCTCGTTCTTATGGTACGCCCTCCAAGTAGTCCGATCACTTCCTTTGATTGGAATTGACTAGCAGGATCTCATCTTCCTTCTTATGTGCCTTTCTAGATCATAGTACAGTTTTATAATATGATTGTATTTGGAACTATTATAGATGAAGATGCATCTGTGAGTATACTTTCCTCCACTGCTTGGCAGGCGCTCGGTTCACCGCCACTTGTACCTGTTACCCAGAATCTGTTGGCTTTTCAGAGAGGAACCAATCAACCATTAGGGATCATTCCTTAGTTTCCTATTACTTTGGGAGGAAAAATTGTTTATCTTAATGTGATGGTAGTCCCAGGCCCTTTAGATTACAATTTACTTCTTGGGAACGAATGTGTTTATGACATGGGAGATATTGTTTCAACACTCTTTTGAATGATGTGTTTCCCACATGAAGGAAGAATTGTCACTGTTGACCAGCTTTCATTTCCCCATCCAAATATGGATTCCAGTCAACCATCTTCCCTAAATGGTCCTTTTGTCCCAATGGTATCTTCACCACCACGGGTCAATTATGTGGAAAACCATTCCATGCCTACAACAACTAATGATCAATTTCATGATGTTGTGCATTATTTACTGGGGGCATTGGAACCATTTCTCTATAATCGGTTCCTTGCTACGTATCCCTTCCCGAGCATTGTTCTCCCATCTGATGAGAACCTCTTGGAAGTCATGACCTCTTATTGGTCGTGATCAAGGATATACGAGGATAGTTCCTGGTCTTGTGTCAACCTCATTAAAAAATGAAATAAAGGGTATGAGGATAGTTCCTGGTCTTGTGTCAACCTCGTTAAAAAATGAAACAAAGGGTCTGAGCATAGTTCCTTGTCTTGTGTCAAGCTCGTTAAAAAATGAAACAAGGAATATGAGAATAGTTCCTTGTCTTGTGTCAGGCTCCATAAAAAAATAAACAAGGAATATGATGATAGTTCTTTTACCATGTCAACCTCATTAAAAAATGAAATAGGTCCCAGAGCATAGTTCCTTGTCTTGTGTCAAGCTCGTTAAAAAATGAAACAAGGAATCTGAGGAGAGTTCCTTGTCTTGTGTTAAGCTCATTAAAAAATGAAACAAGGTCCCCTGGAGCCTGTTCCAATTCAAGTCTTTGATTAGATCTCATAAAATCCTAGTCAAGTATTTCACTTGATCTCGTAAATGAACCTTCATTCCATCCACTTGATAACCATGAGTAGTCTACTTAGGTGAACGTAATGAAGCTTGGGGGGCATGCACCTAGAATCGAGTCATCATGTTGGGGGCATGTAAAACAATCTCAAGCTTGTGTAAACATGAAACTGAATCCATGCATAGTTCCCTATTGTTCAAGCTTGTGTAAAAATTAACCCATCTCCATTTTAACCCTCGTGATTGCCATTCTATCAGCCTCTTCCATCAGATGAGCCTTTGTTTTTTTCCTTCCATCATCATTATCCACTTGGCTGATCATACACTTTGACTTGGTTTTTTTACCCTTTTTGAGGAACAATTGCAATGAGTGGTCTTATTGGCCAGCCTCTTCACATAAATCAACAATTTTTTAGATGTTCCAACATCACCGGAACTAGTTGCTATCCTAGACACCACTCGTTCCTCTAAGTGGAGTCCTATTTAAGCCCTTTTCAAACTCTTGAAACATGAAAAGATTGTATAATGCTTGTCCTTTTTAGCTCATAAACAGATTGGAAGCAACATCTACTCAGTATAAGTTTAACCCTTTTCCATATTAAGATAAATTATTTACGAAAAAGGAATACATTGATCAAACATGGTCAATAGGTTCTCTCTTGTTTATTTTATGATTTTTTGGACTTGACAGACAAATTTACGAAAAAGAGCGTGTGGAGTTTTTCTTTTTGTCCCTTTTCAAACTCTTTAAACATGAAAAGGACCGACTTCTCATTATCGTTAAACTCGTTAAAACATCAAATAGCAACAAACTTGTCCATCATGGCAAGACCGAGTTTCACCTTCACTAGATTCGTTAAAACATCACATAGCGATGGATTCACCTGAAGGGTGGAATTATACTACAAGCATATGTTATCCTCCTCAAGCTTGTCAGAAAATAAAAATAGGTACTAGTTAGCAATGACTGGGGAAAATGCGAAAAGGGATAAATCAATTTATGGTAGCAAGTCGCTCTTGAACATGACACTTTCACTTCATCTTCGTGACTTTTTGGGTTGGGTTATCGGCTTGATGGTTATCATACTATGCTCTATCACACCATCCATCACTTTGGTTTTGGGTCAATGATGTCAATTCATTCAGTGTCGCCGACATGTTCAAGAGAAGTCACTTAGTAAAACTTTGTCCTTTGCTATACTCATAAACCTTCATTTTCATGACCACCACTCCTGAAGCTTGTGTTGTTCGCCACTCCTGAAGCTTGTGTTGTTAGTCACATTCTGTATCCAAAATAATTACCCTCGTTTCATGTTGTTAATGGGGGATACATCAAGGCCCTCCTACGATGTGTCACTTCTTTTCGACATTAACACATTATCCATGAAGTTGACTTAGAAACACACTTCCAACACCTTGAGGCTTGCATACATCAATGGAAAGTTTCTCCCTTCCAGTGATAGGTTGACATTACTATCCTTTAACCGAAAGACTTTGTATGGTGTTCAACATCAAAACATTTATTCACACCATAAAAAGTACTGTAGTACCTTGAGAATCATTATCATTATCAGTGATCTCTCTCGCGCCTGTTAACGGCTTACATCATTGGTTGGTAATCAGACGATGTCTTCCCATGTTCTACTTCAGATCACATATTCACATGGTTATAATCATACTTAAGAAAATGATTGGACGAGATAGAAGAACCTAGATCTAGTTTCATCCATCAGGGCTACGATTTCAAGAGAGTACTAAATCATCTATACAATGGCTTTACACGGATGGTCATCCTATCATGGGTCTATATCTATAGACAACTATCTATCTACTTGTAATGAAAAGTTTATATGCTAAGTATGGGTATGCCTTCCCTCGGAAATTCATAAAAAATCCAAACTATCTTGATATTATGTATTGTAATTGATGTAGGTCACCATCCACTTCAGTTCCTCTCCGTCACATTGTAAAGAATATTACTCGACATTATCATTTTTGACTTCATGCTTTAGGGGGCAACTTTTATAGGTCTATTTGGGCCCCTCACTCTCAACATTCAGAACAGTACCATTAGGGGTCATCAAACTCTAATTCAGTTGTTACATGCCCAAGACAAGTCATCACATTGAATACCTCCTTCTATGAAAATTTGCTGGCCTGAAGCCTTGCTGAAATGCCTCCTTGGGACACCAGCACAACTTTCGTTAGGGGTAACTACATTGCAAAGTAGGTAGGCCCACTTTGGCCTGAACTTTTGTGCACTTAGGCCCTCTTTGACCTGCACTGGGTGAGATTGAGTGAAATTTGATTACGGTTTTAGGAATATTCCTTGATTCTAGATGATTCTAGAAGGATCCCATCACTTATCTCCTCATATGAGTTCTAAATTAGATAGGCTAGGGATAAATTAACCTCCTATCCTCTCATCCCTTGCTTTATGGAAACTAACTCCAAGTTTGGAAGGCCATTCAATACCCTCAGTTATGACAAAACCACCTCCATTTCCTATAAATTGAGCACTCATTAGAGTGATCAAGGGGGCTAGAATCTAAAGATTGTAGAGAAATTCTGTTGGTTTGAAATTTGAGTTCATGTCAAGAAACGTTATTCTAGTGGATTGGTGTGCTTTTGGTGTGGCGAGGGTTGGACTGAAGCTGGATGAGTGGCAGAGGATCGAACTGTATTGGGTGAAACTCTTCCTTCTACATTAATAAAGTGTTTTTTCCTTTTCTCTTATTTTTGTTCATATCCATGATAATTATGTGCTTCAATTTCTTCGATTCCATTGGTTATAGTATATAGATCATGTATGCTTTGATCATTGTTGTTTCTGTTTCTATTGACAGAGGTACCAATTGAGTGGATTTAGTTCAAGTGGGAGTGACAGGGGCAATTCAAAGGGGATCAAGGAAGCGAAATACTACAAGTAAGTTCCTTCATCTGATCTATCTACTATAGGAAAAGGTTAAACTACTTTCTTTTTGTTGTTCTAGGTGTAGCTACCCACCTAGGGAAAATATGTTTATCTGTAGATGAAAATTCCATATAACAGAGTGACACATGTTTGTTGTCATAAAACACATACATAACCAGGATAATAGCAGCAAAAATACTCATGAAAGTATAGCCATATAGACTACATACAATCCATCAAAATTCTCATGGAAATACAAGGAGAAATAACCTTTCATTAATGATGCAAAATCAAAACCTGCGATGGGACTTCTATAGGTTTTAACCCCGTACATAAATCACTTTCATACAAATTCTAAAATAGAAAATAAACAAAGACAAGAGCATAACACATAAAACAAATATACACAGATATTTTCCCCTGGATCACAAAACCGGGACTATCAGATTGATTTTTCATTATGGTCCTTTCAATCTTACAATACATATATATACATTTTGAAGCATCCATAAACCCCAATCCATTAACCTTGAATTAAAACATAACCGTAGTTCCCTTGAACAGATCTACAAAATAACATGGACCAAAAACCATCGCGCTCAAAACCATGTGTGAAAACCATGCACAAAATGATAGGTAGGTGCGCGCACCTAATATATGGTCCAAAAAAAAAATCTTGGGGCATTGCCCTGGACCCCATAGAGGGGGGATAAGACCCCACTCAAACCCCTCCTCTGACCCCCCCATTGCGCATCTCCCACTTGTTGTTTTCTTTCCATAGGGGTCCACAGGAGAGCTTAGTTATTTATCAAGCCCTGCAACACCCATTGTTTATCTACACGAAGAGAACTTCTTAGATCTCACAAATTTTGTCAATGCATCTGCAATATTCTTGAAATTGTACACCTTTACCAGGAACACCTTTTTGTCTTCTATCATATCCCTCACAAAGTGATACTGAACATCAATGTGCTTTGTCTTTGAATGGTAAGAAGGGTTCTTTGCCAAGAAGATTGCACTTTGGCTATCACAGTCTATCCTTATAGCTCCCTGTACCTACCCCATACTTAACACAATCTCTCCAAACAAACTGCTTCCTTCCTTGCATGAGTGGCTACAATGTATGTTGCCTTTGTGGTTGATAGTGCCACTATAGATTTTTTCTTACTCATCCAACTGACCGCACCTCCAAATAGGTTAAACACATACCCATTTGTAGATCTTATCTAATCCAGAACTCTAGCCCAATATGCATCAACAAAGCCATGGATGTCAAAAACTCTATCTAATCCCAGTCTTCCTTGGTAGCACAAACCATATTCACTGGTGCCATGCAAATACCTGAAAACCCGCTTCACTGTTGTCCAATGCTCGTTCCTTGGTTTTAACATAAACCTACTCAATACTCCCACTGCATGTGAAATGTCTGGTCTAGTATAGACCATCACATACATCGGGCTACCGACTGCACTTGCATATGAAACACATGGCATGTCCTCTTCCTCTTCTGTGTCTTGGGACACTTTACAAGAGATAACTTTACACCTACAGGAATAGGAACCTTCACCAGTTTACTATCCTGCATATTAAACCTTTGCAGTATTGTCTCAACATACTTCCTTTGGTTTAACCAGAGCTTCCTCTTTGCCTAATCTCTTTTCATTTCCATGCCCAAAATATAGTTTGTAGCACCAAAATCTTTCATGTCAAATTTCGAGGATAATTGGTTCTTCAAATCCTGGATAGTTTCTTTGTTATTTCCAACGAGAAAAATATCATCCACATGCAAGACCAGATAAATAACACGGTAACCAATTAATTTAAAATACACACAGTGATCTTCTTTGCTTCCAGTGAAGCAAAGTCCCTGTATAAATGTATCAAATTTCTAATACCACATCCTTGGTGATTGTTTTAACCCATACAGAGACTTTTTTGACTTGCATACTAGTTCTTTCTTACCCTTCACTACAAATCCCTCAGGTTGCTTCATGTAGATCCCTTCTTCCAGATCCCCATGAAGAAATGTTGTCTTCACATCCATCTATTCTACCTCGAAATCGAAAGCAACGGAAATAGATAAAAGTAATCTAATAGAAGCTACCTTTGCAAGAGGAGAAAAAATATCACCAAAATCAATTCCTACAACCTGGGAATAACCTTTTTCTACCAACCAAGCTTTATATTTCTCCACCTTTCCTTCTGCATTCGTCTTCTTCTTGAACACCCATTTGTTGCCAATGGGTTTCCTTCCAACTGACAACTCCACCAGATCCCAAGCCTCAATTTTGTGTAAAGATGTCATTTCATCAACCATGGCCTCTTTCCAGAGTTTTCCATCCACTGTAACTACTTCTTCCTTCACAGTTTTGGGATCATCATTAGCAATAGATAAAGAAAAATTTGATGAGAAACTAGATGGACTATACCATTCTGGCTGCCTTCTTTCTTGAACTGATCTTCTCACAACCAAAGTTTATGGCTCTTCATCTTCTGATGTAGAGTCTGATTCTTCCTCCTTAAGCTCAAACTCCACCTTCTCAGGTTCCCTTGGTTGGAATTCATGTTTAATAACATCTTTCACCTCTTTGAACACCACATGTCGGTTGTGCACAACCTTCCTTGTTACTAGGTTTCAAAGCGTATAACCCTTTTAACCATCCTTATACCCAATAAAGATGCACTTTTCAAATTTACTATCCAAGTTTTTTCTTTTCTGCTTTGGAACATGTACATATGCATCAAATCAAAATACCCTCAAATGTGAAAGAGAAGGCTTCTTACCAGTCCATACCTCTTGTAAAGTCTTATCCTTCAACGCTGATGAAGGTGATCTGTTGACCAGGTAACATGAAGTCTCCACCGCCTCTGCCTAGAGTTCCTGTCCTAACCCAACACCACTGAGCATGCTTGTTGCCCTTTCCATCAACGTCTTGTTCATTCTTTCTGCCACCCCATTTCGCTGAGGTGTCACTAGTAGAAAAACATGGAATTAGTGACTAGGTGACTAAAAATGTTAGTCATCGCAATTATTTCAAGTGAATTACTACTAAATTTGAGCAATTTTAAGTGACCAAACTAAAAATGACTAACTTAAATGACTAATTTAGTCTAGGGATAAAATATATGACAAGATAATAAGTGACTAAACTAAAAGCGACTAACTTAAATGACTAATTTAGTCTAGGATTAAAATATACGACTAAATAATAAGTGACAAAATTAATAATGATTAACGTAAATGACTATTGTAGTCCAAAAATAAAACTATGACCAAGGGGTCTCTGAATCCATCTACAATGTTAAAATTATGAACACCCTTTTGTCTTTAAAATTTAACGCTACATATGGATTTAGAGACCCCCTTCCTTAAATCCATCTATAGTGTTAAAATTTAGGGACCCTCATCTGCAATGTTAAAATTTAGGTAGATGGATTCAACGACCCCCTTAAAGGGGTCCATGAATACATTTATAATACTAAAATTACAATATTTTTATACCATCACTACTAAACCAACATAGAAGTTGTTATTAAAATGATTAACCACAACACATATTAACATAGTCAATATCCTTGTCATAAATATAAAAAATTATATATATATATATATATATATATATATATATATATATATATATATATATATATATATATATATATATACACGGGGTTATTCTTAATGACTATCATGACCACCACATTTCCACTCTAATTTATTTTTTAACAATTCAATATATAAATATACATAGAATGAGAAAAAGTGTATTGTATCAATGTGGAATAAACACTTGAACATAGGAAATTGGTCATTTTTTACTATTAACATATGGTGTTGGTGAAGCTATAACAAAGCCCTCTTTGTTTCCTTCCCTCCATACTTTTTAGTAATCACAAGTTTGTTTTATTTTTCATTTTTATATTTCCCTCTACCAACTCCCGCCTTTGGAGCTTTGGTGTTTGGAATCGATTTGCAATAGTCCAACCGTGTTCTACACATTTACATTTATTTTTCATTTTAAATTTCCCTCACAAAATACAAATATGACTAATGACGATACTAAAAAAGGACTAAATACAAATATGCGTAATCATGAATCATCACAAATACAAATTAAAAGAATAAAAAATAAATTTAATTAATTAATTATTTAAAAAATAAAATAATTTGATATAATTATTTTTAAACACTGAAACATAATTCAATTAATTATTACAATTATTTCTCCAAATACGAAATGAATTTCCAATACACTATATTCAAAGACCACCTCCTCTAACCCTTTGACACCTACATCTTGTAGACCGCCTCCTCTAACCCTTTGACATCTACATCTTTATAAGCTTATATTTAAAAAAAGACTAAAATACAAATATGGCTAATCGTGAATCATCACAAATACAAATTTTAAAAATAAAAAATGAATTTATTTAATTAATTATTAAAAAATAAATAAAAAAATTGATACAATTATTTTTAAACAATAAAACATAATTCAATTAACTATTACAATTATTTTTCCAAATATAAAATGCATTGCCAATACATTATATTCAAATACCAGCTCCTCTAACCCTTTGACACCAACATCTTATAAGATTCTTTTTAACTTTGTTTATCCTCTAATTCATCTTATAAAACTCTCTTTTTTAACTTTATTAATCTTCTAAATAATTTTCTAACCGAAATCTATAGAAACAAGTTAATATAAACATAAAACTTATTAAAAAACACTTACCTATAATAAGCTAGACGAAATAGTATACTTCAAGGCATTCACTTCATTCCTAATATCACAACACCGCCAAACAACCCATAAACATTATCCTTCAAAACATTAACTTCATTCCTAGTGTAATGCATCTCAAACCCTCATTTGACTATTGATACCTCCTAAAAACAGCCTTCACATTCTCCTCTCTCACTAGAGCAACAAGTCAATCCAACTCATGAGGTGGAACAAGTCAATGTAGCATGAAACTAAAGGAACAAGTTGAACAGGCCATTCTATCAAGCAACTTGAAAAAAACACCTACTTAGCTATCAAGTTTCATGGGAGTAGTGCCTTGTGTTATTTTATTTATCCTAAAAGGCACATTTCTAAATGTCATTTATTAATTTGTTATTCTTGATGTTGACTTCCAATTGAAATATCAAAGAAACTGAAAATAGATAAATTAATAGCCCTAAATTTACCTTCGTTTCACACTCCCACGCTATTCAAATGTCGTGTGTGCACTAGTATAATAGATGAATCTGGGCCACAATTTCTAAGGTCCCACGTTCGACTACCTCGGACCATAAAATTCAACAGAAACCCCAACCAGCCCAATCTCTTCGATCTCCCTATTGTAATGGTTGCAGAAGAACAAAACAAGCAGAGGAAAAATAATGGGACGATTGTAGTTGAAAACGACCTGAGAGTGAAAGCAATGCGGTAGTGTTGAGAAGCGCAAAGATTAGGCTTGGAGTAAAGAAGCCCTCAATGTGAGCTTAAAAATACAAATACTTCTAAATTTCTCATTGTAGAGGGCCAAATGTTATTCCTTCCATTTATAATCGATGGATAATTTGCAAACTCCTCCATGGGGAATTTTCAAGAACTCATTTGAATTTGGGCAACGATGGGGATTAGAACAAAGGTTTCTTTGAAAACTGAGATAGATTGGATGTGGAGAAAATGAATCAAATACAAAAATGCCCCCAATAAATGCTGAAAAAATCACTAGGGGGCGTGAGAAAGAGAAATAATAAAATATACATGTTCAGGGATTCATTTAGTTGAGGTCTTGTTCAATTTATTTCGGGGTTTTTTTTGTGAATTGAAACGAGAGGGGCCAAGTCTGGGGATGGATGGGGGATCGGGAAACATTAAAAATTTCTCATCTTTGTGTCTAGGGCTTACTAGATTCGAAACCTGGTTTCGAAGAAGATGAGGAGGCTCGTCGTGACCGGATTTGATCTCGACGTGTTGTATATAACCAATCGGCTCATGGCCATGTCATTCTCGGCAGAACATATGCAGGTGATGTACACGAATATGCTATAGCAGGTCAAGGGAGTGCTCGAAATGCATCATGATGGGCATTATAAGGTGAGTGAGTGTCAATTTTCTTTTAAAAAAATAAAAAATCTAAAACATAGATTTTTATGTAGAAAAAAAAACACCCATATTCTACAAACCCTGCATCCTACATTTATTATATCACTTGTAAATAAGATAACCCCACATTCAATTTTGATGGAATAATCACTACACCTCTATAGAATCCGTAATTTCCAACCTGGGGATCCTAGTTACTGGCTTGTAATGTTTACCAATCACCTGCGGGTTTTGGTGTAACGACAAACCTCCACATGGTATCAGAGCTTGGACCCAGGTTCGATTCCCCCAAGTTTCTTTTGAGGGGGGTGTTGGAATAATCACTACACCTCCATAGAATCCGTAATTTCCACCCTGGGTGTCACGGCCCTACACCTGCGGTAGTCTTTCAACCGCTTATAGCGGGGTGCAGCACTACCAATCGTTTTCTTTTCACCAATACTTATGATTGTAGACTACGCCTTAACATTCCATACTTAGTTTTATTTCATTACCAAGTATTATTAATATGGTCCTTTATACAAGTGAAAGCCCTGATTGTAGACTACGCCTTAACATTCCATACTTAGTTTTATTTCATTACCAAGTATTATTAATGTGGTCCTTTATACAAGTGAAAGCCCATAACATTCACATAAATAACATTATACAAGAGACATGCAAAACAGTATAAAGGGAGGGGCAACTCCCTGCAATATGAGTCTGCTCGAATATCAATATATATAAATTTTCCACTTTTACAAAGTACAGACTAAGTCCTTGGGAAACCCAAATTTATACTTAGCCAATTTTCACAACTTCGGCAAACTCGGTTTCCTAGCTCGTCAGCGCCTCCGCAGGGTCGCTGTGCGACTCTCCAACCCTTTGTTCACCTCATCGCACGATCGTGTTGTTTTCCCAACTCAGGCACGCCTCCAAGTTGCCACACATGGGTGCCTCTACCCGAGACACACCTCTGTTCACAATCTCAACACTTCACCAAGTCACCGTGCACACTTGCACACCGGGCGGGCACTCACCCAAGTCACCAAGGCACCCACGCCAAGTCGTCGCACAAACTGGGCGCCACACACCCGTGCGCGCCTCAACCGTCCGTCAGGCACCACACACTCGTGCACGCCCTCACCCAACCACCGGGTGCTCCTGCCCGCACCTTCATCCACAATCGAGACAAAGCGAGTCACCTCCATGCAACCGTGCCCAAGAATGGGCGCATCCAAATCTACGCCTTCCTCTTAGTACTACGCACTAGACCTACGCCTTCCTCTTAGTACTGCGCACTAGACCTATGCCTTTCTCCCTTAGAGCGAAGAAGATGAGCGAGTGAGTTGTTGTCAAATGAGAGACAGCGCTCTAAAATATATATGCATAGTAGGGGAGGTCCTGGTTTGCCCAGTCGACCTCTCCCACGCCGTTGCTCCATCGCAAAAGCCCCTAAGTCATCCTGTCGGCCTCCATATGTATTAACATATGTCCCACGCCATATAAACATGTCCATGCTCCCTTCCTTGTGCACATTATCTCACATAACCATTGCACATCCAGGTCGTGAGCTTGTCCTCCAACCAAACCGCAGGTCACACTGTTCATCCGCACGCACGCATCATCCGCCCGCGCGCCTAGGAACCGCAGGTCGTTACATCCTCCTCCACCTGAAATCGTTATCGTCGTCGACAACATACCATCCTAGTAGCCCTCCACCAAGATCAGTACCAACTGCCTCATCCATGATGTCAACTCCTCCACATACTGCAAACATCTCTGCAACATATGTAGAACCACCATCTCCATCATGTCTCGTCCTGGCAACCATCTGTCACCAAGATTACCATGCCAAGGTATACACCTCATCGGTATGTCATACATTAGAAATCATCTCAATCCATGATCATCGATCACCCTGTCACAATCTCCACATGCTGCTCTCCATCATGGAAGGCTGGCCCCTAAATCTCAAGCTACATGCTTCTTGCAACCTCCCGTGTCGACCTCATCATGTGTCATCCTCATGTGAACTGCTACCATGATGCTCCAACATAATGCTAACACATCTCTGTACATACCAGCCCCCATGTCTGAACTAGTTGGGTAGCTAATCCAACTGTCACGCTCAAACCATGAGAATGCACATCCTCATGCCACCATCAGTTGTTTCTCAAAACGTCCTGTCACATCCTCAACTTGATTAAGAATCCATCTCCATATAAGTGTAAGCCATGCTCAGGTCCATGAAGTAGCTCTCATCTCATCTGCAACATGTTGTCCATGATGTCTAGTACTAATGTGTTGTATGAAGTTAGCCACATCTATCCCGACATCATCATCCATATGTGTATCTCCTCAATATGAAGAGACCATCTCATCAAACTTTGACTCTCGATGTGTCACATCTAGGTCCATGAAGCAACCTCCATCATATTTTCAATTTGCCATCCCTCAAGTCTGCCATAGAAACAAGTATACACCTGTCTCATCTATCCATGTGCTGCCCATGATCATAGATCTATCAGCTCCCATGTGTCAAAGGGGGTTGATTCGCGGCTCAACCCATGCCCAAGTGTTTCCACCAAGGCATCATCATCGTTGTAACTCCATCACTCCAAAGTGTCTCATATCGATCCTCTACATCAAGTCACTCTTTCAAGCCATTCCCATACATGTACTTGAAAGTATGAACCCCATATTGCATCAAAGTCTCCAACCTCAGCTCCTCAATGCATCAGATCCTCCAAGTCCACCATATATGAAGTCCCTAAAAGTCACAACCTCATGTCATCATGAGCTCCATGAGTCATCTCCAACCAACATCTTAGCAAGCATACAAGTCTCGGCCCAAAGGTCTCTGCAAGATGCCTCATCTCTCCATGTAGTAGGAATGCTCCATAGTTTGCTCACAACTCCATCCAAGTCCATGGTATTTTTGTACATAAGTGCACAACCTCTCCATCAGCTCATAAGTAAGTCATACCAATGTCACACCAGTAATCCACCTGCACAACATCCCTGCCTTGGCACTCTTCATTGGATGCCCATAAGTAACACCTCTACAAGTGCTCCTGCACAATGTCCTTGCATAGGACTTCCATGCTCCATGTCTCCAACCTGATGTCCATGACTAAGTTTTCCATGTAGTCCAACCAAGTAGACCCATCACAACAATCAGTCATCCTCATCCAAGCTTGCAATCTTCAGTCTAGTGAACTCGGTCACCCAACCACATCATCACATCACGAGTCCCTTCCATCAGAGCTCCTCCACTGAAGGTTCCACCAAGAGTTTCTCTTGGTCTTGGCCATGAGAAGTCAACCCAAGCATCATCATACCCAAGTGTGTGCCCTCCAATCTGTCCATGACTCATGCTGGGCACTTAGCCAATTCTCCATGTGGCTAAAGCATGACCCAATCCTTCACAACGATCATCATGTTCCTCCCTTGTCACGAGCCTTTGTACCTTCTACCATAAGGTCACAACCAACCCCAACAAGTCCTGCAACAATCAACAATCCTTGCTTCTCCATACAAGGTCTCATCATAGACATCCACGGTAAGGTCCTCCCTAGCATCGACAAACTGACTTTGCCCTTCCCTACATACGGTCCATCTACCAAATGCTCAAATTAAACACAAGTATCAATAGCACTTACATCATCATCATGAGGTTCCTCCATATGAGTATCCTCATTCATCCATGTCTGCAAACTGCACGATCCTAGTCCAACTTGATCAATCTCAAGTTCATCCTCCATCATTGCCATGTCTGCAACATCTTCAATCATCATGGCTTCCTCTTCCTTGTCAGCACAATCTGCAACTTCATCCTACTCCATTGCCCAACCAAGTTGAAGAAGTTCGTCTTCAACATTCTTTTCCAAGACTTCACGCTTATCTCGAATCCAAGGATTCTCTTCTTTCATCCGCTTCAACCTGTATAAGGTAAGCAAGAGCCTCCCTTTGCATTCTTTCAAACTTGCCATGCCTTGTCGTTCAGCTTGGCCCAAGCACAAAGCTTCTCCTCTGCTAAACCTGTTTCACCATTCACCTGAATCACCCTGATATTCCACTTGTCACCTGCAAAACTTAAGCTACCTGCCAAGTCTTCGGTCTTCGTAGAATAATGTCCTTGATTCCGTCCACCAGCACCAGCTCTGATACCACCTGTCACGCCCCTGCACCTGCGGTAGTCTTTCAACCGCTTATACCAAGGTGCGCACTACCAATCGTTTTCTTTTCACCAATACTTACGATTGTAGACTACGCCTTAACATTCCATACTTAGTTTTATTTCGTTACCAAGTATTATTAATGTGTTCCTTTATACAAGTGAAAGCCCATAACATTCACATAAACAACATTATACAAGAGAAATGCACAACAGTATAAAGGGAGGGGCAACTCCCTGCAATATGAGTATGCCCGAATATCAATATATATAAATTTTCCACTTTTACAAAGTACATACTAAGTCCTTGGGAAACCCCAAATTTATACTTAGCCAATTTTCACAACTTCGGCAAACTCAGTTGCCCAGCTCGTCGGCACCTCCGCACGGTCGCCGCATGACTCTCCAACCCTTCGTTCACCTCGTCGCACGATCGTGTTGTTTTCCCAACTTGGGCGCGCCTCCAAGTCACCACAGACGGGTGCCTCTACCCGAGACACACCTTCGTTCACAATCTCAACACTTCACCATGTACCATGCACACTTGCACGTTGGGCGGGCGCTCACCCGAGTCGCTAAGACACCCACGCGAAGTCGTCGCACAAACCGGGCACCCCACACCCATGCACACCTCAACCGTCCATCGGGCACCACACACCCATGCACGCCCTCACCCAACCACCGGGCGCTCTTGCCCGCACCTTCACCCACAACCGAGACAAAGCGAGTCACCTCCGTGCAACCGTGCCCAAGAATGGGTGCATCCAAATCTATGCCTTCCTCTTAGTATTGTGCACTAGACCTGCGCCTTTCTCCCTTAGAGCGAAGAAGATGAGCGAGTGAGTTGTTGTCAAATGAGAGCCAACGCTCTACAATATATATGCGTAGTAGGGGAGGTCCTGGTTTGCCCAACCGACCTCTCCCACGCCCTTGCTCCATCGCAAAAACCCCTATGTCATCCTTTCGGCCTCCATATGTATTAACATATGTCCCACGCCATATAAACATGTCCAAGCTCCCTTCCTTGTGTGAATTATCTCACATAACCATCACACATCCAAGTTGTGAGCTCATCCTGCAACCAAACCGCAGGTCGCACTGTTCATCTGCATGCACGCATCGTCCGCCCGCGCGCCCAGGAACCATAGGTCATTACACTGGGGATCCTAGTTACTGGCTTGTAATGTTTACCAATCACCTGCGGGTATCGGTGTAACGGCAAACCTCGACAAATTTTTCTGATAACATGATATTCGTCGAGTCAAAAGTGCCATGACATATTCAAATCAGTGTTGTTTTGGGCTTAACGATAGAGATCTATATTTTAGGATTTTTTTGCTTTTGGTTTCTGTTATGATCTCAATGGTAAAGAACAGAGCGAAAGAGGATGTGCCTAGATTTATTTCCATATGGTGAATAGAGACCAAGGTTCTCATGGGAACCATCGTGGTAATGGCGCTTTTGTTGATACTAGCCCAGTTTATGCCCTAGGATATTCCCTTGTGTACAAATCCTACTCCAATATTTCTCGAGGAAGATTCGTATTTTTATGGATATAGTATCCAAATCAGAAAAATCGATCAAATGTATCAGATGACAAAGCTAAATAATATTCCTAACTGTAAAATGAAGAAACCCACCAAGAAAGCAATTGAGCCATAAAACAACAATAAGCGGGTGTTTCATCCATATGGGAATGTTGCATATTTGTTTATCCAAATGGGAGCATACAGAGGAGGTCCGGCCACAATTGTTCTAGTTGGACTTGCTTCCAAGCCTCTCCATTTTTATGGAAAGCCATGATTTGAATGCGAATGGATCTCCAAAAGTTCAATTGCTGCAAGAATGAAAGGCAATGCGTACAAAATGCTCCTAAACTCAGGTTATGGCCGAGTTTTCTTAGAGTGTGTGCACAGATGGTGATGGTGGGGAGCTCATTCTTCACGCACTCCATGGAAATAACTTTGGGAAACCAAAGAGAATCGTTGCTCTCAGGGAAGAAAAAGGTAGCTATAATAACTCTGTTTTTAGCCAGGATCCTCCCTATGATTAGCTCTATTGTGGCTCCTCTTTGTACGGTGACCTGAGTCCTTAGAGAATGAGAAAATGGATGACTTATAATGCCAAATTCTTTGGCCCTGGATCAAACTTCTTTTTTTCTACGATGCTGGTGGAGTCCATTCCCAAGTTATAAAGGTGTTGGAGCCATGGATTCTGGTTGGTTGTGTGACATTGCAAAATATAGCCGAGCAGGAACAATATGATGGGTATTATCATAATCAGTTTCTAGTTGTGAATGAATGTTTCCACAGGTACAAAGTCATGGCAAATTGGACCTTTTTCTTCAATGTAGATGACTCAGTATCTCTATATTCCCCAAGGGAAATCTCTGTAGTCTGTGGTAAATGAGTGCACTAGTTATACACAGTTCACCATTGAGCAATATACCATGTCCAACAAGATCTGTTTGCATAACAAACTACACAGTAATGAGTCGGCCAGTAGTACTTATTCGAGGTAAGCGTAATGGTAATAACCAATTGAATTTTTTTGGGCATGTAGTTGAATGTGATGATGATTGTATTGTACGAGATTGAGAAGATCGTATTTAGGGATGTGAAAAGAGGAATAAGAGGAGATAGAAAGTATGTAGTGCAGGCAAGAAATGTGCATGCTATTGGAGTTCATTTGTCTAAGAATCTGACAGGTAAAACCTGTACTGTTCGTTTTATGACAAACTTATTATGCTCATCGTTCTGTAGTATTTTTATGTGAAATGTTACCGTGTATAACATTCTCCATTATTAAAGAAGCCATGTGGATAGTAGTGTGACTAGATACCCTGATCACAAACACCATATGCAGATTCAATTTACTTTTAATTTTTTTTTTGAAAGCCTTATAAGTAGTTCAAAGTTTGACAACAAGATTAATGTCCTTAAAGTTATCAAACTTGAGGAATAGCTCACAATTGGCTAGTACTAATACCTCTGCCAATTGCCAACTTTGGCTTCTTTCGACTGAAGCACATCAAAATCGAGTGGTATGATCACATTCTCCATGGAAACAAAAAATATGAGCACTAAGTAAGACAAAACATTGTATCAATACAATGTTTACATAGACCCCATCTTCATGGGAACTATAAGGAAAAGCCCCCCATCATCGCCACACCCTGGTATCTTTCGCTTCCAAAACTTGGGAGGTCTGGATGATGTCCCTTGATGATTTTGGAGATGTCTAGATGCATCCTATCAAAACTCACTCATGTGGCAGAAATTATTTAAGAAAATTATTTATTCACTAATTTGACACTTGAGCCATGATAAATATCATCTATGTAGTGTACATCAGAATACTTAGTAGATTTTCATAATGGGCAGTCATTTTCAATTTTTCATAAGCATTTTTCACTCCATCATTTGGTATAGTCTTCCACGCTAATTTATTATTCTTTCATTGAAGTTTTCATATATGCACCATCAAGGTCATTTGGGACTCTTATTTAAGAATTATTGTTTTTATGGTGTTGTATCAAAGTCCTATTTTCTAAAATCTCTCTTTTGTTTTGTTTTTAAATAATTTTTTGTCATTCCTATCCCCCATCCCATGATATATATATATATATATATATATATATATATCTTATATGTTTGGTCAAGGTTAAATTCACAGTAATTTGGGTTGGGTTATTGGCGTACATGTAGAGCACTGTATATTTGGATATGGCTTGTAATGTGGATTTGGCCTTGTGAAAGTTCATTAGTCATCGGCCTATGCCAAGATGTTTTGGGCTATGCACAGGCATAACAATCCATACACATGGCGTATAATAAAACATGTATATCTCTCTCTCTATATATATATATATATATATATATATATATATATATATATAGAGATATAGAGAGAGAGAGAGAGAGAGAGAGAGAGAGAGAGAGAGAGAGAGAGAGAGAGAGAGAGATTTGTGTGTGTGTGTGTCATGAGAGACCAAGATTATGGTTGGATCTTGAGCTCGTTCCTGTGTGGCATCGTGTCGAGGCTATAACTCTTGGGACCGAACCTTGAATCATATAACCCTATCACCGTTATTAAGGGTGGAGGGTGGCTTTGGCCCAATGGACGATGGTGAATGTGTTGAGCCAAAGGCTTGAATCCCCAAGGTCCTGCCACCACCCCTTAGTTTCTATGGTAAAAATTATGATTTTTGGGGTATTTAAGATGAGAACAAAAGTGTGTGTAGAATGTTTATGATATATTGTGTCGAATGGATTTGAAGAATCCTCAAATGAGGAAGTATATGAAGGCTTGATTCAAGGTTGGAGGATAAATTCTAGAAATCAAAAGGATGATGCAATATCATTGTATCTCATTCAACAAGGCTTGGATGAAATCATTTTTCCAATAATTCTAGTAAAAACTAGGTCCAAAGAAGCTAGCATTATTCTATAAATATAATATAATAAAATGGGGAGCAACACTAAGCAATATCGAGCTAAGTTATAGAGTGTTTCAATTTTTGATGAAGTGACTAATGAAATAGAAGATTTTGATATTTCATAAATAATTAGAGAAGCTATGGAAGAGCCTACTAACAAAAAAGGAAATAAACAAGACATGGAGATTGCAGTTATCCTAAACATCGTAAAAAGGTTTGCTTAAAAAATTATGGAAGAAAAATATGACTCTATGCAAAGCATGAAAGTAGTGAAGAACGTGAATCATATTACATACTTATAAGTGTGGATGATGAAATTCAAGTTGAAGATAAAAATATAATTTTCGAAAAGGTAGCATTCAATTAGTCCCCATCATCTAATATTATATAGTATATTCCAGTTGTCCCACATACTGTATATGCCAGTGCTTTATGAAGAGATCTAGAGAGGGATCATAGATGGTAGATCGATGAAGACAAAGGAAAAGGTGACGTGTGTTTTCATCTACCTTCAGGGCTCTCAAGCAATTGAGATTTCTAGTTAAAAACGTGCCAAGCGTGTAATGACCATGAAATGTTAGGGGGTTAATATAATCTCCTCGAAAATGACACTACTTAGTTCTAATTATAAATAAATTATTCATTATGATTGTTAAGTACATGAGAAGTTGGAGAATGAAATGAATTTTCTAAGTAATTTATCACTATTTATTCATTCTAGATGAGTACTTGAGATTGCAATGCCATTGGCTATTGTGAAGCTTTCTAGAATAAAATATAGTCATTGGCTTTTGCGAAGATTTCAGGAAATCAATGGATATAGAAATTGATAACTTTTGTATTACCATTTTTTTGGTTTTGGAAGACGCTTTTGATTCAAATGCCTTTGGCTCTCTATGTAGGTTTTTGGAATAATGTGCAACTATTGGTTTCTATGAAGCTATTGGGAACGAAATTTTCACATGATGATACTAAGGGTAATAAAATTATAATTAGCTTGTATTAGAAAGCATTGGTTTCTATATTTTGAGGGAAAAGTGTGGGTAAAGAACAATTGTGTTTCACGTGGCCCATAAAAACAAGGCTTATACATCACCCTATTTAACCTTAAGAGGCATGGAATCCTTTGTAATATATGATTTTTTTTTATATGGTCTTAATTGAAAATCAGTAAAAAGTCCTTAAACTTGAAAAGGAAATGAGAAAACAATCCAACAATGCATAGTATTATGGAATGGCATACAATATTGATTAAACTCTGGCACACGATGTTTATTAAAAATCATTATGTTAGATAGTCTTAAATATTTAGAAATTGTTGAGTATTTTAGAAAAAAAACTACAATCACTTAAATAATTCAACTGAATGGTGTCAATTTGAAATCAAGGATCTTTAAGCAACTTCAAATGGTTAGAGATGGCCATAAATATATTTTTCTAGGGTGCCAATTTGAAATAAGGGACATGTGTGCAATTACCAATGGTTAAAGAAAAAGGTCTAGTGCTTTGTGGCATCATGGAATTGCATAGAAGGTTGAAGTTTAATATTAAACTTGTTTCAAAAATGAAAGTTTTTTAACCCATCAATGCTAAATACAAATTCTAAAGAATGTTCTTTCAAATGATTCAACTAACATATAAATGTGGTTTCTACAGGTATATAAATGTCGGCCAAACATATGCGGGCAATGTATAAGAATCCACTCTCGCAGGTTAAGGGAGTGCTCGAAATGCACCATGTCAGGAATTATAAGGTGAGTGAGTGTCAATGCCTTTTAAAAGAAAAAGTAAAAATCTAAAATAGAGAGTTTTTTGTTGAAAAAGAAAACAAAGCCCTTAAAGAAAATTCTCATTTGATCTAGTAATAGAGTTTTTTATTTTCAAAAGAGATTGTTGTAAAGTGTGATTTATAGTTAAATCACCTTACCTCTATTGAAGATGCCATCATAACCATTGTACTCAAGGGTAGTCGCTATTGAAACAAGATTCATCTTTAATCTTGAAACATATAGGACATCTCTAAGATGAAGAGGATTACATGAATCTCTGTTCAAACTGATAGTACCAATTCCTGTAGTTGCATACATGCCATCATTCCTAGCTCAATCCAAAACTGCATGTCCTTCTCCTTTAGGTGGCTGAAACTCTTCTTGCTCCTGATCATATGGAAGGATGATCTTGAATCAATATACCATACACTATTGTCTGCTGAGCTTTCCATGCAATCTATCAAATATGAAATCTTTCTTGAACTGGGTAGAAAATGCATATACCTTCATTGATGCATCTACATGATCCTTAATGGACTCCTCCTTCTGCTTAGGACACATTGGGGCATAGTGTACAAACTCATGGCAATAGAAGAACTTGCTCTTGATTCTTCTTTCCCTTCTAACTATACTAGGCCACTCCTTGGCCCTCCTTGCACTAGACCTTGCTGCTCTTGCCTTCGAGGACAAATTTATCCTCATCCTTTGTCTTCGTCGATCTCATCGATCTGCCATGTCTAGTATCTCTCCATATCTCTTCCTAAAGCACTGGCATATAGAGTATGTGGGACCACTGGGATATATTGTATAATATCAGAGAATGATGACTAATTTAATGCTACCTTTTTGAACATTATATTTTTATCTTCAACTTGAGTTTCATCATCGACACTTACATGTGTGTAATAGGATTCACATTCTTCACTATTTTCATGCTCTGCATAGTCATATTTTTCTTCCATAAATTTTTAAGAATTTTTTTTTACAATGTTTAGGATAATTTCAATCTCCATGTCTTGTTTATTTCCTTTTATGTTAGTAGGCTCTTCCATAGCTTCTCCAATTATTTACGAAATATCACAATCTTCTATTTCTTTTGTTGCTTTAGTCACTTCATAAAAAATTGAAACACTCTGTAAGGGAGCTATGGGATGTTGTAGGCGACAATGAGCACTCAAAGAGGCCATTACCTTAGAATTTCAATGGAGCAGTATGGTGAGATAGATAAAAATGTTGGATGTTGGAAACCCTTTCAAACTAGCCAACCAAGAGAAGTGATTTAGGTTTACTTTCGTTAATTATGTGAAATTTGTTTTTATTATGTTAATATAATGGAATTCTTCATGTAGAACAAGTTTTACAATTGAAGCTTATGTTCATTACAATGTCATTTGGAATGATTGAATATGTTGTGGTGATTGAAGACAAATTCATTTCTTTTTTCTAAAAGTTTTTGATTATTTAATTTCTTAGGCCTTATTCTTTCTAACGTCATTATTTGGACTATGTTGGAGTGGGTCCTTTCTTTAGCTTTGCAAATTTAAAAATAAGGTGTCTATCAAAAATATCTTATTGTTACTGGATCTTTCTTCACAGAACAAGGCTTCTGCAACATGCCAAACTAGGAAAGATGAAGGTGAAGCATGTAAAAAACATGCAAAAAATATAATCCTCTTGGCCTACTCATTCGAGGAGCTACACAGACATATTGATGCCTTATCGATCATCTAGAACCTTTGCCATTTCACAATTCACCTTAATTCTACATGGGGATTCAGTCATTAGGGCCTTGATTCAATTTGAGAAATGGTTTCTAGCCTAGTCTTAAAAAGACATATGGTTCACTTTCCTAATTCAAGAGAGTGATTTCAACTCCACTTACTAGAGATATCTTGGCTGAGATATACCTCTTGGAAACAATCATCAATCACAATGTCCTCTATGGCTCCAAGACCTGGGGGGATAGCCTGCTTTGGGTTAACTGGGCTAAAACAAAGAGAATCCCCACCCTTCCATTACAATGCATCATCCATAACCCTAACCCATCATCCAACCAAAGTTCTATGATCATCCATTCAACCTCAAGGCCATGTTTGGACTTATATCCATTCTTCACGTAGTTTGAAACTTGTGAGAATTAATGGCAGGAAGGGATCGAAAACTATTATCACTCAAATCCACCTCAACAGGATGTCAACTTGAGTTTACACAGTGGCAACGTTCCATATCACCTCTCACTTTATGTTCTTTTTTGAATAAATAAATAAATAAAATCAAAGGGGGCATTCCCATTTACAATTAAAATTTATATGACACTTTCATACTGTGTATATTCAATCAAGATTATGAAGGAATAGTCTACGACCATGACCTATAGTGCATCAATTAGGTCAGGGAGCCATTCCTCAAAAATTGGGGCTAGATAGGAACAAAAGCCTTCTCATACAGATCTTCCTAATATTGGCCGATAATTTACACCATCAGGTACCATGCAACTATCGACATTACCATATCTGAATGCAATAGTAGTACCAACATCATTGATGTTTCAACAACCTTTCATAGATTCGCAACAAGTGCATGCACATATTCTTATGAATGAGCCTCTTATGTGAGTTATCCCTATTGTGTTTATTCTGTCTCAAAACCCACACTTTTTCTTGATTGGGATCTACATTCTAACTAGCAATGCATGATGTATTTTGGCAATCGAGGGTCATTACCAAATGAGGCACTGGTGATAACAAATTTTTGTGATATAGTGTTAGGATATTCCGACACATAGGATATAGTTAAGATCAACTTGGTCTAGTTTAGAGTTAGGTATAGAGTTAGGTAAAGTGTCTTTCTTTACCGTTGTACATATTGTAACTTACAATCCAACGGTCACGATATGTAGTGATCCAACGGTTCACTCTCACCTCGGTATTATCGACACTTGATCCGTGGCTTGACACCCGATTGGTCCATGAGTTCTATTTAAAGCGCATGGAGGGTCATTGTTCGGGTAATCCGTGCATGAGAGAAGCTTATGTAAATTTTCATTCTTTGATTAATAAATTGTCTGTACCCACGTTGGGACAGGCCATGGACTGTTTCCCTCCTTGCACTCTGAGGGTTTTAACCACGTCAAAAATACTGGTGTATTGATTTGAGATCTGGTTGTGAGCGGTTTCCTTTTGGTATTCTTTCTGAGGAACTTACCCTGTAAATTCCTACATGGTATCGGAGCTATTTGAGGGCCGCGTCCGTTGGTGATCCAAATCTGAAGCCGGTAGAACTGCATGCGGCTGTCGTTTCCTAGATCTGCTGTTTCTGACTGCTTTCGGGCCGAGAGGACTACTCTGTTGCGTTCGGAGCATCTGTTTCAGTGAGGAACCCCTTTCGTTTCATGCGAAAAGGTTTCCGGTAGCCCTAGTTGCGTCATTTTTCAGATCGGGAGGTATACAGTGTTTTTTGCAGTTTACTGTCATTTTCTCTCTGCTTATTTCGGTTTCGGTTTATTTAGCCTTTTTTTTCCCGGATCTATACCTTTCATTTCTGCGTATGCTCTTTGCCCTGCGACTCTGTGCGATCTGGGCAAATCAGAAACAGAAAGAAAGGATTTTTTCTCATGCGTATGCTCTTTTCCCTGCACCTTAGTGTGATCTTGGAAAATCAGAAACATTGAGAAAAATATTTAGTTTTTCGGTTAAAAGCTAACTTTGAGATTTTTTTTAAAATTCTAGTTTTTTGGCTAAAGCTAACTTCGAGCCGTAAGGTTCGTTTTTCTTTGCATATTCGTGTTGGGTTTTGTGTTTTGTGTTTTGTAGGGGAAAAGAGCCTTCCCAAGGCAAGCACGCAAATCGAGCCCCCCCCCCCCCCCCCCCCCCCCCTCTCTCTCTCTCTCTCTCTCTCTCTCTCTCTCTCTCTCTCTCTCAAATATTTTGTATAGATCAATTGGTTCAAAGACCTTTTAAGAGAGTAGAGGTCTTGGGTTCAAGTCTCCATTTTGTGGGGGCGGATTTTTTCATTCCCGCACATTCGCGCACTTTGCCGGCAACGTCAACAATTGTTTTTCAAAAAGCCATAACTTCTTCATCCGGAAACCTTTTTCAGAGCCGTTTTTTTTAAAACCGCCTATTTTTTCGAGATCTATCCATTGGACCATCTTGGAAGTTGAGGATCCTGAGAAGGTGGGGGAGGATTGTCATCCTCACTTTCATCATCTGAAGAAGAAATGTTTTCAAAAGTAGAAGAGATAGGAAGAGGTGGCACATCCGCCGGACTAGGCTCGCAGGCCGATTTATTTTCATCAAATTTTACATCTCTTCTAATGATAACATTTTTGGACTTAAATGGAATAAGTCTATAACCTTTTACATCTTCAGAATATCCAACAAAAGTGCATTTCTCACTCTTAGGTTCTAAAGCTTTATGCTTTTCATCTGGAATATGGGCCCATGCTTCACTTCCAAACACACGAAAGTGACTTACATCTGGTTTAATGGAACTCCAAGCTTCTTCTGGAGTGATATTCTCTAGAACCTTAGTAGGAGTGCGATTGATTATATAATTTGCACAATTAATTGCTTCGGCCCAAAAACTAAGACTGAGTCCTTTAGATTGCAGCATACAATTAGCCATTTCCTTTAAGGTGCGATTTTTCCTTTCAGCTACACCATTTTGTTGTGGAGTGTATGGAACAGTATGTTGCATTTGAATTCCATTTTCAGTGCAAAAGTTGATGAATGTGTTTTTAACATATTCTCCACCATTATCAGTTCGTAGCTTAAGAATTTGATGTCCAGATTGTTTTTCAACAAAGGCTTTGAAGGCCAAAAAAGTGTTAAATACTTCGCTCTTGAGTTTTAAGAAGTATACCCAAGTGCGTCTGGAGAAATCATCAATGAAGGTTAAGAAGTACTTGCAACCAGAGAATGAAGCAACAGGAAGAGGACCACATAAATCACTGTGCACAAGCTGTAAAGGGGCTGAGGCGTGCCAAGAGGCACGTTTGTCAAAACTGTCCCGATGATGTTTTCCGAGTACACATCCGGAACAAACACCATCTCTGCAAGATATCATAGGAAGACCTGTCACCATATTTTCTTTACATAGATGCTGAAGGGAGCGATAGTTTAAGTGACCAAATCGCTCATGCCAAAGTTTGCTCACTTCATCATTATGAGCAACAAATGCTGAGGGAAGATTTGATGACCCAAAGTTGTGAAACTTATACAACCTTGTCGAATCATCAGCAAGACCAGTAGCTAGAATCTGTTTAGGATCTTTTAGATCCTTGATTACAACATCATGAGGTGAAAATTCAACAATTTTGCCTTCACCTGAATGAGTTATCTGATAGACAGATAGAAGGTTGGAGGATAAGGTTGGAACACATAATACATCATTAAACTGACCATTGTCTAGATGAACAGTTCCAGTCCCTACAACACTAAGAGATCTATCATCACCAACATATATATTTTTGGTGTTACAATCTTTTAAAGAAGAAAACATGGCTTGGTTTTTGGCCATGTGATAAGAGGCTCCAGAATCAATGAGCCACTCATGAGAATGAGAAGAAGAAGAAGATACATTTAAAGCATAACCAGACTGAGATGATTGACAACGACATGCAGAAAGTGCCATTCCGGAAGTTGAAGTTGAAGTAGGCTCCACATGGATGTTATGTTTCTTCATTGCGGCTTCCAAGGCTTCCATCTTCTTAAAGCATTTAGATTCTAAGTGGCCATCTCGATTACAAAAGTTACAATGTCTGTCAGTCCTCTTCCATTTGTTTTTATTGGTCTTGTCATTTTGCTGAAATGATCTTTCATCTTGAGGCTGAGTTGGTTTAGGACCATTCCTTTGAGGATAAGACTTCTTAGGATTCTTTGAATTTGGTTGCTGCTGGGCGGCTAATGCTTTCGAGGAAGAGTTTCCAAGATTAAGAAGACCAAGGTGTAAGAGTTTTTCTTGTTCTCTTATTAAGGAATCACAAAAGGAGTCAAAGGAAGGGGGTTTGTAGTCTTTGCCTTGACAAATGAAAGCTTCCCTTGTAGAATGGAAAGTGGAAACAAATACAGAGTAGGCTGGTCCCAACTTAGTAAGGATGGAATAAATAAGGTTACCATCTTCTTTCTTAACTTTAACACCTTCCAAGAGATATCTAAGGGTCTTGAATTTGGACAAGAAATCTTCAATGCAAGAAAAATTATTAGGATCCAAAGTAAGCAACTCATTCTCAAGTTGATGGGCTCTAATTTCATTTTTAATCCCAAAAACTTTAGCAAGTTTTTCTAATGCTTCATGAGGAGTTTCAATTTCTGCAATGTGGAATCTAAGATCAGGAGAAACAGACATTCCTATCAAACCACGTGCTTGATCTTGTCTATTTTCCCATTTTTCGGCCTTGTCTTCATCTTTGGGTTTCTTCTCTTGGTCTGTGGCTATTCTGAAGAGACCTTTACTTCTAAGTAAATCTCCCATGTAGGCTACCCATTGGAAGTAGTTAGTGCTGTCAAGAATGACTTGGCATGGACTTTCCATTTTTTGAAAAAAACCTGAAGCTGAAGATGCTGAAAGTAAGTGGATGACAATCCTCCCCCACCTTCTCAGGATCCTCAACTTCCAAGATGGGTCCGTGCTACTCGAGATGCAGCAGGTGATCTTGCCGGTGATCCTACAGATCAGCGACGTACACGTTCTCAGTTTGAAAGAGCCTCTTCTTTACTGGCTCAAGCTCCAGTAAATCATGATCCTGACACTTTTGCAGAAGCTTCAGGCCATCCACATTGGGAAGCAGCTATGAATGAAGAATATCAGTCATTGATGACAAATGATACATGGGATCTTGTTCCTCTACCAACGGGACGAAAACTTGTAAGATGTAAATGGGTTTACAGAACCAAGTATGGACCAGATGGCAAAATTGATAAACATAAAGCTCGTCTTGTTGCTAAGGGCTTTTCACAGGTTGAAGGAATTGACTACACTAAAACCTTCGCCCCTGTTGCCAAAATGAACTCTATCCGCCTTGTTCTTTCCCTTGCTGCCTCTTTAAAATGGGAAGTCCATCAAATGGATGTTAAATCTGCCTTCTTGCATGGGGACTTGCAGGAAGAAATCTATATGGAACAACCCATTGGCTTCATACAAACAGACTCAAGCCTTGTGTGTCGACTTAAGAAATCCCTTTATGGTCTCAAGCAGGCTCCTCGGGCTTGGTATGCCAAAATGGATAGCTTTCTTTTAGAATCTGGCTTTTCTAGGTGTCATTCTGACAATACTGTCTACACCAAGAAAGTGGGTGACTCTCTTATCATCCTTGTTCTTTATGTTGATGATCTTATCCTTACTGGTAGTGATCCCAACCTTATAAACCATGTGAAGTCTATCCTTAAAAAGAAATTTGAAATGACAGACTTAGGACACTTACACTATTTTCTCGGTCTTCAAGTCTTGCAATCCAAGGAGGGTATTTCCCTTTCCCAGTCCAAGTATGCTTGTGATATTCTTCGTCATTTTCACATGGAAGACTGTAAGCCAGCCCCTTCTCCCTTTCAGTCTGGAGTCAAACTTTCAGTCTCTTGTTCTTCTCCTGAAGTTGATGCTACCTTATACCGTCAACTTGTAGGAAAACTCTTGTACTTAACCCATACTCGTCCTGATCTTTCCTTTGTTGTTGGCCTTGTTGCTCGTTTTATGCAAAACCCCCATGAAAGTCACTGGAAAGCAGCCAAAAGAATACTTCGTTATGTTCGAGGTACAGTACAGTTTGGGATTCATTACAGTGCCAAAGCAGCTCCTCTGTTAGTTGGTTTCACTGATTCTGATTGGGCTGGTGACCCTGATGATCGGAAGTCTACTGCCGGTTATGTCTTCACTCTTGGTTCAGGACCTATTACATGGGCTTGTAAGAAACAGGCTGCCATTTCTCTTTCGTCAGCAGAAGCAGAGTATCGTGGTGCCGTGGAAGCTAGTAAGGAAGCCTTGTGGCTTCGTCAGATCCTATCAGAGTTTGGCTTTGAGCAGCAGCATCCAACCTCCCTTTGGTGTGATAATCAAAGTGCCATTCAGCTATGCAAAGATCCAGTCCAGCATCGGCGCAGCAAACACATCGAACTACACATGCACTTCATCAGAAAACTCATTCATGACCATGCTCTTGAAGTACAATATTGTCCAACAGATGATCAGATTGCAGACATCTTCACAAAGGCTCTCACAGAGGCGAAGTTCACTAAACTTCGATATATGCTTAGAGTTCAGGAAGTTGTCACTAAGGGGGGATAGGCTCTAGTGCCTCCTTCCTTCTCCTATTGTGTCATATTTGTAAATCCTTCAATCCTATCCCAAGTTGTTCTTAAGGGGGGATGTTAGGATATTCCGACACATAGGATATAGTTAAGATCAACTTGGTCTAGTTTAGAGTTAGGTATAGAGTTAGGTAAAGTGTCTTTCTTTACCGTTGTACATATTGTAACTTACAATCCGATGGTCACGATATGTAGTGATCCGACGGTTCACTCTCACCTCGGTATTTTCGACACTTGATCTGTGGCTTGACACCCGATTGGTCCATGAGTTCTATTTAAAGCGCATGGAGGGTCATTGTTCGGGTAATCCGTGCATGAGAGAAGCTTATGTAAATTTTCATTCTTTGATTAATAAATTGTCTGTACCCACGTTGGGACAGGCCGTGGACTGTTTCCCTCCTTGCACTCTGAGGGTTTTAACCACGTCAAAAATACTGGTGTATTGATTTGAGATCTGGTTGTGAGCGGTTTCCTTTTGGTATTCTTTCTGAGGAACTTACCCTGTAAATTCCTACATATAGGGGGATGTGCGTGACCATGTTCTATGTTGACTTTGTTATTTATGTTGGATGATCATTGTTTATGTAATATTTCATTTTTATTTATTTATTGTCTTTCCACTATCTCTAAGATGAATAGTCCGATTTTGTGCTAATATCGTTTGATAGCATCTCAAAATGTTTCCTCTACATCAGGTGGAGGTAGGAGTATATGCAAGAATGCTTGGAATTTTTCTGTAGATCATATTGATGGGAAGGCATTCTCTAATACCTCAAAAATATTTTTTCACATCGCGTTCTCAAGCACACCAACAAAAATATCTAGAAAAATTATTAAAGTTATGGATAATACAACTCCTTTTGCATCAATTATTGCCAATGATGCAAGGAATCAAGTTTCAGGAATGAGGTCAGAAGACTTGGCAGTGTCAAGGAGCCATTTATTTCCAACTAGAATGACTAGGGCCTCTAACTTAGGGAGGGGTGGGAGCAAGAATACCCCTAGGGAAATTATGAGTCCACCTCACCCACTGACATTGTCACCATGAGTGTGGAGTACTCCAGTGAATGAAGGGGTCCAATGGTGCACCACTCATAAGATTTTTCATCTTGAACCCCATGAGATGACTTCAATAAGGAATCTCTATCAATATGTACAACTTGGACACTGCCCTACACCAGGAGGTGCTGCTTCTTGGATTCTTCACTTAAATTTCCTTGGGCCATGGGTGGTTCCTCCTTAAGGACCACCAACGAAGTCTAGCTTATAGATTTCTAGTTTCGTAGTTCCAAAAGGAACTCATGATGCACTTAATAACCAGATGAATTTTTTATCACTTTCTATACCATATACGCTAATGAAACTAGTTTTTCCCTCTGTACCATATACGCTAATGAACAATCAGTTCAACAGAAGTCCCGAGTGGCCGTTTTGGAAATGAATTTTGCAAATCAACTAAAAATGAGACGAGCGGATTGATACATTTCACATAATGATTCATCACATTGTATTTATTTAGGATTCATCACCTTTTTTTATGTATCTCTCTATGCATGGTAGTACACACATATGATTAGTTCTTAATATACCTACACCTCATAATCTTAGAGTTTTTCTATGATAGAAAACTCACTTGACAGATTTTTGGGCAAATTGAATAAAGATAGGGGCAATTAGGCATGTATTTGCAGCCTCAGGAATCCTCATACTTTCAATAAAACAACTTGTCAAGAATTTATTAAACCCAATTTTCCCAAGGGACATAAAAGGCAAAGATACCATCTTAAATTCATACAAAAACCTTACTTAAATTCCTCTTACATTTGTTCTACAAATCTATAAGTTACCTAAAAAATTCTAATATATCTATTCCTAGAATATGGTTATAGTCCTCATTATAAAATCAAGATAAGATAGACCATGATTGAATATATGAATCAGTTCAATAAGTCATAGTGTAACATATTTTGAATTGTAGATTTATTAATTCTGTTTCAATACTTTACATTGTGATTTACTCCTAAGAATCATTTACCTTTTATCGAGTTGTAATGTACATGAAAAATCTAATGAAAAAAAGGAGTTCATTAAATCTTAAAACCCATTGCATCCAAAGTAAAAATCAAATCAACGATATGATAATTCCAATGACAATTAACAAAACTTATGGGAAGCTTCATATGGTATTATTAGTTTGTATAGTACACATTTATACATTGTCCTTTTATGTCGACAATAAGATCTCAAGGCAGTGACTATCAAGTCACTTAAATTTTGTATATTAATTCTGGAAACTCATGTTGTTATATGCCTAAAGGTAAATTGTTCATTGGGGTTGATATCAAAACTAAAAAATGACGTAAAACAATCCTTTTGATACCTTTTCCAACACATCTGCAATAAATGGTCCTATAAGTATAATCAAAATTGTTCATAGGAAGACAGCTAGTATTGAATTATAATACCATCATTTGTGACAACCTGTAGCCTTTGAACATTTCACCATATCCTTGTCAACCCTATCCATACATGACATCATAACATTTCCATCATTTGAAATGTATCAATCCTAAATCATAAGAAATGATTCATCACATTGTATTTATTTTTCATATCATGTTTGGGCCATTGTTACCTTAACTGGTAAAGATACTTGTAGCAGATCAGATGGAGTAGAAGCTTAACTTGGATGAAATTTATGGTCTAACTCAGACTTGAGAAGAACTGTCTCAGGATCTGACTTGGGCTTGGGCAAGAATCAGGTAAAATTTGTCATTAAAAAAATAAAAGTTTTGTCCAAGTTATTTTCTTTTGACCAAATTTCCTGAATTAAATCTTAAGTCTTGCTTGATTTTAAGTCAAACCTTGTTTCTTCGTTCATGTTGACTTGGACATAAAGATTTATAGAGAAAAATTCCTTAATGCTATTTCATATAGACATATAATCGAGCTTAGGATCCATTGATTCTTCCATCACTATGTCTATCATTTAGAACAAAGATACAATAGATTCATCTATTTGACATCTGAGTGCCTTTAGAGAGAGAACTTTGTATCAGTACTTGTAGGAGTATTGAACTTGAGGGTTTCCTACGAAGACACATGGAGAAAGAGGAGTGTGTATAGGGAAGTGCAGTACACTTGTCTGATACTTCCACACATTTTTAGGGCATGCCAATACAAAATGTCAATGTTGTTGGATACACTAGAGTTGGTTAGCTTCAAAAAAGTTCTCTTTTTCAAATATGTTGTTTTCATGAAGTAGTATTTCCAACCAAGAGGATAAAGATTTGGCATGCCTAGGACATAGTGGTGTTATTTCTTGCATGTATTTGTGATTTATTAGTATTACACCACTAATAACTTCATTACGTAGCTGTCTGTTTAGTAGTAGATTACAACAATGACTTGTTAAAGGAAAAGGATTCTAGTTTGTTTGAACGTCATAAATTGGAAGGAAATTTTTCTTTGAATTAGAAAAATGGAAATATATTCTAAAAAATATGTTTTCTGATCAAATATAGGTCTACTTCCTGATCATTAAAAAAATAAGTCATGACAATAAGCAATGATTTTGGACACGATGAATTACATAACTCTCCAACTCAAAAACAAGTTAGCATATTCATTTTTTCCTACATCAGAGAAAAATGAATGAGTAACGTTATGTTTGATTTGAATATTTATAGAATCATTTCGCATATTCTAAATGGAAATTTAATGTGCTAATATTGCTCAATTAATTACAGGGAAAACAAGGGCCATACATAATTTGTTGGCTTCTGGGAACTGGATTCCTTTTCCCATGGAATAGTATACTAACAATTGAAGATTCATATATTGAAGCTATATTCTCGGTTAGTATTAGAATTTAAAAAGTCTTTTCTTATTCTTTTTTAGTTTCTTCTTGTAATATTTTGTCAGCAATAATTTGCTCCATCCATTAGATTTCTACTGACCAATTTTTATTTTTAAGTGTCACTGATTCTTAAAGATAACTGGAGGAAATGCCAGAACTACAAATGTGGAGCATGAAACATTCTTATTAGAAATTTCCAGCTCTATTGTTCTTGATTATGTTGCATAAAATCAAAATTGCAATGTACCATAAGTATGGGAATTCAAAATATTGGGATAGAAATGTGTGTGTCTATTTTATTACATTAGTTGAAGGTAACATTTCATCAAAAAATGTTGTACACTAAGAACACAATAGGTACACAATGTATTCTATGGTGACATTTTATTTTCTTTGTTTATACAAGTCATATAACCACATAGCGGCTACTATTTCCCAACTAATGAAAACTTGTTCGAGTTCCCTGCTTTTATGGGGAAAAATGGCATCAACAATATTATTGATGTTGAGGTATATATCATATAAATCCTTTATAGTCTACTTTAGTTTATATCCCAATGTTCATCGGCTTTCATGTCTTATACTCTACATTATATCTTTTTTTTCTTTTTTCTCAGAAAAGGAACTCAGTATTGATGGTAGGAAGCAGGAATTGAAGAAAGAGGAGAACAATAGCACTAGAGAGACAAAATACAAATTAAAGAGAGATAGAGAATAGAGTTGGTCTAGTGGTACCCGTAGATCCAATATCCCACATAAGACACATACATAGAGACTAATGGTCAAGTCTTTAGAGTTGGTGAATTCAATTGCAATGTCTTGGCAAAACAATGATAATGTCTTAAAGTGATGAAACAATATTTCATGTGTAAATTATACTTCAACCAATATTAAGTCGGAAACTCCTATTGTGATACTTGAAATTTTATACAATATAATCTATGTGGTTGGAGTTATTTATAGTTGCACTTGATATTACTTAGTATTGTAAGTAACATATGTAACTTTGCGTTTTCATATTAGATAAACATGTACAATATTTTATGAAATTTTTTAAATTTAGTTGCAAAATCATACTAATTAATTTATGTTGATTAATAAAGAACACATAAAATTAAACTAAAACTATTAAATTAGTAGTTTATGTCTATTAAAGATGAATATAGATCAAATGAATATATGACTAAATTAGTTGTTTATAATGATTGTTAATGAAATTAAATGAAATGAATATAAAGTACTAAAGTAGTCATTTATATCACGAATATGAAACTACCAGAAAAATATAAATGACTACAAGAAATGATAAATTTTTTATTACAAATGACGACTAAATTTTGCATATATACGATTATTAGTAGCTAATTTACAGTATCTTATAACACAACCAAAATTTAGTCATATTTTTTTGGTCATTAATTGGTTTCAAACGATGACTAAAATTTGCATATATATTACTATTAGTAGCTAATTTATAGTATCTTATAATACGACCAACATTTTAGTCATATTTATTTGGTCATTATTTTGTTTTCTTTGGTGATCAATTAGTAATATATTTTGTTGTATATTTGGTCATTAATTGTGGAAATCAATGATTAAATCAATGACCAAATTAATGACCAAATATACTACAGGACAATAAATTTAGACAATCAATTAATGACTCACCTAAAAATGACTAAAACTTGGTCGCATTATAAGATACTATAAATTAGCTACAATTGGTCACCAACCGAAAAATAGTCGTTTATATGTAAATTTTAGTCTTTTTTTATTATCTAATTAGCCATTTTGTACTAGTGTGTGTATGGAGTAGTCTTCTGCATGCTATACCAAACTTCTTAGAAAACTCTTCAAATTCCTTATTGCAAAACTCTCCACCGTTATCCGTCCTCGGCACCTTTATTTTCTTCTCTGTCTGGTTTTGCTCCAGAGCCCTAAATTATTTGAACCTGTCAAAGACTTCAGATTTCTTCTTGAGGAAATATATCCATGTATTCCTTGAGAAGTCATCTATAAATTATACATAATACACAGACTTACCCAGTGATGGAACCTTCACAGGTCAAAACACATCACTGTTCACAAGCTCTAACATCTATTTGTCCCTCTTACCACTAGAGGGGAAACTCACCTGATTCTGATTCCCGTTGTTAGCACCTAAATCTGCCCTAGTGTTATAAACATTTTTGTGCCTTACAGCTCTAAGCATGAAATGTCCATAATCCAAGGGATCCAAAGTCCCTAAAAGCATTGTTCCTACCCCTAGAGGAACAAGGTCAACCAATGACAGCTTCTCCCAGAAGTTCTCCACCAGAAACTGCTCAAAACTAGTCAAATCAGGATCAATTCAGATGCTCCACTAGCTGCCTGCGTTGCAAAGCACCCAAATACATTGGCTAGGTGCGTTGCAACACAGGTGAATGCACTACCAGGGTGCGTTGAGCGGGAAATGACAAATGGAAAAGTCATTCAACGAGGTGGAAAGACAATGGAAGCTTCCAGAATCTTCTCCAATGACACTTGCCTCACTGAATTCGACCAGTGATGAGTAAGAGGCTCTCAGTCTCCAAGTGGAAGCAAGAACTGACAGAGAGAAGCCACAAGTCAAAACATATGCTAACTCATCCTATTTGCATACATCTATATATGGATCCCTCATCCCAGAGATCCAGAGGATGGAATTTTGTACTTTGCAGAGAATTGTTGTTGGTTTGAGATTGAAATTAGTGCATTGGGTGATTTATGCTTTGTTGGAGGTGAGGAAGGGATTCCTTTGCTGGGAGGTAGATGCTGGATAGGGACTCACTTGGTTGTATCTCTTCCTGGATATTCTTATTGCATTAATAAAACTATTTGAGTTTCTTCTACATGCTTGTGTATCAGTGATGTTTTGTTATATTTGCATGTTTAGCTTAATCTGATCCTGAGCTTTTTATGAATGTAAATCTATATCTTCCTGTAGTTTCTCTCTCTTGTGATCTTGCAGGAATTTGGCGAAGCTGGGCCAGTAAGGGAGCAAGGAGCTGGAAGTTGTTGAAGAGGAGAGCAATTGGATCAACAAACTAGCGCAAGACACAGGTTAGTTTATCCTTCCTCTTCGTTTACATTTCATAAAGAAGAATACACAAGTAGTTTTCCTTGTTTGTTGCTAAGGCACTGTCACACCTTAGAGTGGGATAGGGGCGTTCTGAATAGATACTTTTCCCAACAACAAAATGGCGAATCCGCTGGGGATCGTTTCTAGTTAGTTTATTTGTGTTTCTATTGTTGTTCATCTCATAAACTCAGGAGTGGCGAATCGAACTGCATTTGCCATTTACAAATGCAAAGTAGAGATTTGCTACTCTAGTCCATTCACTGGGTCTGTTTATGATCTGAACAATTGATCCACAAATTCTCTAATTTCCCTTTGTGATAGCTCTTATTCCTCCTTTAAATCATCCCTCTGATTGTACCTTACTGATAGTTTTTATCCGGCCAAAAACCATAGATTAAACTGCAAACCGTGACCCAGAACCCAGAGAAAATTCTCGTTTCTGCTTCAACGCAGGCTCTGTGAAGAGACTCTACATTTCAACGCAGGTCCTGAGAGGGCTACCTGTGCTACAATTCAGTTTATCTGTGTAGCAGGTGCGTTGATCAGCCTAGCCCTGCCTAGCTGAGGTTCTTTGCTCACTTTTTCCAGTTTTGCCTCTGATTTTTGCAGCCTGTTATCAGTGTGTGTACCTATCTGAAAACCCCTTTTCTTTGCCTTAATTCCGCCTCAGTTGTATAAAAGAAACTGTATTTGTTTTTGTGTATTTGTTACATCATTTACATTTTCCCATTACAAAAGTGAACTGATCATACTGTCGCCCTTAGATCTAGATCTGTCGTAAGTGTCGTTTTGATCTTAGGAGAAAGTTTATTTGATGTTGACAGTTGATTGCACTTTTACTTTTGCCTTTTGGTTTGAATTTGTGAATTTCTAGTGTCGAAACAAGTGTTTGCTTCAAAATCATAAAGTGTCATAATCTTCTCTACCTTTTTGATTTCGAAAAGAAGCTTGTTTGTGTTTTTCACTTGAAATCGAATTCAAATTTGTACAACAACTTTCTTTTTAGGCATCAATATTAAGGAAGTGAAAAACAAATACATGCACAAGTGCATTTGCATATTGACAGTTTGTATGGTTTGATTTAGGAAAAGTGAATTTACAGTGTTCTCTTCGCTCTTTGAGAAAATACTGTGTCTTTCTTTTCCCCTTGTAGCTAGGATTTTCATTGTTGAAAAGAGATAAAAGCTTGCTTATCATCTTTAGACTGCATTTAGGAATTACATCTACATCTCGTGGTGATCCAAAAAGGCAAACTTCTAAGAAATATCAACCTAAAATAAATTGAATGAACTTAACAACACTTTGTAACTTAACGCACAACATAGAGGTCTAGGCTAGAGATGTGTTCCGGCGTCATAAAGCCTGGTAACTGTTGTCCTCACTGTTGGTTGGGTGATTCCTCCACTATGAGACGATAAGTGCCAGTACGGATTGTGCTCCCACTTACCATCGAGTATATATTGGGAGACCCCTATAGGCATAAAACCTTTATCCATAGGAAGCTGTGTCGGCCACCCTACTGATCGCAATGCACTGAACACAGCATTCGGGAAGATTGACCACCCGTACCTTAAAAAGTATTCTGCGGTTTTGCGATTGGTTTGGCACACCCTCTACCTAGATCTCCAGAGCAGTCCCTTTCATTCCTTTTCAGACTCCTTAACGGAAAAGGTCCATTTGAGCACTTGTCACTTCAGGCTCATTAAAAATCGAAGGAGACTAGAGTCATCTTTTGTTTTTTCTCGACTCTTAAAAACTGAAAAAACAAGTTGTGTCTAAAGCGTCTAAAATTCATTTAATTCAGAAACATATTTCCCCTTTTGTATTTTAGTTGATCGAGTAATCCACAATCGTGGAAGAAAGTAAATTGAAACCCCGTCGTTCGCGGAGGCTTACGAGTCAACCGTCTTTGTCTCCGGAATCGAAAATAGTACGGACAAAGCGAACTTGTTTAACCGGTTCGAAATCTCATATTAAGGTTAGAACAAGTGTTCGAACAACATCCGAGATTCCGATTACTCCAAACATTTCTGGAAACCCTGCCTCTACAGAAGAAGTTCAACAGCCACAGAGGGACAGTGATATTGATCCTAGTCTGAAAGTAAACACTTGTGTTACTGAACCGGTTCCATCTGCAACCGGTTCAGAGAGTCTTGCTCTTCAAACATCTGTCGCTGTCAATTCAACCCCTTCTTCGGCACCAGTAATATTTTACGGACCTGACGGTCTCCCTCTTCCACCTGGTTTGATTGCGATAGAGGAAAATGTAGAAGATCTGCAAGCAAGTACTCCAACACACTTTGGAGTCGGGGTCACTCTATTTCCTTCTTCGTCAGAAGTTGGTCTACCACCAGCGGAAGTTCCTGTAGAATCGCTAGGAAATCTTTTGGATAGACTCCAAATGTCTGAACAACCGTCAACATCTAGGACTGTGTCGACTAACACAGCGACAGCAGAACTTCCTGCCGTCACTCCGACAATGTTTGCCGGCGTACCATCTGTCCCGACTAGCTCACAACCGCTAGAAGGAGTCCATCCAGGGGCTATTTCGACAGTATGGTCCATTCCTGTTTGTTCCTCCGGAATAATATCCGACAACTCTTATGTTGAGTCTCGACAAATTGATCCATTTGGAGATCAATTTGGGCAATCTAGTCCCCAAGGGCATACAATCCCCTTGAGTTCCAGATTACCACCGTATGTAGGGCAATATGCCCTTTCATTACCCCCTCCGGGAGGATATCCATACGGGAGTTCACAACAGTATTCAGGTTATACTGGAGTTACATCAAGTGGTTGCGTACCTATACTACCCCAACAACCAAGGGTTGTATATTCGATGCAACAATGTGTACCTGTGTCGAATATACCTACTACACCGGCTATTATGACAGTGTCACAAGTTCAAACGCTGCCTGTTGTATGTCAACCTCAGATTTCTCAGGTTGTAATGCAACAGCCCCTTGACCCTGTGACTCAACCACAATCACCAACTAGTGGGGCGACACAGGTCCAGACGGGTACAATTACCCCACACCTTGGTCCAGCGGTTAGTATAGCGCAACAACACATGGCTTCACAACCGTGGCTGGTGCAATACCAGCAACCACAATTCCAACAAGTATACCAAGGTTCTAAGCAGCAGATCTTTGCGAACAGTGGACAACCATACATTCAAAATGGTCAAAATCAACCATTTTACAATGGTCATGTCCACCAACCGTATCAGTCATACCAGCATCAACTGCATTATGCTGGTATGCAAAGGCCAACTGCTCAAGCGATTCCATCCTATCCTGGGTATGCTTCACCTAACCTGAATCAATAGTTACAATTCATGGCAACTTTATAGTTACCTGATTTACACCGGTTAACAAATGATCCAATTGCTTACGCCCCTTGGTGGCCAGCGATTCCGCATAAACTTCCATCAGATATTCCTAAATTTAATGGAAATCCAGGTGAAGATCCATCGAATCACGTGATGACATTTCATCTCTGGTGTTCATCAAACACCCTAAACGATGATTTGATAAGGCTTCGCCTTTTTCAGAGGACGTTAACGGGTCCAGCGACAAAATGGTACATTGAATTGCCTAGAGCTTCGTTCGACAACTTCAGCACCTTAGCCACAACCTTTTTAACCCATTTTCAATTACCGATAAGGTATGAAACAGGAACGGAACTCCTCACCAACTTTAAACAGACAACAGCCACTCACATATCTGATCATATACATGAGTGGCGACGTCGTCGTAGGATGGTAAAAACGTACGTCCCCGATTAGCTATTAGCTGAATGGTTTATCAAGTCATTACTTCCTGCCATCACAAAAGATGTGGCAAAGGGGGGAGTTGTAACAGAAGAGCAAGTTATCGCTCGTGCGCAATATCTGGACTTGGTCTATACCCAGTCTGGCACGCTCTACGACAAAATACCGGATGCCCCTAGACCGGAATTCTCAATTCCTCCTCCTCCTAAATCAAGCAATGACTCTCACGCCGGCGATGGCGTGATTGGCACGACAAACGCGAAATCGACAAAGGCTACATCCATGAAATCCCGTAAGATTTCAGATCAAAATGCAAAAGAAGGAATTCTTGCTTCGGAAGTAAATGCCGTATCAACAGATAAGGGCAAAGAAACCAAACAACCAGGAAGCAAGAAGAAGCAAGGCAAAGGGAAGAAGAAGAAACAGGATGAGTCATCTCCTGAAAAATCTTCTTCAAATCCTCCTGGAAATAGGAAACCCCCTTCAGGGTGTCAAATATGTGATGAGGATCACTGGACAAAAGAATGTCCATACAAAGCTGAGCTTAAAAGATTCTTTAAAAGTTCGAAAACCTCAGCAGTGTTAACTGATCTGTTTCCAAATCCAGGAACAAATCTGGTTGATAGTGGAAATGCTTCCCCGTCTCAAGTGCTAATGTTGTCGGTTTCAAAACAACAAAATGATGCTTTGATTTCGACAAGGAACAAAGATTACGGGAATCCTCAGCTGTCGAACAACAAGGACAAAGATCAACCAAGTAGTTCGATAACAACTTTGACAGAAGTTGTACCACCCATCATTCCTAAATTAACAATAAAACCGCCAAAGGGAGTAGTACACAAGTCGACGTTTAATCCTCGCGCTAGAGCGGTGCAGCATTATAACATAGTGGAAGATTTGGCCCAATCGCCATCCGCTATGTCGACTCTTGAAGTACTACAAAATTGCCCATCCCAAAGGCAGCCTTTGTTATCAGCCATTGGTGGGGTTGACCCAAAGGATTCCAATCTTGTATCCTTTGACCACAAAGGAAACGATCCTCAGTTACCAGCCCAACTAGCTTTCCTTATTCAAGTGAAAGCCCTCAACAAAACTGTTCATCGAACAATTATTGATGAGGGGGCATCTACATGTATTATGTCGATGAGCTGTTGGAAAACTTTAGGATCTCCAACCTTGTCGCGATCTTCGACGACGTTAAAAGCATTCGACGGAAGGACATATACCCCGTATGGTATCCTAAATAACTTGAAGGTTGAACTAGGGGGAAAAATAGTGGAAATAGATGTTGAAGTCATCGATGGGAATCTTGATTACAACATCCTACTAGGAAGACCATGGATATACGCCATGGCAGCTGTTGTGTCGACCTATTTTAGAAAGATTGCATTTCCCTTTCAAGGAGGAATTACAATCTTCGATCAACAAAACTTCCTCCCCAATGGTTCTCAAGTTACAGGAAGCATTCCCATGATCCATGGAAGCCCCCATTCACTTCAGAATATCGGAGTAGGCCTACTAAAAGATCCTATACTAATGGGAACTTTCGCTCTTCCACCTCCAATCAATCTGGCAGAAGTAGCGTCGATAGGAACCTGCAATATGATATCTTCCACAAAGATCTCAGAAAACGATATCAACAAGGATCATACAATGGTTTTGCCCCCAAGCCCAATAGAAGTATTATAGCAATCAATGTTTCTAGCATGGGAGGCAAACCCGAATCAACGCTCATCAAGCGTTTGGGTAGATAGGTCTAGAGAATATGGTACCCCTTCAGATCCTTGGTCGCGAGTGCATGGAACCGACGAAGGAATTGTACAATCAATGTTGATTGAAGGGGCACCATGGAGTGATTGCCACCATCGTTCCCTTCTTCCGGATTATGAAGAAGATACTCGAGATGACCTTTATCATCCTTCAGTTTTTGAATTCCTATCAAATACTATAAATACGGTGGATTCCGAGCGAAACTTATCCAACATTGAAGAGACTATAGCCATAAATATCTCGACTAAAATAGATATTGTAGAGAATATTTATGTCAGCAAAGGTTGTTCTCCTTCAGAACTAGAAATATACAACGCTCTATTTCGCAAATTCAGAGATTTCTTTGCTTGGTCATATGATGAAATGCCAGGCATTGACTCGAGTATCGTTGAACACGAAATTAAGATGTATCCAGATGTCGAACCGGTACGACAACGGCTCAGGCAGGTGCACCCCAAGAAAGCTATTTCCATTAAGGCAGAAGTTGAAAAACTTCTCCATGCTGGTTTTATCTACCCGGTTCCTCTGACCGATTGGGTATCCAATATTGTACCTGTTATGAAGAAACAAGGGACAATTAGAGTGTGTGTCGATTATAGGGATGTAAATCAAGCTTGTCCAAAAGACAACTACCCTACACCCTTCATCGACCAGATAATTGATGAATGCGCCGGATGCGAAATCTTTTCATTCATCGATGGATTTTCCGGGTATAATCAAATAAATATCCGCCCACAGGACCAGTCAAAGACTGCATTCATTTGTCCGTGGGGCAGATTCACATATCGAAAATTACCCTTTGGTTTAAAGAACGCAGGGGCGACGTTTCAGAGGGCAATGAATTATGCCTTCCATGACATCAAAAACATCGTTCAACCATACCTCGACGACCTTCCGGCTCATTTGCGAAAGCGGACTGATCATCCGCAGCATTTAAGAGCGATATTTCTACGTTGTCGACACTACAAGATACGACTCAATCCGCACAAATGTGTATTTTGCATCAGTTTTGGTCGTTTACTTGGCTTTGTAGTCTCCAAGGATGGGATTCGTCTCGACCCGTGCAAGGTCTAGGCAATCATAAATTTGCCTCCACCTTCAAATTTGCTTCAGATTCAGAAACTCCAAGGGAAAGCAAACTTCCTGAGGAGGTTCATTCCAAATTACGCCGAACTTGCTAAAGGTTATACACGTCTTTTGAAAAAGGAGGTACCCTTCGTCTGGGATCAGGTTGCGCAAGCTTCCTTTGATGCTTTAAAAGATTCCTTAATAAAAGCATCATTAATGTACGCGCCCGATTATCAAAGAGATTTTAACCTGTATCTGGCTACAGCAGATACAACCATCGCAATGGTTTTAGTTCAAGAAGTCGATGGAATTGAACACCCTATATATTATTTAAGTAGAAACTTAAATGATCCAGAAAGCAATTATTCTCATGTTGAAAAACTAGCGCTTGCAGCAGTTCAAGCGATACAAAGATTTCGACACTATGTCCTCTTTCGGAAAACTACCATTCTGTCAGATTTCAATCCCATGACTTATATATTGTCGCGACAGTTGCTGGGGGGAAAATATTCAAAATTGATAGCAATCCTTCAAGAGTTTGATCTGGAATTTGTAAAATCCAAGTCAAAGAAAGCTCTAGTTTTTGCAGAATTATTATGCGATTTCCCATCGTCGTCCAACGATGAAACAACAGAAGAATCAATCGTGGATGAGAATTTGTTTCTGATATCTACAAGAAATGAGTGGTATGGAGATATAATAATTTATCTCCAAACCCAAAAGTTTAGGCCCAACACCTCTCACTCTGAATAGAAACGTATACGATACAAAGCAAAAGACTACATGATCGTCGGTGATACGCTTTACCGTCGTGGTATCGATACAGTTATGAGAAGGTGCCTCACCCATGAGGAGGCCGAAAAAGCCCTAAATGAGTGTCATTCAGGGGCCTATGGGGGGCATCAATCTGGCTATGCTACAGCACAAAAAATCTTACGAGCAGGATACTTTTGGCCAACAATGTTCAAAGATTGCATAACTGCAGTCAGGAGTTGCCATGCTTGTCAAATTGTTTAGCAAAACCAGAAGACCACCCGCACCGTTACAACCAATAGTTGTTGTTGGGTGATTCGCCAAATGGGGCATCGATTTCATGAGATGTAACCCCACCTTGACCGGGGGGCATGGGTATATCATGGTCGCAGTTGACTATTTTACCAAATGGGCCGAGGCGATGCCTACATTAGATAACACTGGTGAAACAGCTGCCCTTTTCTTTTTCAATCATGTAGTCGCCAGATTCGGCGTACCACAGGCTATAGTCACAGATCATGGATCGCATTTTCGCAATCACATGATGGTTGAATTAGCTGCCAAGCTAGGGCTATCTCACGACAGCTCTACTCCATATTATCCGCAGGCCAATGGACAAGTTGAAGCAATCAACAAGGTCCTGAAGCGCATGCTGCAAAGGATGATCGGAGTTCACAAAAGAAGATGGCACCTAATCTTGTACTCAACTTTGTGGGCTTACCGAACATCGGTAAGGAATGCGACCGGGTTCACACCCTTCCAACTGGTATATGGCCTGGAAGCAGTCTTACCAGTCCAGTGCGAAATCTCGTCTCTTAAACTCGCAATCGATCTCCTCCCCGGAACTTCGGAAGAAGAGGCCCGTTTCTTGGAATTAATCCAATTGGATGAAACCCGTCGTGATGCCGCTTTGGCTAACGAAGCCCATAAGAAACGAGTCAAGGTGCAGTTTGACAAAAATGTCAAACCCCGTGTCTTCTCAGAAGGCGACTTGGTCTTGCTTTACGACCAAGAATCCGATAAATTGGGGGCAGGTAAATTTAACTCTTTGTGGATGGGCCCCTATATTGTTAAACGGGTGTTAGCAAAAGGAGCCTACGAGTTAATGGATTACGACGGAATTCCACTGGCACAACCTTGTAATGGGTTGTACCTCAAGCGTTACTACGCCTAGTAGTGACCAGTATGCTTTTGTTATATTTTTGTTTTCGCTAAGAGTGTTTGTTTTGTTCAAGTAATCCACCTTTTTTACATTTATTGCAGATGTCAAACCCATTGGAACCATGTGTTGGATATGCCGACGGAGCGAGTCGTAGTTCGCGGAACCTGTCCTCCACAGCCTGGGCCATTTTTTATCCAAGCGACGAGTTAGTAAGTTTCAGAGGTGTATGTATTGGTCAATCAACAAACAATATCGCTGAATATAGTGCGTTGATAGAACTTCTCTCTGATGCCATCATTCGTGGTATAAGCCGGCTAATCGTCAGGCTAGACTCGCAGCTCGTAATACTACAACTCAATGGTATATATTCCGTCTGAAACCCAGCTATTTATCGCATGTTCCTAAGGGTTAAGATTTTAGAAAGACAATTTGATCTTATTCAATACCAGCATATTTCTAGAAACTTAAACACATTAACCGACTCATTAGCAAACTATGTGTTAGATAGACATTTGCAACATTTATAAAAAGAAACACATCATCAATGTTCTACATGTGGATCACATAACTCAATCAGAATAAAACTCTGAAAATCAAAAATACATATATAGCTGTTTATGGTTTACATATAATGTTCTATAACCAAGACAAAATCGGTCACATGACTCAAAAACTCAAAATTCTAGGGGGCACCCTAGTCTAATGATGCTCATGATAGCAAGTCACAGCCTGTGCGATCATGCGTAAGAGACGAGTCCATCGTCTAGGCACACCAGTAGTATGCCGCTGTAACTGCAAAGGTAGCTCGTCGATCCTCACATCGGGAATACTGAGAGTAAGGCTCTCAACCTGCTCCTGCACAGCTGTGAGAGTCTTGTCCACATCAAGGTCACGAAGGATAACCCTCCCGGCAGCCTCTCCTGTTGGGGCAGCGGCTGGCACCCTCAGGAAAACTACTGGACGAACAGGACCAACATCTGCATGCACACATGAGTTTGATTAAAGTCTTGATAGAATAAAGCACAAGGACATTATAAATAAAAACAGTAAATAGTGATATGGTCAAAGATTTTACCAATAGCGCCCCACTGCTCGCCATCCAGCAGTACTAAATCCGGATCACCCCGGAAGTCCATGCCGGCATATGGATACTCGGAATAGACCATCTCCTGACGCTCAAACCACCTGAAGAATGTATCAGAAAAAGAAATCTGAGATTGACCAGCATGCCTAGACATATGGTCAACCCATCTCTGCATGCGTGGTTCAGTAGGAGAAGGTAAGACGAGTGCAATGTACTGCGGCTGCATCAGTGGTATCTTCTCCAAGGCAAAGGCGGTCAAAATAGAACCGAACCCAAAGTTCTTCAACCTCCCGTCCTTTATCTTGGTCAACTGATTTTTCATCATAAGAAGTACTGCATCACACCAGTTGAATATTTTCGGTTGGAGGCATTCAAAGGCATGCTGCATATAGGATCTGTTGGCTACATGAAGAGATGCACTACCGGCCATCCTACCAAAATAAACAGGATAGACCTAAGGGACCTGTCAGTGACATCACGGATGATGATCTTGCCGTCTTTACTCGGCTGAGATCCTTCCCTGCAATACTGGCGGACATAATCTCTCACAGAGTCACTCCCTCGGGCCGAACCTGACAAAGAGATGGGGGCATCCCGCCTCGACAGGCCAGTCAAGAAGTAAATGTCTACTGCAGTCAAGGGGATAGATTTGCCCCTAATCTGGCCAGTCAAGAAGTAATTTGTCTACTGCAGTCAAGGGGATAGGATCCCAAGCATCGAGCAAATACTGCAGTAGGTTGATCTGTTGTCTCATGCTAGAGATGCGGAAGAACTTCAGCAAGCCACAGTTCCGCAGCGCGTTCACTGTAACCGGATCATTTAGGGCGATCATGTCCTCTTCTTCATGTTCTCGTTCTCGCCATGTAAGGGTCATTTTGCTCCGAGATCTCTGAAAAACAAACATGAGAGGAGTTAGATCATGATTTTGATGAGAAACAGGCAAAAATTTTCATCAAAAATTGTACAACAAATCCCTTTTCTGCGCCCAACGCACCTGCACAGTGTTCCACCTGCGTTGAATGTCAAACTGCCTTCATACTGGTTAATATTCAGCGTAGGTTTCGATATGAATAGGGTGCGATGATGGCAGAACGAACCCATCAAACCCCAGGGGCTCAGAAAAGCAGAGAATGAAGCACAGAATGCAGAAAGGAAACCATGAAATGAAAGAGCTCAGGTTTAGCTCCTACCTAGTCCAGACGGCGCCGAGAATCGTCCACAGAATCTCCCGAAATCAGCTGATGAAAATCAAGGGGGAAGAGGCACCTCCAAAGCTCCAACAAACCAAGTTCAAATGAAATGGTAAAATGAGAGGTAAAAACACTTTTTAATTGCTTTTTACGTAGTTCAAAGTAAAATATTAGCGTTTTAATCTCATTCTCAAGCAAATGTTGTTCATTTCTAACTAGTTTGATGAAGCAATTGAAAGTACAGTACTATCTTTGAAAGGACGAAGCTATTTATGGTAAAAAATCAGAACTAGACCATATTTATCGAGCAGTTTTAGCACATAGTTCATGTTCGTTAAAAAATAAACATAAGATCGAGCAGTTTTATCACATAGTTCATACTCGTTAAAAAATAAACATAAGACCAAGCAAGTGTTTCAATCCACGTTTAAGCTCGTTAAAAAATGAACTATCCTCTGGTAAATAACCACCATGAATGAAGCATTTTCAGCCATTAAAGCCTTGGTCGTGTTCGCACCATCACCTCCACTTTTCCATTGGCCGATCATTCACCTCCATTTGATTGTTTACCCATTTTGAGGAACAGCTGCGAAGAGTGATTTCACTAGCCATCCTTGTGACATTGCCGTGCTTAGAAAATTCCAACCCTTACCTGGAATCAGCTGCTACCCATTTTTATCACTCGTTCCTCAAAAGACGAGTCTTCTTTAAGCTCTTTTCATCTGACTCGTAAAATATGAAAAGATTGCCGAGTTTTGGCCTTCCAGCTCGTTAAAGCGACAGGAAGCGCTATCCATCCTCTAGATTTTAATCTTTTTGGACCTGAGGGATTATTGCACAAAAAGATCGAGCGCTTGTATTGTTCGGCTCGTTAAAACTATCGAAAATTCATCCCTTCTGTATTGTTTTATACTTTTTCGGACTTAAGGGATTAGATGACGAAAAAGGAATTTCGGAGTTATCTTTACGTACCTTTTCAGACTCTCTAAAAATTAAAAGGACCGAGTTATCCTTGTCGTTAAACTCGTTAAAAACATTAATAGCGACAAACTTGTCTTTAGACAAGAACGAGTTTCACTATCGCTAGGCTCGTTAAAACATAGCGATGGGTTTGCCCGAAGGGCAAATTATAGAACAAGCATATGTTATCCTCCTCAAGCTTGACAAAAATAAAGAGGTACTGGTCAGCAATGACTGGGGAAAAATTGGGAAGAAACTCAAATAATCTTTATTGGTAGCAAGTCGCTCTTGAACATGACACTTCCACTCTGTGCCTGAGTCGGGTTGGGTTGTTTCATTCACTGGTCACATCACCATGGTCTCGCCATACCATCCACATTTGGGGTAAATGATAGCGATCCATCACATAAGTGTCGCCGACATGTTCAAGAGAAGTCATCCAAAGAATTCACCCATGTCCCATCCACTACCATACATTATACTTCATTCTTACATGACCGCCACCCTGAACCATGTATCATCAGATCGTTTTCACCTCCATCAAAATCATTTGCTCCATTCCGTGTCATTGATGTGGGATTCATCAAGGCCCTCCTTTGACGGATTGCTTCTTGTCGACATCAGCTCATTATTCAAGAATTTGATCTAGGAACACCCCATTCAGTACTTTGAAGCTTGCATGCCTCAATGGCAAGTTTCTCACTTCTGGCGACAGGTATACATCAATGACCTTCGACCGAAAGATTTTGCGTGGTGTTCGACGCCAAGTCCTTTATTCACACCACGTGAATTGTACTGCAGTACCTTGAGGGTCATCATCCTTATCGGTGATTCCTCTCGCACTTGTTAACAGTTTACATCATCGACTGGTAATCAAGCGATGTCTTTCCATGTTCGACTTCAAGACATTTTTCACATGGATCGACTTGTACTTCGAGTGAAGATCGGACGAGATTGAAGACCCCGGATCTAGTTTCATCCATCCGGGCTGAGATATATATTCAGGAAAAATAAAGACACTGACATGTACAACATTGCAGCACAGATAATCATCCTACCAGAAGGGATGATGACTTCACCAGAATCATCAGTCTACCATCAGACGATTGTCTGTCCTATGTACATGAAAATGAATTTATAAAGCTAAGCATGGGAATGCCCGCCTCAGCTAGATCATGAAAATAGTATGAAAATAATGTATTGTATTGTATCTTATTACAGGTCTCCTCCCAGCATTGAAAGAACTTTGGATCCTCCTAATAAAGCATTTCACCCGATAAACGGCCTCATACTTTAGGGGGCAACTGTTATAGACATTTTTGTGCCTTACAGCTCTAAGCATGAAATGTCCATAATCCAAGGGATCCAAAGTCCCTAAAAGCATTGTTCCTACCCCTAGAGGAACAATGTCAACCAATGACAGCTTCTCCCAGAAGTTCTCCACTAGAAACTGCTCAAAACTAGTCAAATCAGGATCAATTCAGATGCTCCACTAGTTGCCTGTGTTGCAAAGCACCCAAATACACTGGCTAGGTGCGTTGCAACGCAGGTGAATGCACTACCAAGGTGCGTTGAGCGGGAAATGACAAATGGAAAAGTCATTCAACGAGGTGGAAAGACAATGGAAGCTTCCAGAATATTCTCCAATGACACTTGCCTCACTGAATTCGACCAGTGATGAGTAAGAGGCTCTCAGTCTCCAAGTGGAAGCAAGAACTGACAGAGAGAAGCCACAAGTCAAAACATAAGCGGACTCATCCTCTTTGCATACATCTATATATGGATCCCTCATCCCAGAGATCCAGAGGCTGGAATTTTGTACTTTGCAGAGAATTGTTGTTGGTTTGAGATTGAGATTAGTGCATTGGGTGATTTATGCTTTGTTGGAGGTGAGGAAGGGATTCCTTTGCTAGGAGGTAGATGCTGGATCGGGACTGACTTGGTTGTATCTCTTCCTAGATCTTCTTATTGCATTAATAAAACTATTTGAGTTTCTTCTACATGCTTGTGTATCAGTGATGTTTTGTTATATTTGCATGTTTAGCTTAATCTGATCCTGAGCTTTTTATGAATGTAAATCTATATCTTCGTGTAGTTTCTCTCTCTTGTGATCTTGCAGGAATTTGGCGAAGCTGGGCCAGTAAGGGAGCAAGGAGCTGGAAGCTGTTGAAGAGGAGAGCAATTGGATCAACAAACTAGCGCAAGACACAGGTTAGTTTATCCTTCCTCTTCGTTTACATTTCATAAAGAAGAATACACAAGTAGTTTTCCTTGTTTGTTGCTAAGGCACTATCACACCTTAGAGTGGGATAGGGGCATTCTAAATAGATACTTTTCCCAACAACACTTAGGCTGAAGGAAGGCAAAATTCAGGGTAACCACAAACCACGCTCAGTCTGGTAGCTAGCCCTACCGGAACAGGAGAGGGCTCTCTCCGAGTCATGCTCAGTGAATAGATAAGCAAAAAAGGTCTGAGATGACTTACAGTGAAGCATTGATATTAGTCTAGTAATTGAATAGGGATACAAGAAACAATTTTTGTGAATGACTGAGCTTCTAGGACGGTATGGGACCAACAGTCAGTAATGAACATAGAATTTAATACAAAGGCACAGATTACTTCGGGAGGCAAGGCAGGTGGAAAGTGTAGCAATTTAGCTTGAAATAACATGGAATGGAGAGATTGTTTAGGAGACCGAAAAGGGCATAGGAACAAGAATCCTTTTCAACAGAAGAAGAACACTGAACATGAAATTTTCCCACAGGCAGAGCAATAAAATTGAATTCTACCTTATCTAACTCAGAAAATTTCACTGGAAATGAACATAAATTGAATTATGAAACATAACGAAATACATATGAGAACATAAGAGACACATTTGCTACACTCACAACCACATGAATCCCATGAAACAGAGCCACTGCATTTCATTAATTCTCTGTCAAAAATATACAGTGAAGGAGTAGAGTTTCTTTCCCACAGTCTCCCAGAAGGTACAAGCCAACCAACCCTTTGCAAATGGTTTGCATACAATATATAGAATGTGTCATGAAGAGAAAGAACGCCCAAGGGTTGGGGAGTTACTCGAATCATTATAAAATGGAGATGAAGAGCCAACCATCAGCTACATGTGCAGCGTTACAAACATGACAAATGGCTTGGGTGACCGTTTGCCTTCCTTCGCCACTTGGATAGAAGCCAATATGGAGAGAAAATACTTTAAATTCTGCCTTAGGTGCCAAAAAACCGAAATGTAGATGAGCGAGCCCACTTGGAGAAGTCGCAAATCGGAATTTCGCGAAACGGAGCCAAATTTGGCAATTTTTCCTATGTGCGCCGTGCCATTTTCTCTGTGTGTCGTGCTACTTTGGAGCCCGATTTGAGGCACTTGCAGGTGTCTAAAATGTGCCCAAGTGTGTTTTTTGGAAATCTTGTCCTGTCTACTTTCTAACCCAACTGGAATTTTTGAATTTGGTGCTCATTTGCATCTCCAAATTTTCATTCTCCCAAGACTTCTTCCTGTGTGTCAAAAAAAAGGGGCAGAAAGGCTATTTTTTGGGTGTTTTTGACCTCGTGGAGACTCGGAACTTGCCCAAATTTCTTTTCCAAGCACTAGTAGTCGTCAGTTTCCATGCTGAATCCAAAAATGCAAACCATTCTTCATTTGGAGCTTCCAATGTTTAGCGCCGCGCCACACAGGGAGAAAAAACATATGTTTTGCCCAAAAATTTGTCATGTGACCAAAATTTCCCCAAATTCCTTGAAATTTGGGCTGGAGGTTCTCTATGGGGTGCTATGTTGTGCCAAAGAAGCCTCAGCCATGATTGGAAGCTGATCTTTCTCTTTTGCCTCTTTTTCCTCTTTTGTTGCTTTGCTCAATTTGGCCTTCAAGCTCCTTATCCGGGCCTTTGCACTCATATTTCGTGTCCTGTAATGATAAGCCATGTGTCTCAGAAAAGCATGGTCCTGGTCGACCTTGTCTAGAAGCCTCTCTAAGTGCATGTTAACACTCTCGAGATGGGCCTTCCGGTCCTCATTGATCTCTTTCTCTAATGATGTGAGCTCAACTCTTCTTCTTTGTGTAGCTTGGCAATGATCTCGAATTTTTTGTAGCTCCATGATCGCCCGCTGATCCTCTAGCTATTTGTTTCTCTGCTCCAAGTACTTCATGTTCCACTTAGCGCTGTCCAAGTCAAGGGATAAGGCCTCAATCACTGATTGCTGCTCCTGGATGATCTCTCTAAGCTCTACATTTCTAGGTTCTATATTTGTCTCATCATCATGAAGGAGAACGAATTCTGTCTCTCGTTCACCTGAGGGCTCACCTGAAGGCCCCTCATCATGCAAGGGCTCCTTACCTTTGTCCTGCTCCTGTGATGATGATGTCGGAAACGAGGCCCCTTCCACCCCGGGTCGAGATAACACTCGCTTTGCCACTGCAAATAAATGTCTATTGCCTCTCTGATAGGTGATGAATACTGGCATAGTAGCAGTATAATGGTGCTGATACTGATGTGAAGGACCACCTATCTCATGCTCTACCTCCGATACTACCTGTGGAGTGCTAAAGAAGTCACGGGAGATGAAGTCCTCCCAAGAAATGCCCTACAATTCCAACTGATGATCCACCAAAATCCGGATAAGAGCAAAGTGATAAACACTGTTGAGCTGCTGCTGAGGGGTCTTATGCTGCATGAAATTTTTCATCCTCTCTATTTTCCCGCAAATGAAAAATGGGAGGTTCATCATCCACACCCTAGTAAATTGCATGAGCAACCTGATGTGATAGGAATATACATGGGAAAACCTCCCCTCACAACTGAAGTACTTCATGATCAATTTCATGAGCGGATCATACTCATCTTTCAAAAATCTGAATGGGAAGACTCTTGTGGGATGTCTCAAACAACTAGCCTTAATGTAAGGCTCATAGTATTGCCTATCCACCTTCTTCTTCTTATGCCACTATTCTCCAACATTTGATATGCCTGTTTCCACTGAGATAGTTTCGGGTGTCAATGTGAAGGTGACCCCGGCCAATATAGACTGACCTCCATATAGGTGAAGCACAAACAGATGGGCCAACTCATGATGAACTCTGACATTTGTCACCCTTTGACAAAATTCAAAACATGCTAGGTGCTGGAAACATGACATAGCAAAAGGGCATGCTGCAACTCATTGAGGGTGTTTGGCTCATCCCTAACATGTTTGCGACTCCTATGATGTCTCCGGGGAGCCTGTTCTCCTGAAGCTGTATCACTGTGGGTCTCCACCTCATACTCTGATGAACCCTCAGATGCCAGGACTGCTGTTTATAAACTGTATTAAGGCTGCCCTTTGATGATGGTGAAACTGAGTGTTGTTTGCGATATCTGCCACCAAGGGGAACAATGAAACAAAGGGAGTATTAGGAGGGGAGTAATGTAATGGGAATAGGGTTTATAGGGAGAATTTTGTTTAGAGAGATGTAGGGGTTTTGGGTATTTTGATAGGTTAGGGTATGGGGGTTTTAATAAGTTAGGGTTTGGGGTTTTTATTGACCAATAGGAGGAGGGGAAAGGGAATATGAGTTTGGTAGTGTTAGGGTAGTGATAATAGGAAAAATGGCATAGGGGAATAAGGAATAGGGGTAAGGTAGGGAAAATAAAGCCTTGGTAGCAACAACACAATGGCACAACGCTAGCAAAATGGTTTTTTGGTGTCTTCTTGTGGTTAACTTTATGAAATTTTTTGCATTTAATCATAGGCAATAAGCCACCATATCTTTATCAAATTTGATACACAAGTGAGTTTATGGAGCCTACCTTGCAATTTATGTGCTTCACAAAAAAAATTGAGGGAGTTTGTCAAATTCTAGGCACTTGGTCTCTGTGCGCCGCGCGCAAAACCCAGTGCACCGCGCTCTGGGTGTGCACCGTGCCAATTATTAAAAAGCATTGAGGGCGGGATCTGTGTGCGCTGCGCTCCTTCCTGTGTGCGCCGTTCCCCTGAAACCTCTTCCAAACTGCTCCAAATCGCATGATTTCACACTCCACGACCTTGCAACGTTTTCCCTATGCCTTTGATTGCACAATGGGTTTGGTTTGTGATGGAAACTTGTGTATAAGACTTGGAGGTCATGATTTTAAGTTTTGGTTTTTCAAATAACCCACTTTTCTAATGTCATGTTTGACACTTTTTCACTAATTTTAAAACAACCCTGATTTTCACTTTTCCTTTCAAATTTTGGCTCAAATGATGAAGTTTTTGAAACTTTTTGCAGGGATTGCTTGAAAGGACATTTGGCCACGGAAACCATGACTAGAATTGAAGAAATCAACTGAAGACCTTTTTGAAAATTTTGTCACCAATAACACTGTTTGACTTTTCTTCAAAACAAAGTTTTTAAGAACAGTTGAAGTTTATCAATATGACGATGAAACTCTGTGAATCATTACTTTGCAAGGGCATCACTCTGGCCTGCATGGCTTTACTGGACATATTAAAGACCAAATTGTTTAATTCCTAGACCTAATGACCAAAAATGAGTTTTGTCCATTAAAGGACCAGACCTTGACTGTCATGGACTTTGGCGATCATTGACAAAAGACCTAAACCAGCAGGGGCCAGACATGAGGGGAAATGACTAGCATGATCTTCTCCGTCAGATCATGGCATGCACCTAGTGAAATGCAGCTGAGTGAATGGAGCGGGACACCTAAAAATGAAATGCATAAAGAGTTTTGATCTCTGACGGAGGACTGACCAGACCGACTCTAACATTGGCTCCAATGGGGGATGGTAGCTCCTTGAAGGTGCCAAGAACAACAGATCTATGGAGGAGCTAGACATTGTCTTTGTCCATTGGGCTAAGGAGTCATCATTTCGACAACAACACAGGACTCTGACTCATTTATGAAACTAAAATGACCAAAAAATTGACTCAAACTTTACATTGAAATGACTCAAAGACTAACTTGATAGACTGAAACCAAACTGAAATAAAAATGGTATTTACAATGATAGTGGAAGTAGCATTATTAACTCAGCAGTGGTACCTCTTGAGCAGCCGACCATTGATCGGCCCTCCTGGACAATCCTCCCCGTTCATTTCCTTCAAAAGAAAGGCGATCTGACCCCTATATGCTGCAATCTTGAAAGGACCTTTCCAAAGATTCTCGAACTTTCCGTGCTTACCTTTCTCTTCATTCCTTTCATCCCACTTCAGCACCACATCATCCAACTGAAATTTATCTTCCTTTGCTTTTCTGTCATAAATTTTCTTTATTTTCTCCTGCAATTTGGATGCGTTCTTGAAAACTTCTTCTCTTGTCTACTGCAAGTGGATCATTTGATTCAACCTTCTCTGCATGGGATCTTCATCACTGCCGGCCTCCTGAAGAAGTCTAACTACCGGGGCAGCGAGAGAGGTAGGAAATATTGTATCAACTCCATAAACAAGCTCAAATGGTGACATACCAATGGATTTTTTGTGACTGATCTGATCTGCCCAAAGCGCGTGGACCAACCTCTTATTCTAGCTCTTTTTATTTATTTCCAGTAGCTTCTTGATGATTTTGACCAATGATTTATTCGAAGACTCTGCCAATCCATTGCCTTGCGGATGATAAGCAGTTGAATGACCCAAAATGATGTGATATTTATGACAAAATTCTACCATCCTTTTTTATTTGAAAGCTGCTGCATTGTCGGTGATTAACTTATTCGGACAACCAAAGTGAGACAAGATGTTATTTTCAAGAAATGAAATGATTACCGCATCTGTAGCTTGTCTGGTGGGAGTTGCCTCAATCTATTTTGTGAAATAATCTGTCGCTGTGAGGATCCATCTATGCTGACCGGAAGAAGCGGGATGAATTTCACCAATGAAATCCAACCTCCACTGCTGGAAAGGAGCGTTCACCTCAATAGTATTAAGTGGCAAAGGATGTAACTTCTGCTTTCCTTAAAAAATCTGACATTTATGACAGCACTTGACCATCTTATGTACATCAGCAAATAATGTCGGCCAATAGTACCCTGCTCTCAAAATTTTATTTGCTGTTGACTTCCAAAAAAGGTGACCACCACACTCTCCTCCATGGAAATCCTCCATAACTTTCTTTGCCTCCATTTCCACCAAACAATTTAACAAAATGCCACTGGGAGATTTCCAATATAGCACAGAATTTAAAATGCAAAACTTGGCAGCCTTCAACTTGAGTGTTCTCGCTTTGTTTCTAGTCATGTCAGGAAGTGGTGACAGATTTTTAAGCACATATATGATATCTGAATACCATGGAGAAAGAGAAAAAATTTCAGATACCTGAATTGGTGATGATTCCTCATTCTCAACGGACATAGCAGTGATCAGGTTTATGTCCAAGGCATGCAAGTTTGATTCGACCATTAGCTTTTCCAATCCCTGTCCTTTGACCAGCTTTGTGGGCTTTATTTCCACATCATATTCCAGCAAGGCCACAATCCATTTGCCTCTTCTTCCTTCCGGATCGGTCTGCACTAAAACATCTTTTACAACAGCTTTAGGAACATAGGCCACAATATGAGAATGTAGAATATATATTCAGAAATCTTTCAATGCCTTCACAAGTGCCAGGGCTTGTTTCTCAATGATATTGTACTTTAAGGTTGCATCCCTTATAGCTCTGCTGAAGAATGCAATGGGTCTTTCATGGTCATCTCTTTTCTGTAATAATACTGCTGCCATAGTGTGCTCCGAAGCGAACAAAAACAATATGAAATCCTGAGTGTAGTCCGGGCTGACTAGAACAGGAGCTGATGAAAGAGAAAATTTGACCAAATTGAAAGATTTTACAGCCTCCTCCGTCCATTTTAGTTGGTTGTCCTTCTTAAGCATGTTGGTCATTTCTCTTAGGTGTTCTACAAGATTAGGTACAAAGCGACGTAGAAAATTCATCTTACCATTGAACGATTGTATCTCTTTATTATTCCGGGGCAGATCGATTTGCTGAATTACTTGCACACGTGCTGGGTCAATACGAATGCCATCCCTTGAGATAATATGCCTGAGTAATTTGCCTTCCTCCATGGTGAATAAGCTTTTCTTCGGATTCAGCGATAAACCATATTTTCTGCACTTTTGAAAGACAGCTTTAGATGATGCATGTGCTCTTCATTAGATTTGGAAAACACCGTCAAATCATCCAGGTACACGACCAAAAACACATCCTTCTCATTCGCAAAAGCCAAGTCCATTGCACGCTGAAATGTGGCACCTGCATTCTTTAAACCGAAAGGCATTTTGGCGTAATGAAAGGTTCCCCATGGAGTGGTGAATGATGTTTTGTGCCGGTCATATTCATGGACAGAAATTTGGTTATATCCGGAATAGCCATCAAGTAGTGACATACGAGATGCTCCCACTACTCGCTGAAGTATATGGTCCATTTTGGGCAGTGGATAGTTGTCCTTCAATGAAGCTTTATTGATATTTCTGAAATCAATGCATAAGCGGATCTCACCTATCTTCTTTCATACGGGAACCAAGTTAGATATCCAATCTGAAAATCTGATGGGCACAATGATCCCTGATTTGTACAACCTGTTTACCTCCTTTTCAATAGATGGCAACAACTTTGGATTTATCCTTCTCAACTTTTGTCTGAACGGTTTTTTATTGGGCTTGATGGGTATCATGTGCTGAATTATGTTGGTATCATAGGTCTTTAAATTAGAATAGTCCCAAGCAAACAAATCTGCAAATGAAGCCAACAAACTGATGTATTTGTCCTTGATCTTTGGTGGCAATGCTTTCGAAAATTTTACCAACTTAGGATTAGCAGTTGTTCCGATGTTGACCTCTTCTACACCCTTCTCTGTGGGCTGCAATGTTGGCTTGCGGGCTACATCATCTTGATCAAAAATTTCTTCTAAAGGTATCAAGCCTTTAGGAATAACATTATTCTTCAGCTGTAACATGTTCATTTCATTGATCTACACTTCATCTGTACCATTCCCTTTACCATCATCATTTTCTACATCTATTGAGGTTTCCTTGAACTTGCCTTTGTTTTGTAAAAAATCTTTAATCTCCTCATCATCTTGAAACACTTTCCAATATCTCTGATTGTTGGAATGGTTGGATGATGCTTGACATGTATTTCAAATTTATTGATAGAATTCATTGGGATCTTCGAACTACTTGCTGCCTTGGCAAGAGCGTCAACAATACTATTTTGTATACGAGGCACACATGTCAAGGTGTATTCTGAAAATAATTTTAGAATGTCTAGAACTGCATTACGATAGGCCCGCATCCTAGGATGCTTTGCTTGATACTCACCTCTGACCTGCTTTATTACCAATTCGGAGTTGCCATATACCGAAATCCTCTTGGCATTCAGCTTTCTTAAAATCTTCAGGCAAACAATCAGAGCTTCATATTCAGCTTCATTGTTTGAACACTCAAAAGCCAACTTGTAAGAGCAAACCCTCATGCTACTAGGCACTTTGTTTGGGGCGGAGAAAGGACTGCATACCCAAATTCCAATTCCAGTGCCATCATTTCCCACTGCTCCATCAAAATCCATGGTCCACAAACCTTCTTCCTCCTCTTCTAAGTACTGGAAATTTGTTTGCTATGCCTTGTCTGCTTGTTGTCCATTACTTTTAGCCGATTGCCCAGCATTGTTATGCTATTCTTGTCCTTCTTTCTTTAAAATTTCTCTGAAATTTTCTGTTATTTCTGGAATATCATCTGCTTCTACTACCTGACTATCTATATCATTTAAAATATCTGAATACAAAATAAAAGACTCTAAATCTATATGTACATAGTTAATTGGATGATTTATTGGTTTCTCCTTGCTTGTGATCATATATTTCATTTTTTGTTCTCGATACAATTTCCTCATTTGTCCGAACACCGGAATCATTGCATAGGAGAAATCTAGCTGTAGTGTCCCTTTCAATTTCGCTACCCAAGACCTGGAAGGAAGCATGCCAAACCTAGGAGGAATATCTGCTACAACCACATCCATCAAAACATTCTTCATTAGGAGTTGATCCAGACTCACAACCAAGTCTTTGATGAGTCCTATACATCTCACTTTGTTGGAATCAAATGAATAGAGATCGTGGTATTGCCGGGTGATGTCCAGATCAAGTTTATCCATGATAGCCTTGGGCATGAGATTGTGAGAAGCTTCGGAATCGAACATGGCATTATGTAACACAAAATCATACAATCTTAAACTGATGTAAAGGGTTGGCACATCACTATCAAGAGACTCACCATTCGATGCTAGCCCAAAAATCATTTCGGGTTGATCGTCTTCAAAATTTGCCATGTCAAACATTGGGTCCAAATTCAACATCTTAGATATTTGTCCTCTATAACTACTGTTCTTCATTATTTCAGTAAAGGGGATGGATACTTTTAATTTGGAAATCTCATTCTCTAAATTAAAAGCGAGAATATTTTCTACCTCTTTGACTGGGATTTCTTTCTTTTCCTTTTCTTTTGATGCAACTTTCTGATGTGATTGTTCTGCTGATGGTGATTTTCTGCTCTCCGGACCAACCGCCTTCTTTCCTTTCCTTTGTGAAACTAATGAATCATTCTTAATGCTTCAACCTCCTTCCTTTTCTGAATTGGTTTGGCTGGAACATCTCTGTTTCTAAGTGAATATTGGTGCTATTGTGCAGACAGAGCATTCATATACCCCCTTTGATACTCCTCTGATTCTTCTTGTAAAACAGTGTCACTTGCTAGAATGAAATCTGCATCTTTGTGTGCAGCTGAGCTCACCGCACACTCCTCTTCTTTGGTAATATAAGTAGGCAGCTCATCTGGAGTAAAGAGGTGGTTTTCTTCTCCTATTACATTTTCATCCTCATCTGACTCCGGTCCATGCACAAAATTTTGCTGCAAAGGTGTCTGTACTGGCTGTTGTGCTGTCTGCTCTTGGGCGCGCTGATCTCTTTGTCTTATTCTATATTGTGGCTGCTGCTGCTGGCCACAGAAGTTAGGATTTCTAACTTGTGGCTCAGGTTTGTCGAGCTTCACCCTTTCAAGCATCTGCTCTACCTTTTTGAGTAATTGATCCATTGAAGAAGACTCTTCCTTAACAGTGACTTTCTTTTCTGCTTTCACTCTAGCTCTTTTGGACAGCAGATTCGCTTCGACGCTGACCACAATTTTCTACATGTCTTCCATTGTGGCCGGTTCTCTCTCTCTTAATTGGTAGGCCATATCAACATCAAAACCATCTAGAAATTTCATCATAGCTAGTCCCATAGGTGGCTTTAGATGATCTGGAATTTCGTTATAAACTGTATTGAATCTAACACAATAGTCTTGGACCGACTCACCAACGTTTCGTTTGATTTGCTCATATTCAACTAGAATTTGAAGAGGATTCTTTTTCACTTCCCATCAGTTTAAAAATTGCCTTTGTAGTTTGGCCAAGGTAGCGATACTTACCGCCAGCAAACCTCTGAACCATTTCCTCACATCACCTACAAATGTCTGTACAAAGAGTCTCATTGCCACATTCTCTACATCGATCTCATGAAGTTCATAGAAGTCTTCCATTTTATCCACATATTGTTGGGCAGTAACGCTGTTAGGAGTGCCATCAAAAAACGGGATTTTACTTTAATAATATGTGGGCATGTCATCTAGAACTTGAGAAAAAACAAGGGGTGCAAAACGGGCAGCCATCACTCATGGTGGATTTGGCCTTGGAGGTGTTGGAGGGGTGTGTACAGTTTGTAAGGGGCTAGCAATTGGAGTTTGAGGCTGTGCCGCAATATAATTATCAATTAACCGATTAGCTCTTTCGGTTTCTAAATCTACAAGAAATTGTGGATTGAGGACAGTATAGTCAACAACCCTTTCAGATTTAGACTCAAACAATGAGATTTCAAACCGCTCGTCAAACTCAAGCTCTTCAAGATACTCAAAAATGTCAGGACATGAATGGGATTTGAACACGAGAGTTATGGTGCTCTCTTGACGAAGGAGTCTCGGAATCAAATTGGGGTTTTCGTAAATATGAGGAGGATCCAGGTCTGGATTAGCTCTGGTATATCGTCTCGAAGCCAGCGTGCTATTGAGAAAAATCACAGGACACAACAAACTTACTCAGCCTATCCAATCCTAAACTTATCATCCGGAAGCTTAGAATTATTAAGAAATAAGGGGATTTGATTTCATTTGAGTCCCGAGTATGGTCGCCACTATTTTAGCACCTAAATCTACCCTAGGCTAAAGGAAGGCAAAATTCAGGGTAACCACAAACCACGCTTAGTCTGGTAGCTAGCCCTACCATAACAGGAGAGGGCTCTCTTCGAGTCACGCTCAGTGAATAGATAAGCAAAAAATAGTCTGAGATGACTTATAGTGAAGTATTGATCTTAGGCTAGTAAGTGAATAGGGATACAAGAAACAATTTTTATGAATGACTGAGCTTCTGGGATGGTATGGGACCAACGGTTAGCAATGAACAGAGAATTTAATACAAAGACACAAATTACTTCGTGAGGAAAGGCAGGCGGAAAGTTTAGAAATTTAGTTTGAAATAACGCAGAACGAAGAGATTGTTTAGGAGAGTGAAAAGGGCATAGGAACAGGAATCCTTTTCAGCAGAAGAAAAACACTGAACATGAAATTTTCCCATAAGCAGAGCAATAAAATTAAATTCTACCTTATCTAACTCAAAAAATTTCACTGGAAATGAACATGAATTGAATTATGAAACATAACGAAATACATATGAAAACATAAGAGACACATTTTCTACACTCACAACCACATGAATATCATGAAACAGAGCCGCTGCCTTTCATTAATTCTCTGTCAAAAATATACAGTGAAGGAGCAGAGTTTCATTCCCATAGTCTCCCAGAAGTTACAAGCCAACCGACCCTTTGAAAATGGTTTGCATACAATATATAGAATGTGCCATGAAGAGATAGAACACCCAAGGGTTGGGGAGTTACTCGAATCATTACAAAATGGAGATGAAGAGCCAACCATCAGCTACAGGTGCAGCATTACAAACATGACAAATGGCTTGGGTGACCGTTTGCCTTCCTTCGCCACTTGGATAGAAGCCAATCTAGAGAGAAAATACTTTAAATGACCCCTTAGGTGCCAAAAAACAAAAATGTAGATGAGCGGGCCCACTTGGAGAAGTCGCGAATCGAAATTTCGCGAAACGGAGACAAATTTGGAAATTTTTCCTGTGTGCGTCGTGCCATTTTCTCTGTGCGCTGTGCTGCTTTGGAGCCTGATTTGAGGCACTTGCAGGTGTCCAAAATGTGCCCAAGTGTTCTTGTTGGAAATCCTGTCCTGTCTACTTTCTAACCCGACTGGAATTTCTGAATTTGGTGCTTATTTGCCCCTCCAAATCTTCATTCTCCCAACACTGCTTCCTATGTGTCAAAAAAAGGGGGCATAAAGGTTATTTTTTTGGTGTTTTTGACCTCCTGGAGACTCAGATCTTGCCCAAATTTCTTTTCCAAGCACCAGTAGTCGTGATTTTCCATGTTGAATCCAAAAATGCAAACCATTCTTCATTTGGAGCTCCCAATTTTTAGCGCTATGCCACTGAGGAAGAAAAAACCTGTGTTTTGCCCAAAAATTTGTCATGTGACCGAAATTTCCCCAAATTCCTTGAAATTTGGGTTGGAGGTTCTCTATGGGGTGCTATGTTGTTCCAAAGAAGCCTCAGCCAAGATTCGAAGCTGATCTTGCTCTTTTTCCTCTTTTGCCTCTATTGTTGCTTTGCTCAATTTTGCCTTCAAGCTCCTTATCTGGGCCTTTGCACTCATATTTTGTGTCCTGTCATGATAAGCCATGTGTCTTAGCAAAGCATGGTCCTGGTCATCCTTATCTAGCAGCCTCTCCAAGTGCATGTTAACGCTCTTGAGATGGGCCTCCCGATCCTCATTGATCTCTTGCTCCAATGATGTGAACTCAACTCTTCTTCTTTGTGTAGCTTGGCGATGCTCTCGAATGTTTTGTAGCTCCATGATCACATGCTGATCCTCTAGCTATTTTTTTCTCTACTCCAGGTACTTCATGTTCCACTTAGCCCTCTCCAAGTCAAGGGATAAGGCCTCAATCACTGATTGCTGCTCTTGGATTATCTCTCTAAGCTCTACATTTGTAGGTTCTGTATCTGTCTCATCATCATGAAGGAGAACGAATTTTGTCTCTCGTTCACCTGAGGGATCACCTGAAGGCCCCTCATCATGCATGGGCTCCTTACCTTTGTCCTGCTCTTGTGATGCTGATGTCGGAAACGAGGCCCCTTCCACCCCGAGTGGAGATAACACTCGCTTTGCCGCTGCAAATAAATGTCTACTGCCTCTCTGATAGGTGATGAATACTAGCATAGTAGCAGTCTCATGGCTCTCATACTGATGTGAAGGACCACCTATCTCATGCTATGCCTCCGATACTACTTTTGGAGCACTGAAGAAGTCACGAGAGATGAAGTCCTCCCAAGAAATGCCCTGCAATCCCAACTGATGATCCACCAAAATCCGGATAAGAGCAAAGTGATAAATACTGTTGAGATGCTGCTGAGGGGTCTTATGCTACATGAAATTTTTCATCCTCTCTATGTACCCGTAAATGGAAATGGGAGGTTCATCATCGGTACCATGGTAAAGTGCACGAGCAACCTGATGTGATAGGCATATAGGCGAGAAAATCTCCCCTCACAACTGAAGTACTTCATGATCAATTTCATGAGTGGAGCATACTCATCTTTCAAAAATCTGAATGGGAAGACTCTTGTGAGATGCCTCAAAGAACTGGCCTTAATGTAAGGCTCATAGTATTTCCTATCCACCTTCTTCTCCTTATGCCACTGTTCTCCAACATTTGGTATGCCTATTGCCATTGAGATAGTTTCGGGTGTCAATGTGAAGGTGACCCCGGCCAATATAGACTGACCTCCATGTAGGTGAATCACAAACAGACGGGCCAAATCATGATGAACTCTGACATTTGTCACCCTTTGACAAAATTCAAAACATGCTAGGTTCTGGAAACATGACATAGCAAGAGGGCATGCCTGCAACTCAGTGAGGGTGTTCGTCTCATCCCTAACATGTTTGCCACTCCTATGATGTCTCTGGGGAACCTGTTCTCCTGAAGCTATATCACTGTGGGTCTCCACCTCATACTCTGATGAACCCTCAGATGCCATGACTACTGTTTATAAATTGTATTAAGACTGCCCTTTGATGATGGTGAAATTGAGTGTTGTTTGCGATATCTGCCACCAAGGGGAACAATGAAACAAAGGGAGTATTAGGAGGGGAGTAATGTAATGGGAATAGGGGTTATAGGGAGAATTTTTTTTAGAGAGATGTAGGGGTTTTGGGTATTTTGATAGGTTAGGGTTTGGGGGTTTTAATAAGGTAGGGTTTGGGGTTTTTATTGACCAATAGGAGGAGGGGAAAGGGAATATGAGTTTGGTAGTGTTAGGGTAGTGATAATAGGAAAAATGGCATACGAGAATAAGGAACAAGGGTAAGGTAGTGAAAATAAAGCCTTGGCAACAACAACACAATGGAACAACCCTAGCAAAATGGTTTTTTGGTGTCTTCTTGTGGTTAACTTTATGAAATTTTTTGCATTTAATCACAGGAAATAAACCACCATATCTTTATAAAATTTGATGCACAAGTGAGTTTATGGAGCCTACCTTGCAATTTATGTGCTTCAAAAAAAGGATTGAGGGAGTTTGTCAAATTTTGGGCGATTTGCCTCTGTGCACCGTACGCAAAACCCAGTGCGCAGTGCCAGTTATGAAAAAGCACTGTGGGCGGACTCTGTGTGTGCTGTGCTCTTGCCTGTGTGCGCCGCGCCCCTGAAACCTCTTCCAAACTGCTCCAAATTGCACGATTTCACACTCCACGACCTTGCAACATTTTCCCTATGCCTTTGATTGCACAATGGGTTTGGTTTGTGATGGAAACTTGTGTATAAGACTTGGAGGTCATGATTTTAAATTTTTCTTTTTCAAAAAACCCACTTTTCTAATGTCATGTTTGACACTTTTTCACTGATTTTAAAACAACCCTGATTTTCACTTTTCCTTCGAAATTTTGGCTCAAATGATGAAATTTTCGACACTTTTTGTAGGGATTGCTTGACAGGACATTTGGCCACGGAAACCATGACTGCACTTGAAGAAATCAACTGAAGACATTTTTGAAAATTTTGTCACCAATAACACTGTTTGACTTTTATTCAAAATAGAGTTTTGAAGAATAGTCGAAGTTTATCAATATGACGATGAAACGCTGTGAATCATTACTTTGCAAGGGCATCACTCTAGCCTGCATGGATTTACTGGACATATTAAAGACCAAATTGTTTAATTCCTAGACCTCGTGACCAAAAATGACTTTTTTCCATTAAAGGACCCGACCTTGACTGTCATGGACTTTGGTGATCGTTGACAAAAGACCTAAGCCAGCAAGGGCCAGACATGAGGGAAAATGACTAGCATGACCTTCTCCGTCAGATCATGGCATGCCCCTAGCAGAATGCAGTTGAGTGAATGGAGTGGGACACCTAAAAATGAAATGCATAAAGAGTTTTGATCTATGACGGAGGACTGACCAGACCGACTCTAACACCCATATACAAAATTTTCATAGAAATTAAAATATAGAGAGCTATTAGTGATACCTTCCACCATACCTTTACCATGAAGCATTCGAAGGCCCTTCCCTCTAATACATCCAAGGCTTTGATGCCATCTCATTGTCTTTTCTCCAAAGACCACTAGATTTTCTGCTCCACTTTCAAGAACCACAAAACTGTTGCACCCATCAACAACACTGCAACCTTGTAGCTTTTACAGAGTTCCAATCTGAACTCCCCGCATCAATACGAGTGCTCCCCAAACCATATTGCAGGCATCTTTCTTGAGTAGTGTTTTTACACCTTCATCATCCAGCTTGCTTATAGAAATAAGATTTCTGGCCAATGTAGGAATATGAAGAACACCCGAAAGTGTTATAATCCTTCCACCTTGCAACTTCAACTTTACATTTTCATTACCAACAATTATAGCCTTCCTCTCATCCCCTAAGAATACATCACCACCATCATATTTATCATACTCACAGAACCGCTCTCTATGGGGTGTGAAGTGAAAGGATGCACCTAAGTAAATCAACCATGCCTCATGATCTACATGTGTACTTGAAGAAGAAGCCAAGTACACATCCTAACCTTCATCTGAGGTAGTTTTTGCCTCTACAGAAGGAGCATCATCAGATTCCTTTCCTTTGTAAAGAGATTTAGATTTACAACCCGTTTTGTAGTACCCTTCCTTTTCGCATTTCTAGCGCACCTTTAGAAATTTTCATGGAGATTTAGATCTCCCACTCGAGGACTTATTTATTTTTATGTTCTTGGATTGTCCTTGTATAGAAAAGGAATCACCATTCTGGCTCTCCATAGTTTCTCTTCTCATCTCCTCTGTCAGCAAGGATGAGACTATTTCATCAAAACTACAAGGCAATTGCATTGATACCTATTGCAATAACCAGACTATCCAATGAGTCTGCTAGAGAAAAAAACAAACTAATGCACTTATATTCATCTAAAATTTTAATATCAACGAAAAATAACTGTCTTACCACAATATTAAATGCATTCAGATTCTCTCTCATTGAGTCTCCATGTTTCATCCTCACGTTATACAACTTTTTCCATAGGAATAGTTTATTCATCGGAGACTTAGATTCGTACAAAGTCCCTAACTTGTCCCACAAATCCTTCGTTTTAGATTCCCCTGATACATTCAACAACACTGTATTTGAGACACATAGTCATATTCTTCTCTTAGCCTTCCCATCCAACTTCTTCCATCCTTCATCGGACACTCTTGTTGGTTTAGTACCTAGATATAACATGATCCAACGATCTTCGTCCATCAACAGATCCTCCATCTTGAGTTTCCACAACTCAAAACTCTTACCATTAAATATCTCGATCTATATCTTTCCACTGCTTGCCATCTTCTTTCACCACAAGAATCGATCTCGCAGATCTTACACTGAATAGGATTTACCATAGGGCCAAGAAAAAATCCTCAGCAATAAAGGCATAACCTTGAAGTCAAAGCATCATTGATAAGAAATGTAGGTTTTAACCCCGTACAAAAATTACCCGCATACGAATTCTAAAACAGAAAATATAAAAAGGAGAGAGCATAACACATAAAACAAATATACACAGAGATTTTCCCTTGGATCCCAAAACCAGGATTACCAGATTGATTTTTCATTATGTTCCTTTCAATATTACAATACATATATATACATGCCGAAGCATCCATAAAACCCAATCCGTTAACCTTGGATTAGAGCATAACTGTAGTTCCCTTGACTGGATATACAAAATACCATAGATCAAAAACCATCATCCCCAAAACCATGTGCAAAAACCATGCACAAAACCATAGGTAGGTTCACCCACCTAGTATACGGTGCAAAATAATATTTCTTGTGGCATTTCCTCGGACCCTGTAGAGGGCGGCTATCACCCACCTCAAACCCCCTGTGGAAAGAATATAACGCAACCCAACAACTTCCATCTTCCACTCAACCATAGACTGGTTGAGCTAAATCTCTCTTTAGCCATTCACCCCGTGCGATATTCCAAGCATGAATGTGGGATCTCATAGAACACATCAATTACAACTCATCCAGGGATTTCAAAGGTCATCCACCTAAACCCATCAAATATTGATTCCACCTCATATTTGAACATCACAAAACCATCATCAGATTGGCCTCCATCCAAGCCTTCAATGGCTTCCAGATTGCTTCTCCAAATAAGGCTTCCAGGACTAGTAACTCAACCAACATTTTATTCATGCCTTCCCAAGCATTTTTCCAACCAAATTTTCTAGGACAGGTAACTCAACCCAAGTTGTTACAGGGATTCCAAGACTAATAACTCAACCCAAGCTAAGGAAACATGAGAAAGAACCAAAACAAAACAATGAAAGTAAACCCAAAATCACCATGCATATCCATAAAATGGAAAGGCTATGAAATCCACTGTCAATCTCGACCATCCTCCATTCCAATGACAGATCACAACCAAAAATCAACATGCATATGCCATGCGTGCCAAAACTAGTGAAGGAAACATATATGCAACTCGATACCTGCAAGAATATATGATGTAGTTCTTGATTCCAATTCCCTCTTGTGCTTTCATGCTCTTCCTTGCCTTGTTGCTCCAAAATTCCAAGTATACCACACCCTCCAAGTGTGCTCCAAGAAAACTCTAACTCTCCAAGAGTATGAGAGAGACAGAGAATAATGAGAGAGCTCAAAAACTAAACTCACAAAATGTTACCAACTGATCCTCATAAGACTTTTTATGAATGAGGCCTCTCTTTCTTTTATTTTACATGATTTCCCTTCAATTTCGTCCTCACATGTAACATGTCACCTTTCACCTCCCTTTTCTCCTAATTTCCATTATTTCCATATATAAATGTGCCAAAAATGCCATTTTGTGTTTCCAAAGCCTTAGCCATTTCCTTTGCCAATTTCCTTAGCCATAAACAATCACAAGTGACCCCCATAACTAGGATTCTACCCAAAATTCATCTTGGAATAAGTGTCCCATCATCCATGGTTATTATTTTTCCTTTATTTACTTTTATTACATGGAATTTTGACAAGGGTTGTTACACAATATATCAACAATAAGTAAGCATTTATTCATGGAAGATTAGAAACTCTACTTTAAACATTGAACATGAAAAATATCAATGATAATACAATAAACATACACACTTATCTACAAACGGCACACCTTTGAATCTTATAATAATATCTACATGAAAAAAAATCATATCCACAAGAACGTTTCATGAATAAAGATCCCATGTCACCCATAGTAATGAAAATGAATAGTTCACATTCACATAGAGAGGAAAAGAGTCAAATGCATGATGTTGATAAAATGAAATTTTGGAAGTACCTATTTAAATAAGACTCATCCCAATCATTTCTACAATAATATGAAAATAAAATCCCTAATGATAAGTTTACTTTAAGTGTTAAAAAAGATACAGGTTAAAAGGAAACCTCATATCATAAAAACATAACAAAGATGCCATAGATGCCCACATGTGTGGGAGAAATACCTTCTCGACCATGACATCATCCTCCAAATGAGCGCTAAATTCCAAAAATTAGTTTCATGTGGGATATTGAATGATCCATACTCCAATATGTAGCCCCTAGACCATGGGCATGCCTCCAAAATGACTCCACACCAAGATGTCATATCCATGGTGCCCAGTGTCACCCTCCAAAGGGAAAGAGGGGTGACATGGGAGTCTTTCACTCAAGCGTTAAGGCTCAAAATTTATTGATAAGGTCTCACTTATAATGAGGATGACCATCATTATATGGGATCCATAACAGATAATCTTCATTAAATAATCTCAAGTCCAACCTAGAGCTTCCTAGGTCCCTATTGTACTACTCAAAAACCACCCATAAATAATAGTAGTAGAACTAATAAATAATGGCGACTCTTTTGAAAATAGTATAAAAATCCTTTGTTTTTAATTAAATAAGTCAATATTGATTTTATTTTTCCAAAAAACTTGAATAAATGAGAAATCTCCCTTATCATAGCCTTCACATCAGAGCTTAGGCCCATAAGACATATTCACAAATATTGACATTTGTTTAAAATCTATTACCAATAGAACTTTTTTGGGATATTTTAGATATTGTAACATGTCGCCATAAGAAAATTTACAATAAAATTATCCCCGACTAGAGTTTTCAAATATTTTAAAGTCTGAAAGTAATAAAGCTCTCCTTTGTGAATATAATAATAGGGCATGACCCCACAAAAATTCCATGTAGAATTATCAGAGCTTTTGAATATAGAAATGGTTAATGTGAACCTCATATCGATGATCTCCAATATCCCAATCCCCCGATCGTCTGATATCCCTTTTCACCTAGCCTCTGATATACAATATTGTCGATACTGCGATAATCATACAGCTCTGATACTCTGATATTCTCATATCACTGATCTCCAATATTAACAATCCTCTGATCCCCTCTAAAACTTCTCCTACTCATATCACAACTTTCATATCGGGACTTCCAATCAGCTACCACTCTTTTAAATCCATTATATCAAGCCTTTGATATAGGACATCTGATATCCCTTCCCGCTTATATTTTTCAGTTGTTACATTATAAAAGCCTATCAGAGATTGATGATATCACAAGTTTCAATGATGCAACCATAATATTATCCTGATATAATGCTTTGATATGCTGGCGTGTACAAAAGCCCATGTGAATCCATGATTTATCATTTAATGGCCAAATGTAATGAATTTATGATTTCAAAGTTTTAAATGATTTCATTATTGTGAATCGATATCACTAAGATTTTTCTAATTAAAGACATAAATTGATATGAAATTGGTTATTCGCACTAAGAGATTTTTTAGTTGAGAATTTTTTCTCTTATTCTGGAGTCCTGGTAAGAAAAGCTTAGGAGAAATGTCTAGGGAAACTAAACACAGGAAAAAAATTGTTTCTAAAAAAAAACCAGTCACTCCTCCAACTAAGGCTATTGAAATGCCTACGCTATTCTCAGATACAACCTGCACGCTTGACGCTAGAAGTTATTCTTGGGAAGTCATTTACAAGCTCTTTAAAGAAGAGGAACCCAAGGTGACAGGGAAAACAAACACAATAGGGGATTTTGTCCATGTTTTCGAAACTACATATAGCGACGTCACCAATTCCTTCCTACATAGAATTGGGGCCTGACCTAACATTTTTCCCTATACATACATGGTCAAATGGGTTATTGACCATTTGAAATTTGAATAAATAAATTAAATGAATAAGAGGAACACAGTCATTGGGTCATTCGACAGTAGTGACTTGAGCAAGATGTATCAACTACTGTCGCCACAGAAAAAATACGATAAGCATTTTTTTAGAGAAATTCATGAAATAAAATGAGGATCTGTCAGAGGTTATCAAAGGATGGAGAAGGGGTTCCAATAAACAAAATCATGAGGTAGACAATTTCTTCCATTGTTGGACGATACTGTTATATAGCTGCTATGATGTGTAGAATGTTCGATTATGCTAATACCTAGAAATTCTCAAACCAATGGGCACTCTTAATTCATGTTTCTTCTGATGGATATGTTATGGATTTGGGAACCATATTTTCCGATATTATAAGTACCCAAATCTTTAATTATAGGAAAAAATGTAGTTTTTCTAAGAAAATTGCTCCCCCTTTCTACATGATCACCTATATTATGGATGTTATCTATTTCACTTCTTATTTTACATCTCTAGGATGGAAATGGACAATAAAAGACCCTATGCCTATCCATATCTATAATAAAATTCTCTGGGAATCCAAGTACCATCCTCATCTCTATAAGATTTTCCATGGGGTTATGTTGCCCATACACTAAAGTGTTTTTAACGAGAGAGCTCCTATACTTTCACGTGAAGCCAACAATGATTTATTATCAATTGGAAGACGATTTGCAGAGGACTCCTTCACTTATATCTGGATCTTCTGTAGCCTTGCAAACCCTCCTGTGTTTCCCTTTTATGTTCTTAACAAACTCCTCGCCTGAGAGATAACCTACCAAACAATAGGGAATGACCTTTGAAAAGTCATGAAAGATAATAAAAAGAAAATGTGGCCTACCTTTCCTATTCAACGTGGTGTCTATGCTCTTGATAATTTCAAGCATGCTACTATTGAGGTGGAAGAAATTCAGTGTCTAAATTTACCAACCATTCCAAATAGACCATATGATCCTAATGATACCACCAAGAATGTTACTATGCAAGTTAAGCTCATGCAATTCATAAATGAGCCAGGCATATTTGATGACCTATTTGAATCAGTTTCTATTTATTCAGATATTAAGAAACATGTAGCAACACAATTAATTCCTCAAGAATTAATTCAGTTTAAGAAGTACAAGGAGAAAAGGAAATATCACTTACCTTTGGATTTATTGAGAATTCATCAATAAAATACAGACTAGGATAAAGTTTCAACTAGTACTTCACAGGTCCCTAATGTATCTAAGGTAAAAGATATAGGTACTTCATCTTCCTCATAGGCAGAATAAATAGACACAAATATAGATGCAATTTGGGAGGAGTTTACTAAAGAAACATATCCTAAGAATCTGAAGACTCCATTCCAGATGAAGATCGCACAGACTCTTGAAGTCACAAAGAATAACTCACTTACTATTGAAGCTTCTAATAAAGCAATGGAAACTGATGATTTGGAAATCATCTAGGTATTCTCGACCTCTGAGGTCATTCTGAAGATTGAGGAAATTTCTCATCTTTATATGTTTTATAATATGAAACATAAATTTGTGGTTAGGAGGTAGAAAAAAAGAAAGAGAACTGAACAATCCTAGGCCTTAGTCCTTGGTCATTCTTCCTTTGAATTAATCTAGAAATATGCTCAAGCTACTCATGTTGAGGATCTTGGAAGACAGTTTGTTATAGGCCAACCTGATTTCATACTGCCCTAAGGACACTTTGCCCAATATGAAATTGTTGACTAAATCATGGTAGGAATCGTTAAAGAAGGACGCTTATAAAATCAAGTATTTGTGAAAGGTAGACTTGGAATGCCATTAGAATTTCATAGTGAAACTGCATAGTCAGTGGCTAATGCTGAGGTGTCTCTCCAACACTACCATTCATATGCTTCCAACACTCCACAATGCATTATTCACTACACGAATGCGCATAAAAACTCATCATCCACCTAAATTAAAGCCAATGACAGATATATGTGAACTTCAACGATGTACAAGAGAGTAACCTTCATCTCAGTCATAGTCAAGTTGTTACAACTGCAATCTATTATTCTCTTTTACTTATTTCAAGTGTGGTTTGTTAAAACCACTTCAGTCTTTTATGCTACTTTTATATATTTGTATTTTAATTAGAGACTACAAATTCCCTTCATTGATTAGAAGAAAGGGGTTTTGAATTTTAAGAAGAAATATTTTGGTTTGCACTAGTGTAACTTGTAGAAATCTTAATAGAAACTGGAACCATTACTATTTTACTTATGAGCAGCATTAACATATATCAACTACTACTATCTATGTTTTAATATTGTGTTTATGAGTTGAATGATCATTTTAATTGTGTTTATCATATATGTTTTTGCAAGTAATTAAGCTTTATCATTATGTATGTGTTTAATTGAAATCTTTCAAGTATATTCATGAAAAACGATATCTTATATGTGAAATATGTTTCAACAACTAATTTAATTAAATTAGTTATATTTATCCATTTTAAAATCACAGAGGACTTGATGATCTATATTGCCATGTTTAATGTAAGATCTTTATGAAGTCACATATACAAAGAAAGCTTTCCCGGGATTGATATTTTAAGTCTATTTATTCTTATTTCTTAGTTTCATTTACATAATCAAGCCCACATTTATATATCTTTTATAAAGGGAAACTGGTCCCAATAAACCGAGTTGGACCTACCATTACAAATGGAAAAGGAGTTTCCCTAAATTCCCGACGCGGTGGTTTTCCTCAATGTTGAGGTAGAGAATTTCATGCCTTCAACATTTCTAGCACTAGAAGGAGGGCCTTCAGACTATTAATGGAAAGAAGATCCACTCTTAATCTAAAAGGTCATTCTAAGAGTCAGTCTACCTCAAAATCACCACCATATTCTAGATCACATCCCAAATCTCCTAACTAAAGATCTGAAGTTGTTAAAAAATCCACCAAAAATCCTAGCACACTTCCAAAGTGAGTTGGAAGAACTTCTTCTCAAATACTAACTGAGTGTCCTGAAGTTCAATCTTTGTTCCAAAAATTGGAAGAAATTTCTACTTCTTGAGAAAAAATTGTCCAAAGCGATATATCCGAAGGAAGTGTTTCCCCATCCTTACAGACTTAAGGTGTATTAGTTAGATTGCAGAGTGAAAAACTTGGATTCAAACCTTTTGAATTCCCATTAACCACTCATTGAAGAAAGAAAACTACTCCAGAAACTCATTCTTCTGCTAGCTAGATTACATCACCATCTCCCCCTCTTACTCCTTCTCTTGGTCCTTCATATTCCTCTACCTCTTTACCCTCTTCTAATCGACCTCTCACCCCATGAATTCAAATTCCTCAAACACAATCATCTAGTGCAACTATAATCAATATCACTACAAGAGAAGCTTCTACAATGGCTCAATCTCCACTAATTCCTCTGCTCCTAGTACTCCCAAAATGGCCCAAAGACCATGGAATAACTTTGTGTAGTACAGATGGCTCCACCATTACACCATATTCGAAAACACCCAAAGAGATGGTTTCCTAATTTTAATCCTGATCATGGTATTTGTGCTGAGGAACATCTTCATAGTTTCATGTTAGTCATAAAACTAAATGGAGTCACAAAAGAAGATTATGTTGTCAGACTTTCTCCATACACATTTGAAGGATCTGCAGGATCCTAGTTTTTTCTGTTCCTGTTAGACCAATAACAATTTGGGATATGTTAAAAGAGAATGTTTTGTTGAAATTTGGTGATTACCAAAAAAATACACTCTAATTAATGACTTATCAAATGTTAAGACCAATCAAAACCCAATAATCAAAGAATTTAATTCCAGATTCAACAAATTGTTGAATAAGATCTTAGACACTTCTATATCAGGGACCGATGTACATTGTTATGTTCATAGATAGAGCCAACAAAACAATATTTCTTGATAACATGAAAGAAGCTCTATCTATAGAGAAGAGAAACCTTGCTCTTGAAAAGAAAACTACACTTGATGAAAGAAAGCAAATTAAAAAAGTTACTTTCAAGGATGAATCTAAGAAGAAAGCTCCCAAAGATCCTTTCGACTTGGAAGGATTAAAAAAGGTTATAAGGGCAATGTCAAACGAAATGGTAGAAATAAAAAAAACTAGTATATGAAAGCTCTAAAAATACCTTTTGACCTTTCCAAAGGACTCAAGCATCACAATCACAACCACCTTCCATTATATCAAATTTTGAATCTGATCAAGAAGATGAAGAAGAAGAATCAACTTTATTTGTTGAAGGATCCCAAGAAGAAAAATTAGCAGACACTCATGGTTTATGGGATTTCATCCTAACTACTTAAGAAAATGAAGAAGAAGATGATTCCCTATGAGTAAGTACTAGATGTAAGGGACTTTCTGATTCATCTACAGAAAATCAAAAAACGAAGTCCCCTGCTCTCCCTAATAAGGATAAAAGTGTAATCAAGAATTCTTCTACGCCTTGAAATTCTCTTCCAACTACTTCTAAATATCCTTCTTCATATAAGACTTCGATAATCTCTGACACTATGGAATATAATATTGTTGAAGACATGAAAAAGGTCAAAGCAATTTTTTTTTCTTTATGACGTTAGTAAATTAAAACAACATCAAAATATTTTACTTAAAGAATTGAATGTAGTTCCTTCATCTCCATCACCTACTTATTTCATAGAAAAGGCCTCAAAAGGGAAAGGAAAACCTCCTAATGTCTCTTCAGATAAGATTGGCTCTTGAGATGCCATTTTGATTGAAGATAGATCAAATTCCCAAACTCCTCCCTTTTTATTTACTTTTGATATCTTTAACAATAATGTTCATAACTATCTAGGGATTCTAGTGCATCATCAAATGTCACGCCTTATGTGGTATGTCTTCAATTAAATATTTCACCAAAGAAATTTGTTTCTCAGATTGTTCAATTATATCGCACAAAATTCAAAGTTTTGGGAGAAATTAATTCTGTTTTAATAAGATTAGCTTCCAATTCAAAGGTTTTTCAAATAATAGATATATTAGTTGTAGATATTCCTGAATTTTATGGTCTTATTCTAAGTAGAGACTAGTCTGAAAAACTACATGGTTACTTTGCAACTGATTGGTCACACATGTGGCTTCCCTACAATGGAAAACCCAATCAAATTTGTGTTGATAGGGAAAAACACATGAAACATTTAGTGACTAATTTTGATGAAGAAAATGAACCAGTAGTATTTATAAACAATACTCTTGGAAGCTACTCCTTTGAGTCTTTCTTTGGAAATTTTCAAGCACAAGAATCTTTTTTTTTAGTTGACTCTGTTTGAGAAATTCTCCCAAACATATTCTTCTAAGTGTATTAATATTATAGAAAACCTTGTAAATAAGCATGATATCTTATTTTTTATTTTAGTTTGATGGATCGAAATCTAATGGAGGTGCAGGAGATGGTTGCATTTTGGTTAATCCTTATGGGGAAAAATATGCTAGCTTATAGATTATAGTTTTACTGTACCAATAACGTTGTCAATATGAAGCATTGGTACATGTATTATAGAAGACTATTAGACTTGATATCAAACACCTTAAATTTTTTGGTGACTCAAAGATTTAGTATCAAATAGTTAGAAACAACATCCATTGTGTTTCTAGTAACCTTAATCATTATTAATATTTGATCCAAGAGCTCGCATCTCATTTCACTACATTCAACAAAGCCCCTATCCCAAGAATACAAAATTCTAGTGTTGACCTCCTAGCAAATGTTACTTCCAAGATCATTCCACCTGAATATTTCAGTCCAGTTAGATTTTCTATTGAATTATATTTTTGCCCCTCCATTCCAGACAACATTACTAACTCATGAGTGTTTAATCACGACAATGAAATATTGAGTTTTGTGACATCTGAAGGGTCTTACTTTGATCAGATTATTAATGGAGATGAGCATAACAAGCAGTTGGATAAATATTATGAGGAAAAATATTTACTTAAACCTGTAGTGAAATGAGAAGATTTATATGATCTGAAATATAGGTTCAAAAGGTTAACTAATTGCAAGCTTCAAAGTTCAACTCTGATATTTGAATTCACTAGCGTAGTATCCGATCATATGCCTCAGAACATCAATTTCAGACTTGGACTTTCACCAGATGAAAGATCCTCTTTCATTCATTTATTGAAAATATACAAGGATGCATTTTTATGGAATTATGATGATATGAAAACCTATGACACATCCATAATTCAACACACCATTCCTATGATGTCAGATATCATGAAAAATCATCAAAAGCTCAGGAAGATTCACCCTAACTTGGAGGCTCAAATTAAAACTAAGTTAAATAATCTTCGTAAAGCTAAAATCATTTTTCCAGCCAGACATTCCAAGTGGGTCTCAAACCTTGTGTCAGTTAGAAATAAAAATGGAGATATTCATATTTGTATAGATTTTAGAAATTTAAACATATCATGTGAAAAAGATAATTTTCCTTTACCTCCAATGGAAAAAAAATTACAATCTATTGCTGGTCCTGAACTAATGTCTTTCTTAGATTCTTTTTTAGGTTACAATCAGATTCTTGTACATCCAAATGAGAGATGGAAAACCACATTCAAGACTAAGTTGGGGATCTATGCTTATAAAAAAATTCCTTTTTGGACTGATTAACGCTGGAGCCACTTTCCAAAGAGCTATGGATATTTCCTTCATAGGTTTCATCAATAAGGTAGTTGTAGTGTATCTAGATGAAATTACAATTTATTCCAAACAAAGTGGTAATCATTTAGATGATTTAAAATAGATCTTTGAAAGATGTAGGAAGTTTGGAATCTCTATAAATCCTAAAAAGCCATTTTTTTCTCTTGATGAAGGAAAACTTCTAGGCTTTATAGTGGATAAAGAAGGAATCTACACAGATCTAGATAAAATCAAGGCGATATCTAAACTTCCCTTACCACACAACAAAAAATCCATGCAATCCTTCCTCAGGTAAATTAATTTTGTTAAAATATTTGTTCTAGACTTCTCTCAAATTGTACCTCCCTTACAAGCTATGATTAATAAGAAGTCAATTTTTGAATGGGGGTTGATCGAAAGACAAGCATTTGCATCAATAAGACATGAAATCATTGATGCCCCTTCGTTATCAACTCCTAATTTTACCAAACAATTGGTTTTGATACTTTTTCTTCTGTGCATTCCTATGCAACAGTTTTGACTCAACCTAATGAAAAACAAATTGAAGCTCCAATTTCCTTCTCTAGTTCCAATCTATAGGGATATGAGCTAAATTATTCAAAGGTTGAGAGGTAAGAATTTGTAGTATTTAAGTCCATAAATCATTTAAGTCCTTTCCTCCTGAAAACACATACAAAAGTAATTGTTCCTTTCCCTATAGTTAGACAATTTCTTATCCAAAAAGCATTAGGAGAGAAGAGCAAATCGAGTTATTGCCGTGCGAGAATATGACCTAGATATAAAACCAGCTAAAATAGTAAGATGTCAAGGATTAAGTAGATTTATATAACTAGAGCTTATTACAGTTCAATTGATGAAAATTCAGGTAATAATGTTCAAATCATAGAGGTATGCCCCATCGACATTGAATCTCAATATTCTGATCTAATTTTTTATTTTAAAAATGGTTATGGTCCATTGGAACTCAATTACAGAAAGAAAAGAGCTCACAGACTTAAACTTGTTCAATATCAACTAGAAAATGATGTCTTATTCAAGAAGAATTATGATTTTGTTTTGCTAAGTTATCTAGAAATATCAAAAGCATAAAAGGTCTTGCAAGAGCTAAATTATGGACCAGCTGGTAGACACTATTGTGGAGACACCACTGCTCATAAGATTCTATATTTTGGATACTACTGGCCGAATTTATTCAGGGACTCTCATGATTATGTCATAAAATGTAAAGTTTGTGAAACTACTTCAGGGAGAGAGAAGAAACTAGCCTTACCTTTGCAGCCAATTAACATTGAGCAACCTTTCAAACAATGGGGACTAGTCATAATATGCAATATCATTCCTCACTCTTACAAGCAACATAAATACATGTTGATTGCTGCATAATATTTCACCAAATGGGTGGAAGCAATACCCCTAAAGGTGGATAATTCTGAAAAAATTATTGAATTTATTGATCAATTTATTGTTACTAGGATTAGTCTTCCTCATGCCCTTATTTTTGGTAATGCATCTTATTTTTCAGGAAATACCATTACTAAATTTTCTCTTAAAATAGGTTTTAAACTTAAGTATTCGGAAAATTACTACCTTCAAGGAAAAGGCTTATCAGAGTCTACTAATAAAAACCTTGTTAGAATAACCAAAAGAACTATTGACCAAAATCTAAGATATTGGCACAAAGCTCTAGTTTTTTCTCTATGGGCCGACAAGATCACACAAAAGTTCTCTATGTGCACTTCTCCTTTTCAATTAGTGTATGGAAAGTAAGTTATTCTACCTCCTAATCTAGTGACTCCATCACTAGACCTAGTGCAATCCATTGAAGAAAACCCTTCTTCTTCTCTACAATTAAGAATGCCCCAAATTCTTAGGCTAGAGGAAGAAAGGGATAAAGCTAGACAAGCTCATGCCCATCATCAAAAATTGGTTAAACATTTATTTCATACAAGTTCAGTGAACATCAAATTTTTTGAAATTACGAATCTAGTTCTGAAATGGGACAAAGCTCACATAGGAAAAGGAAAACACACAAAGTTTGAGAAGTTGTGGCTAGGCCCATTTCAAATCGTTGAAAAACTAGTCCCATCAACCTTTATCCTCCAAGATTTATAGGGAAAGAGGGATGCTCTTCCCGCTAATGGGCTAGTTTTTAAAAAATATTTCTCTTAAGGATACATATCCTCTTGTAAATATGTAAATAATCACATGTATATATCAGTTTTTGTAGATTTGGTAATGTTAGTTAATACACCTTTTCCTTCACATTGGGGTCTGTCATCATTTACATGAAATTTGAATAATTAAAGAAGAGATATTAGAAATCTAACTAAAACATCGAACTTTAGTATTGCATCTATTACAAAGCTTTGAAATCTTTATATCCATTAAATTGTAAAATGTTTCATAACTTGAAAATTTTATAAAATTTGGTTATTGTATGATTGGTCATGAAAAGGTTTTCTTTAAAAATTAAAGTCTATTTTGAAGTTTTAGCATATTTTGGCTACAATTATCATCCATTACTCTTAAGGAGGTAATATACCTCCCCATCCACTAATCTTAATATTTTTAGAGTGTAATTCAAAAATATATAAAACTTGAAGGATAAGAGGTCTTTTGGTTATATAATTCTAAGACAAGATGTTTCATCACAATCTAGCTTGTTCAGTATCATTATAACCTATGAATGGCATTGTCATAATCTGGTTACAAAGACAAGACAATGGATTTCAAGTAAATTTTGAAAAAAGAAAATTGTAAAATAAAAGATTAAATACCTCTAAGAATATTACTATAAGTGGATGGGATACCGGTATATCTTTGGTTAAATGGTAACCCTTTCGAGGCTATGGATGCATGCTGGAAGTAGTGTCCCTATCAATGACAAAAGGTCTATCTTAAAATCTAAGCTTCTATAATCCTTAACTTTATCTTTATAATTGATTAAATGACCAATGATGGTAATAAAGATTTTCATCAATAAACAGGTTATGAGACAATTCTCAAAATTATGAGTTATTTTTTTTCAGAGTAATCTTTATCAATCAAAACTTCATGTATTTTTATCTTTCTCAGTCTATTGATTTAATAGTTTAAAACTTCATTTATTTTTAACAGAGATATTTGTTTCGCCCAATATGTCACCAATTGTTGTACTACTCAACAACCCCCCATTTTTTTTTTGACAAATTCAGTTTCTATTATAAATCTGAAAAAGGGTGGGAGACTGAGCTCTAGAAATACATGCTGAGGTGCCAAGAAGAGCTAAGGAATAAAGAGTTACAGCTTAAACAAAATTCCTCCTTAATCCTGCCTTTTGGGCTTCTAAAAACCAAAGACCAAATGTAAATCCTAACAAACTGAAGTAATAAATAACAACATTTACAAAGCATCAGTCTAGATTACTGTGGTTGATGTGTCAAGCAATGGACTCTTCAGGTTTGTCGTCGGCGCCGATTTGGTTCAGGCTTGACGAACTTGTTGGAGCTGCGTTTTTCTTTTCTGTTGTTCCTTTTCTGCATTCCCTTTTCTGCTGTTCCTTTTCTAATGTTCCTTTTTTGCTGTTCCATTGTTCCTGTTGTTCCTTTTCTGCTGTCTTTTCTATTGTTCCTTTTTTTCTGTTCCATTTTTTCTACTTTAAAAAGCAGAGGGGTATATAAATAGAGAGGGGAGAACAGAGGCCTTCATTTCTCAGGAAAAGTAGAGAAGTAAGAACAGGCAAGGAAGGAACTGCGAGGGGAGGAGTATACGATGGGGGAAAAATAGGGGCAGTCACTGAAAAAGAGCATTGTGAAACAACAGTGATCCGAAATGATCGAAAGAGCCGTGGAACAAGCGATGATGGGAAGGGAGGCTTGGGGGTAAAGAGAATTCATCCTGGTATAAGTAGCAAGCAAACAAAGAGGCGTGAAGGACATCATCATGAGGTGAGTGCTAAGGTGGTCACAGATTCTGCACAGGCAACATAGATTCAAAAAGTCTGAGGAGATCGTAGGGAGAAAAGAGAGGATTTCCGGTAGCATGGAGTAGATAGCCTCGGGATTTTTTTTTATTTGGTCAAGGTATGCCCTGAGAAAGATGTCAGTCTTTAGATATGAAGAATTTTTACAAGTCATGGGAATCATGGAAGAAATTGGAATTATTCCTTGTTGTTACAGAGGATATTTCCTTTTGGTCTTATAAAAGCTTGGCTGGCGCGTTTATCAGCTTCCCGATTGATGGTCCAAAGGATATGGTAAAATTGGAGATCCTGAGTTTGATTGATCATGACTTGGCATCTGTTGATGGTTTTCTATAAGAATATGTTGGAGGCTTTTCGTTTGCTAGTCATTAAACTCATAATGATAGCAGAATCGTCGAAGATCACAACTTTCTTGATTTGATGAATTTGTAGTTGAAGAATTCCTTGATAGAGCGCCAAATCCTCTGCTCTGTTGTTTGAAAGGATCCATAATCCCCACTGCAAGGTGACTAAGGGCTCCTCATTGGGTTTGTAGATAACTCCCCTTGCTCCCGCTGCTTCTAGATTTGATTTGGAGGCACCGTCAAAGAACAAGGAGTGGGTGTTGCTAGTGCGGAACCACTTATTGAAGTCATCCTGCTTTAGTCGGATTTTCCAGTTGTGACTATGATTGTTGTTGAGGTTGTTGTAGATTTTTTTTGCTGGCAGGATACTGATCTTATCTATCATAATCCTTATGAAATCTTTTTCTTCAACCCAAAGACTTGTCATGTCCATTTGTTTTCTGCTCTTAGAAGCGATGGTTTCTATCGCAAGGCTTTTAGCCTTGCTGCAAAGATGCCTGATTGTAGTCTCTTTATCTTTAAAGATCTTTCTGTTTCTAGCAATCCAGATCCTCCATAAGAGGGAAAATGGGAGGGCAACCCACACTCTCTTGGCAATGTTGTTTTTCATGGATTGCCAGGGGTAGTTTTTTTCCAGTTGTTAAGGACTTCCCCAATGGATTGTTGAGAGTTCCAGGTAAAGGGAATGATTGGGGTAATATTGTTCCAACAAGAAAAAGCAAAAGGACATGAAATGAAGAGGTGTTGGATGGACTCCTCCACTTCTTGGCAATTAGGGCATCTGGAGGGTCCAACAATGCCTTTTTTTTTACGATTTTCTGCAGTGAGAGTTTTTCTTTTAACTAGGTCCACATAAAAAATTTCACCTTAGGGATGGCTTCCAATTTCCAAACTGTTTTCCAATGTGTCCATGTTGGTGCTGGGTAGTCCCTATTGCATAGATAATTGTATCCTTCTTGTATTGAGTAGCTGGTGCTAGTGGGGTCCCATTGGAATCCATCCTTGCCATTTTTTATTGTAGGAGCAATGTTGTGGAGGTGTTAATGAAAGTTGTCAAGATTCTCTTTGAGTTGTTGAGGGATGGGAGGAAGGCTCCATCTCTTACAAGCTTGGGTATTTGTGTCCCATTGTGAAATTTGATCTAAACTGTATATTCCTTTACTTTGAAGAAAGAGAATTATTGGAGCCATACCTGGAAGACAGCTAATTGGCTGATTCCCCATAATTTTATTAGTGCCAATGTTGATTTTGTTGCCGCCTTTGGGAACCTTGGAAACATTTTGAGCCATAAAGGAGATGGATTTTTTATAGAGTTTCCAGATCCTTGTGTTGTTCCTATTGGGTATTTCAGTTGTAAGCAGATGCTACCTTAGGTGGCTGAGATATTTGGCCTCCAAAACGTTTTTCCACCAAGATGATTGGTCTTCAATAAACCTCCAGACTATCTTGCCACCAAAAGTTGAATTGGTGAGAGATGGGGATCTAATTCCGAGACCTCCTTTTTCTTGGTTTTGAATTACTTGTTTCCATCCAACCAAGTTATATTTTCTCTTTTTATTTTTCCCTCCCTGCCAAAGGAAAAACCTAAGAATACTGTCCATTTTGCGGAGAAAAGAGGCTGGAGCCTGGGCAAGGGAGAATTGGTAAAGAGGAAGAGAGGAAAGGCCCAACTTGAGCAGTACCAATCATCTAGTTGGGTTGAGCCAAGTGGCTCCCCGCTTTTGAACTTTTCTTTTCATTTTATCTAAATTTGTTTCCCAAACATCAACTCTTGTGTTTCCTATATTCACTAGCATTCCCAAATAACTGAAATGGTTCCAATTTAACTTGCAAGGCACACCGAAGATGTTGGCTATGTTTTGAAGAATTTGAGCTGAGGCGTTCCATCCATAAATACAACTTATGAAGTGATTAATCATTCCCCCTGAATATCTCATAAATTTGTCTAATAAAGAGTTGAATCTTCGAGCTATGATTGCGGACGCCCCTCCAATCAACAGGGTATCATTAGAAAATTGGGAGTGATTGATGTTTTTCACTCCATCTTCAAATTTGATTCCAGTGATGAGTCCTGTCTGCTACTTATGGTCAAGGGCGCAACCGAAGGACTTAGCCATTAAAATGAAAAGGTAAGGGGAGAGAGGATAGCCTTGCCTTAATCCTCTTGAAGATTGAAAGGCAGGTCCGGGTCTACCATTGATAAGGGGAGCTATCCAAGGGCTAGAGATACAGGCTCTTATGAGATCAATAAAGAAGGATGAGAAGCCCATTTTTTTAAGAACAACAAATAGAAAGGAGTGTTTAACCCTATCAAAAGTGTTTGCCAAGTCCAATTTCAGGATGAAACCCTTTTCATTTATAGAATGGCTTGAGTGAATGGCTTCCTGGACTAAGAGAATAGAATCTGAAATATGCCTATTTGTCATAAAGCCACCTTGGTTTTCAGAGATTAACATAGGCAATAGAGGTTTGAGACAAGAAGCAAGAATTTTTGTGAAAATTTTGTAGGAAGAATTACTTAAGGATATAGGTCGGAAATGGGAGAGATTTGAAGGTCGGACCTCGGTTCTCCTTTGGAATGAGGGCTAGATGTGTTGAATTTGTGTAGCCTCCTAATTTATTTTTCCTCTGAATCCATTTAAATTATTTGATGAGGTCCTTTTTGATCATTTCCCAATACTCCCTATAAAAAAAATAGGAAAGATGTCCGCCGTTGGTGCCTTGTCTGGCTAGAGGCCCCAAATTGCTTCCTTGATTTCTTCTTCTTTTATTTCCTCTGTCACCCTTTCATTTGCTTCTACTGCAATCTTTTTTGGAAAATGGTGTAGGAAGTCAGCGTAGTTTTCGTCCTCCCCTGATTGATGGTGGTTTGATCATTGTGTTGAGTGCCTGCATTATCTATGATAGTTGTTATATTTATTCTGATTTGCCGAAGAGTGGCTTGCTTATGGAAAAAGACTGTGTTCCTCTCTCCGCTCTTCAACCAAGTCTTCCTTAATTTAATTCGCCATTTTTCTTCCTCTTCTCTTATGATACTATATAGTTGATTGTAAAGATTTTCTTCTTGACTTTTTTAGCCTGATAATATTCTTGCTTTTCTACTGGATAGTGAAGTTCTTCAATTTTGGCTTTCACTTCTCTTTTCTTTGCTTCTAGCTCTTTATATTGGGTTTTTTCCCAATTCTTGAGAGAATTTTTTACATTTCTAAGTTTGCTTTCCCAAATAAAACTTGGAGATCCTTCGACATGTTGGCACCAAGTTTGTTTGACCAACATTTTGGCTGCTTCAATGTCATTCCATAAAGGACTGTATTTAAAAGGGAGAGGGCCCAGCAGGTAGGGAGATTCGAGGGTTAAAGAAGTGGGATAATGGCATGAAGAAACAAAAGGAAGGATGGAAGCGTTGACAACTGAAAATGTGGAGAGAAGGGATACATTTACCAGGATTCGGTCGAGCCTTTCCATAATATTATTTCTCCCCAATCTGCGATTACTCCAGGTGTATTTGCGATTCTTTGGAATGATATCGACAAGATCACCATGTTGCATAACATTTTCCAACTGATTTCTAAAAGGATCTAGTTGAAGCTACCTCCACGTTTTTCATTAGCATGTAAAATGAGGTTTAAGTCACCTCCTAAAATGATGTTGCTGCTGTTTTCTTCTGCTATATTATTGCTGAGAGAGTCCCAACAAACTTCTTTATCCCTATAATGATTCGGGACATAAACATTGTAAATTACTATCTATTGATTGTTGATAATATTCTGCAATACAATCTTGACCCAATGTTGTTCTACTATTTCTGTTGTGTTGTTCCATTCATCTTGAAGCAAAAGTGTAGCAATTCCTCCTGAGGTTCCTCTGGAATCACATATACATCCTTTGTAGCACTTATGTTGTTCAATAATCTTGTTCATCTCTGGCTGTCACTACTTTGTTTCTTGGAGTAAAACAATGGTTGGTTTGTCTTGGTTAATAAGATCCTTTAAGGCATTTGATTTGGAGGGGTGTCCTAGTCCCCTGCTATTCCATGAGAGGATTTTAGTCGTTTCAGGTGAGAGGTGTGAGGAGTTGCTCTCCCTCCCTTGTCTTTGTTTGTTATGTCTTTGTCTATTGGTCATTGAATATATCATTCAATGGGGTTCTAGAGCCCCAATGCTACGTCTTTTTGCGCATTTTCATCCCTGTGGTGTTTGGCAGACTTTCTTCCATGCTTCTTTTGATTGTCTAGAATGGAATCATGCTCTTTGGAATTACTTCTGGTGATTCTGAGAGGGGGAGGATTAGACGGGAGGGAAGAGGAAATGACCTGGGGAAGGGGAGAAGAGGTAGGATCAGATTGAATCAAGGGAGGGGATTCCTTGGGAAGAGAGAGGATGTCAAAGGGATTGGAAGAGGGAGAAGAGGTAAGGGGATCTGGCTGGCAATCAAAAGATAGGGGAGGTTGTGGGGAAGAAGGGGGAGGAAATGAAGGCGAGGGAGAAGAGGGAGGGGAAATTGGCAGAGGTCGAGAGGAAGGACCTGCTTCATGGGATGGTTTAAGATTAGGGGCTGTATTTTTATTTTTAATGGTTTCCCATTGCTCTTCTTGTGGATTATTTTCTACATTGGAAAGTTTTGTGCAGCGATTAGCAAAGTGACCGTACTTGTGACATAACTTGCACTTTAAGGGGATTTGTTCATAGTCAAGCTGCTGCATGTGTGTCCAGTCGTCAACCTTGAGCTTGATGGCCTCTAGTAGGCCTTTACCGAAATCAACTTCTACACAGATGCGGGCACAGGCCTGCATGTTATCTTTCAGTTCACTCCAATCAATGTATTTCCCAACAACACTCCCAATAGCACGCACAAGTTCGTCTCCCGAGCAATGCAAGGGGAGGTGAGGAAGCCGAACCCAAACAGGGATCACATTAGGAATATCAAGCTCTAGGTCAAAATCTAGAGTCCATTTGTTTAAATATAAACCTCTGGAATCCATGAAATAAGGCCCATTATGGAAGATTAAATCCTTGTCTTCCTTTGTCTCAAAATGAAATGTAAAATATCCCTTTCCACAAAATCTGATAGAGATTTTCCCTTGTATTTTGTCTATCCAATTCCTTTCCACCCACCTCTAGACTATTTTTAGAGAGGGCCAAAGTCTTGTAAATTGCCCAATAAGTCCTTTTTCTCCCAAGGCAAGAGTAGCTATTCTGGGCAAAGTTGGAGGGAGAGAAACTTCCTGTAACCCATCAAATTTTTTCACGAACTTTGAGACTGAAGGGCGAGCTTGCTGAGGAGGCATGGACTTGATCAAGGAAGAGAAGGCATGTTGGTGAGTTGCCTCCTTCGGCGAAACCTTCAAAGGGGCCTTCCCGAGCAGCCAAAGATCGGTTCAGACCTAATGTTTGCAGGTGGCGGTGGGAGCAGAGCATGCGTCCCTCCAAATTTTAGTTCGAAAAAATCCACCAGGCGTCAACCCCCCATTAAGCTTAATAGTAGAACTAATAAATAATGGGGACCCTTAAATACTTTGGTTTTAATAAAATAAGTCAATATTGTTTTATTTTTCCAAAAAACATGACTAAACGAGAAATCTCCCTTATTTGAGACTTGACATCGGAGCTTAGGCCCATAAGACATATTCACAAATATTAACTTTTCTTGAAAATCTATTATTGACATAACTTTGTTGAGATATTTTAAATATTGCAACATGTCCCTATACGAAAAGTTGTGACAAAACTCTCCCCAATTAGAGTTTTCAAATATTTTACAGTCTACAATTGATAAAGTGTTCCTTTGTGAATATAATAATAATACCCACCTGCACAAAACTGACACGTAGCATTATCAGAGCTCTTGAATACTGAAGTTGTCAATGTTAAACTCATATCGCCAATCTCTCATATCCCGATCCCTCGGTCCTTTGATATCCCTTTTCGCCCATCCTCTGATATAAAATATCGTTGATACTTCGATATTCATACAACGTTGATACTCGAATATTCTCATATCATCGATCCCCGATATTGCCAATCCTCTTATCCCCAATCAAATTTCCCCTACTCATATAAAAACATTAATATCGGGACTTCCAATTGGCTGCCACTCTTTTCAATCCCCAATATAAAACCTCCGATAGAGGACTTCTCATATCTCTTCCCGCTTATACTCTTCAGTCATTACATTATAAAAGTCTATTGGAGATTGAGGATATCATAAGTTTCAGTGATGCAACCATAAAATTTCCCCGATATAATCCTTCAATGTGATGACACATATGAAAACCCATGTGTATCCATGTTTTATTATTTAATGTAATGAATTTATGGTTTCGAAGTATTAAATGATTTCACTATTGTGAATCGATATCACTAAAATTTTTCTCATTAAAGACATAATATGATATGAAATTGGTTATTCTCTCTAAGAGATTTTTCAGTCGAGAAAGTTTTCACTTATTCTCTTATTTCTCTTTGCAGGTCAGTCCCAATAACCAAAGCTTAGTAGAAATGTCTAGGGCAACTAAACCTAAGAAAAAACTTGTTTCTCAACAACAATGAGTCACTCCTCCACCTAAGGCTACTGAAATGCTTGCATTATCCTTAGATATGACCTACACCACGATGCTATAATTTATTCCTGGGAAGCCATTTACAAGCTCTTTGAAGACGAGGAACCCAAGCTGATGTTGGTTTATGTTATATTCTTTCCACGATTAGCCCACGTACTTAACCCGGGGTTAGAGGGGGGGAGGTCACAGGGGGTTTGAGGTGTATGCATAACCCCAATTTGGACCCTATGTTAGGTTGGGCAGACCCACCTATGGTTTTGTGCATGTTTTCCACACATGGTTTTGGACACGATGATTTTCGGTCCATGGTATTGGATTTTCTGCATGTATAAATATGTATTATAACATTGAAGGGAACATAATGAAAATCGAGTTGGTAGTCCCGGTTTTGGGATCCATGGGAAAATATCTGTGTACATGTGTTTTATGTGTTATGGTCTCGCATTGTTTATTTTCTGTGTTTTAGAATTCATATGCAAGTAATTTCTGTATGGGGTTAAAACCTACATTTGGTGTCAGAGTAGTTTTGGCTTCAAGGGGATGCCGTTGTTGCTAAGGGGTTTCGCTCGGGCCTATGGTAGAACTTATTCAATGGGAGATCCACGAGACCGATTCTAGTGGTGAAAGAAGATGGCGAGTAGTGGAAAGATAAAGGTCAAGAAATTTAATGGTTAGAGTTTTGAGTTGTGGAAACTCAATATTGAGGATCTATTGGTGGATAAAGATTAGTGGATCCTGGTAGATCCAAGTACTGAACCAACGGGAGTGTCCGATGAAGAATAGAAGGAGTTGGATCGAAAGGCAAAGAGCACAATATGATTGTGTGTCTCAGATTTAGTATTGTTGACTGTATCAGGGGATGCTACAGTGAAAGCTTTGTGGGACAAGTTAAGAACTTTGCACCAATCTAAGTCTCTAGTGAATAAACTGTTCCCGCGGAAAAAGCTGTATAACCTGAGGATGAAAGATGGAGACTCAGTGACAGAGCATCTGAACACATTTAATACTGTGGTAAGTCAGTTAGCATCTATTGATATTAAAATTTTAGATGAAGATAAGTGCATCACTTTGTTGTGTTCTCTACTAGATTCATTGGATAGTCTGGTTATTGCAATAGGTAGCAATGCAACTACCTTGCATTTTGATGAAATAGTCTCATCCTTGCTGACAGAGGAGATGAGACGGAAAAATATGGAAAGCCAAAATGGTGATGCCTTGTCTGTACGAGGGCGGTCCCAGAATAGAAACAAAAATAATTCATTGAGTGGGAGATCTAAATCTCCAGGAAAACTTGTAAAGGTGGTGTGCTAGAAATGCAGAAAGGAAGGGCACTACAAAAGGGACTGTAAATCTAAAGCTCCTGAAAAAGGAAAGGGATCTGATGATGCTCCTTCTAGAGAGGAAAAAACCACCTCAGATGAAGGTGGGGATGTGTACTTGGCTTCTTCAAGTACACATGTAGATCACGAGGCATGGTTGATTGACTCAGGTGCATCCTTTCACTTCAATCCCCATAGAGAGTGGTTTTGCGGGTATGAGAAATACGATGGTGGTGATGTCTTCTTAGGGGATGATAGGAAGGCTAGAATCATTTGTCGTGGAAAAGTAAAGTTGAAGTTGCAAGGTGGAAGGGTTAGAACACTTCCTGGTGTTCTACATATTCCTACACTAGCTAGAAATCTGATTTCTGTAAGCAAGTCGGATGATGCAGGTGTAAAAACAGTGTTTGAGAAGGATACCTGCAAAATGGTTCCAAGAGCACTGGTATTAATGCGGGGAGTTTGAATTGGAACTCTATACAAGCTACAAGGTAGCACTATTATTGATGGGTGCAACAGTTCTGTGGTTCCTGAAAGTGGAGCAGAAAATCTAGTCGTTTCTGGAGAGAAGACCATGTTGTGGCATCAAAGGCTTGGGCATATTGGAGAGAAGGGCCTTCGAATACTTCATGGTAAAGGTATGGTAGAAGGTATGAGTAATATATCTCTGGATTTTGATTTCTGTGAAAATTGTGTATATGGGAAGCAGAATCGGGTGAGGTTCCCCTCTGGTAGTAAGAGGGTGAAACAGATATTAGAACGTGTCATGGAAAATTAGACATAGAAGAAGATAAAGGTGCTAAGGACAGATAATGGTGGAGAGTTTTGCAGCACAAAATTTGAAGAATTAGGTAAGAAATGTGGTATAGCATGACAAAAGAATAATGCATATACACCTCAGCAAAATGGAGTTGCAGAAAGAACGAATAAGACGTTGATGGAAAGGGCAAGAAGCATGCTTAGTGGTGTTGAGATAGGACAAGAATTCTGGGCAGAGGCAGTGGATACTGCATGTTACTTGGTCAACAGGTCACCTTCATCAGTGTTGGAGGATAAGACTCCACAAGAGGTATGGACTGGTAAGAAACCCTCTCTTTCACATCTGAGGGTATTTGGATGTGATGCATATGTACATGTTCCAAAGGAAAAACGAACCAAGTTGGATAGTAAATCTAAAAAGTGCATCTTTATTGGGTATAAGGATGGTTTAGAAGGTTATAAGCTTTGGAACTCAATCGCACAGAAGGTTGTGTACAATCGAGATGTGGTGTTCAGAGAGGTAAAAGATGTTATTAAGCATGAAGTTCAACCAAAGCAACCTGAGAAAATAGATTTTGAGCTTAAGGAGGAAGAATCAAAAGATGAAGAGCCACAAACTCCAGGTGTTAGAAGATCAGTTCAGGAAAGAAGGCGACCAAAAAGGTATACTCCATCTCCTTTCCGTTCAAATTTTTCTTTATCTATTACTAACAATGATCCTAGAACTGTGAAGGAAGCAATATATTTAGAGAATGGAAAACTCTGGAAAGAGGCCATGGTTGATGAAATGACATCTTTGCACAAAAATGAGGCTTGGGATCTGGTGGAGTTGCCGGCTGGAAGGAAACCCGTTGGAAACAAATGGGTGTTCAAGAAGAAGACAAATGCAGAAGGAAAAGTGGAGAAATAAAAATATCGGTTGGTAGCAAAATGTTATTCCTAGGTGCCAGGAATTGATTTTGGTGATGTTTTTTCTCCTATTGCCATGGTAACTTCTATAGATTACTTTAATATGTTGGTGCTGCTTTTGATTTTGAGGTAGAACAGATGGATGTGAAGACAACATTTCTTCACAGGGATCTATAAGAGGAAATATACATGAAGCAACTTGAAGGCTTTGCAGTGAAGGGTAAGAAAGAACTGGCATGCAAGTTAAAGAAGTCTCTGTATGGGTTAAAAAAGTCACCAAGGATGTGGTATCAAAAATTTGATACATTTATGCGGGGACTTGGCTTCACCAAAATAAAATTATATCACTGTGTGTATTCTAAATTGATTTGTGATTGTGTTATTTATCTAGTCTTGTATGTGGATGATATGTTGCTGGTTGGAAATGAAAAAGAAGCTATGTAGGATTTGAAGACCCAATTGTCCTCCAAATTCGACATGAAAGATCTTGGTGCTGCAAACTATATTTTGGGTATAGAAATTAAAAGAGATCGGGCAAAGAGGAAGCTCTAGTTAAACTAGAGGAAGTATGTCGAGACAATACTACAAAGGTTTAATATCTAGGATAGTAAATCGGTGAAGGTTCCTATTCCTGTAGGTGTGAGGTTATCTACTGAACAGTGTCCCAAGATACAAGAAGAGGAAGATGACATGTCCCATGTTCCATATGCAAGTGTAGTCGGTAGCCAGATGTATGCAATGGTTTGTACTAGACTAGACATTGCACATACACTGGGAGTATTGAGCAAGTTTATGTCAAATCGAGGGCATGTGCATTGGACAGTAGTGAAGTGGGTTTTCAGGTATTTGCATGGCACTAGTGATTATGGTTTTTGCTACCAAGGAAGAAAAGGATTGGACAGAGTGTTGTATATTCATGGCTTTGTTGATGTGGACTAGGCTGGAGATATGGATTAGAGAAGATCTACAAGTGGGTATGTGTTTAACTTATTTGGAGGTGCAGTCAGTTGGATGAGTAAGAAACAATCTGTAGTGGTATTATCAACTACTGAGGCAGAATACATGGCAGGCACTCATGCAAGCAAGGAAGCAGTTTGGTTGCAGAGATTGTGTTCAAGTATGGGGTTAGTACAGGGAGCTATAAGGATAGCTTGTGACAGCCAAAGTGCAATTTTCTTGGCAAAGAACCCCACATATCATTCAAAGACAAAGCGCATTTATGTTTAGTATCACTTTGTGAGCGATATGATAGAAGACAAAAAGGTGTTGCTAGTAAAGGTGGACACTTTGAAGAATACTACAAATGCATTGACAAAACCTGTGAGCTCTAAGAATTTCTCTTGGTGTAGAGAGACAATGGGCATTTCAAGGCTAGAAAAATGACTAAGCTCTCTTGTGGCTCCCTATGGAAAGAGAACAACAAGTGGGAGAATGTTGGGTTGTGTTATATTCTTTCCACGACTAGCCCATGTACTTAACTGGGGGTTAGAGGGGGAGAAGTCACAGGGGGTTTGACATGTACCCATAGCCCCACTTTATGGGGTCTGGGGCAGCACCCCGGAAAATTTTGGTTTTGGACCCTATGTTAGGTTGGGCGGACCCACCTATGGTTTTGTGCATGTTTTTCGCAAATGGTTTTGGACGCGATGGTTTTCTGTCCATGGTATTGGATGCTTCGGCATGTATAAATATGAATTATAACATTGAAAGGAACATAATGAAAAATCAAGCTGGTAGTCCTTGTTTTGGGATCCAGGGGAAAATCTCTATGTATATGTGTTTTATGTGTTATGCTCTCGCATTGTTTATTTTCTATGTTTGAGAATTCGTGTGCAGGTAATTTCTATACGGGGTTAAAACCTATAGCTGACAGGGAAAACAAACACAAAAAAGGATTTTGTCCCTATTTCCAAAACTACATATAGCGACATCGCCAATTTGTCCCTGCACATAATTGCGACCCAACACAACAATTTTCCCTATACATACATGGTCAACTGGGTTATTGACAATTTGATCTTTGGAGAAAAAAATTTCATGACTAAGAGGAACACAGTCATTGGATAATTCACCAGCAGTGACTTGAGCAAGATGTATCAACTACCGCCACCCCCAAAAATATATGATAAGCATTTTTTAGAGAAATTCATGAAATACAATGAGGATCGTCAGAGGTTATCAAAGGATGGAGAATGGATTCCAAAAGACACAATCATGAGGAAAAGGGTATGTACGCAATTTCTTCCATTGTTGGACCATATTGTTATATAGTTGCTATGATGTGTAGAATCTTTGATTATGCTAATACCCAAAAATTCTCAGACCAATGGGTACCCTTAATTCATGTTTCTTCCGATGGATATGTTATGGATTGGGGAACCATATTGTCTAATACTATAAGTACTCAAGTCCTCAATTATAGGAAAAAAATGTAGTTTTTATGAGAACATTGTCCCCCCTTTCTACATCAACGCCTATATTATGGATATTATATGTTTCACTTTTGATTTTACATCTCTGGGATGGAAACAGACCATAGAAGACCCTATTTCTATCCATATCTATAATACAATAGTTTGGGAATCCAACAACCAACCTCATCTCTATAATATTTTCCATGGGGTTACGCTGCCCATACACCAAAGCGTTTTTAGTGAGAGAGATCCGAGAATTTCACTTATATCCGAATCCTTCAAGGTGGTTTGGAGAGGTGTCCTTCACTTATATATGTATCTTTGGTAGCCTTGGAAACCCTCATGTGTTTCCACTTTATGTTCTTCATAAACTCCAAGACTGAGAGATAACCTACCAGACTGTAGGGAATGACCTTTCAAAAGTCATGAAAGACAATAAAAATACATTGTGGCCTATATTTCCTATTCAATGTGGTGTCCATGCTCTTGATGATTTCAAGCATGCTACTATTGAGATGGAAGAAATTATGTGTCTTAATTTCCAAATCATGTCAAATAGACCATATGATCCTAATGATACAACCAAGAATGTTACTATACAAGCCAAGTTCAGGATTCACAAATGAGCTAGACAGATTTGATGACCTATTTGAATCAATTTCTATTTATTCATATGTTAGGAAACATGCAGCAACATAATTAAGTCCCCAAGAATTATTACAGTTTATGTAGTACATGGAGAAAAGGAAAACTTACTTATCTTTGGATTTATTGAGAACTCATCAGCAAAATACAAATACGGATAAAGTTTCATCTCGTACTTCACAAGTCCCTAATGTATCTTAGACAAAAGAGATAGGTATTCTTCATCCTCATAGATAGAAGAAATAGTCACAAATCTAGATGCAATTTGGGAGCAATTTACTAAACAAACGTTTCCTAAGAATTTGAAAACTCCATTCTAGATGAAAATCACACAGACTCCCGGAGTGACAAAGAACACCTCGCTTACTATTGAGGCTTCTGATAAAGCTCTGGAAACTGATGATTTGGAAATCATCCTGGTATTCTCTACCTCTGAGGTCGTTCTCAAGGTTGAGTAAATTCCTCCTCTTGATGTGTGGTAATGCTTCCTTTGAAGTAATCTAGAAAGATGCTCAAGCTACTTTTGCTTAGGATCTTGGAAAACTTTCACAATTCCCAGGAGCATATTCCAGTGTCATTATTGATGAAGCCTCTGAAGTCCGAGAACTCCTAAGGGAGACACATGAAAGGATTAGAGAGCTAGAACAGGGTTTGGAGAATGAGAAACAAGTAATTTCTCAAGAATTTCAAGAACATCTTACAAAAATGCAGAAGAACTTCAATGAATTAATGATTCAACATGAATATGATATAAGAAGCACAGATACTTCGATCCAGGAACTTCAACAAAATATTGAGCAAATAAGTGTCAATCCTGAGATAGTCGAATTTAAGAAGGAAGCAAGATAGCTAAACAATCTCCTTTCCTAGCAAAAAGTGGTTTTCTATCATAAATTAACCACTATCCAAGACTTGTGTCAATGAAGTGATTTCTTAGTGAATCAATTGTTCGATCTGAGGACATACTACAGTCTAGAGGGAAGTCAAGGAGAAGATTTTTTATTATATTGACTGACAGGATAGTACTCACAGAAGGTCAGTTGATATCCCTAAGATTTAAGAGTCACGGAAGGAGATTGTTTTACGAGGATGGGAAATAAAACTCAAAGATGTAGAACTCAAAATCTTCAATGCCAAAGATATTTCCAACAATCTCACTCAATCAATTAGTGATAGTTTTTTACAGGTTAACCTAATTTCAGACTACCCTGAGGACACTTATCCCGATGTTAAATTGTTGACTAAAGCATGGAAGGAATCATTAAGGAAGAAGGCTTCAAAAATAAAGAATCTGTCAAAGGTAGACTTGGAATACCATTGGAATTTCCTAGTGAAACCGCATAGTCAGTGGTTAATGTTGAGGTGTCTCTCAGACATTACCATTCATATGCTTCCAGCACTCCATGTTGTGCTATTCATTGAACCAATGTCCACACAACCTCATCACATTTCCTAGTGAGACCGCATAATCAATGGCTAATGTTGAGGTGTCTGTCCAACACTACCATTCATATGATTTCAGAACTCCATGCTACGCTATTTATTGAACAGATGTGCACACAACCTCACCATCCACCTGAATTAAATCCAATGATGGATATTTGTGAACTTGGGCAGCATATGGGAGACTAGCCTTCATCTCAGTCATATTCAAATTGTTACAACTGCAATCTATTATTTTCTTTTACTTTACTTTAAGTCTGGTTTGTTAAAACCACTTCAGTCTTCTATGCTCCTTTTCTATATTTTTATTTTTATTAGAGACGATAATCACATTCATTAAATAGAAGAAAGGTGTTCTGAATTTTGAGAAGAAATATTTTGGTTTAGACTACTATAACTTGAATCAGTCTTAAAAGAAAGTGGACCCATTACTATTTCACTTATGAGCAGAGTCAAAATATATAGAGTACTACTATCTATGTATTAATAATGTGTTTAGTAGTTGAATGGTCATTTTATTTGTGTTTACCATATATGTTTTTGCAAGCAAATAAGATTTATCACTATTGATGTGTTTATTTGGAATCTTTCAAGTATATGCATGAACAACGATATCTTATATGTTCAATGTGTTTCAACAACTAATTTAATTAAATTAGTTACATTTATTCATTTTAAACTCACAAAGGATTTGATGATCTTTATTGTCATGTTTAATACGAGATCTTTCTGAAGTCACACATACAGAGAAAGTTTTCCCGGGATAGATATTTTAAGTCTATTTATTCTTATTTATTAGTTTCATTTGCATAATCAGCCCCACACTTATATATCTTATCCATTTTTATATCTTTTATTAAGGGAAATTGGTCCCAATAAACCGATTCAGAGGCACCATTCCAAAAAAAAAAGGAGCTTCGCTAAGTTCTCGACTAGGTGGCTTTTCCTTATGTTGAGGTGGAGAATTCCGAGCCTTCAATAGTCCCTTGGGCACATGATCAATATCGAAAATACCAAGTTTCATCTAATCAACATGTTAACATTTATGGGTACCTTACAGTGTCAAGCAAAAACATGGGATCATAAATTAGTCTAGGTATGTACTTTGGATACGCAATAATGCATCAATGAGGTCATATTCTCTCTTTGGAATGAGTAAAATGGAATTTGAAATGTTGATGAGAAAATAGGGTAATCATTGTTGTTTTGATGAAATAACCTAATTAGACCTTCTCAATATCAAGTGAAAATTAATAATCATTTGAAGTAATAAACATATATGAATCATAGTGGACCATACTTAATGTTAACGACACAATCATAATTCACATAGAGTTCACCTTCAAGTATCTAACTATAGAGAGTCTCTTAAATAAGTTACCTCTTTATTTTAGGAAAGCTAGCATGGTAATTGCATTATTCATTTCCATCCACCAAGGGGAAGTGATAGGTCCCACACTAGTCCATGAATTCATAGGTGTGTGTGAAATGGTGACAACAAAGTGGGAATGGCTTCAAGGAAATGTTCCATAACCAAATGACTAGCTAATGGTGGTCCAACATCCTAAGTTCATTAATGTAAGGAGGAATAAATCATGGAGGCCTGTGTTAACTCTTACCCTAGCATATTTTGTTCACCCCTCTAGTTTTCCTATTACTTCTTTATGATTTTCTTTGATTTTGAGTGCATAGCTCAAGAGCCCAAGCTTTCTTTTTGAGATCTCGCATTTCATTACCTCTTAATGATGAGTCATTTATTAATCACCATGGTTTGGAAAATACAAGAGTTCCTTTATATATGGAGCATCATGTGCTCAAGGTACTAGGTGATGGGTAATGAGGGTAGTATATTTCATGGAAGGATTTTTCCCACGCGCTAATAAATTTTCATAGACATATTTTTAATTTTATCCTTTCCTTTCAGTATGGATTTCCTTAATCTTTTATATTCTTTTAGTTCAAACAACCTCCAGAGAATTGTCTTTTGGCTTAAGCTCAAGGATGAGGACTGAAAGGATCCAATTGCCATGACAAATGACCACCAACCTGAAGAATGGAGATGAAATAATGGGAAATATGGAAAGTGGTAAATATGGAATATCCTGGACATGCAACTTCAATTAAATCCTCCCTCACAACGTCCTTCTTAAAACATAAAGGCCTCAGAGGAGGTACCACTGGACTAGAGTAAAAGAATTACCTCCTAGATGAAGTCGGGGAATAATAATACACTCAATATTGGTCAATAATCCATTTCAACTCTTCATCCATATAGTACCCATAGAAAGACATATTTTGTGGTTTTTTTTATTTTGATAAATTAAAAAGCCATGTGTTGGAATATTATTTTTACTTTTATTTTCCTCCATAAGAAAATATTAATGAATGAGAATTTATGTTAGAATATTAATCCTCTCATAAATATGTTAAGAGTTAACATTAGAGATTAATCTCTAACTATAAAGGGAAAAAAATTGAAGTCTTAAAGAGTTAATAAAAGGCAAGGGAAAAGAGAAAAAGATCCTCGTTCTGCCTATTTATTATCTTAGGGGGTCTTGAGTGTTTTAAAGAAAATAATATTAATAATAATAATTTTGAGGTAAAAACTATAGACCACTTTTGGTAATTGAAGGTTGGATAAGAATGCCATGTGGTTGGGTCTAATCAAGATATTGTGGGAGATAAATACAATATCTAGATAACCCTTATCAATGGAAGATAACGATTAGTAAACCCAAGGAAGGGTTTGTAGGATGCTGCATAGGGAGTGGAGGAAAATAATTCAATAATATAACTAGTTTTACCATATATATGGAGGAAGAGATCAAGGGGAACTAGTTGTATAAGTCAATACAAGTTTGGGATGCATGTGGATATCTCTGGAATATTTATGAAAGGAAAAAAAATCAGTATTTAGTCTTTGAATTACTTGTGCGAGCTATGTAAATTATGATTATGTTTTCTTTGATATATTAATTATAGGTTATGGATTTAATTGATAATTAAATAGATGCATTTTCTGGATTAAATTTGTGATTCCAGGAAGACATGAGATAGAAAATAGGGTTCAAATTTAAAAGAAAATTGTGTTTACAAGTGAAGGTAAAAATTAGGACGATATATGCATATAATGATATTTTTATGTTAGGTTTGAAACAAGAATAGATAAAAAAATTAAAACTAAAATTTGACTTATAAAAGATATTTTGGATATTTTTCAAAAATATCAGTGCTTTTTAGATAGGAGGAATGACCTATTGTAGAGTTTTAGTGAACCCAACATTTCAGACTACCAATTGAGTCCATCATCAGGGGATGCGTCAATAGATATTCTTCAGATCTTAATGATGTATCGAGGAGCTAGATTTAGGTTATATATAGGAAATTGAAGAAATGATGTAAGAAAATAGGTCGGCTAGATTTTCATTTAATTAATTAATTAATTAATTATTATTCTTTATTTAATTTATTTATTATGATTTTTTTTTTTTTTTTTTTTTAATTAACTAATTAATAGGTTTATAAATTAATTGATTTTATTATTTACTTACTATGTTTATTAATTTTATTTAAATATATGGTTTAATTGATTTATTAATTAATTAATTAATTTGATTGATTAATTAATTAATTAAATTAATTAGTTAATTAATCAATTAAGCGTTGATATATATATATATATATATATATATATATATATATATATATATATATATATATATATATATATAATATATATATATATATATTATTTTAATATTAATGTTTTTAACTACTAATCTAATTTGTGTGATTAATTAAAATTAATTATTAGTTTTAATTATTTATTATTTGTTAATATGTCTCTAATTTTATGTGTTTATTTCGTGTTTGATTATTTATTGATTTTATTTACTTGATAAATTTATTTAATTTTTAATTAATAAATCCTAATAGGTTTGGTGAGTTAATGCTATAATATTATCTGTCAATCCTAGATGTAATTTTCATTGATTAATGTTATCAATTGATTATGGGTGAATTAATCACTACTAATTTATGTTTATGATGATGATGATATGAGAATTGATGTTTTTGGAGATCAATCATCATCATCATCATAAACATAAATTAGTAGTGATTAATTCACCGATAATCAATTGATAACATTAATCAATGAAAATTACATCTAGGATTGACAGATAATATTATAGCATTAACTCACCAAACCTATTAGGATTTATTAATTAAAAATTAAATAAATTTATCAAGTAAATAAAATCAATAAATAATCAAACATGAAATAAATACATAAAATTAGAGACATATTAACAAATAATAAATAATTAAAACTAACAATTAATTTTAATTAATGAGAGAAATTAGATTAGTAGTTAAAAACATTAATAAGAGTAATTAATCTAATTATATATATATATATATATATATATATATATATATATATATATATATATATATATATATATATATATATATAAAATTTATCAACTAATTTTACATTAAAGAAATAAACATAACAATTAATCAACAAACTAAAAATTAATTAATTAATCAAACTAACAAGTGAATAATACAATAAATTAATAAACATATTAATAAAGAATAATTAATAAAATTAATTAATTAATCAACCCTTAATTAATTAACTAATTAATTAATTAATTAATCAATCAAATTAATAAATTAATTAATAAATCAATTAAACCATATATTTAAATAAAATTAATAAACATAGTAAGCAAATAATAAAATCAATTAATTTATAAACCTATTAATTAGTTAATTAAAAAAATAAAAAATAAAAAAAATCATAATAAATAAATTAAATAAAGAATAATAATTAATTAATTAATTAATTAAATGAAAATCTAGCCGACCTATTTTCTTACATCTTTTCTTCAATTTCCTATATATATAACCTAAATCTAGCTCCTGGATACATCATTAAGATCTGAAGAATATCTATTGACGCATCCCCTGATGATGGACTCACTTGGTAGTCCGAAACGTTGGGTTCACTAAAACTCTACAACAGGTCATTCCTCCTATCTAAAAACTATCCTCACCTGTATGGATTCATTATTTAACAATATCAGTGCTTGGTACTATGGAAAAAAAAGGGTTCAAGTATAATTATTAAATATTGTTATAACGAGGTTAAATTTTGAGGTTCTATGCGCAAGTTGGACTCTTGAATTCCCAAGATTAACTAACACCCTCATGGATTGTAGAGTTTAGTTCAGGCTTGGAGGGATTAGAATGTAAAGAACTGTTAGTGATTTCCCATTACAGGTAACCAAAATTGTCTCTATACTAAATAATATATATATATATATATATATATATATATATATATAGGAGTAATTTCATATCCTTACATGTATGTTGAATGATTTTTTTAAAAATATAACTATTACAGAGACATTACATCGAACATTACACTTGTGATAAATAACAAAGATATTGCATAACTAAAATAAAAGATGTTAAACCAATATTTATCAAGTATAGAAGATTTCTCTATGCATCGAGAAAAAGAAACAAGATATTGTACTCTTAGATACATAAGTAAGGAAAAGTTCTATGTATTGTTACCCAAGGCTTAGTTTAAAATTATGATAGTAATATCTTATAAAAATTTTGTAACAAACAAATACGTGTAAGGGTTAGAGCCTAGTCCTTGAGGAGAGAGTTCGAGGCAAAGTTTCTTTAATACAATACAAAAAGAATAACTATAAGATATATTAGAAATATAACTATATATATCCAATACAAGTTGAAAAATAAACCTATTATTTTCAAACCATAAGGATAGAAAAGCCTCACATTCAAAAAAAATAGACAGTAAAAAGAATATACGAGAAAACATAAAAGAACCCTCCAGAAAATTGCCATGCAAGGCCATAATAAAAGACTATAATAAGCAATAAGGAGAGCGCTTCATAGCTACTATAGTTCCTAGAAAAGTACTTAACCCATATATTGTGAATATAACGCACACTCCAATAAGAAAACATTTATATTGTAGCAATCTAGTTGTGCCTTTGGGGTGTCATATAGCCATCAAAAAATAACCTGGAAGGGAGGGTGATAAAAATAGAACCCCAAACCAATGCCAAATATTCAAAAAACATGGAATAAGCCAACAACAGGAACCCTTTCCATTATAATAGGGCCAATGTACATACAAGTAAAATGTCAAACAAAAATGAGTCATTAATATTCACAATATAAAATACATGCAAACAAGAAGAGGGAACATAGTATGAGGGTTTAAGGAAAAATATTACTTATAGAAGAGCTGAGACATAATGCACCCCTCTCCATTGCACCTTATAGGGAAGGGGATGGAAACTTAGAATAAACATGTTAACAATAAATATATAACTCAAGCAAATTAAATCTTTAGGGTTTATTTTAAATTTTATACTTAAAAGTTCCTCTAACAACTCCTACAATGTGAAATAGTTAAGTCCAGTGAGTTTCGAGAGGTAGCCTTTTTATTTAAAGAAGGACATGAGAATGACCCAAAAACCATAGATCTTATTGAGGAATGTATGCTGCAAGATGTAGTGAGGAAGTCAGCAAAAACCCCAAGTTTCAATATTAAAAGATGAAACAAACTTTTTAAAATTTCCAATGGAAGAATTATTTATTGAACCACTTACACCTCCTATAATTGTGCCAAAAAATAAGGGAGCCATGTATCCTAATGAAAATAGTTTTAAATCCCTTGGGGAATTTGATAGCGTAACCTTAGATAACTAGCAATTGAATGAGCATGCAGTAGGGTTTGAGACTATAGAGTGGAGTTCTCAACCTCCATAGAGGTTAATGCACAATGAGATGCTATTGGTAGGATGGGTTAGGTCAATACCCTAACCCCTAGCTCAAGAAATCGAAATTTTCCTTTGTCAATATACAATCCTCAACGTCATTTTTGTCAATGTGCGTTAGTTCCACATAGGAAATGGGACTGCCCCTCCATGTGTTAAACTCCATGTGAAAAGTGTTGAGCATTTTGAAAAATATTCTAAGGTATATATATATATATATATATATATATACTACCATAAACCTTGATAATGCAAATATCGATTAAGGAGTAACACAACCCTTGACGTAAAATATATGCTCTTTGTATGATCAATACCAATAGTCATGGATGCTAGTCAATAAACTATACACATTCAGCATACAATATGAAGTGAGTTCGAAGGAATTATACATATGATGACCATATTAAGCTATGAATTACAATAAAGTCAAAAGTTAACATATAAAACACGATAGCGAGAACTTGTATGGTTAATGGGTGAAACATGAATGTATTGTCATTGAAGAAAATAGATTGTATGTGTAAGTAGTTACCATTGTGAAAGTAATAAAAGAGAAACAAAATTGACTTACAATGGGAGTATTTATCCCTTGTAAATATAAATGAAGTTATTAGTGAAGAACCTTTGGGAGCAACCTTTATAAATAAAGAAGAAAATTGAAAAGTGATGGATTGTTTTTAGGTATAGTGATGTGTGTTCAGAACTGTAACTACATTTTAGTAATGACAAGAAATGATTATTTTGTTCTAAATAAAAATGAAAAAACAATAATCCTTCTCTTCTATGATAGTATTTCTATCATTTAACACTTATAAGTGAATTGGACAACTATATTTTTTATAGTTATTTTATTATTACGATGAGTATGTTACAAATGGTATCAAAGCAAAAGGTTTTAGCACTGATACCTTGAGCTAATTATGCTATTATTCACTGGGTAATGTTGGTGCATATGTAGATAGAAATCAAGAAAGAAACATGTTATAGTGCACAGAATGGAGGAACCACCTCAAAGAACCGTTATAGGGGAAGAAGAAATTTACATGCATTTAGTACAACAAGCACAAATATCGACCAGAGAGATGTTAGACATGATGAAGAATTTATAGGAAAAAACTAATAAAATTTGTATTTGGACATGAGAAAGTACTAAAGTCCATCGCAAACAAAGAAAAACTCATTAAGAATTTAATAGAAAAATAAATTCCCAATATAGTAGAAATAATGAGGAATGAGGAGAACCGAGTGAGATTTCCAAGAAAAACACTACGAAAAATATGGTAGAAAGTCAATAGGAAGGGATGGAGGAGTAGAGGAACATAGTTCCTAAAAAATTGAGATTAAGTTAGAGAATAAATGTAGAGTGGAATTGTGTAGCGAATTTTCGAAACTTTGACCTCCAACCTTCGATAGTGAAATGAAGAAGTTGTTGAGGCTTCATTGCTTAACATTAATAGATACTTTCAAGTATATGATTATTCCAACAAATTAAAAGAAAATTTGTCTACCTATCATTTACAGGGAAAGGCCTCCTTTTGGTGGGAAGAAATGAGGACATTTCATAACTTAAAGTGAAAGGAGGTTCAATAGGAAGAATTTAAATTAACTATTATTTCAAGGAAAATACTTCAAAAAGCATCATTTTGATGACCGGGAAAAGGAATTTCATGAAATAAATTTGGAGCAAATGACGATGGATGATTTGTTCAATAATTTTACTCATTTATTACATACAATACCTTAAGGATGAAAAGGCTAATATGCAACAATTTTTTAAGTTGTCTTCCACCTTTGTCCAAGGAAAGAATGGAGTATGCTAAGCCAAATACTATGGATGATGTAATTAAAGAGAATGGAAGTTTAAAATATTGGTCCAACAAGAAAAAATATCAAGTGGTTCAAGGTGGAAGGAGTGGTAAATCTCGGTCATTTAGGAAACCTGGAAAAAGTAAAAAGAACCAGATTTGGAGTAAAAACAATAGTCAACTAGAAAAATACCAAGAAAAACTAAAGCTAGGGTTAAACAAGCAGAAGCCAATAAAGGAGATAACGGTAGAGGTAAAAAAATATAATTTGATTGGGTTTTGTCCAATCCCTACTAGGAAACTTACCTTCGAACACCTAAACAATGAAAAATTTACAACACCTTCCAGAGGCCTTTACCATCAATGACATTTCCTAAAACATACCATGTATCAATGGGTTTTTGGAAGGATGCTAAGTAGAATAGCAGTCCATAATGGTGGAAATTGAAGGTATTATTTTTTACCAAACTAATTTAGTATTAATAGATTCTAGAGCTAGCCTAAGTTATATTAGCCCTTAGGTGGTACAAAAATGTAAAATTAAGTATGAAAAATATAAGAATTCCTAGCTAGTTCAACTAGCCACAAGGAAAAAAGAAAAAGTTAGAAATTATATAAAGGCATGTTCAATATCTCTAAATGGAATTCATGCTACCATAGACATAAATATTCTACCCTTCGGCTCATATGACATTCTGGAAGGGATTAATTGGTTGGAAAGGCATCAAGAAACTGTAAATTTCGTAGATAAAATTGTTATCTATATAGTTGAAAATGGAGAAGTGCAAGATACAGTGGGCATACCAAGGGCTATATCCATATGACAAATATCATCGATGCAGCTAAAAGGGGTTTCAAGAAAAGGACATAAATTTTTCTTTATCCCAGTGGAGGACCATTCTATAAAGAAAATTGATAAATCTATAAATGAGTTGGAAGTTATTCAAGACTACCCCGATGTGTTTCTTGATAAAATTTTGGTTCTATCCCCAAAAAGAGAAATATATTTCTCCATATAATTAATACCAGGAGGCATCTTTGGTGTCAAAAGCTCCAAATCGATTGAGTGTACTTGAGCTGATGCGATTTTAAAGTGCAATTATAGGAGATTCTTAATAAAGGATATATGAGACCTAGTGCGTCACCATGAGGTGCGTTGGTTATTTTCGTTGAAAATGATGAGACTTTTATATTGGGAATTGATTACCATCAATTAGATAAGTTGAATGTTTAAAATATGTACCCACTTCCATGAATAAACTATTTATTCGATAATTAAGAGGGGTGAAAATAGTTTGAAAAATAGAGCTTAGATCAAGTATCACTACCTAAGGATTAAGGAGCATGATATAATGAAAACAACATTCCACACAAGATATGTACATTATTAATTTAAGTTGCTACCCTTTGGGCTTACTAATTCATCTGCTACTATTATGTGCCTCATGAACAGTGCGTTTAGGAAGTGTATAGATAAGTTTGTGTTAATATTTATAAAAGATATAGTAATCTAATCCAAGGCTCAAGAATAGCACAAACACCACCTCGAAATATTGTTACAGACCTTGCGAGAGTATCAATTATATGAAAAATTTATTAAGTGTGAGTTATTTTAGGACAAGCTGCAATAGCGTGGACATGTAATATCCTAGGAATTTATAATGGTAGATCCTAAGAAGGTGAATGCGATTTTAAATTTGCCACTACTGAAATATGGGGTTGATATAAGATCATTTATGGGAATTATTAGGTACTACTATAGATTTATATAGGGTTTTTCCAAGATAGCACATCCCATAACCTCAATGCTAAAGAAGGGTGTAAATTTTTATGGACCAAAAAAGGCTAAGAAAATTTTGAGAAATTAAAACACCTTCCAATAGTAGCACCAATATTAAAAATAACCGATCCGGATACAAAAAAAAAATTATGCAGAGATGCATGTTTAGAAAGCCTTGGGGGAGTGTTAATGCAAGAGCAACATGTAATAGCTTACGACTATCGAAAATTAAAGGAACATGAACAAAACTATGTAGTTTATCATTTAGAGTTGGAAGCGGTATTCATGCCCTAACAATGTGGAGACATTATTTGGTTGGCAAGAAGTTCACCTTGAAAACAAGTCACATAAGTCTAAAGTACGTTTTTAGCCAGCCTCACATGAATGCCAAGTATGTTAGGTCAATCTAATTCTTAAGTGACTATGATTTTGACATCAAGCACATAAAGGGAAAGGAAAATAAGGTGGCATATGCAAATTTGAGTCAAAGTTTAAGACATTTAGATGAAATGAATATGAGTAGAAGTGAAACAATTTTTTTAGAATTGGTAAAAACAACATTAAAAGATCATAATTCTGATTTTATTCATAACATTTTAAGGAATGGAACTTCCCAAAAGGAACAATTGAAGTATGAAATTAGTGAGGAAGGATTATTGGTTTATAAAAAAATACTTTATGTCCCATTTGAAGACGAAATTAAAAGATTAATTTGTTGGAAATAATACTGAGAGGGGGGGTGAATCAGTATTATCAAGTCAATTATTTTTCATTCCATAATCAGATTTGCATACGCTACTTTAGTTAGTGAAAATGACGTATATACGCAACTACAGTTAGGGAAACTCGTGTATAACTTGCAGACTTATAATTTAATTTATTCTTCAGATGTTGATCATTAATCTGTGTGTCAGAACCATACAACCAGTAACTAGGAACAATAAAACAGAACATACAATTACACACAATAACACAAGATATAAGGTGGAAACCCAATGTGGGTGAAAACCACCTGCTGCAATTCATCTCTATCTTCTTTCAATTAGAAACTTCATTTTACAATGGATCTGTATTGGTGCAATCTTATACCAATACATAGGCTTCTACCTGCAGAAGGCTACAACCTTCTCTCATTCTCCAGCTTCTCCTGGAAGTGAGCTACAACCCCCTTAGCTCTTGTACTAGTTGATGTACTAGTACATAGGTGCTGACCTACAAAAGGCTAAAACCTTCTCTTTCTTCCAGGGACCACGTTTCATAAATTTTCACACTGGATCCATCAATGAAAATAATCAAACATTAAATACATCTACATCCACCAGTCTCCTTTGCTTCAATCAAAACTAAATCAAACAATTACTTCTCTTAATGCTATAACCAGACTACATTGACAGTAACTAGAAACCAATCCTGAACCCAGAACACTGCATCAATAAATAGAAGTAGCTAAAACATATTTCATGGGACATACACTACTAAATATGTATAACCTGCATACATACGCTTCTGTATTAAGACCAACCAACGTATACGCTTCTTTGACTTACTGAACTAGCGTGTATACACACCTCTGTGCCAAACCTGCGTACAGATCTATAAAAGATAATTTACCCTTTTCAATTATTCAGACATGAGTTATACTCAGATTATCAGGTTTATAGATCAAGTCATGCACCAAATATAACAAATCAAAATCACACAAAGATACTACTATTCAAACCTTAAGATCTTGACCCAACAATAGAACTTATCCTTCTTCTTGTGCTCAGGTTCCTCCTTGGTTTAGATCCAGCTATGCACCATAACCCAATTCTAGATCTTGCTCTTCATAAGATATTCAATACTTGAGTGAATACCTTTGTCTAATGATCTCCTTCCCCTTTTATAGTCTTAGGCCTTACTCAACACCATGCTCCAAAACCATAAAGAATCAATACCATGGACCCAATACCTGGGTTCAGCACTTCGGACGAGATACCATGGTCCAAAACCATAGGTCCAAATATCAAGGACTAAATACCATGGACCAAAAAATAAGTTTTCCCACATGTACATGCTTTTCTTTGCATGAAAGTGTGTGCATACGTATACGCTCCTTATGATCGTCGAACCCACGTGTATACACGACTTGGTTTAGAGGAACTTGCGTATATCTCTTTTTCTTTCATTCTGAGAGCCTAAACTGTGATCTATCATTTGAGTGAGTTGCCATCAAGGACAAAACCTGTGTCATAGCGCCAAACGTGTGTCATAATGCCAATAATGTCCCCCTTTGGACTTGATGGCAACCCCAATTCACTCAAAGTCATTATCCCCCTTTGTCATCAAGGGCAAAGGGTGATTATCCCCCTGAGAACATGCTGAAATATTTGCTTTACTGTGTTGTCCATGCTCCCCCTAATTGTAGGCAAGGTCTACAAAAAAATATCATGACTTTATACATCATAAATGACCTTCCTATCACCAAAGACTCATACATACAACCATGTCCAAACCAACTGGGGATATACCAATATTGACTCATCCACCCAACCAAGTGGGGATACACCAAAAGTTTACACATGATAAAACAATAATATTACATCATTCATCCCAGGAATAGTGGGGAAACCAACATAGGCCATTACATGACCTTGATAATAAAATAAATACAAGACATAGAGACTAAATATTTAAGACAAGACTATGGTAGACATCAACAACTAACATTAGTAGCATCTGTCAATCATCATCAAAACTAGCAACCATGATCTCCCTCTGCCCCTGTTCCACCTGAAAGAAAATGAACCAAAGATTTTTGAAGGTAATGCCAACAATGCATTATAAGTATATGTTGCCCTTGAACCTGTGCCAGATGGTCTCTAACAGACCCATAACAAACTCTTTTCATCCTGAGTCTAGCTCCAATGTTTGTCTTTAACCGACCATATATGTGATTGTATGCACAGAAATATGCATATGTACGCGGATACGCTTCATCAAACTCACGTATGACCCTTGTTCTCTGAAACAGATAATTTCAACAGCAAGATGATGCATCAACTACTCCTAGCTTCTGTCTGAGGTATTCAAATGTCTCCTTGGGCAGTGGTTTGGTGAATATATCAACAACCTATTCCTTGGAGGGAACATACACCAATTTGACCTTTTGTTCAAGCACTTGCTCCCAGAGAAAATGATATTTGATAGGTATGTGCTTGGTCTTTGAATGCATGTCTGGATTCTTTGAAATATTGATTTCACTTGTATTATCACAAAAAATGTAGATGGGTGGAGTACAAGTGATTTGAATATCTTGCAATGTTTGCATCATCCAAAGGAGTTGTGTGCAGCAAGATGCAACAGCGACATATTCTGCTTCAGTTGTAGATAATACATTTGAGCTTTGTTACTTTTTGAACCAAGATAATAATCTGGAACCCATAAGGAATCACCACCACTAGTGCGTTTCCTGTCATCCACGCTTCCTGCCCAATTTGCATCTGTATATGAATGAAGTGTGAGATCTGTATCTCTAGGATACCATAAGCCATAATTTTGAGTTCCTTGAAGATACTTGAAAATTCTTTTGACTCCCTGAAGATGAGTTTCTAACTGCATGCCTGAAATCTTCTGAATTTTCCAACTGCATGCATGATTTCTAGTTCGGTACCTGTTAGATAGAGCAGACTTCCAATCATTGATCTATAGGTTGGTTGATGCACTGCTGCTGATTCATCATTTGCGCTGAGGCTACATCCTATTACCATAGGGGTACATACTGGTTTCAAATCCTCCATCGCATATTTCTTCAAGATCTTCTTGAGGTACTTGGTTTGTGATAGAAAATACTGTCTTTGTTTTGTTGGACTTGTAAACCAAGAAAATATGTGAGCTCACTAAGTAAGGACATTTGAAATTCTTTCTACATCACCAATGTGAAGTTTTGACTCATGTCTTCTTCATTGCTACCAAAGATGATGTCATCAACATACACAACAAGTATTAGCAATTTATCATTATCAATTTTTATATATAGATTGCTATCTATTGATCCTTTTGAAAAACCTTGTTGATGGAGGTACTTATCCAAACAATAATACCAAGCCCTTGGAGCCTATTTAAGGCCATAGAGAGCCTTTTTGAGTCTGCATACAAGTTTTGGATCATTCCCAAGGATGAATCCATCTGGTTGCTCAATGTACACTTCTTCTTCTATGTCTCCATTTAGAAAGGCAGATTTCACAACCATTTGATATACTTTGAACTCATGAATGTTAGAAAGAGTAAGGAACATTCTTATGGCATCAAGTCTAGCAACTGGTGCAAAAGTTTCTTCACAGTCTATACCTTCTTATTGAGCATACCCTTTGCAAACATGTATGGCCTTGTTTCTAATAACATCTCCATTATCATTCAGCTTATTTTTGAATATCCATTTTGTCCCTATGACATTCTTATCATTTGGTCTACGAACTAACTCCCAAGTGTTATTATTTTCAATCTGATCAAGTTCTTCATTCATGGCCTTGACCCAGCATTCATCTTTGCATGCTTCACTCACATTTCGTGGTTCAGTGGAGGAGAGCAATGCTAGATAGCTTGAAGCTTCTGAAACAATTCTTCTTGTTTGTACACCTGCCTCTTTTTGCCCCAAAATTTGAGTTTCTGGATGATTCTTCTAGACATACCTAGATGGAGTCATTTCTTCTACCCTTATCTGTTCTTCTGGTTCCTCATAGGTGTCTTCTTGATCATTAGTCTAATTTGATGTTGAATCATAATCCTCATCATCTTCAAAATCTTCAGATTTTACCTGCTTAGGAATGTTTCCTTCTTCATCAACCACTACATCAATACTTTCAACAATTTTTCAAAGTCTTTTATTGTAACACTTATATCCTTTACTTTGGGGAGAGTAACCAAGGAGAATACCTTCATCTGCTCTAGGTTCAAACTTGCCAAGGTTTTCATTAGTCCTTTTGATGTACCATTTGCTTCCAAAAATTTTGAAGTATTTTACCGTAGGAGTCTTATTATACCAAAGTTCATGATGAGTTTGAGTGTTGTTCACCCGTACATTTGTCTTGTTGAGAATTGTAATGGCAGCAAATGCAGCTTCACCCCAGAAGGTTGCAGGAGGTCCAGGCTCATCAAGCATAGCACAAGCCATATGTTGAACCTTTCTGTTCATCCTTTCTACTACTCCATCTTGCTGAGGAGTCCTTGGAGTAGAGAATTCCCTTCTTATTCCATGTTCTTCACAAAAATTGAAAAATTCATCTAAGGCAAATTCCCCTCCTTAATTAGACCCGAGGCATTTTATTTTGCGATTTGATTCATTTTCAACCAAGGCTTTGAAAGCTTTGAACTTTTCGAAGGCTTCATCTTTATGCTTCAGAAGTCCTATCCAAAAAATCCTAGAAAAGTCTTCAATGAACAATATGAAGTATTCTTCTCCTAGAGGTGACCTTTTCCTAGATGGACCAAATACATCTCTATGGACAAGTTCAAGTGGCTTACTTGTTGATCCTTCCTTCTCAGGGAAATTAGTTCTGGTTTTCTTACCAAACTGACATGATTTTCATATAGTATTGTCTGGAATTCTAATGTTAGGGAGATCATGAAATGCCTGCTATTTGCATGCTTTCCTTATCTGAGATAAGCTTAGATTCCCCAATCTTCTGTGCCATAGCCAGTGCTCATCATTCTTTCTTAGATAGCATTGTTGTTGTCCACCTTTGAGTATGTATAAATTATTTGGAGTTCTTATGCCTTTGATCACTATTTCTCCTGTATCAAGCTCACGAAAAATACATCCATTCGATCGAAATATTACATCATTTCCTTGATCACACATTTGACTGACACTCAATAGATTGTGTTTTAAGCCATCAACATACATAATATTTCCAGCTTTGACCTTTTATTTCAAAATAACAAAACATTTACCTTTTATGAATGCATGGGTGTCATTTCCAAATGAGACCTTCCTTTCCTTTTCAAAGGCACTATATGACTGAAGTTTTTCTTTATCACCTGTCATATGTTTCGAGCATCCACTATTGATGTACCACTGATTTTCCTGTCCTTCCGCATATAAGGTTATACCACATCTTTCTGGTTGTGGTTCATTCTTCCTCCATGTTTTGGGACTCAATGAACCTTGCTCCTTCTGAGTTGTTTGCCAAAACCTACTCCTACATTCAGAATCTTCATGACCGAAGTTGTTACAAATAGAACATTCTATTTCATTTTCAAGAGCAGAAAAGTTATTGTAGGTTCTTTTCATGATTCCAATAACGCTCCTTTTATTTTGTTCTTCTCTGGTCATGATGGTCTTGTAGGCAACACATTGAGTTGCTTTGTGTCCAAAGTTATGACAAGAGAAACATTGGCCATTAAAGAAATTCCTGCGATTATGAAACCTTCCGTGCATGTGATTGTAGTTTCCATAGCCATTCATTCTTGAGGAAAATTGAGAATGATTTACCTGTGGTTGGTTGTAGCTTCTTTTCATCCTTGAAGTAGATTGTCCCCAATGTACTTGGTGATCTCTGTTCATCATTGAGGTAGATTGACCCTGATTTACCTAGTGATCTGCTTTATGCCTTTGCTGTCGATTGTCAACCTGTTCACTTTTTCTTGCTGGATCAAGATAAATTTTGGAAGTGGATGGATTCTGTGCTTGAGATGCTTCTTCAATATATCCAAGACCTGTCTTGATTAGTGGAGAACGCTGCACTTTGTTAATCTCATCTAAAGTTTCAGATCCTTTAGCAAATCTAAGATTAAGAGCTCTTGTTTTCTTAATATCTTTTCTAAGTCCCACAACTACACATTCTAACTTTTCATTGTGTTTTTCCCTTTCAGCAAGTTGGAATGTCAGAGTATCTATGATCATACTCTTTTCTTCTAAGCATATTTTAAGTTTAGAAATTTCTTCATAGAGATAATTTTCATCTATAACATCCAAGAAATCATCATCTTCAAAATCCATCAAAAGTCTATAATCATTACATTGTTCATCTTCATCACTAATTGAAAATCCATCACTGTCTTCATGTGTATAATAGCTCTTCTTACTTACATTCTATTTTATGTTCCATCTAACTGGTTCCTTACCTTTATCAATCTTATCTTTATGAGGACACTTGGCTGCAGAGTGACCAACTCTTCCACAAGCAAAGAATTTGAAAGGTAGCTTACCTCTAAATCTTCCAGAACCCCGTTGAAGGTTCTTGACAAAGTTTGATTCTTCCTCTCCTTCTAACATATGTCCTGACTCATTGTAATATCCTTTTCCTGAAGCTTTTATTGCCACTTCTCTCCTGTCTTATGGTCCCCCTTTTCTCATTTTGAAAGCAGTTAGGATTCTGTGCAACTGTGACATGGTAATACTCTGTAGATCCTATTTTTCTTCTATGGCAGATACTTTTGATTCAAACCTAGAAGACAAAGATCTTAGAACCTTTTGAACCGAAGTAACTTCTTTTATATCTTCACCCAAGTTTTTCATACAATTAACAATCTCATCTATACGTAAGAAATAATTAGCCACACTTTCATTATTGTACATTCTGAGATTTTCATATTGAATTCCGAGAGTTTGTAGTTTTGCACGTTTTACCTGATTCTCTCCTTCATAGCTCAGAATGATCTTGTCCCATATTTCCTTTGTGGTTTTGAGCTGCATAACCTTGACAAATTCTGATTGAGATAAACTCCCTAATAGAGTATTGACAGCTTTTGCATTTGTTTCATACTGCTTCTTACCAGTCGTATCTGTAGGAGTTGCTGATGGAAATGTGTATCCTGCTTCGACGATATCCCATACTTCTGTACCAAGAGATTGAAGATAGGTTGTGATTCTTACCTTCCAATAGACGAAGTTGCTCCCATCAAAGATTGGTGGGCTGATTGATGCCTCTTTTTCATAGTTTCTCATGACGATAAATATTCCTTCAAGCGATCAAGCTTCTTCTGAAGGACATGCTCTGATACCAATTTTTGGAAATAATACTGAGAGGGGGGGGTGAATTAGTATTATCAAGTAAATTATTTTTCATTCCATAATCATATTTTCATACGCTACTTTAGTTAGTGAAAACGACATATCTACGCAACTACAGTTAAGGAAACTCGCGTATAACTTGCAGACTTATAATTTAATTTATTCTTCAGATGTGGATAATTAATCTGTGTGTCAAAACCATATAACCAGTAACCAGGAACAGTAAAACATAACAGACAGTCACACATAAGAACACAAGATATAAGGTGGAAACCAAATGTGGGTGAAAACCACCTACTACAATTCGTCTCTATCTTCTTTCAATTAGGAACTTCTTTTTACAATGGATCTGTACTGGTGCAGTCTTATACCGGTACACAAGCTTCTACCTGTAGAAGGCTACAACCTTCTCTTTCTTCTAGGGATCACATTTCATAAATTTCCAAACTGGATCCATCAATGACAATAATCAAACATTAAATACATCTACATCAACCAATCTACTTTGCTTCAATTAAAACTGAATCGAACAATTACTTCTCTAAATGTTGTAACCAGACTACATTGACAGTAACCAGAAACCAATCTTGAACTCAGAACACTACAGCAATAAGCAGAAGTAGCTTAAACATATTTCATGGGAGGTATGCTACTTCAATATGTATAACCTGCATACATACGCTTCTGTATTAAGACCAACCAGTGTATATGCTTCTTTGACTTACAGAACTATCGTGTATAGACACCTCTACTGTGCCGAACCTACATATAGATCTATAAAAGATAATTTACCCTTTTCACTTATTCAAACATGAGTTATACTCATATTATTAGATTTATACATCAAGTCATGTGCCAAATATAACAGATCAAAATCACACAAAGATACTACTATTCAAGCCTTAAGATCTTGACCCAACAATAGAACTTATCCTTCTTCTTGTGCTCAGGTTCCTCCTTGGTTTAGATCCAGCTATGCACCATAACCCAAATCTAGATCTTTCTCTTCATAAGATATTCAATACTTGAGTGAATACCTTTGCCTAATGATCTCCTTCCCCTTTTATAGTCTTAGGCCTTACTCAACACCATGGTCCAAAAACATAAAGAATCAATACCATGGAACCAATACCTGGGTTCAACACTTCAGACGAGATAACCGTAGGTCCAAATACGAAGGACTGAATACCATGAACCAAAAAATAAGTTTTCCCACATGTACGTGCTTTTCTTTGGATTAAAGTGCGTGCATACATATACGCACCTTATGATCATCAAACCCGCGTGTATATGCAACTTGGTTAAGAGGAACCTACATATATCTCTTTTTCTTTCATTCTGAGAGCCTGAACTGTGATCTGTCATCTGAGTGAGTCGCCATCAAGGACAATACCTGTGTCATAATGCCAACATAATTTTCACAGAATATCATAACAAACCATATGTAGCACATCTTAGATATCAAAAAATAATTTATCCACTTAAAAAGTAAATTTTCTCACCAAGCATAAAAGGGATATTACATAATATTTTCCAAGGTCTCAGGAGTTCCAACTAGTGAAAGAATAATACCGACACCTAACAGGATTGTTAAATCACTTACCAATACTAAAGTAAAAATGGGAAGTGAGTTTTTTGGATTTTATAATGGGATTTGCCAGAACTTGAAGGAAACATAAACCTATCATGTTAGTCATGAACAAGTAAACTAAAGCTACTTATTTTATTTGTTGTGTAGTCTACTTACAAGGTTGCACAAGTGGTAGTGTTTTTTATGAAAGAAATCTTTTGGCTTCATGGCATACCTAAGAAAATGATATAAAATATAGATGCAAAATTTTGTAAGGCCTTGTTGGTTGGAATAGGTACACAAATAAATGTTATTACTACATCCCATCCACAAACCAATGGAAAAATTGAAAGAGTGAATCAAGTATTGGAAGATATGTTGTGTATGTATGTTATGAATCAACCTACTAGATGTGAGGATTATTTACACCTAGTAGAATTCGCCTACAATAATGGTTACCAAGTGTTGAAAAAAATGAGCCCCTTTGAAGATTTGTATGGGAGGAAATGCCATGTTCCAATGAATTGGTGTAGATTAGAAGATGAAATTATGTTTGGACCAGATCAATTATAGGAAATAGAGGAGATGGTTAAGAGGATATGAGACAATTTGAAGGAAACTCAAGGTAGACAGAAGAGATGTGTCAAATTAAAAATAATTCATAAGGAGTTCCAAGTGGTGGAACAATTTTATGCTAAATGTAGACTTAACAAGAGATCCTTGAGTCTAAAAAGTTATTCTGAATTGGCCTACCATCTAGCATTACTAGCTCATATTAAAATTCATAATGTGTTTCATATATATGTTTTAAGTAAGTATGTACATGAACCGAGTCATATAATTGATTGGAATGCTATACAGTTCAATCTAGAAGGAGAGCTCCAAGTTGAACCAATGCAAGTCTTGGACCTATGGGAGATTATATTCCAAAATTAAGCCATCGCCTAGGTTAAAGTGAAATGGAAGCACTTTGGGCTTGAGGAGACCCCCTGGGAAATGTAAGATGAGATGAAAAAGAAATATCCTATGTTATTTGCATGAAGACTAGAATTGATTAAACACAAATATGGTGACTCGTTTTGAGGGGATGGGATATGTAATAACCCTATAAAGACTAATTTTGTGATTTTTATTTATTTTTAGAAATTAAAAAGACGTACTAGAATATTATGTTTATTTTATTCTCTAATATACAAAAAATATTAATGAATGAGAATTTATTTTAGAATATTAATCCTCTTAGAAATATATTAAGAGGTTGACATGAGAGATTAACCTCGAAATCTCAGGGGAAAACCATTGAAGTAGTTATTCCTAAAGAGGCAAGAAAAAGAAAAATGAGGAGAGAAAAATATCCTCCTTTTGTCTTTCAATTTTCTTGGGGAACTTAAGTGTTTTGAAAAAAAAAAAAATACACTTATTGAGACATAAACTGCATACCACCTTTGATAATTACAGGGTCAGAGAGAAATACCCCTTGGTTTGGTCTAATGAAGAAACTAAGGGATATAAATATAGTATCTAGATAACCCTTACCAATGGGAGATAAATACTGATAAACCTAATGAAGGGTTTGTAGGATGTTGCATAGCAAGTGGAGGAAAATAATTCAAGAATCTTCCTTCTTTCACCTGAATGTTTGAGGAAGAGCTCGGGTGGAACTATCTATATAAGTCTATTCAAGGCTAGGAGGAGCATGGATACCTCTAGCATAATTCTGAAAGGATAAAGATAAGTATTTAGTGTTTGAATTACTTGTGTGAGTTGTATCAATTTCGATTATGTTTTGGTTGAGATATTAATTAGAGCTTGTGGAATTAATTGATAATTAGAAAAATGTTTTGGTGGACTAACTATGTGATTACAGGTAGACATGAGATGGAAAACCAGGTTCAAATGAGAAAAAAGAATGTGTTTACAGGTGAAGTTAAAAATTAGGACAATATGTGAAAATAAATATAGCTTTGTGTTAGGTTTGAGAAAAAAATAGATAACATAAATTAAAACTTAATTTGAATAATAGAAGTGATGTTTCTAAAATGTCATTGTTTGTTATTGTGGAAAAAAAAGGTTCAAGTATAATTATTAACTACTATGATAACGAGGTCAAATTTTGGGTTTTATGCCCAAATCAATGTCCTGAATTCCCAAGAGTAAATTATCATCCTCAGGGTTCATAGAGTCAGTCTAAAGCAGGGGGATTAGGAAGCATATATTTGGTAATGATTTCCCATCACAAGTAACCACAATTGCATCTATACTAATTAAGATATTTATATGTACATAGGAGTAGCTTCATATACTTATATGTCTATTATAAAAGAAAATTGTAATTATAAATAGTAAAAATACATTACAATGAACATTGTGATAAAGAGTAAATATAATGCATAACTAAAATAAAAGATGTTAAATCAATATTTATCAAGTATATAATAATTCTCTATGAACTGAGAAAATAAACAAGAGATTTTACTCTTCAATGCATGAGTAAGTAAGGAAATTTTATATGTATCGTGACCCAAGAATTAGTTAACAATTGTGATAATAATAACTTAGAAAAGTATTTTAACAAACAAAGACCATTAAGGGTTATAGTTCAGTCCTCAAGGATGTTAGCCTCACACTCTGATAAAAACAATAATAAGTCCAAAATATTGAAATTAATTAAAATTATGAAACTTGGATTTATTCCTACCTATCTATTCTAGAATGGGTTAGTTCCTGAAACTAGGGAGTTTCTTTAGGTCTAGTTGGTTGAGAGATTCTCTCCAACTAGTTACACTCCTAGATTCGTGTGTGGTTGAGATATTTACTCAACCAAATTGATTGTGTCCAATATATACACACTATCTTGAGACATTCCCTTCATGTATTTATATTTGTATAATTATCATTATTTTGCATGAGAGGAATAAAACACTGTTAGGTCCCTATACTACTAGTGTAACCCCTTATTGTTACTAGTGCAACCCCCTTATTATATTGTTGTTCCAGTGTTGTCCCCATATTTTTATTATTGTGCCCCATAGAAGCCAACTATTGTTATTGGTGTGCCTTTACATTATTATTGTTATGTCGGCTTTGATTATATTATGACCCCTTATACTCCTTTATATAGAAAGGAGGGCTTTTCATTTGTATCATCCAAGAATTGTTCCTTTGTGTAATGTAAAGGAGTTTTCTACCTCAAAGAGGCTGATTTTGAAGGCGTTGATCTATATTTTCTTCGACATTGTGAGCGGGTTTCATAACATTTGGTATGAGAGCTTTGGATTCTAGGGTTTCGCTACTCCAAACGGGTCATTGTGGAATTTTCGCTATAATTATTTTTTGTGACATTTCAGAAGCATAAAAAAAACCCATTTGAGCCTAGATCTCTTCGAACCTTGGGTCCAAATTTCAAATCTTTTCGTGCTATATTGTGAGAGATGATATCCAAGGAAGTTAGGGATTTTGTGGGATCCCGAATTATATCTCAAAGAGGTGATCTTGGGAAATCGTCATAACTTTCCTTTTGAGAATTAGATTGAAATTTCCTAAGAAGTTATAGGAATATGATGTATTTTAATTTTAATTGTATTTTTTTAAGGTTTGAAGGTAGAAACATTGACACGTGGCAATTCATACAAGTTTTCTCTACTGAAATTGTATATAGTAAGGTCATGTTGGGAAATTGGGGATAACTCTTTCTTGGAGAATCCAATTTTGATCATAATGGTGGAATCGGGAAGAGGACACAGAGGGATACTTCAGCTTGTAATTTCAGATGTGGGAGATTTGAAATTTCAGAGACAAAACAGATTCAAGATCGAGCTGCTAAAAGCAAGAAAAAGAATGACTCGATTCAAGAAAATAGAAACACCTAGTAAGAAAAATTGGATGGATGATTTGAATAATGTGATCGAAGCTAAGATAAATAGCTTTATATGTGCCATGGAAGATAATATTGGTGGTAAGGAAGCATATTTGAAGAAATGCATGGATTATTTGAAGAAAGACATCGAAGGTATGAAGGAAAGTAGGACAAAGATGCTACAAGGAGGGCCTCCTAATGATGAAAAGATAGTAGAGGAAACTCATGATGAGAAAAAAAATAAATGTTAATCATGATTTCATAGAATCTAAGATTGGATTTAAGACCTACCATATTCCAAATATCGATATGAAAAAGTTTGATGACAAGGATCCCATAACATGGATACTACAGATGGAGAAATATCCTATCTACAAGATGTGCAACTATTACGAAAGGTATGTAATGCATATTTATATTTAGAACCGAATAATTTTTATGGTATAAAGGGATTTTTTGTTGTAAACCACTTGTCGCCTGGTCAATTTTCATGGAGGCAATAATAGCACATTATGATGATAGAAAGAGAAACACCATCTTTAGCCAATTGATAAATCTCAAACAAAAGGGTTCAATGGAAGAGCACATTGACGACTTCCGAAACTTGAATATAAGGGTAAATGATATTCTAGAGAAGCCGAGGATTGATGTCTTCATAGGGACTTTAAAGGATAACATTCAACATGAGGTTTGTCTTTGGGAACATGATTCATTGGAGAAGGAATTCAGGTTGGCAAGAAAAATTGAAAGCAAAATTATGGAAATAATAAATCCTACCAGACAATCATAAAGATGGAAGTGTTGTTGCTCCTAGCCCTTCACAACCTACAAGGTTATCACTACAAAAATTGGAATAAAAAGGAGAAAATGACCTTTGTTACAATTGTGATAGAAAATACACTAAAGGTCATAAGTGTGTTGAGAATAAATCATTTTACGTTGATTGTGAAGAGGAGGAAGAAAAGGATCAAGAAACGTTAAAAGAAGACGATATACACCAGGAACCAACCTTACAAAAAGAAGAAATGAATCTGACCGTATCTTGTAAAGCATTGGCAATAATTACCACTCCTCAAACTCTCGAGATAGAAGGACATATCATGAAGAAAAAGGTTCAAGAAGTGAATGATCACATCGAGCATCATGAAATGAATCCGACCATATCTTGTAATGCATTGGCAAGAATTATCACTCCTCAAACTCTCAAGATAGAAGGACATATCAAGAAGAAAAAGGTTCAAGTACTGAAAGATCACACCAAGCATCAACAACAAGTTCTCCAACTTTTAGCGGATAACCCCACTTTAGTGAAGAATTAAATCAAACAACAGGTAGATCAATATCATGGTGAAAGAAGTTTTGATGTAGGCAATTGTGTATTTTTATGAATACAACCATATAAACAAATGTCCGTCAAGCAAGCTAAGGAGCATAATCAATTATCACCAAAGTACTATGGTCCTTAAAAGGTCCCACAAAAGGTTGGTAATATGGCATACAAATTGGAGCTTCCTGCATCTTCTCAGGTGCCCCTATTTTTTCATGTTTCATGCTTAAAGAAGGTTATAGGTGACAAGCTCCTAGTTCAAACAATATTGTCAGAACTTGACGAGGAAGGAAAAATCATATTGGAACATGAAGCAGTCACAGAAAAGAGAACCCGATAGCTACGAAATCGATCAACTTCAGAGTATCTCATCAAGTGGAAGAGATTACCCATTGAATATTCCACATGGGAGGATGAGAATTTTATATAGAGGCATCCAGAACTACTTTGGCATTGAGGACAACACTATATGAAGGAGAGGGGCATGTTAGGTCACTATACTACTAGTGTAACCCCTTATTATTATTATTAGTGTGACCCCTTTATTATATTTTTGTGTGCATGTAGTCCCCATATTGTTTTTATTGTGCCCCGTAGAAGCCCACTATTGTTATTGTTGTGCCCTTACATTATTATTGTTATGTCGGCTCTGATTATATTATGACCCCTTAGACTCCTATATAAAGAAAGAAGTATTTTTCATTTGTATCATGCAATAATTGTTCATTTGTGTAATTTAAATGAGGTTTCCCCCTCAAAGAGGTTGATTTTGAAGGTGTTGATCTATATTTTCTTCTATTTTTGTGAGCTAGTTGAATAACATTTGGTATCAAAGCTTTGGATTATATGGTTTCGCTACTCCAAATAGGTCATCATGGAATTCTCGCTATAAATTTTTTCCCGTGACATTTCAGAAGCATAAAAAAATACCAACTTGAGCCAAGATATCTCTGAACCTCATGTCCGAATTTCAAATCTTGTCGCCCTATATTGTCAGAGATGTGATCCAAGGAATTTAGGGATTTTGTAGGATCCCGAATTATATCTCAAACAGGTGAACTTGGGAAAATCATCATAACTTTCTCATTGAGCATCATATTGCAATTTTGTAAGAAGTTATAGAAATATGACGGATTTTACTTTTCATTTTATTATTTTAGGTTTTGGAGGTAGAAACATTGACACATGGCACTTCATACAATTTCACTCTACTAAAAATTTATATAATCAGGTCATGTTGGGATATTAGGGATAACACTTTCTTTCAAGAATCCAATTTTGACCAGAATGGTATCATTGGATAGAGAACACAGAGGGATACATTAGGTCATAATTTCAGACCTTGGATATCCTAAATTTCAGTGATACAACAGATTCAAGATCGAGCTGCTAAAAGCAAGAAGGAGAATGACTTGAATCAAGGAAATAGAAACACCTAGTAAGGAAAATTGGATGGATTATTTGAAGAATGCGATCAAAGCTAAGATAAATAGTCTTATATGTGCCATGGAAGCTAATATTGATGGTAGGGAAGCATATTTGAAGAAATGCATGGAATATTTGAAGAAAGACATTGAAGGTTTGAAGGAAGGTGGGACAAATATGCTACAAGAAAGGCCTCCTAATGACGAAAAGGTAGTAGAGGAAACTCATGATGAGAAAAAAATAAATGTTAATCATGATTTCATAGAATCTGACATTGGATTTAAGACCTACCATATTCCAAAGATCGATATGAACAAGTTTCATAACAAGGATCCCATAACATGGATACTACAGATGGAGAAATTTTTTGATCTACATGATGTGCAACTATTACAAAAGGTACATATCGTATATTTATATTTAGAACTAAATAATTTTTATGGTACAGAGGGTTTTTTTCTCGTAAAGCACTTTTCACCTGGTCAATTTTCACGGAGGAAATGATAGCACATTATGAGGATATAAAGAGAAACACCTTCTTTAGCCAATTAATAAATCTCAAACAAAAGGGTTCAATGGAGGAGGACATTAAGGAATTCAAAAAATTGAATATAAGGGTAAATAGTATTGCAGAGAAGTAGAGGATTGATGTATTCATAGGGACTTTAAAGAATAACATTCAACATGACGTTCATCTTTGGGAACCTGATTCATTGGAGAAGGCATTCAGGTTGGCAAGAAAAATTGAAAGCAAAATTATGGCAATAATAAATCCTACCACTGACAACTATAAATATGGAAGTGTTGTTTCTCCTAGCCTTCGACAGCCTACAAGGTTTACACCACAAAAATTGGACTAAAAAGGAGAATATGACCTTTGTTACAATTGTGATAGAAAATACACTAAAGGTCATAATTGTGCTAGGAATAAATCATTTTACATTGATTGTGAAGAGGAGGAAGAAAAGGATCAAGAAATGTCGAAAGAAGAGAATATACACCAGGAACCAACCTTACAAAATGAAGAAATGAATCCGACCATATCTTGTAAAGCATTGGCAAAAATTAACACTCCCCAAACTCTCGAGATAGGACATATCAAGAAGAAAAAGGTTTAAGAAGTGAAAGATCACATCGAGCATCAAGAAATGAATCCGACCATTTCTTGTAATGCATTAGCAAGAATTACCACTCCTCAAACTCTCAAGATAGAAGGACATATCAAGAAGAAAAAGGTTCAAGCAGTGAAAGATCACATCAAGCATCAACAAAAAGTTCTCCAACTTTTAAAGGATAACCCCACTTTGGTGTAGAATCAAATGAAACAACAGGAAGATCAACATCATAGTGAAAGAAGTTTTAATGTAGGCAATTGGGTATTGTTATGAATACAACCATAGAAACATATGTCCCTAAACCAAGCTAAGAAGGATAATAAATTATCACCAAAGTACTATGGTCCTTACAAGGTACTGCAAAAGATTGGTACTATGGCATACAAATTGGAGCTTCCTGCATCTTCCCAAGTGCCCCTAGTTTTCCATGTTTCGTGCTTAAATAAGGTTATAGGTGGAAAGCTCCAAATTCAAAAAATATTGTCGAAACTTGACAAGGAAGGAAAAATCATATTGGAACCTGGAGCAGTCACAGAAAGAGAACCCGACAACTAAGAAATCGATCAATTTCGCAATATCTCATCAAGTGGAAGAGCTTACCCATTGAAGATTCCAGATGGGAGGATGAGAATTTTATATAGAGGCATCCAGAGCTACTCAAGCATTGAGGAAAACTCTTTTTGAAGGAGAGGGGCGTGCTAGGTCCCTATACTACTAGTGTAACCCCTTATTGTTATTAGTGCAACCCCTTATTGTTATTAGTGCAACCCCCTTATTATATTGTTGTGCGCATGTAGTCCCCATATTATTATTATTGCACCCCATAGAAGCCCACTATTATTATTGTTGCACCCTTACATTATTATTGTTATGTCGACTCTGATTATATTATGACCCCTTAGACTCCTATATATAGAAAGGAGTCCTTTTCATTTGTATCATCAAAGAATTGTTCGTTTGTGTAATGTAAAGGAGGTTTCCCCCTCGAAGAGGCTCATTTTGAAGTCGTTGTTCTATATTTTCTTCTATTTTGTTAGTTGGTTGCATATCAAATACACTGAGGCTTGTGAATCCTTTTCTGCCATGTTTATGTCTCTCGTACTATATCTTATTTTTATTTTAATATTTTCATTTCGTAGTAGAACAAGGTGATCGCATATTGGTGAAAGGCTTAAATTTTTCATACACTTGAGATGTGTTTAGAGTTCAGAGAGTTGTCAAGCTATCAATGGTGCTCGTTGAATGAGCCAAGGGCACCTTTATGAAATAAATTTTAATGTGACAATTCGATGGGCTTGAGAAAAGAAGTAGACAGATTAGAATGTGCAGTTCCCACGAGACGTAGTAGTTGGTTATCTTTGAAACAAATGCTCTCTTAAAGCCCCGAGAGCATTTCTCACTAATATTTGATCTGCCACAAAAGTTTCATCCACAAAAATGAATGATGAATGACCAAAAAATTGGTTTGGAAAATTTGTACTAAATATGTGAATAAATAAAGGAAGTGTGTACATTTAATGTTTACTAGATAAGTTTTATTGTGCATATGAATTCTGTCAATTATTATAAGTATAGTGATGATGTCGTGAGCCATGAATATCCAAAGTTATTAGTATATTTAGTATCCGTAGCGTGGAATTGGTTTTTCAGTGGTGGAGTCCTTTTAGGTTAGCAAATATTATTAATCTAATGTTTATCATCAATTGGATCAACGATTCATTGAGAAATTATAGAGAAAAGACACAGCTAGAATTTGAAGGATGGATATCGATTCATTCAATCTGGGAAATATTTAGACAGTCATAACACTTTGGGGAAGATTTATTTTGTGTTTGGAGGAGAAGAAGTGACAAGGAAAGATTGGAACTGATGCACGTTGTAAATCCATTATCTGGAATTAATCCAGTGCCATCAGATTTGTCGAATGTATTGGTTGCACAGTCCTACAAATCAAAGCTCCATTGGGACACACGTTGATAATGGAGTCCATATGGTACCCTCACAAAGAGCATATGTTGGAATGCACCATAGAACATCAAATGGTTGCAATTTAGTAATATTGACATGACATTAAGACTATAGATAACTATGACTGATATCAATCTCTCCCGATCTGTAATATCTTCTCTTCGAGTCAAATTTCCCATTTGAGCAAGGGGTAAAATAGTAGATTACCCTCACTGCCTCTTTCTAGTCGCCCTTATGAAGGAGCATCCTATTGGCAACGAAGGCACCAGATGAACAACAGGTGTCGGTCATGATAATTATTGTCGTGATCTTGTCAGTTTCCATTTTGTAGTCAATGGAATGAGCCAAAAATTGTGTGTGAGATTCTAGTCTTATGTATTGGTCTGACATCGACCTTTGTCAAGAAACAACTGCAAAGGAGCAAAGTTGGTCCAGTAAAAAATGATGGCGGTGTTAAGATAAGTTGCATCAATGTGCATGCCAAAACCTCCCCTATTGTGTATCAATAGCATCTAATTTCCCTACATCATTACTGGCGTCCACTACATGAGCATTGCGTAGAGGGTTAACCCTAATCTTTGGAGAGGTGTAACCATTAGGGGAATTTTGATGTCTAAAATTGGCCCCCTAAGAAAAATGTACAACCAAAATAAACCTTATAACAACCAATAGGATTCAAGATGATGATGTTAACCATGGGGTATGATTCACCATTTTTGGAGTAAAAAGGTAAAAAGATTAAAAAATAATAAAATAATAAAACTACTCTTTCAACTGTTATTTTCAACTTATCTCCCTAAGTTTTAACTCAAATTTTGAGTAGGAGTAGTCCGTGGATGGAAAATTTATTTCCTCATCCAAGGAGTACCCATGTTGCATACTTTCAATGGACTCTACTCCACGAAAAAATGAGAAATACATGAAAAACATGATTTCAATAATGTTTTTTCATGTATTTCACATTTTTCGTGTAGCAGGGTCCATTCAAAGTATGCAACACGGGTAATCCTTGGATGATGAATCAAATTCTTCATCCAACGAGTGTTTCCACTTGAAATTTGAGTAAACCCATAGGGAGATAAGTTGCAAATACAAGTTGAAAAATTAGTTTTTTCTTTTTTCCCTCTAAAATTTGATGATGTAATCAAATCTTATTTTATTATTTCCACTATTATTTTATAATTACCATAGGAGGCCCATTCTAGACCTCAAAATTACCCTAATGGAATTTGGTTGATTTCAAACCATGCGTTTGATCATTGTTTGTAAAGTTTCATATAGTTTAGAGTGTTCCAGAGGCCCACAACTAGTTGTCTCTATCAACTGGCAGAGGCCTTTGGCACTTTTGTTCCATGGAGCCTGTTCATGAAATCACCTGTGGCAGTAGTATCCCGGTTCATACCAATTGTAGAGATAAATTTTCGGATCAGAGGAAGAGCAGTGAATTCGAAGAACAGTTTTTTGGTGAGTTTTGCTTTGCTAGATCAGATCAGATCTACAGGGGGCTCGAACACAACTTAGGAAAAGTAGATCTTGAAGGTTGAAATCGAGGGTCGAATTTCCCATCCCAAGTGGAAATCAAATTATTCAAGGCCAAATTTCCATCTCTTCAAGGAGGCCGAATTATGTGATAAATAGATGGTCGAATCTCTCATTCAAACCCCAGGAAAAATAAATTTATTTAGAGAGACCACATTGTTCCTTCATTGACCGAATTCTTCCATTTGGACCTTGAATCAGAAGTCAAACATAAACTTCTCCAAATTCAGATAGACTTCCCTTTTTGTCATAAACTCAACCATAGTTCCTCGTCTAATATTCCAGATCTAAAGTTTGAATTACATATCACAGGGTTTATGATTAGAAATAAGGGATGTATTATTTGTCACATTACTAGAGGATTGAATTGTTTTTTTTAGATTTAATTGTCCTCTAAAATCTCAAGGTGTCAAGGGCTAGTTTGTGTTCCAAATATATTGCATATGTTGAATTTATTAAGGAGTCGAATTGGTGGCAGTCCCAGAGAAATGAAGGCTAAAATACTCATTATATCCATAGTTAATTTGCATATTTTCCGAATACATATGTATGCCATTAGTAAGGTTGAGTTACATAAAGAATCAGTGCATTGGAGCTACTAGAGTAGTGAAGGAGTTGAGTTTTAGGGGATGTTACAGAGAACTTGGCTCATGCTTCAAGTGAAGATTATTGAGGACATGTTATTAATCAAGAATAGAAACATGGAAGATATACATTAAGAACTTGGCCTAGAGAAGCCTATGCTAAGGGCCAACGTTAGAACTTGCATGGAAAAACTTGCATAGAGGACTGTGCATAGACCAAAAATGCGTTAATCTCTCCAATGAATTTTTCAAGGTGTGTTTTAACTGTAAAATGACAATTCCCTTTTTTGAAAATTACTTTCAGCACATGAAATTTAAAGTATATGGTTTAAAGCTTTTAAAGTGGAGCTATCCTTTACAACAGTATAAAATAAAACCATTACTTTAGGTTCACAAAAACGGAGACATAAGTAAATTGAAAAAGGTGTATTTTTTAATTATGAGTGATTTTTTGGAGAGATAAGGAGTGGATAAAATAAATTTTTTTATTTGGGAGTCATAAGGGTGAATATTGGGATTAATTTCATAATAAGGTTGATGTTTTTAAATTTTTTGGATGGATAAGGTGCATTACAACTTTTGAGAGATAAGGTGTAATTTCTTTTTATAATTTTGTAATGATAAATGTACATTTTTAGAGTGGGTCAATCAAGCTCATCTCAAATTCAAGTCAAAGTTGAGGTTATAGGTTCCAAAGTTTAAAATCAAAGGAGCATGATTAGTGTTACTTGACATCATTGTTGTAATGGGTGCATGATTGGTTGAACCCAACACCCAAGGTTTGAATTGATAGCGGGTCAATTAAGTTAAGTGAGTCAATCAATGCATTTTTCAAGTCAATTCATTAAATCATTGTAAAAGTTCTATTGGGTCTATTTTCAGTGGTATCTAAAACCCTCATTCTATTGAAACAAAATCAAGCGAGCATGAAAGCAAGAAAGCGTGAGTTCAAAGCATTCAATTGTTCAAGCTAGCATGAAATTCAAGCTACGAGCAAGCAAGAATAAAGCGAGCCAGTTCGAAAAATTAAGCAAGTTCAAGATCAAAGCAAGTGTGCTAATCTAGAAAGCTAGTACAAGAGAGCATGTGAAAGACCAAAATAGGTAAAGGAGGAAAACGTCTTCAAAGTGCAGAGTTAGAAATTAAAGAATTGAAAGAGTGCAATCATGAATTACACAACATAATTGAAATGTTTGAGTGGAAATTAAAACAAAATCAAAACTTAATCAATCAAATGACCAACACATTAGAAGTAGCAAAATATTTACAAATTGAACTCAATATGAAAGAAAAACTCATTAATGCACTCCAAATTAAATTAAGTGAGAAGAAATATTTACTAGATGCACAATGTACAAGAAGACAAATGCAATTTGTAACACAAAAGATCTCATCCAAACAAAAAAGGCAAGTTGTGACACAGATGAACTCATTCAACATATTGATGAAAGTTGTGACACAAATGATCTAATCCACCAGGTTGATGTAAGTTGGAAAAAAATGATCTCATCCAACCACTTGTATTACTAAATCATGAAACCAAAAGTACTGAAGATCTAAGTGAACAATTTGATGCATCATGTGATATAATAGAAATGATTGATGCTCAGGGTGATAAAAATGATTTAATGAATCCAACCCATAATATCAGCAACAACAACATGTGTGAAGAACAACAACAAGATGAACTTTCCAAGAAGGTGATCAGAAATTAGGAATATATTTATTTCAAAAAATGGTCAACATGGCCTGATATACAATAAAGAAAACAGTTTGTTTGTTCCAGATTTCTCAAAACCAGTTCAATTTGTATGTATCGATTTTCTAGAAAATGCTCACAATCATGTTAAGTGTACCCACTGTAAGAGAAATGGTCATATGGAGAGTAAATGTTTCAACCTTCATCCTTGTTACCGTTGTGGAAAGAAAAATCATCTATTTGAGAAATTTTGAAAGTAGACTAAAGTTACAGTGAACTATGTTTGGATAAACCCTTGGAAATGGAAACGGGAGTTAAAGAAGCTACAAAAGTCATACAATCTACTTAAGACAGAGGTAAACTTTCCTAAGAAACTCTCCTACACCTTAAGGGGTGGTGTTCAATGTTGATTATTGTCTCTCCTTTCTGTTGTTAAAGGAGGGAAATTATAATGAAAGGAGGTTGTCAGACTAAAAGTTTCGACAATGTCATCAAAAGAAGCCAGTGGATAGTTTCGTCAACATCAATAAAATTAGCCAGTGGGCATAAACAAATCAACTAGTGGGCATTGTCAAATTAGCCAATGGGCATCATCAAAGTAGCGAGTGGGCATCATCAAAGCATCTAGTGGGCATCATCAAAACAGCTAGTGGGCATCATCAAATTTTCCACTCAGAAAGAAATTGGGAATTTGAAATTCAACAAATTTTCCTGTGGGCATCATAAACATTTTTTCAGTGGAAAATTGATTGGGATGCTCCTTGAGAGCACTTGTGGACATTTATTTGTTCACTTTGATCGTCCATGGACCAAGAAAAGGACAGGTGGATCCTTTCACATTGCAGCTAGCCATTTGATGGATTTGTTAAGTAATTTTTAGGGATGTATTAAACTTGCAGCTCATTCATGTTTCTTGTTTTATTCTCTTCATATTAGTTTTTTTTGACATCTAGGTTTGGTGATTTTTCAGGAAGTTTTTCATTGAGGGTCAACTGAGCAATTTTAGCATGCAGACTTGATGGTACTAGGTTCTTACTTTGAACTTATGATTGGGGGGGGGGGAATGTTAGCCTCACACTCTCATAAAAACAATAATAAGTCCAACATATTCAAATTAATTAAAATTATGAAACATGGATTTATTCCTACCTATCTATTCTAGAATGGGTTAGTTCCTCAAACTAGGGAGTTTGTTTAGCTCTAGCTGGTTGAGAGATTCTCTCCAACTAGTTAGGCTCCTAGATTCATGTGTAGTTGATATCATGGAAAATTTTAGGGGAGAATTTTTGCCCTTGGGCTAAATTAAGGGGTTTTATATTTCTATTCAGTGAATATTTTGTATCATAGTAAATTGTTACAAATTGCCTCAAACTATTTTATAAAAAAAATTATGTATGGAGGTTAGCCCACCTTATTTTAAGGGAGAGGGTAAAAAAATTAAATTTAGCCCTTGAAATTAGGAGTTATAATCCTCCATTCGCCCTCATTTTCAATAAAATGTATTTATGATAGTTATAAATAAAAATATAAATACATTGGATGTATGTAAAATAAATAAAAATTCTTTTTATACTTACTCCAAAGGTATGATAAATAAATAAAAATACAAATAAACTAGAGGTATGGTAAATTAGTAAAAATATAAATAAACAAGAGGTATGATAAATGAATAAAACATTTTTTTATATTTACTCCATATGTCACCTTATATTTATGAACACGCAAGCAAGCATGTAAATAAATAAAAATATAAATAAAGTGGAGGTATGGTAAATAAATAAAACCTCTTTCCATATTTAGTCCATAACCCTCTTTCTATTTAAGAAGGCTCAAAAAAGAGGTTTTATTTAATTGAATCCTATGGGCCAAATACCATATTTATAAAAAATGTATGGTAAATTAATAAAAATATAAATAAACGAGAGGTATGGTAAATAAATAAATCATTTTTTATATTTACTCCATAACCTAGCTTATATTTACGAACACTCAAAAAAATGTGTTATATTTAGGTGAAGCCTATGGGACAAATACCATGGGCCAAATTATTATTAATACCATGCAAAAAAAAACATTATTAACCCTAATATTAGTATTAATAAAAATAAATATGGCACATGGTATTGACCCATGGTATTCACATGGAATGTAGCCTATTTAAAGGGGGGAATTAAACTAGCATAGATCCATCTTTACTCTAGTTCAAATATCGTGATATGCAAACTAACATAGAGTGAAAAAATATTTGATCCCTCTCAGGGCTTGGTAGATCAAGATTAAAAATGGATATTGTAATTTGATGTCACTTAAACATTTTAACGTGGTTAAAATAAAAAAATAAAATAAAAATCAATTATTAATTTTATTAATTTTTATAAATTACTAATAATGAAGATAAATAGACTTCATCCCTCTAAGAGTGGTAGATGTGTATTTAAGATGGATATAGGTTGGTTTTTATGATAATGAAGATATTAAATAGACTTAGAAAATTATATTGTAAAAAAAATCTTAAGGTGAATGGCTAAAGCTACATTTAGACACTTCACAAAATTTAGTAAAAAATACTGATATCTCCATTAATATTGGTTTTTCTTATTTAAAAAAAAAAATTCAAAACAATGAAATCTTAAATCTTTCCGCATCAGCCTCGTAGATGAGAGATAGTCGCTACCCAGGTTTCCCACCATTTTTCAAACATTCTCGATATGATATCTTCATGAAAAAGTTAAGGTACGAATCTTGGATTAGTTGTTTGAAAAATATGTTGGTTTGTACAACCTTTCATCTTCTCTGCTATTCTTAGTTTGTCGTAATGATCCATAGGGGTTGGGTCACTGCACCATATTGTCCTAAAAGGCGGAGATTGTGCACCAAAAATGAAATTAATCCACATGTTACAACACTATTAAAAATGGTATGAAGGTAGTGAATTATGCTAATAAGAAATTTAGATTGGGAGAGACGTAATTAAGTTTTATTATTTAATTGAATATTTCCAATTAAAATAATAATAAATCTACATTTATATATTTATATATTGATTGGAAGGCTTCTGACAATGGTCACTTCTTTCCATTAGATCCCCCTGAGGCCTTTGGGATACCTACTACTTCATTATATTATATAGTTTGGGCTTGCTACTTGTTTTCGTGTTGGGGTAAACAAACTTGATGTGTTTTTTTTCTTTTTTTTTATCTCACAGTTGGAGTCTATGGAATAAGAAAGAAATTTGATAGCTTGGAAAAAGTGGTAGCTTGACAAAAGTGGTAGAGAAAACATTAATCTCTCCTACCATGACAAACATGGCCACTAAAACTTGCGACATTGTTTGTAGGAAGTGAAAATTATGTTTCTTTTTTCCAAACATGTATTTTAGTATATTACAGTTTAATGAATATGTTCTATAATTTAGTGAAAGATTTGCCCATTTATTATACATATAAATTTAGGGTGGTTCTTAAATTTTCCATTGTTGATATATTTACTCAACTAAAGTGATTATGTCCAAGATAGATGCACTATCATGATACATTCTCTTGATGTATTTATATTTGTATCATTATGATTAGTTTGCATGAGAGGAATACAATACAGTAATGCTTGTGAAGCCTTTTCCTCCATGTTCATGTCTCTAATATTATATTTTATTTTTATTTTAATATCTTCAAAGGAAAGAGTTTGAGGCACAATGCCTTTAATACAATAAAAATGAAGAATTTTTAATATATATATATATATATATATATATATATATATATACACACACCCACACACGCACACATATATATGAGCCTGCATTAAACAATAACCCAATTTTTTCATAACCCTAAGGGCCAGAAGGCCTCAAGTTTTGAAGAAAAGCTTTATACATTAAAAATAATATAGCAGAAAAAATAGAAGAACCCTCATGCAGGAAGTCATGCAAGGCCATAATAAATTAGTAGATGAAATGCTCAAGACTATATAAGTAAGAAGGTTAGGGGGTCGTAGCTGCTACAATTTCTAGACAACTCCTTAACTGTAATACTGTGAATAAACCCAACATGACAATAAGAGGAGCATTCAAAGTGTAGTAGCCTAGCCATCCCTTTAGGGTGCCATTTATCCATCTCAAATAACCTACCAAGAAGAGAGATAAAGTTAAAACCTGAAACCAACACCAACACTTGGAAAAAGAAAGCATGAGCCAACATTAAGAATCCTTTCCACTGTAATAGAGGCGGTGTACCTACAAGTGAGATGTGCAACCAAAATATGTTTATAATATTCACAATGTAAAATATATGAAAATAAGAAGAGGGAACATAGTGCTAGGGATTACAGAAAAATATTACCTATAGAAGAGTCGAGACATTGCACCCCCTTTTCCATTGCACCTTGTAGGAGAGGGGAGGAAATTAAATATTTAGGGTTTCTATCACAACTCCATTCCTATATGCAATTTTATTTTTTTCATACATGTGGCTTACATGTTACTACAGTCATTTTTATACATGTTTTACTCTTCTAACACAATTATAATCATTCTCTACATATTTTTCTTGGAGGTTTAGTCATCATAGACACACACACACACACACACATATAAAGGTATTAGATTATCTATAATTTGTTTGCCTGCTTCTAATGGCACATATTCCAAATGGCCTATATATCGTTGAAGGGATCCTTTAACATCCATAACCTCCCTCTATAATACCTAACTCTCTATTAACTCGAAAACAAAATTTTCAAAGGTGTATAGAAAATTATTGATCCCTTAGTGGCTTTATTGATTTAATCAAAGGTACGTGACCCCCTTCCACCCATGTCACCACCGTGTCCATATCTAATCATCCGGTGACCTTACATTATGTTATGTGATGGAAAAATTAATACTATATAGTTACTGAGTAGAAAGTGAAGATTGACTATGTGCTAATCTTATTGTAAATAAAGTGTTCCACCTCTCCAATGTCCATTTTTATCCCTACATATCTATCTCCTCTACAATTTTGTTTCCTTAATTGAATGACATTGGTTAAAGTTATTTCACTTCCCCCTCTAATTGGTGAGGTTTATAACTAAGGGCTTGATAATGATTCCCCTAACCTCACCACTAATGGTATAATATTCTCGTTGTATAAATATATTTACTTGTTACACCTTCTAGGTTAAACTCCTCCCCATAATGCGCTATATATTATTCAACATCATATCCATGGTTCTTGTCAATTATTACTCATTTCAATTTGGTAATACAAGTATAAGGTTACATTTTTACCTTTTTAGTTTCTACATGATTACCTTAAATTCTAAAGTCTACACCCCTGGCTCTCTTAGATTGTGAAATCAACCATATCGAAATGATAATGGCCATGTGCAGATCCAAATATTCATAGGAAAATGGACATGATCTCTTGTATTATTTTTTGTTGTACTAACAATTAAAATTCATTCCACCACTCGCGTATGCCATTTGCTAGTTCCATCGTCTCAAGTTGGGAAATCAATACGCATTTGGCACCTACCCTCTTCCCCTACCACTCTCACATGGCCTGATAGGACTCAACATTTTGACAGTATAGGTTGACGTTGTAGCTGAGAGGATGGTTGAACGACTGGGATTTTGCTCCAAACCCTAAATGTAAACCATCTCTTAGAATTCCTTTCATTTGGACTACTTCCATTTTTTTTTCTGGACAACTGAGGTGTATGGACTGCCACGCACCATGAGGAACGATATGCTAGAGGTCAGCATCTAGAGCGCCCTCAAAATATCTTCTAATAAGGTATTGTTATCCTCATCCTCCTCTGAATGTAAGGAAATGCGTGTAAAGGTTTTATGCGAGAATTTTCTCCTTGCATTAAAGTCCTCTCACGGTCTCCATTTTATTTTGAGGTTGTTCATAGTTTCCTATAGTTGAATTTATATCTTTCGAGTGTATTCCATTGCTCTTTATAGTTTTCCTTGATGTAATGTGGTTTTTTGTTTTTGTTTTCTTTTTATTTATTTTTTTGTTTTGCTTTATTTTGTTTTGTTTTTTTTTTGTTTTTTTAGTTTTTTTGTTTTTTTTTTGTTTTTTTTTTTTTTTTTTTTTTTTTTGTTTTTTTTGTAGCATGGTTATCACTAGGCACCCTCGACGTACATGGATTCTAACAACTCCTCTATCCCCCACTTACGCGTGGGGTCCCATGTTTTTCCACAATGGTATAATATTAGTTCCTGCTCCACTTATGGTAAGTCCTTACTCATTACTAGAGCAACCATATTCATGTACAACTGCTGTGGTCCTTTTTTTTCTCTCCTTTGTTCATGGTAATTCGAAGAAAGAGAGTGTTTGGGGATTTTTGTCTATCTATTTTTTTCTTATTAAATATTCGATCCATTCCTAATGTTGGTGACATCGAGGTTCTATTCCATCTGTGTAGCATTTTTCAATAACCTAGACCGAAATCCCTGTTGAGAAATTACATTGTGTTCTTCCTAGACCAGTTTCATTTTGTTGCCGCTCTTAGTAGCTAAGGGTAATACTCCCATTTTCTCGCAATTTCTCCTTTAGAACAAATATTCAGTCCCCAATGTTTATGACCTTGACTAGTTCATCGATCTAGGAGGTAGTCGGAATAATGGAATACTTTCCTATTGACTACTCCTTTTTTGTTTGTTACTTTTGTTCTTGTTAATTATTCGACTGATTTGAACTCTTGAATTTACACCTTATGCCTTGTTTTCTCCCCCTGTCATAGAGAGTTTACCAGATACTTCCTCATGTTTATACAAGAAAACGTCCTTACTAGAGATTGTGTTTTCTCCGGGATTCCTTTCTTTAATAAATTTATGCCTCATTTGCTAAGTCACGATGATTAGGTCGATTCTCCATTCTAGGATTGGTTCTTCCATTCGACCATGCTGTTCTGCTCTATTCTCTCCACGGGATTCGGTTCTACACTCTCAAGGCATAGAATTTTTAGTTATTCCACCTCTTGCTAGAGTCTTATGAAAAGTTTGAAGTTTAAACTGAATTGGTCATCTACTAGACACGTTCATGAATAATTCAGGTGTAACACTACTTTACTACTTTTACATCTTCTAACTATAGCTTTTCTATTCCTTATATTTTTGAACCATAAAAATCTATGGAATTGTGGGGGGGTGCACTCAACATCTACTCTATAACTCTTAGTTAAAATGATTGTTCCCTCCATATAAGTATTCATGAAGTCACTTATATCACTTGTTCATCTTTTATGATTGAATGTTTCTATGTGTAAGTATGATCCAAGTTCAGTCACAAAAGTATGGAATTACATTGACAATAATTATGCTAATGATTTCTTTCTCTACTTTGAGTACGCTTTTTGAATTTGTATACATGTATGGAAGAGTTAATCATTCTGGTAGTGAGCCCAATTTTTTCTTTTAGACTCTACATATAGCTTCTAAGTATTTCGTTTCCATACTTAATCATGTGATGTACAAAATAACCATACTTGTTTTGCTAGAAATTTATAGTCAGATTATTGAGTACTGTAGTAGCATTTGTAGCTTGTATGCCCAAATTATTGATTTACTAGCTATTTATAGTCATATTATTGATTTATGTAGTAGAATATATAGCTTGTATGCCTAGATTATTGATTGACTAGAAATACATAGTCAGACTATTGATTTATGTAGTCGCATCTGTAGCTTGCAAGCCCTTCATTTGTCGTTTCCATACAATGTACATTTTTTTACATTACCCTACTCAGGTATTTCATATGATTGTGGCATAGAATTACTATTAACACTAAGCACCCATGAAGAAGAATTCATTATAAGCGAAAATTCTATTCCTCTCCTACAGTTCATTATTTCAGTTCATTACATGCAACTAGATGCCATCCCTAGTCCTAGTTGATCTGAACTTAAACATGACTGCAAAAAATTACAAATATAATCAAACGCAAATGCGGGAGAAAAACACTTCATTCCATTAAAAGAAAAATATTGAATAATGCTTACAAACAAAAAGGAAAAAAGATAGTTTAGGCAATGGTAGCTTATCTCTAAGGAGAGATGTGGTGGCTACACGCCTCTAAACTGTGTTAAAATGAGGCTCAACGAACTATTTATTATTGGAAAACATGAGAAAACCCTAAGAAACCAAAAACCTGAGCCCAAGATATGTAACACCAAGAGTTTGTGGGCCTCGTTGTGGTTAGTTGGGCATCCATCTTCCCTGGGTGGTAACTTGGTCATATTATCTCCATATGGCGCATAAGATACCTTGTTGGAAAGGTCTCATCAATTAATACAGGTTTTACCAAAGTCCCCTTCCTATGGCCATGGACCTACCCCAAACCCCCAAAAAAACAATTTAGGGGGTGAAAACGGCTCCAGAAGTTCAGGACCCGAAAAACTGCTAAAAATAGTAAATGTTGAAATGAACAAGGAAACAAATGAAACTGACTCAGGGGTCTAGGTGGAATATGTAGGTGGACACCAATATCCACCTAGATCATTCCTGCCCCCTTAGGAAGAAATGGTCCCCATCGTGTTTAGAGCCTCCATGAGGTGAGGAAATTGATTAAACATGGTCCCTGGTGAACCACTTGCCTTGGTTAAGGAGTTGACCAGCTTTGACAACTCAATATAATTGTATCCTCTATTGGCAAGTGTTCTTGATCTGCGTGTCCATGATCTGATTAGTTTTGGTTTGTTCCATTTAGTCTGGGTTGAGCTATGTTGGTTTGAGTTGTTCTGCAATATGAGATGTGTCCGACAATGGTGGAAAGTATGGTCGAAGGTGATATACATTGAGCATTAGGTGCAGACCAAGAAATAGTGGGATGGTGAGCTTGAAGGAATTGTCACCAACATCCTTGTTGATGGTGTATGGCCCATATCAGAGTGGATGCAGCTTGCAGTGGCATCTAGAAAGACGCTCCTTCTATAAATGTAGCCAAAAACTTTTGCTCACCTGGAACTTGTGCAGCACTTGATGATGATCATGGCGCTACCTGTACTTAGAATTGGCTATATCAAACATATCATGGACATATTGGTGGATGTGTTGAATGTTCTAAATGAAGTTGTTAGTCCTTTTAGCTTCGGACTGAATGTTAGTCAAATCTACTTTAGTGGCTAGAAATGGTATGGCCACATTAGTGGGGCTTAATGGCTAAAATAGGAGCCCTACCAGAATGGTGTTGTGGCCTATTGAGCTATGGAGAGATCTATTGTAGTTGTGTTGGATATAATGGAGACTTTCATCCCACGTGCGTGGATTCTTCGAGTTGTACATGCGTAAAGTGTGTACAATCATCCCAATGACAACCTCTGTTTGGCTATAAGTCTGGGGATGGAAAGTCGTGGACTTAGTAAGTTTTCTATCCAGCATCGACCAAAGACTTGACCAAAATTTAGTTAGGAATTTGCTCTACCAATCTGAGACAATGGATTGTGGGATCCCAAAGTGTACCCACATTCACTTAAAGAAGAGATTATCAGTGGCCTCTGTTGTGATACTCTTCTTGCAGGCCGTCATGATTGCCATCTTAGAGAATCTATCGACGACCATGAAAACGAAATCATTTCTATTCTTAGTAGAAGGAAGGCCTAACATGTAATCCATGGAGACAAATTCCCAAGGCCTACTAGGAGTAGGTAGAGGTGTATATAAGCCTTGCTTCTTAATGGTTGGTTTGGATATGCCGCAGGTAGTGAAGGATCTATTGTACTTCCCAACATTCTAATGAATTTTAGGCCAAAAAAAAAAAATTTTGCAATACCACCATTGTTTTCTCTACTCCAAAATGTCCAGCAACCTGACTGTAGTGCGCCTCTCAAATCATCTTGGCATGCTCACTTGAAGGAACACAGATGTGTCCCAGGTGGCATAGCAGTGCATCATGAAGGTGAAAACTTGGAGTTCAATTCCCTTACAGGGGTGTGTGGTGTATGTTATTGAATTTTGGATCGCTCTTGTAAATATGCAGCCACCTCGATGTCTCGTGCCCACAGGATTCAAGCACAGTGATCAACACCATGACTAGTGGTCGATTGAGGCAGTCAATCACATTCTTGGTGCTTCCCTTCTTATACTTAATGTTCAAATGGAACTATTGCAGATAGGTGGACCATTTCTAATGGCGATCATTCTGCAACTTTCCTTGTGTCTGTATGAATTGTAGAGGTTGGTGGTCTCTATGGATGACCATTTCCTTCCCAAGAATGTAATTCTTCCATTGATGGCAGGCCTGCACAATGGAATACATTTCTTTGTCATAAGTGCAGTACTTTCGGACTTTGTTTGAAAGTGTCTCACTGTGGTAAGCCACCGGATGCCCATGCTGAGTAAGAAACATAGCAATAGCATAATCAGAGGCATCTGTCTCAATCTCAAATGGTTGTTGCATGTATGGTAATGTGAGAAATGGTGCAGAACAGATGAGATTCTTCAACCTAGAGAACGCTTTTTTTTGGGTTTCCGACCAAAAAATTTTTACTTTCACTCTGCCCTTGGTGACTTAACCTAAAGGCTAAGTGATATGAGAGAACCCAAACATGAACCTAAGGTATAAATTGGAAAGACCCGAAAATCTGCGGAGCTTTGTTAGAGTCGTTGGGGCTAGCCAATCCCGAAGGACTTGTATCTTGGATGGGTCCACATGTACACTCTTCTCATCAATGATGTATCCCAGATATTGAACCTGGGTCAGGCCAAAGGTGTATTTCTCCAAGTTATCACACAACTTGAGTTGTCATAAGGTTTGAAGGACCTATCAAATATGGTGGAGGTGCTCTTTGCAACTATGGTTGAAGATCAAGTTGTCATCTTAATACACCACCACAAATGCATTCGTGAAGGGTCGCACAATGTCGTTCATCAGTCTCATGAAGGTTGCAGGGTATTTCATCAATCCAAATGGCATGACCAACCATTCGAAAAGGCCCTCCTTGGATTTGAAGGCAGTCTTCCACACATCGGAGGGTTCAATAGGAACTTAGCAATATCTTGACTTCAAGTCAAACTTGCTAAGATATTTTGCCGCTTTGAGTTGGTCTAGAAGGTCATCATTCTATGTGATTGGATACTTATTCCATGTAGTGATCTTGTTCGATGCCCGATAGTTAATACAGAGCTTCTAAGTCCCATCCTTCTTTTGTACCAATACAATCAGGCTTCTGTAATAGTTCCTGAATATCCCTCTTGATCTCATCATTCTCCAAAATAGAGTGTTCATAGATCGGTCCATAGGGTAGTTGTGCGCTCAAGGTTAGATCAATGGAGTACTTGACCTGACAGTATGGAGGTAACCTTATGGGTGAGGCGAACATATCCTTGTATGCCTCCATGAACTTGTCCATGTTTTGCTTTCGTGCATAGGAGCCCTACTTGGAAGCCATGGCCACAACCTTCTTCTTTCCCTAGTGGTGAATCATAAGGAAAACAAATTTCTTGGCCTAGGAAATGATCTTACTGCATTTCTTTGTAGTGATCAAAGAGATGGTAGTAGGCAGGGCTACCTCCAATATCCTGTACAACTTATTAGCCAAATTAATAATCATAGAGTGAGGTATAGACTCATATTTAGCATGTCACTTCCACAAGTATGGTTGTCCTAATAATACATCACAAACTTCAAGAGGAGATATGTCACACAGTACGTCATCCTTGAAGGGCTTGATGCTGTAGGTAAGGTGACACTGTTGGATGACGCAAAGATCTCGTCCTTGGTGAAGCCACCTAATGGTGTACAGTTGTGGATGTGCTGTAGTGTTTAGGCCCAGCTGTTTCATGACCTCTACTGAAATGAGGTTCTTTTGGCTCCTGCTATTGACAATGAACTATAGCAAAGAAGCCTTCACCCACATCTGTGAGTGGAAGAGGCGTTACCCCTCCTCTAAATTTTTAGGCTCAATCTTCTAGATCTTGGTGTTGGCCATAGTGGAATTGGGCTTCACATCAATGATCTGATTCCCTTTATCAGTTCCTTTATCAGGCTTTGATTCATAATTGAAACCTGCTTCTGATTTGGAAGCCTTCATCTTGGCCACTAGTGACTTCTTGTTCTGACACTCACTTGTATTATGAGTGGAGCTCTTCTGGAACTCACACCACTTTCCCGTGTCCTCTTTCATCTTCGTGGTGTTGTTATTTGCTTGTGGCATCGATGGGCTGTCCTAGGTAGCCCTGCCTTGGCTTGGTCCTTTTTTCTGTGGTTTGGGGGCACCTTTTCCTTGCTTTGGATTTGTAAATCCAAAGTCCCGCTTCTTTTGTTTAAACTTCTACTCAATCTTGACAACATACCGATACGCCGTGCCAAGAGAGGAAATGTCCAGGAACTCCATCTCGTCCTGGATGTACTTGTGTAGATAGTCGTGTACTTGAGCACCAAATGCCGCTCAATATCCTTGATACCTAGCTTCATACGAAGGGTATGGAAAATATTTGTGAAGTCTAGCACATCTTGGCCCCTTCCTTGTCGTAGTGTGGTCTACTTTATGTATTTTCCATCATAGCTCCCGATAGCGTAATATTGTTCCTTGATGGCATCTCAGAAAAAATTCCAAGTGGGAGAGGCTAAACAAAACGATGGTTCACTCTCTTCCTTTTGTTCATAGTAGGTTTCCCACAAATCCTTGACGTGTTTGAGAAGTGAAAAAGTAATATTTTCCTGATTGGAAAAGTCATGAAGAGAAAAATATCCTTCCAACAGATTTAACCATTTATCTATGGCATATCCATCTTTCAAGCCTTCGAATATGGGAATATCGAGGTTAACTTGTACCTTAAAAGGAGTGGCTATTAGATGAATATGTGTTGCTTGTGGGTAGTCATCGAAGGATCTGAGCAAAGTTATCCATCATCGTGTCCCTTTGTCACTTGAGGGCTTCCTTGAGCAACATTTTGAAAGGATTTCCTGCCCCCTCGTCTTTCTTTTATTCACCCATGGAAGGTCGTCGGGTTTTGTGAGATTGATATTACAATGGTTCAACAAGATCAAGCCCTAAATCCTTATACCCTGACATCGTTGGGGACATAAAAAGAAAAAAAATGAAAGAGAAGACTGCTCTGATACTACTAATTCGAAGTTAAACAGGAAGGCAACTCACTACAACAAAACCAGCGATTAGCATCCCTTTTTACTTCTTTTTTTGCATCTAGAGCCCATTTTTGGTGCTATTTGCATCCATTTATCAAATATGGTGCAAAACTTGACACAAAATTTGCATCAAGTTTTGCACCAAATCTTACACCAAGTTTAGCACCAGGTATTGCAATAGGTTTTGCACCACATTTTGCACCAAATTTTATGCCAAGTTTTATGTCATCCGTTGCACCAGGTTTTGTTCCAGGTTTTGCATCAATTTTGGCATCTATTTTTGTTTGACATACTTTTGCATCCTCATTTGCATCCACTTTTTGCACCTACACTTGCATCAACTTTTGCATCGACTTTTGCATCCTTTTTTAAATCATTTTTTGCATCCATTTTTTCATCCATTTGTGCATCACTTTTGCGCCACGTTTTACATCGAGTTTTGTGTCTAGTTTTGCATATAATTTTGCATCTACTTTTGTTGCATCCACTTTTCCATCTTGTTTGGCATCCATATTTACATCCTCTTTTGCATCTATTATTGTACCCACTATTGCATCTAATATTTTTGTGCCACAATTGGCGCCTAGTTTGGCACCTCCTTTTGCACCCACTTTTGATTATAATTTTGCATCCACGTTTGCATCCTCATTTGCATCTAGGTTTTCATCAACTACTACATCTATTTTGCATCCCTTTTTGTATCCAATTTTGGACCAGGATTTGCATCGGGTTTTGTGTCTCGTTTTGCATCTACTTTTGCATCGACTTCTATTGCATCCACTGTTACACCCATTTTAAATTTCACTTTTTTTATCCCTTTTTACATCTTCATTTGCATCATACTTTGATTCTTTTTTTTCATCTATCATTACATCCACTTTTGTTATGCCATAATTTGCACCATGTTTTGCACTCACTATTGTATCCACGTTTGCTTCCAATTTTGCATCCATGTTCACATCCTCTTTTGCATCAAATATTGCATCTATTTTTGCATCCACTTTTGTGTCAGGTTTATGCATTGGGTTTTGCATCTCGTTTTGTATCTACTTTTGCATCTACTTCCATTGTATCCATTTTTTTCATCCAATTTTGTTTTGCCTGTTGCATCAATGTTTTCTTCCACTTTTACATCCATTTTTGCATCTTATTTTGCATATTTTTTGTCTATTGTTACATCCACTTTTGTTGCACCATATCTTGCGCCTACCATTGCAAGCACATCTGTTTCCACGTTTGCATCCACATTTGCATCCTCTTTCGTGTTCAAGTTTGCATCAGATATTGTGTATGTTTTTGCATCCCCTATTGTATCCACTTTTGTTTCATCCATTTCTGCATCTACTTTTGTGTCCGTTGTTGCATCCACATTTGTTTCACCACAGTTTGTGACAAGTTTTACACCTACCATTGGACCCATGTTTGCTTCCACTTTTGCCTTCATGTTTGCATCCAAGTTTGCATTGACAACTGCATCTACTTTTGCATCCACTTTTGTGTTAGGTTTTTCATGTTGTTGTGCATCTACTTATGTTGTATCCACTTTTCATCCAATTTTACTTCTATTGTTGCCCCCATTTCTATGTTCGCTTTTGCATCCCTTTTCCAACACTCATCATATTTTCTGCATTGATGATATTCCTTATGGCATTGACAATTATGAACAATTGATGACAATGTCAATAATATTGACAATGATGAAAATGAAGATGATGGCGATGACATGAATTGTGATTATGATGATAAAGACGATAGTGGTTATAATGACATTAATGATGATGATGGCAATGATTATGATGATGACGACGCTAATGACCTTGGTGAATCTTCCCAATTTTAGATGTTGTCATTGTCATAATCATAAGCATTATCTTTGGTGTCATCATCATCATTTTCATCTAGGTCATCATCAAAAACAATAATGGCATGAATGATGATGATGATTACAACAATGTTGATAGAAATTACATTAATGATGATGATGGGGATGATAAAAATGACAATGATGATGAACTATTGCATCTACTTTTTCATCCACTTTTGTTCAATTTTTCTGTCTTGTTCTGCATCTACTTATGTTGTGTCCACTCTTCATCCAAATTTACGTCTATTTTTACCCCCATTTTTTTTTTACTTTTGCATCCATTTTCCAACACACATCATATCTTTTGCATTGATTATATTTCTTATCACATTGAAAATTATGAACAACTTATGACAATGTCAATAATTATAACGATGATGATAATGTAGATGATGATGATGACATGAATTTCGATTGTTATGATAATGACAATGATGATAAAGACGATGGGAGTTACAATGACAATGATGATGATGCTAATGACCTTGGCCATTCCTCCCAATTTTTAAATGTTATCATGGTAAAAATCATAATAATTATCTTTGGCGTCATCTTCCAAGTCATCATCATCTGATCATCATTATCATTATTTTCATCTTGGTCGTAATCAAGAACAATAATGGCATGAATGATGATTATGATGTTCATGATGAAGATGACAAAAATTATGATAAAACTTATATTAGTTATGATGATGGGGATGATGACAATTATAATGACGATGATAATGGTAGTGATGTTGATGATCATCAATCATTTCTAAAAAATAAAGTGGTTATTTTTCTTTCATATATCATGTGTCCTAAGGTTGGTGATATTTCTTATGATACCTATAATTATGAACAATTGACGACAATATACAAAATCATGATGATGATGATGATCATGAAGAAGACATGAATGGTGATTATGATGATAATGAAATGATGACAATAATGATCACATTGATGGTGGTGATGATGGCAATAATGAAGATGATGACCCTCTCTCTAAACTAGCTAGGTACTCATAATGAGACAAAAAAGTACTCTCAAGTTGAAATATTCATATAAGAAGGGATCTAGATTGATAAGCATCAATGATGATTTACATCATCATAGCCAAAATTTTCAAAATAGTAAGGCCTTGACTAACAAGTTTATCTCTCCATTAGATCAGAGCACAACGTTGGGAGGCATAAATTTGGACACCACTGCCTTTCAAGGCACTTACCCCACCAAGATGTTTACCAGGTATGTCCTCACATGATCATTTCCTAATCCACTATCATAATATTTGACACCAGAAAATGTCAATCCTCATGACTATTCTTATCTTGGATTAATGTACTTGACTTATGGCGATTAGTCCTAGTCAATGTCCAAATTCTCAAAGAATATTGGTCCCAGATGTTTATCCAATCCACCATTATCCCTACTAGTGCCTTTACTAGGCTTACGATTGTTAATCCTAGCCATAGTACATGACACATGGATAACATGGTGTCTACCCTCACTCCCTCTCAACCAGGGAGGAAACATCCACAAGCATAAGATTTTCTCAAGAATACCCATCATTTTCGTAGAGAATAACATCATTAATTTGTTTTCATCACATGATGACTTTATGATTAAGCATTCATAGATTTGTGGCAAAATATTTCCCCTTTTGTATTTGTGATGAAATACAATAAAAAAGTGAAAGCCAAAATCATTAAACATACACTATATTGATTTATCTAAGTCTAAACTCTAAGGTTGAAGTGAAAATTCATGTAAATCTTATATCTATGAGTTGTGCCAAACTTATGAAAACCTTATTCCCTAAGTCCTATATATAAGAAAATGAAAAAGAAAGAAAAATAAGGGCCAATAAATGGTAACTCATGTATTCACTCCCTCTTTGGAAAATATATGAATATATACACTCCTAGTCACACTTGATCACATGTATTTGATGGTTAAATCATGAATTCTTCTTTTCTCCTTGCATTTTCACTTCATCATTTAAGCACCTAATTGAGGATCTAAGGAATGTTTGTTTCCGGTTTCATGTCTACTCTTGGTTTACTTATGTCACACTACTGTCAATTTATGTGAAAGAGTGAAATACATAAGTTTGTGGAGTTATTATAGAGGTGTATTGAGTTCGTAACCACACACACATGTATTACATCTCATTGATCCACATGTGTGGGTTGGAGACTCATTTCTTGACAACTTTAATGGAGACTACTTTGTGGCTTTAATGGTATAGCTTACAAAATATCTTGTTAAACATTTCGATTCATTCTTTCTTTTCCTCGAGACACTTATAATATTGAAGTCACTCCCAACAATCCATGGAGATGGGGAGTATAAATTACTTGTGCTAGAAATAGAATTGAGAAATAGAGGTTTTCCATTTGCGATATTGGAGTCATAGACATTGGATACATGGTAGTAGTCCTCAATGTCAATTAACTAAAATTGTATTGTCATAATGCGAAAAGAGTAAACATATTGGTAACCTTGATGTCTTAATCATTTCAAATAATAACCATTCCACCCAAGTATCTCTAAGCATCAATCACTACTACTTGGAAATTCCTCCCCCATTTTCTAATTATATGAGGTTGAACCTCACTTAATATTTTTGCTTCTTATATCAACATTATTTATGGGTGCTTTGCATACCATTTTTCTTTTAGGAGTTTGTTTTTGCTTACTATTGACGCCCCTCATGTTCCAAGACTATTTTCATAAAAAATTTACATAGAAAGAAAGTATAAAGTGACTAAAAAGAAACATGTCTCAAGATTTAAGTGCTTGGACAATTCCACTTCATGACTCCTATATTTCCTTAACCTGGGACCAAATGGTGAACTTGATGGCCTTAAGGGAAATTGATCAATGAAAATCTAAAAAAGAGGTGATTTTTGACTTTATCACATACAATTTAATATACTAAAAAAAATATCCATAACAATTTCATCAATCAATGAATCATTAAAAAAAATATCCAAAACAATTTCATCAAGCAAAGAATCATTGCATTATAAAATACAATCTATAAACATTCTGGGAAAGTTTTGCTAAAACATGCTTAAAACTCAGCATATTTAATTTTAATATTTAACAATAATATGGACAATAACACATTTTGATAAATTAAATAACATATTATCAAGCCTAAAAAATGTCACTAACTGAAAACTACAAAGCATGCAACTAATGGAAGTGACCACTCAAGGCCACCACAAGACAATTAATCTATTAAGACCAAGATTAATGGGGACAAAGATCTATAAAGGAAAAAGGAAAACCTATTTTAACTTTATTGTTTTATTAGCCTGGTTCAAGATGAGAATTTCAAGATATCATGAAGAACATAATTAGTTTTATTGCATTAAGAAAACCCAAGCACATTCTATAACTTAGCAAGAAAGAGATGTATAACACCCATCTCAACAACACGACACATGACATTAAGTTACTTTACTATATATAATTTAAACTCCTATCATAAAATCACAAATTTAGCATGAATGGAATGTTTAAAATCCATTTTTATAAAACCAAAATATAATTTTTCTTATAGAAAAATATACCAAAAACTAAATATATTTTTCTAGAAAAAAAAAATACTAAAACTAAATATATATTTAAAAAAAAACTAAAACATAAGCAAACTAGAATTTGAATTTGACATTCTTGGTCACTTTCGGAAACATATGGTGGAATGTAATCTCTTTACCCTCATCTTTAGCTTTTTCCTAAAAAATAAAAGCATACAAAAGTGGGAAAGAGCCATAAAGCATGGGGAAGCTTTTTCCTAAGCACAAAAGCATCTAAAAAGTGAAAAATTCCTTTTTGATATGAGGAAACATTATTCACCCAAAAGATTTTTCCCAAATTGAACTAATGAGGAATTTTGGAAATCTTCATAGCCTCCACTTTCCTATATATTAGAGGCTTGGCCATTGAAAAAATGATGGGAATTTTGTATTGTCACGCTCCTGAGATCTGTCTTGAGAGGGAGAGTTTTGGAGCTATGAGTTGGGGGAGGTGATGTTGCAACTATATCTGATTGTTGTAACTTTCCTCCAACTCCTTTATTCATATAGATCAGTTGTTCTTCCTTCCATATGTTTCTATTCGTTCTTTACTTCTTCTATTTAACTAATGTATGCATGGGTTTTTGGTTTATATTTATTTATTCAATAATATTTATATGTTTTTTATAGTTTTGATTATTAAGATATTATGTTGTGAAGGTTGCTTTATTCTCTCTCTTATGTGTAGGACCAAGCTTTGGAGCTAGCTAGGAGCGCTTCTTGGCTATACGAAAAACTCCAAGAAGACCTGCATGCGAGGACTCACAAGAATTCATTCTCTTTTTCTTAATCTATACTCTACATCTTGATCTACTAAGAATCCTAAGCCTTAGAACAACCTTTCTCTTAATTGGTTTGTCCTAGGTTTCTGAGATAAACTGAGAGGGTTTTGTTTTCATCTAACCATGCATTAAATCCTACAGCAAAATGATATTTAGAAAATTTAATATATTTCACTATGTAAATGAACTTAGTAAAATGAACCCATAGAGGTGGTCATAAATGGAAATAAAAGTAAAACTCTAAACAAGAAGCCAAAAGTGGATTTAACCATGGATGAAAAATTGGGAGTAGAATTGGATGTTAAACTAGCCATCAAAACAATATGCAAACAATGACACAAAAAGGTTTTTAAAGTAAAATTAAAAACGGGTGCAACACTAGACACAAAGAAGGGAACAAAATAGGGCATATGAAAGGATACCGAATCGGGTGCAAACAAAGATGCAAAAATGGACACCAAAATGAGGATGCAAAGAATGGTGTAAAATTAGGATGCAAAAAGGATGTAAGAAAAGACACAAAACAAGATGCAAAATGGGACTAAAAAATGGTGAAACCAAGGATGTCAAAGATGATGCATAACTAGATGAAAATTCCAACTAAAATCTAGGTGAAAAATGAGATGCAAATGTGGACACAAAATGTGGCAGAAAAAAGGATGCAAATTTGGAAGCCAAAAAGAATGAAAAACTAGATACCAAAAAGGATGCAAATTTGGACATAAAAAATGGTGCAAAATTGGACACAAAAGAAGAAAAAATGGTGCAAAAATGGGCATAAAAATGGCTCAATTTTGGATCCAAATTGAGATGCAACATTGGATGTAAAATGATGCAACAAATCATTCAAAACTTGGTGCAAAAACAAATGCAAAAGTAGACGAAAAAATGGCTCAAAAGTGAACGTAACAATAGACACAAAATGGGATGCAAAGGTGGATGCAATATATGGTTCAACATAGGATGCAAATTTAGATGCTCAAAAGGATGAAAAATTGGATGCAAGAAATGGTGTTAAAAATGATGCTAAATTGGATGCAACAAATGATGCCAAATTAAATGCAAAATATGGTGCAAAATAGGATGCAAAAAAGGGAGATAAATAAAATGCAAAAGTGGATGCAAAAAATGGTGCAAAAGTGCATGTGAAATTTGGCACTAAATCAGATTCAACATATGGTGCAAAATTGGATGGAAAATATGGTGTAAAAAAAGGAAGAAAAATTGGCACGAAAATAGATGTAAAATAAGTACAAAATTAGAAGCAAAAGATGGCATAAGACCAGATGCAAAAATTGGCACAAATTGGATGTAAAAAAAGGAGCTAAATAAGACGTCAAAGATGGTGTAAAAATCGATGCAAATTATGACACAAAAATAGAAGCAAAGAATTCCACAAAAGAGGAAGCAAAAAATGATGCAAAAATAGATGCAAAAAAAGGCACAAAACTAGAAGCAAAACCTGTTGTAAAACCAAATGAAAATCTTGGTGCAAAATATGATGCAGAAAATGATGGAAAATTTGGCGTAAAAAAGATGCAAAATTTGGTGCAAAAAATGACGCTTTAAAAATTGTACAATAGAGCCAGATTTAACGCCAGGTTGCTCATCCCAATTGAGAAAAAAATGCACTAGAATCTGGTGCTAAATCTGGCGCAAATTGCCTGTTTTTTTGTAGTGACTACTTATATATATAATCATAAACAAAAAGATGCAACAAAAAAACATTTCATTTCATTAATATAAAAATATTGAACTATGCTTACAAACAGAATGGAAATAAGATAGTTGGGGTGATGGAATCTTATCTCTGAGGAGAGATGTGGCAGCTACATGCCCCTGAACTGTGTTACAATGAGGCTCAAGGGAATATTTATTGTTGGAAAACATGATAAAACCCTAAACAACCAAAACCCTAAGCCCCAGATATGTAACACCAAGAGTTTGTGGGCCCTGTTGGGGTTAGTTAGGCAACCAACTTCTCGGGGTCGTAACTTGGTCATATTATCTTTGTTTGGTGCATATGACACCTTGTTGGAAAGGTCTTGCCGAGTAATACATGTTTTGCGCAGGTCCTTACCCATAGCCATGGGCCTGTCATGGACCAAAAAAAAACGTCGTTTGTGGGGTCAAAACTGCTCTGGAAGTTCAAGACCCGAAAAACTACTAAAATTTGTAAATGCTAAAATGAACAAGGAAATAGATGAAATTGACTAGGGGGTCTAGGTTGAATAGGCGGGTGGCCACCAATATCCACCTGGATCACTAGTTTTCTAGGAATTATTGTGGACCCTTTTATATGAGTTAGAGTTTATATTTTATTACTTTAATCATTAATAGCTTTTACTCCCCTCAAAGTTCATAGGTACATTATCGGTATTGCTTCTCCTAGAGATATTTCTCATAAAATTACAACAGCAAAGACCTATTGGATAAACACTAATCCAACAATGGTCTCCAAAGATTATTTTTCCTGTGGTATGGGATATGCCTCCATTATAAACAAAATAAATAAATTAAGTTCCACTCACAATTGCACATCATATACTTATCATTCAATTAAAGAATTTAATTAAAATAGAGACCAAATCGAACATGCATCTATGTAAGCATCCGTACAACGGATTGTGATACACCTAGTTACACAACTATCTGTAACATAATAAATTAACAATATTTTGCAGATCGAACCAGATAAATGTAGCCATAATCGCAAAGAAACTTACACTTGAGCGAGACATTGTCCACCTAACCTTGAACTAATCACCAGTTCCCCCCAAGCCAACATCCTTTTTTCCAGGGTATCAACCTCCTCTGCTGATCACTTCAACAGGTATTTAATACCTTTCTTTCATGATAAATTTCTCGTTAGTGGTGTCCCTCTTTTGTGGAACCTTTTTATCCACTTTCCTAGGCTTTTCCATAAAATCCCACCTTTCTCTCCCCCGATGCTTTTAGGCTTTGATAATCTTAGCATCTTTCTCTAGCTAATCAACTTAATAGATATTTATCTCCCATCAATTAAGATTATCTAGAATTTTATTCTAGAATACTTATAATGAAAGAATTATCAAATCTCATTTACCTATGAGACGAAATTATTTTGTTTTGGCAAGAATCGTGTTTCTATGTGTCTCATTCCTAAGTATGTATATCCTATCTATTAATTAATAATTACCCGTTTACATAATTATTTAAATATTCCTCTTTATCTTTTCCACCATTATTTCTAAACCAACTCAATCTAACCATAATGTTTCTACCACAACGGAGGGATATTACATTCTCCCCCCCTTTTATTAACATCGTCCTCGATGTTTGTTGTTTGGTTTCTTGTTTTGATAGAAGCCTTATTGGATAACCTTTATTCTTTTCATCATTTGGTTCTTATATAACTCTTGAGAAATGATTCAATTTGGGGGGCGAATGTCTTTCCAGTCTAGGGTACCAGCAACACATGGAAAGCCAACTTTCTTCAGGTAATACATGTAACATTTCCCAATCCATATGGTGAGATTTACCATGTACAACATGTCAATGCATAAAATATTATAAGATAAATAATGACTTGGAAATGTTGATTTGTAAACTACAGATAGCTGTGCATGGCCCACGATTTTGTGGTACTTCCCTATTGTGTTCTCCCAAAATAAACATGGTCTCCAAACGTTGAATCTTATATATTTTATTTTTCGTTGATGCATGATAGTTTCAATATTAGCACATAACTTCTTATATTTATGTTGTGTTTCTCTTCTAGCATGCTTCCACACATTTTATCCTCAGTTGTGTGTATTTCACCTGCACTCAACAACTTTTCATACAATTTGTACAAAATCATCAGGAATATGACAATAATATGTATACTTTTCATATATTTTTTCACGATTATATCAAGCATCATGATATTCAAAATAAAAAATCTCCAATTTACCCTTTGATAATATGTTTACAAGAGAATAATGGTTATTAACTACTTGCATCGTTTTCCTTTGATGCAAGTGTATACATCAATATTGTATACTATAAGTATATTCTAGTCTATTATCCCATCCACTTTAATGGTTATGTACTTCGTGACAAATTTTAAAGTGGACTTAGCAAGTCCATTTCATAAATTTTTCCCTTATTTCCATATCCTTCACAAGAATGGTCAAATTTGGGGGAATAAATGAGGAATTTTTTTCCACTTCCACATAGATAATTAAATGGTGTTTGGTGAATATAAGCATGATAGCTAGGGAACAATTTTACTTGCTTAGTGATATTGTCACCATCTTCTAATTTATACTCATTTTTCATCGAGTTTATAATGTTTTAACGAAACCAAAATATTGATCTCTAATTCTACAAAGTATTTTATCCTTAATATTAGTGTCCCATCAAGGGTTTCCTGTACCCCTTTTTAGTTGTCTACTCAGTTTCTTCTAAAAACCATCATTTCGGCACTTTTTTTTGTCTTGTAATGACTTGGTCTATTACCCACAATTTCTAGTGGTTTTCCACCTTGTTCTACTTCTACATCACTTATTTGATAGATATTTCATATTTATGTGCATTTACTTTGAATCATTCCTTTCTTCATGCCACTTTCACCCTTGACCCAAGACTTTCCCATATATTAGCGTCAATGATCCCCTTGTCAACCAATTTATTTCATTAGGTATTCTTATATTATATTCTACATCTACCCTTTTAAAGAACCTTATCCATCATCCTTTCTCAGTCTGCAAATTTCCCATCTCTCTCTTTTTTGTTTTATTTTTTTATTATCCATGATTGCCTCATTGACTTATTCATCAAGATTAAGATATTTAAGATTTACTCATGTTTGAATGGTCATATGAGTTTTTTTCAGTATGATTATATGCTTAATTTCGTAACTTCATACATCTGTTTCTTTTCATATTTTGCTCAATTCCTATTTTTTTATTAAATTTTAGTTTTACGTCTTAAAATATTCTCTTCAGAATATATTCTCTTCCTATACTTATATGATTAAAGCTTTAGTGTCCCAACTTATGCAAGGTTGAATTTTTTTTCCAAAATAATAATGCTAGAACATCTTGACTTACTATTGCCCTCTCGAACCTTCCCCATTTTTTAGCAAGTTAGGAAAACTATCATTATGGTTTCATATTTAGTCTGCCTATGGGGACATTAATTTACAAGTGTCAAAATCCATTGGAATCCACTAATCATGTAGCTATTGCGATGTAATCTATTCTTACTATCTCTTTTTTCACAATAGTATCATAGCAATACCAACCAAAATGTTTTGTTTTTCTCTTTCGACTCCTCCATTAGTGAGGAACCCTATTTTGAACAAGTCAAAACATCACAGTTTTTAGCAAACCCATATTTTTCTAGGCAATGGCTACAAGATATGAAATTCAAGTCTAAATCACTTTCCCATATACTATGTTCTGCAAAACTCTATAATTTTTAGCATTATACCGATGCCATCGGTTTAAAATTTTGCTTCACTACTAGGATTTTAAACTTAGAAAGATTACTTCCATATTGTTTCCACAGTAATTAACATGTCAGGCTAGTGGAAACTTGCAATGGTATAAGTTTTTTACTACCTTATTGAAATCTTATTTAAGTATAGGATTTTTTTATCTATATCCCACCTATCTTTGTTTCCTAACTGAAAAGGATATGGTTTCTTTCCGAATCCTTAACTCCAACCTGTAAAATTTCTCAAACACTATCTCCATTTTCTTGTTTTAATTTAAGGCTAAGTTGTTTCCTCCCCTGAAAATTCTAGTTGATGGCCTCTATTTAGTCAATGAAGATTCTCTAAACCGTATCATTCTACTTTGTAGTAGGTTAAATCATTCAAACCTTCGCCAAGTATATTTGAACAATTGAAAGTCTTTAATACCTCACCTTTCCTTTTATATCTAAGAACACCTGTTCTTATTGTACTTACTATTCACTAGGTTGTGCAGAGCACAAGTTGTTATATTAGTTCTATCTATAACCTTTCTCCAAAAGAATAGGATTGGGATATCATACCGTAGATTTGAGTGACCTCCACTAGGTGCTAATTTGTTGTCTCCAAACAAATTTCCCTTATGTGGAATTGTAACGAGACAACTTTTCTAGTAAATATGCTCCTCTTTGGCACATATTTAACATGAGACTCTTGGTATTATTTAAATTCAATGCATATTTTGTCAAAATATTTTATATAAGACAACATTTCTAATTATTTTCCTCACGAATAGTTTCACACCCATTCCCTTCTTGAGACATTCAATGCCTTTCCCAATCAACATAACTTTGGGAATCATCATTCTCTACCTCATTCTGGATAGTTATGGTAATAATAGAACCTTTGCGTCTATCTCTGCAACATGTAGTTAAGTCCTCTGAGATAATTTTATGTGAGGAAATTAAAGCAAGACCAAGCCAATTATAAGAGTTCCATTGAAATCTAGATATATAATTCCAAGACACCGAGGATTGTTAACACCATATCCACAAAATTATTGTGATTTTATCAGTGGACACAAAGTTTGTAATCACACCTGAAATATTTCATTAGATTGTCTAGCTTAGTTTTCAAAGGTTTCAAATATGCAGAACTGGGCATAGTAACATGTAATCTCCCTAAGAATACTTTTCTCCCTTTTGATGAAGTACATAACACATAAAACCAAGGAGAATCACACTCCCGAGCAAGGAATAATACTCCATCATTTAACAACTTTATTGTTATCCCAATAGGTCCAATGGTTGAACCTAAGGCTCTGATACCACTTGTTGCAACTCCATTTCCTATACGTAACTTTTTTTTCTCATACATGTGGCTTACATGTTACTACAATCATTTGTATACATGATTTATGCTTATAATACAAGTACACTCATGAACTAGATATTGTTCTTCCAAGTTTAGTCCGCCTATCCATATATATATATATATATATATATATATATACATATATATGTATATAGGTCTTAGCTTGTCTATGGTTTGTTCGTCAGCTTCTAATGGCACATATAAGTAGTGCCACTTCTCCAAATGGTCTATATATCACAAAGGTATCCTTTAACATCATTAACCTCCCTCTCTAATAGATAACTCTCTATTAAATATAAAATAAAATGTTATTGATCCCTTAGTGGCTTTATTGATTGAATGGAATGTACGTTACCCCGTCGCATCCATGTGACCTCTGTGTCCACAACCAATCATCCGGTGACCTTACATTCTATTATGTGATGGCCACATGATTACTATACAAGTTACTGAGTAGAAAGTGAAGATTGGCTATGTGATAACCTTATTGTAAATCAAGAGTTCCACATCTCCAATTTCCATTATCATCCCTACAGATCTATCTATTGTACATTTTTTTCCTTAATTGAATGACATTGGTTAAAGTTATTTTGTGCAGCAGAAACTATGAAATAAATCCACAAATGGGTTTAAAGAAGCCAACAATCACCCCACTGAACACCCCTTAGGCTTAAATCTTTGATTGTTACTATCGGAACCAAAAACCTTTGAAAAAAATGGTTTTTTCCCTTTCGAGATCCAAAAGAGCCTTCAAATATTAAAATTGTGCTTTAATCCTTCTCAGGACCAAAAACCTTTGAAAAGGCTTTAAACAATGCTTTTCCCTTTCGGGACCCAAATTACCCTTTATACATTAGAAAAACACTTTAACACCTTTACCAACAAATATAAGTATATTGCCACAAATCCAGACCGACCCGATCGAATGAATCAAGATGAATCGTAGTATTGGTGATCGGCTCCACTGGATCCCAACTATCACTACTATTCCTTGGCCCGATGCGATATCACTATCGCTATTAGTGATTTACAATGGCACTTAACACTTTATATAACTCCAATCCCAAACGTTGATGCGATATATGTTTTGGCAATTGCAGTCGTAAGATTTGGGGACAAGCCTTTGCTGACACCGATACAACTGCGCAATGCAATTTATATATGCCAGACCTGATATGTCCCGAATTTCCCATACATAATATATCAAATCCACCCTTCTAAATCCACTAAGTGTTTAGTGTGATTTTCCTTTGTAAATGGCTTTCGGTGATGCGATAAGGAAATACACAGGGGTGATGTAATTTGGGGTTCTACTGACCCGATGGCCATAAAACTTCCGCCTATAACAACTTGATGTCCAGATTCTCAGTCTAAACATATTTTAGCCGATACTTAGTGTATTTTGGGTTCTTTTTCCTGCGGAACCAAAGCAAAGGTATGTGCTCACCAAACATTTCCTTAACTCCATAATCTCATTAAAAAACTTGAAAACACAAGGTAGCATTTATATCATCCGAATACTGAGGAAGCACATATTTGAAGGCCTCCACAGGGTATTTAATGCACTATGCATGCAACACTGTTTTTATTTCCAATAACAATACAGAGTCATTCTTTTCTCTATATGTACACACAGAAACACATAAATACAATTTTTGAGGCTTTCTGCCCTCTCGGTCTGATTATTCTAGTTTGTGGCCTTCTTCTCCTACACTACCTATAGGCTTCCAGATGCTCCTGAATCCTTTCTCTGTCTTGCTCTCTCTATCTTGAATTATACATGAAGACACACTTTATACAAATAAATGGATTCATGAACCAATTCTGCTTCAGAACTAGAAATCTCTCATCCTCTCCTAAAAAGTCTCTTCAAACCCACTCTTTGTTGGCATTACGACACAGGTTTGGTGCTATGACATAGGTGTTGTCCTTGATGGCAACTCACACAGATGACAGATCATAGTGTAGCAAGTCAGAAGCAAAGAATTTATGATTAGACTACAAAGAATGAAGAAAGAAAAGTATATACGCAGGTTCACTATATACCAAGTCATGTACACACGCAGGAGTCGTGTATATACGTAAGTTCGCTATATACCAAGTAATGTATACACGCAGTTTCACTATATACAAAGACACGTATATCGTACACATGCATATTCACACAAGGAAAGGCGCATACATGTTGGAAAACTAAGTTTTGGGTCCATGGTATTTGGACCTATGGTTTTGGACCCTGGTATTGCGTCCGAAGTATTGAACCTAGGTATTGGGTCCCTAGTAATGGTTCTAAATGGTTTTGGACCATGGTATTGAGTAAGGCCTAAGACTATAAAAGGGGAAGGAGATCATTGTGCAAAGGCGTTGACTCAAGCATTGAATATCTGATGAAGAGCAAGATCTAGAATACTGGTCATTGGGTAATTGTGCATAGCTGGATCTGAATCAAGGAGGAACCTGAGCGCTAGAAGAAGGATAAGTTCTATTGATGGGTCAAGATCTTAAAGCTTGAATAGCAGTATCTTTGTGTTATTTTGATCTATTATATTTGGCATATGACTTGATCGATAAATCTGATAATCTGGGTTAAACTGATGCCTGAATAAGTGAAAAGGGTAAATTATCTTTTATAGATCTGTACACAAGTTTGGCACAACAGAGGCGCGTATACACGCAGGTTCATTAATTCAAAACAACATATACGCAGGTTGGCCTTAATACATCAGCGTATGCATGCAGGTTCTGCATATTGAAGTAGCGTACGTCTCATGAAATATGTTTTAGCTACTTCTGTTTATTGTTGCAGTGTTCTGGGTTCAAGATTGGTTCTGGTTACTGTCACTGTATTCTGGTTACAGCTTTCTGAGAAGTGATTGGTTGATTCAGTATTGGTTTGTACAAAGGAGATTGGTTGATGTAGATATAATTGATGTTTCGTTGATTTTATTCATGGATCCAATCTGAAAATTTATGAAACGTGGTCCCTGGAAGAAGAGAGAAGGTTGTAGCCTTCTCTAGGTCAACACCTACGTACTAGTACCTCAGCTAGTAAAAGAGTTAAGGGGGTTGTAGCTCCCTTCTAGGAGAAGCTGGAGAATGAGAGAAGGTTGTAGCCTTCTACAGGTGGCAGCCTGCGTATTGTATAATACTGCACCAGTACAAAAACATTGTAAAAATAAGTTTCTAATTAAAAGAAGATAGAGACTAATTGCAGCAGGTGGTTTTCACCCACATTGGGTTTCCACCTTATATCTTGTGTTCTTATGTGTGACTACCTGTTCTATTTTACTGTTCTTGGTTACCGTTTATATGGTTTGATGCATAGATTAATGATCAACATCTGAAGAATAATTTAAATTACAAGTCTGCTAGTTATATGTTAGTTTCCTTAACTGTAGTTGTGTACATACGCGGTTTTCAGTAACTGAAGTAGCATATACAAATCTGATTGTGAAATGAAAAATAATTGACCTGATAATACTGATTCACCCCCCCTCTCAGTATTATTTCCAACAATTGGTATCAGAGCAGGTCCTTCAGAAGAAGCTCAATCGCTTGAAGGAAGATCTATCATCATGAGCAACTACGAAAAAGAGGCATCTATTAGGCCACCAATTTTTTATGGGAGCAACGTCATCTATTGGAAGGTAAGAATCACAACCTATCTTCAATCTCTTGGTACAGAAGTTTGGGATATCGTGGAAACATGATACACATTTCCATCATCAACTCCTATAGATATGGCTGGTAAGAAGCAGTATGAAACAAATGTAAAGGCTGTCAATACTCTATTAGGGAGTTTATCTCAATCAGAATTCGTCAAGGTTATGTAGCTCAAAACAGTGAAATAAATATGGGACAAGATCATTCTGAGCTATGAAGGAGATGATCAGGTAAAACGGGCAAAACTACAAACTCTCAGAATTCAGTATGAAAATCTCAGAATGCACAATGATGAAAGTGTGGCTAACTATTTCTTACATATAGATGAGATTGTTAATTGTATAAAAAACTTGGGAGAAGAAATAAAAGAAGTTACTTCGGTTGAAAAGGTTCTAAGATCTTTGTCTTCTAAGTTTGAATCAAATGTTTCTGCCATAGAAGAAAAGTAGAATCTACAAAGAATTACGATGCCACAGCTGCACAGAATCCTAACTGCTTTCGAAATGAGAAAAGGGGGACCATCAGACAGGAGAGAAGCGGCATTCAAAGCCTTAGGAAAAGGAGATTACAATGAGTTAGGACATATGTCAGAAGGAGAGGAAGAATCAAACTTTGTCAAGAACCTTCAACGGGGTTCTGGAAGATTCAGAGGTAAGCTACCTTTCAAATGTTTTTCTTGTGGAAGAGTCGGTCACTATGCTGCCAAGTGTCCTCATAAAGATAAGCTTGACAAATGTAAGGAACCAGTTATATGGAACAAAAAACTAAATGTAAGTATGAAGAGCTATTATACACATGAAGACAGTGATGGATTTCCAAATAGTGATGAAGATGAAAAATGTAATGATTATAGACTTTTGATGGCTTTTGAAGATGATGATTTCCTGGATGCTATAGATGAAGAAGGTCTTTATGAAGAAATTTCTAAACTCAAAATTTGTTTAGAAGAAAAGAATACGATTATAGATACTCTGACATTCCATCTTTCTGAAAGGGAAAAACACAATGAAAAGTTAGAATGTGAAATTTTGGGACATAGAAAGGATATTGAGAAATCAAAAGCTCTTAATCTTGGATTTGCTAAAGGATTTGAAACTTTAGATGAGATCATCAAAGTGCATCGTTCTCCTCTAATCAAGACAGGGCTTGGATATACTGAAGAAGCATCTCAAGCATAGAAGCCATCCACCTCCAAAAGTTATCTTGATGCAGCAAGGAGAAGTGAACAGGTTGACAATCAACAACAAAGGCATAATGCAGATCACTAGGTAAATCAAGGACAATTTACTTCAAGAATGAACATAGATCACCAAGTAAATCGGGGGCAATCTACTTCAAGGATGAACATAAGCTACAACCAACCGCAGGTAAATCATTCTCAATTTTCCTCAAGAATGGATGTCAATAGAAACTACAATCATTTGGTCAGTAGGTTTGATAATCACAGGAATTTCATTAATGGCCAATGTTTCTCTTGTCATAACTTTGGACACAAAGCTGCTCAATGTGTTGCCTACAATACCATCTTGACTAGAGAAGCACAAAAACAAAGGAGTATGACCGGGATCATGAAAAGGACCTACAATAACTTTTGATCTCCTGAAAATGAAACAGAATGTTCTATTTGTAACAACTTAGGCCATGGATATTCTGAATGCAGGAGTAGGTTTCGGCAAGCATCTCAGAAGGAGCAAGCTTCATTGAGTCCCAAAACATGGAGAAAGAAAGAATGCAACTAGAAAGATGTGGTATAGCCTTATATGCAGAAGGGCAGGAAAATCAGTGGTACATCAATAGTGGATGCTCAAAACATATGACAGGTGATAAAGAAAAACTTTAGTCATATAGTGCCTTAGAAAAGGGAAGGAAGGTCTCATATGGAAATGACACCCCTGCACTCACAAAAGGTAAAGGTTTTGTTCTTTTGAAAGAAAAGGTCAAAGCTGGAAATGTTATGTATGTTCATGGCTTAAAGCATAATCTATTGAGTGTCAGTCAAATGTGTGATCAAGGAAATGAGGTAAGATTTCGATCAAATGGATGTATTGTTCGTGAGCTTGATACAGGAGAAACAGTGATCAAAGGCATAAGAACTCCCAATAGTTTATACATACTCAAGGGAGGACAACAACAATGCTATCTAAGAAATAATGATGAACACTGGCTATGGCACAGAAGATTGGGGCATCTAAGCTTCTCTCAGATAAGAAAAGCATGCAAATATCAGGCGGTTCGTGATCTCCCTAACATTATAATTCCAAGCAATACAATATGCAAATCATGTCAGTTTGGTAAGCAAACCAGAAGTAATTTCCTTGAGAACGAAGGATCAGCTAGAAGGCCACTTGAACTTGTCCATACTGATGTATGTGGTCCATCTAGGAAGAGGTCACCTCTAGGAGAAGAATACGTCATATTGTTCATTGATCATTTTTCCAAGATGTGTTGGATAGGACTTCTAAAGCATAAAGACAAAGCTTTCGAAAAGTTCAAAGCATTCAAAGCCTTGGTTGAAAATGAATGAAATTGCAGAATCAAATGCCTCAGGTTTGATTGAGGAGGGGAATTTACCTCGGATGAATTTTTCGAATTTTGTGAACATGGAATAAGAAAGGAATTCTCTACAGCAAGGACTCCTCAGCGAAATGGAGTAGTGGAAAGGATGAACAAACAGTTCAACAAATGGATTCTGCTATGCTTGATGAGTCTAGAACTCCCACAACCTTTTGGGGTGAAGCTGCATTTGCTACAGTTGCTATTCCTAATAAGACAAACGTCCAGGTGAATAGCACTCAAACTCCTCGTGAACTTTGGTATGGTAAGCCTCCCACGGTAAAATACTTCAAAATTTTTGGAAGCAAATGTTACATCAAAAGGACTGATGAAAACCTTGGCAAGTTTGAACCTAGAGTAGATGAAGGCATTCTCCTTGGTTGTTCTCCCCCTAGCAAAGGATATAAGTGTTACAATAAAAGACTTGGAAAAATTGTTGAAAGTATTGATGTAGTGGTTGATGAAGAAGGAAACATTCCTAAGTAGGTAAAATCCGAAGATTTCAAAGATGATGAGGACTATCCTTCAACATCAAATCAGAGTTATGATGAAGAAGAAACCCATGAGGCTCTAGAAGAACAGATAAGGTTAGAAGAAAAGATTCCTTCCAGGTACATTCAGAAGAATAATCTAGAAACTCAAATTTTGAGGCAGAAAGAGGCAGGTGTACAAACAAGAAGCACTATTTCAGAAGCTTCAAGCTATCTAGCATTGCTCTCATCCATTGAACAACAAAATGTAAGTGAAGCATGCAAAGATGAATGCTGGGTCAAGGCCATGAATGAAGAACTTGAGCAAATTGAAAATAATAACACTTGTGAGTTGGTTCCTAGACCAAATGATAAGAATGTCATAGGGACAAATGGATATTCAAAAACAAGCTGAATGAAAATGGAGATGTTATTAGAAACAAGGCCAGACTTGTTTGTAAAGGGTATGCTCAACAAGAAGGTATAGACTTTGAAGAAACTTTTGCACCAGTTGCTAGACTTGAAGCCATAAGAATGTTTCTTACTCTTTCTAGATTTCAAAAGTTCAAAGTATTTCAAATGGATGTGAAATCAACCTTTTTAAATGGAGACTTAGAAGAAGTTTATATTGAGAAACCAGATGGATTCATCCTTGGAAATGATCCAAAACTTGTATGCAAACTCAAGAAGGCACTCTATGGTCTTAAACAGGCTCCAAGGGCTTGGTATTATCGTCTAGACAAATACCTCCATCAACAAGGTTTTTCAAAAGGATCAGTAGATAGCAATCTATATATAAAAATTGATAATGATAAATTGCTAATTCTTGTTGTGTATGTTTATGATATGATCTTTGGTAGCAATGAAGAAGCCATGAGTCAAAATTTTGCCTTGGTGATGCAGAAACAATTCGAAATGTCCTTGCTTGGTGAGTTGACATATTTTCTTGGCTTACAAGTCCAACAAAATAAAGACGGTATCTTTTTATGTCAAACAAAGTACCTCAAGCAGATCTTGAAGAAATATGGCATGGAAGATTGAAAACCAGTATGTACCCCTATGGTAATAGGATGCAGCCTCAACACAAATTATGAATCAACAGTAGTACATCAACCAACCTATAGATCCATGATTGGTAGTCTGCTCTATCTGACGGGTACCCAACTAGACATCATGCATGCAATGGGAATAGTTGGAAGATTCCAGGAAAATCCAAAAGAAGCACATCTTCAAGCTGTTAAAAGAATTTTCAAATATCTTCAATGAACACAAAACTATGGCTTATGGTATCCTAGAGATACAAATCTCACACTTCATGCATATACAGATGCAGATTGGGTAGGAAGCATGGATGACAGAAAAAGCACTAGTGGTGGTGCATTCTTTATGGGTTCTAGACTAGTATCTTGGTTCAACAAGAAATAAAATTCAATTGCTTTATCTATAGCTGAAGCAGAATATGTGGCCACTGCTTCTTGCTGCACACAAATTCTTTGGATGATGCAAACATTGCAAGACATTCAAATCACTTGTACTCCACCTATCTCCATTTTTTGTGATAATACAAGTGCAATCAGTATTTCAAAGAATCTAGTCATGCATTCGAAGACCAAGCACATACCTATCAAATATCATTTTCTCCGAGAACAAGTGCTTGAACAAAAGGTAAAATTGGAGTATGTCCCCTCCAAAGAACAAGTTGTTGATATACCCACCAAACCACTACCCAGGGAGACATTTGAATTCCTCAGATGGAAGTTGGTAGAAGTTGATGCATCGTCTTACTATTGAAGTTATCTGTTTCAGATAATAGTGGTTGTACGCGAGTTTAAGGAAGCGTATCCACGTATATATGCTAATTTTTGTGGGTACAGTCGCGTATATGTTGGTTTGAAGAAAAACAGTGGGAATAGACTCAGGATGAAAAGAGTCTGATATGGGTCTAACAGAGACCATCTGGAATAGGTTGAGGGGGAGCATATACATCTAATAATGCATTGTTGGCATTATCTTAGAAGATCTTGGTTCAATTTCACAACTGTTTTTGTTCAGGTGGAACAGGTGCAGAAGAAGATCATGGTTACCAGTTTGAATGATGATTGATAGATGCTGCTAATGTTAGTTGATGATCTTAGATATTTTTGTCTCTATGTCATGTATTCCCTTTATTATTAAGGTTATGTAATGGCCTATGTTGATGGATGATGTAATTATATTGTTTATCTTATGTAAACTTTTGGTGTATCCCCACTTTGTTGGGTGGATGAATCAATATTGGTATATCCCGACTTGGTTGGGAAATGGTTGTATGTATGAGTCTTTGGTGATATGAAGGTCATGTATGATGTATAAAGTCATGTTTCTTCTTCTATAACATCTTTTTGCAGACCTTGCCTACTGTCAGGGGGATCATGGACATCACAATAGCGCAGACATTTCAGCATGTAGTCAGGGGGAGCATAACCCTTTTCCCTTGATGACAAAGGGGGAGAATGTATTTGAGGAAGTTGGGGTTTCCATCAAGTCCAAAAGGGGAGATTGTTGGCATTATGACACAGGTTTGGCGCTTTGACACAGGTGTTTTCCTTGATGGCAACTCACACAGATGACAGATCATAGTGCAGTAGGTCAGAAGCAAAGAATTAATGATCAGACTACAAAGAATGAAGAAAGAAAAGTAAATACGCAGGTTCACTATATACCAAGTCGCATACATACGCAGGTTCACTATATACCAAGTCATGTACACACACAAGTTCAATATATACCAAGTCCCATATATACACAGATTCGCTATATACCAAGTAGTGTATACACGCAGTTTCACTATATACAAATATGCGTATATCATACACATGCATTTTCACACAAGGAAAGGTGCGCACATGTCAGAAAACTAAGTTTTGGTCCGTGGTATTTGGACCTATGGTTTTGGACCTTGGTATTGCGTCCGAAGTATTGAACCTAGGTATTGGGTCCCTAGTATTGGTTCTAAATGGTTTTGGACCATGGTATTGAGTAAGGCCTAAGACTATAAAAGGGGAAGGAGATCATTGGGCAAAGGCATTGACTCAAGCATTGAATATATGATGAAGAGCAAGATCTATAATATTGGTCATTGGGTAATTGTGCATAGCTGGATCTGAATCAAGGACGAACTTGAGCGCTAGAAGAAGGATAAGTTCTATTGATGGGACAAGATCTTAACGCTTGAATAGTAGTATATTTGTGTTATTTTGATATGTTATATTTGGCACATGACTTGATGTATAAATCTGATAATCTGGGTTTAACTGATGTTTGAATAAGTGAAAAGGGTAAATTATCTTTTATAGATCTGCATGCAGGTTCGGCACAGCAGAGGCGCGTATACATGCAGGTTCATTAATTCAAAATAGCGTATATGCAGGTTGGCCTTAATACATCAGCGTATGCACGCAGTTTCTGCATATTGATGTAGCGTACATCTCATGAAATATGTTTTAGCTACTTCTGTTTATTGTTGCAGTGTTCTGGGTTTAGGATTGGTTCTGGTTACTGTCACTGTATTCTAGTTACAGCTTTCTGAGAAGTGATTGGTTGATTCATTATTGGTTTGTACAAAGGAGATTGGTTGATGCAGATATAATTGATGTTATTCATGGATCTAGTCTAAAAATTTATGAAACGTGGTCCTTGGAAGAAAAGAGAAGGTTGTAGCATTTTGTGGGTTAGCACCTACATACTAGTACCTCAGCTAGTACAAGAGCTAAGGGGGTTGTAGCTCCCTTCCAAGAGAAGCTGGAGAATGAGAGAAGGTTGTAGCCTTCTATAGGTAGCAACCTGTTGTTATAAGACTGCAGCAATACAGAAACATTGTAAAGAGAAGTTTCTAATTAAAAGAAGATAGAGACTAATTGCAGCAGGTGGTTTTCACCCACATTGGTTTTCAACCTTATATCTTGTCTTCTTATGTGTAACTGCTTATTCTATTTTATTATTCCTGGTTACTGTTTATATGGTTTGATTCACAGATTAATGATCAACATCTGAAGAATAATTTAAATTACAAGTCTATTGGTTATATGCTGGTTTCCTTAACTTTAGTTGCGTACATACGCAGTTTTCACTAACTGAAGTAGTGTATACAAATCTGATTGTGAAATGAAAAATAATTGACCTGATAATACTAATTCAGCCCCCCTCTCAATATTATTTCCAACACTCTTTTCTAAACCAACGCTAAATCAAGCTTTTAAAATTTCTCATATTCTATTATAGCTAAATAAATCTAACTGTTTGGCCTGATCTCCACACAAGGAGGATCAATCAGCCACATATACCCTTTCCTCATATTTAACAATAAATAAACACTCTCATACATTTAAAGAAACAAAATTAATTAAGTTATTATCTTCCAACCCCTTGTTAGTCACAACATGTGACCATGCTATCACATTGGTGACTAGGCCCGAATGCTCTTGCATCAAACTCCCAAAGTTGAAAATTTCTGAATTCTCCTACATCAGACTCCTAAAGTTGAATGTTTCCATGACCTCTTGGTCATGTGTTTCTTCTGTTGTCCATCTAGTATTCCAAACTTTACTTTGTAACTGGTCATCACTTTCATTATGCTGCTAATTCAATCCTTCTACCAATGTCACTTTTGTTCCTCCAGATTTCCAAATCTTAATTTGTTGTTGTCCTCTGTTCTCGTTGATACAAATTCCTGTGGTCAATTTCTCCTTCTTGCTATCCCTCTTCTCATCTGATTTCATCTTCCACAATTTATCAATTTCCTTCTTACCATTTGTCTTTAACTGAACTCCACTGAACTCTGTCTGCTGTACATTCTCCTTTGCCATATAAATTATAAAATTTCTATCCAAATCTTCCTTGCCTCTACCATTTACAAACTGTTGTTTGTATTCTACAGCTTCCCTTCCATTATCATCAAAGATAATATTTTCCCTTATGTTATCAGATTTATCTAATAACTTTCCAGTAAAATGTCAATTCCTTCATATTCAATGAACATGCCATTTGTATACGACTACTCTTTCCTATATATGACAGGTTTTCCATTACAATTGTTAGATTCAAAAGAAATATGGTTTTCCATCTTCACAGGTGATTCTGCCATCAACTCTCTATATTGTCGTTCTGCAAAAGTTATGAAATTGTCATCAATTTCCATTTCCATACTTTCCTCTGCATTATACGGTGTTCCTTGTTCTACAACAAGATTATCGTTCAACAATTCAATAGCTAGGATTTCTTGGAGCATATCATTGTGAAGTATCACTTCATCCTCTATACTTATACCATTGCAACAAAATGATGTTATGTTATCTTCTCTTACAACAGAGACAAAATTATGGTTTTCTAGAGCTTCTTCATGGTTTACAGATTCAATAAAATAATTCACTTTAGAGTCATAGAACTCCCGATCTTCTACATCTATCAACATCATCATGCATTCGTCCACAGTTTCCATAATATTTTCATTTTTGTTTTCTACTGAAAATACTTCATTGTGGCTATCATCACAAACTTCCATTTTTTTATCTTCAGCTCCTTTAATCATGACAATTTCCCTGTCAATACCATCTTTCTCAAAATTATTAAATACATGCTCAAAATATCTTTTTGTTTCAGCCATTTCTTCCAGTAATCTCACTTCTTCATAAACATGCATAAGCACGTTGTCCAATTGTTGTTCATCCCCTGTCAAACCTAAAAACATATACAACATGTCAGTTTCAAAAATGCAAGGCTCTTCATTCAAAGCCTTAATGATCAACTCCTCATGCTCCTCTGAACTATTCTGATAGTTCACTAAATTATTGAGAAATTCTTCCTCAACATCTCTGATTTCTTCCTCATCAAAGAAAACTTCTAGGACTGCAACTTCTTGACTATGCTTGGCAACTTCATCATAAGTTTGTAGAATACCTTCCTGTTCTACACAATTTCTTCCAATACTCAGTTTTTCCAAATAAGACAACAATGCCTCCTCCTGTTCTCTGATAAGAATTTAATCTTTCAAAGATTTCCTTGGCTTGCCTTGTTCAACTAAGTTCTCTATGTCAGCTTTCCTTCTCTTCACTTCACAAATCTGCAATGCATTTGCTTCCTTTCCTATTTCCATTTCCCATTGGTCTTCTATCCATGCTAAAATTCCTTCAAATATGATCCAATAAGTTTTCACTAAAAGAAGACAACCATTCAGACATACCTTTTAATTTCCTCCACCAATTGAAGTCTTGAAAGTCCTTATGCATCTCCTTTCTTGCTTGTCTTGCATTTGCTCCTTTCACCTTTTCATAAACAGGTTCAAATTCCTTAGGCTGCATACCTACAATTTTACATTCACATAAATAATTAATCCCAAAAATATGAGATCCTCTTGTCTGTGAGGATGCTATCAATACATTCCTCTCATTCTGATCTGCATAGATCAATTCTTCATCATTGTCTTCACTATCTTCTTCCCCAAGGAGAGATCCTTTCTCTGGTTCACAGATGTATTATATTTCTTCATTCTCAACTATTCCAAGCATTAATTTCTCAGTAAAGAATTCTCTGATAGGCCATTTAACTCTTCTTCCCACATAAAATCCTTGTTTCCATTTTTCTCTAATTCATTTCAATACTAGCTTCTCCAAATTACTGAGTTCTGCCTTCATCGCAGCCAACTCTATGTCCCTTTCTTCTTTACTCATTACTTTGAGTCTAATTGCTTTAGCACTCTTTTCCCTCTATCTGTGACTTTCCTTTGTACCCCTGTCATGACCATCAATAGTCAATTCCTTTCCTTCCTCTGGTGAGCTTTCCTTGTTCACTGGTGAGCTGCAACTAACTTTTTCCATTTCACCTGTAACAAGTCTCCCTCACGCCTCACCAAAATTTCCCGAGTTTATCATTTTGGCACCTATTGGTTCTTTCGTCGAACCTTTCACTATCTAACAATTCTACCCAGCACTCTTATTGCTGGAATTGTTATCTCCTATCCACAATCACAATTGTGGAGCTGCCTCAACAACTTCTACCCAACCTCAGTTGGAAGTTGTTCTCATCTCCTCTTGAATACTCCTTGCTTTAGGCTCTGCATCTTCAATTGCTCACTTCCTTCTTCATTCAGTAAATTCGTTTACTGTTGGGTATTGTCACCTTTACTCATCTGAGAATTCTTCTTACCTTATCTTCTTTACATAGCTCATATGCTATGATGCTGGTACCACTCATTCCACCTTTCAGCAATTCCATTGACCTACACAAACTTTCCTCAAGATACATCAAAGTACCTTTCAAATCTGCAATATTTCCTTCAAAGATGTCTTAAAACTAATTCCCATTCCATCAGTCAAAGGACTCACCTGTTCACTATTTCATTTAGACTTTCCATTCAATAGGACTCCATACAGCCAACAACTATTTCCCATTCTATTTTCATAATGAACTCTTCAATTTTCAAGACCAATTAATATTAGATCTGAGTTTCAATTATATTTTCCAATTTATGACATATACTATCAATTTCTTCTGATAACCTCTTTGTAAGAAAATCCTATTTTTCCTCTACAATTTCCAAAATTCATTCGCTGTAGTGGTCCTTCTTTCAGCCTATTAAACCCAATCTTTGTTCTTTCAATCATCAATATCATTGCCTTCAACAATACTTTAAACAATCCTCAATCATTCTCAGTTCACAAGATTTTCAAACCAGTTAAATGAATTCAATTCTACAGCAACCCACTATTCTGTTTAGCTTTAACTTGTAAACCTTTTACCTCAATCAAATCAATCATGCAATCAACTTTTACCGAAAGGAAACACTTCCTCCTTTGAAATTTCAATCCCCTACTATTCTTTAGACATTCAAATACATCTTTGCAAAATTATCAAATTAAATATCCTTACTAGACCTTCCCCAGACATTCACTGCTTCTCCATTATGATATCAGTGTCATTTGTAGTCTGATCCTCATTTTCATCAAACTCATTTCATGGCAATTATACATCTACTGAAATTAAAATTTAGTTTCCCAAAACAATCTTTTTAGAGCGTTAAGCTAGCTCTGATACCAAAAATGGTGCAGCAGAAACTATGGCTTTAATAAATCCACAAATGGGTTTACAAAACCCAACAATCACCCCACCGAACACCCCTTAGGCTTGAATCTCCGATTGTTACTATTGGAACCCAAAACCTTTGAAAACAATGGTTTTTTCCCTTTCGGGATCCAAAAGACCCTTCAAATATTAAAACTGCACTTTAATCCTTCTTGGGACCCAAAACCTTTGAAAAGGCTTTAAACAATGCTTTTCCCTTTTGGGACCCAAATTACCCTTCATATGTTAAAACAACACTTTAACGCCTTTACCAACAAATATAAGTATATTGTCATAGATCCAGACCTGCCCGATCGAACGGTTCAGGATGAATCACAGTATCGGCAATCGACTCCACCGGTTCCCAACTATCAGCACTATTCCTCGGCCTGATACGATATCACTATCACTATCGGCAATTTACAATGGCACTTAACACTTTATATAACTCCACTCCTGAATGCTAATGCGATATATATATCGGTGATCGCAGTCGCAAGATTTGGGGACAAGCCTTTTCCAGCGCCGATACAACTGCGTGATGTGATTTATATATGCCGGACCCGATATGTCCCAAATTTCCCATACATAATATTTCAAACCTTTCTGAATCCACTAAGTGTTTAGCATGATTTTCCTTTGTAAATGGCTTTCAGCGATGCGATAAGGAAATATGTAGGGGTGATGTAATTTCGGGTTCTACGGACTCGATGGCCACAAAACTTACCTCTATAACAACTTGATGTCTGAATTCTCAGTCTAAACGTATTTTAGTGGATACTTAGTGTATTTTGGGTTCTTTTGCCTATGGAACCTGAACGAAGGTATGCGCTCACCAATCAATCCCTTAATTGCGTAATCTCATTAAAAAAAACATGAAAACACCGGGCAACATTTATGTCATCTGAATACTGAGAAAGCAAGTATTTGAAGGCCTCCACGGGGTGTTTTATGCACTATGCATGCAACACTATTTTTATTTCCAATAAACAATACAAATTCATTGATTTCTCTATATGTACACACAGAAACACATAAATACAACTTTTTAGGCTCTCTGCCCTCTCGGCCTGATTATTCTAGTTTTTGGTCTTCTTCTCCTACACTGCTCGTAGGCTTCTAGATGCTCTCGAATCCTCTCTCCGTCTTGCTCTCTCTCTATCCTAAATTATACAAGAAGACACAATTTATATAAATACATGGATTCATGAACCAATTCTGGTTTAGAACCAGAAATCTCTCAACCTCTCCTAAAAAGTCTCTTCAAACCCATTCTTTTATAAACCAACGCTAAATCAAGCTTTTAAAATTCCTCATATTCTATTCTAGCTAAATAAATCTAACTGTTTGGCCTAATTTCCACACAGGGAGGATCAATCAGCCACATATACCCTTTCCTCATATCTAACAATAAATAAACACTCTCATACATTTAAACAAATAAAATTAATTAAACTAATATCTTCCAACCCTTGTTAGTCACAACATGTGACCATGCTATCACATTGCTGACTAGGCCTAAATTCTCTTGCATCGTTATTTGACTTCTCCCTCCGATTGGTGAAGTTTATAACTAATGGATTCATATAGATTCCCCTAACATTACCACTAATGGTATAAAATTATCATCATATAAATATATTTATGTGATATACCTTCTAGATTAAACTCCTCCCTATAACGCACTATATATTATTAAACATTATACCCATGGTGCTTTTTGATTATTACTCGTGTCAAGATGGAAATATAGGTATAAGGTTACATATTTACCCTTTTCGTTTCTACTTGATTACATTAAATTCTAAAGTCTACACCCCTGGCTCTCTTAGACTATGAAATCAACCATATCGACATGATATTGGCCTTGTGCAGATCCAAAGATTCATAGGAAAATGGACATGATCTCTTGTATTTTTTTTTGGTGTACTAACTATTAAATTTCATTCCACCACTAGGGTATGCCATTTGTTGCTTCCACCATCTCAATTTTGGAAATCAATATGGATTTCGGACCTACCCTCTACCCCTGCCACTCTCACATTGCCTGTTAGGACTCAACCTTTTGACAATGCAGGTTGACGGTGTAGCTGAGAGGATGGTTGAATGGCTGGTATTTTGTTCCAAACCCTAAATGCAAACCATGTCTTAGAATTCCTTACATTTGGTCTACTACCATTTGGTTGTCTTGACACCTGAGGTGTATGTACTTTTGCACACCATGACAAACAATATCCTAGAGCTCAGCATCTGGAGCACCCTCGAAATATCTTCCAATAAGGTATTTTTATCCTGGTCCTCCTCCGATGGAGAGGAAATGCATGTAAACATTTTCTGCAAGAATTTTCTCCTTGCATTAAAGTCCTCTCAGTGTTTCCACTTTTTTTTTGAGGTTCTTCATGGTTTCCTACAGTTGAGTTTATATCTTTTGAATGTATTTCAATCCTCTTCAAATATTTTCCTTGGTGTAATGTGGCTTTTTTTTTTCTTTTTAGTGTGGTTATCACCAGGTTCCCTCGATGTACAAGGATTCTAACAACACCTCTATCCCCCACTTAGGTAGGGGGCCACCTACTTTTCCACAATGGTATAAAGAAAGTTCCTGCTCCACTTACGATAAGTCCCCGCTCATTACTAGAGTGAACATATTCATGTACAACTCGTGTGGTCATTTTTGTTTCTCTTTTGTTCATGGTAATTTGGAGAAAGAGAGTTTTTTGGGGTTTCTGTCTATCAATTTTTTTCTTATTAAATATTTGATCCATTCTTGATGTCAGTGTTACCGAGGTTTTGTTTTGTTTGTGTAGCGGGTTCCGATAACTTGAACCAAAATCCCTGTTGAATGATTACATTGTGTTCTTCCCAAACCAATTTCATTTTGTTTCCGCTCTTAGTAGCCAAGGGTAATACTCTAATTTTGTCGCAATTTCTCCTTTAGAACATAGATTCAGTCCCCGATTTGTATGCCCTTGACTGGTTCGTTAATCTAGGAGGTAGGGGGAATAATGGAATACTTTCCTATTGACTAATTTTATTTTTCTTTGTTACTTTTGTTCTTGTTAATTATTCAACTGATTTGAACTCTCGAATTTAGACCTTATGCCTTGTCTTCTCCCCCTCTCACAAAGAGTTTACCGGCTACTGCCAAATGTCACTGAACTATTATCAGTATTGGAATACCCATTTGCTAAGGTAACCAAACCGAGTGGTATCTTTTTTGTTTTTCATTTTCATTTTACTGTCTTCATTTTCATGCAAGTTATTTGTTCTCACAGTTATTCTCTTATCCCTTTGTCTTTCATATATGTTTTCCTCATGTTTATACAAGAAAATGTCCTTATTGGAGCTTGCATTTTCTCCGGAATTCCTTTCTTTAATAAATTTAAGAATCAGTCACTAAGTCATTTTGATCAGATAAATTCCACATTCTAGGTTTGGTTTTGCCATTCGCCCATGGGGTTCTACTCTTTTCTCTCCATGGGATTTTGTTTTGTGCTCTTAATACATAATTTTTGGCTATTCTGCCTCTTGTTGGATTCTTATGAATAGCTTGAAGTTTAAACTGAATTGGTCATCTACTAGACACGTCCCTAAATAACTTGGACATAACACTACTTTACTACTTTTACATCTTGTAACTATAGATTTCTATTCATTATATTTTTTAGCCATAAACATATATGGAACTATGGTAGGGTTCTCTCAGCTTCTACTCTATTATTCTTGGTTAAAATGAATTTCCCCTTCGTATAAGTATTCATGGATTCACTTGTATCTCTTGTTCATATTTTATGATCAAATTTTTATGTGTGTAACTGTTAGCACTCAGAATGAACCTCAAGGCGGACAAGAGGTAATTTCAAGGTAACCACAGACAAAGCTTTCAATCTGGCATCTAGCCCTGTGAGACTAGAGAGGGTTCTCTCTTTGCCAACAAGATGTGGCTGTGAAATTTTAGGCTAGCTATGGAGTGCAGGGATATGTTTAAAAGGTTTTTGGGTCGAAAACAACAAGAGAAAGGACCATTGGGCTATGGAGTCGATGTCAGTTTCTACTGGCAAACCTGGGGCAAAGTAAGTGCAATGTTCAAACAGATAATGGATTGCAAATGTTAGAAGAATAGGGGAGAAAACCTGCTACCTTGTAGGCATCAAACAAAGGATGGATCTACAGTAGTAGCGTTAGATGAAAGAGAAACACAAGGTTGCTCAACAAAGCATCTAGCAAAGGATGAATTCTGCAAAGACAGCCATTCCATCTAACAGCAAAATCATCATGAAAGGAGCATCATTACAGATGAATTCCTAACGTATCTCTTAGATAATGCCGAAACAAGGCAGAAAAACAAAATATGTAAGTGAATTACAGGAAAAACATACTAAACATCAACACCATGATGGATCCCACGTCCAAAGGGCAGAAAACTGTTTTATTAAAATGATATTCAGGAAATTTTACACAGTGCCAAGCAGCCTCTCTGCTACCAAAATTGAACCCTTACACTCTAAAATTTGTAAAATATATATAATTTTCTCATCCCTGTACTAAGGGAATTGCTCAACCATCTTCTTCAAAATAGAATCAGTTACATTAAATTTCGACTGAATTTCTGAAATTAGGTGTCAAAGATGAACCTGTATCTCTTGAACCATAGCACTTGTTACAAAAATTAAAGAGGTTTTTGTATATCAGGTTATGTTGCAGAAAAACCTCTCTTGAAGTTTGGAAAGTAATTTCTAGTTGCTCGAAATATATGCCACAAAATCATCTCTAAAACAAAAAATAATTAAAAATTTAAATCTATAAAAATGAGCTATAAATATCTAGTCAAATATTCCAATTCATGACACATGTGAATAAACTAAAAATTCTTTTTGTTATATGGCTTGTGGTTAGAAAAATCCTCTTTGGGTTTCTCAAAATTACTTTCCATCTGTTGTAAAATGGCACTGTACTAAAATGACTAAAACATTAAAATAATTGCAAAATTTGTTTTGTTTTAATGTAGGCTTCAAATATCATTGCATATCTCCCACATAGTAACACTTATGCATAAACTAAAGGATGTTTTTTTTGTTTGGTATGTGATGGACAAAAATGTCTTTCACTTTTGTAAAATTCTTGTCCAAACTAATTTTGCTGTAAACTTGTCACTGTGTGCAGCAACTGACCTCAAAACACGCATAACCAAGAATCAATCATTCATTTCGATCATATCTTCTGATCCAGAAACCAGATATGGGAGTGTGATATACCGTTGGAAAGAATTTTCTGAGCTCCTTTTGATTAACATTCTTAGGATATGATTTGCACTAAAACTCATGTGCAAAACATCTCTGAAAACCAAACATAGTAAGAGCCCATTTTGATCCCTGGTGACAGGCTGCAAAGACTAGAACTAACAGTAAGTATGATTCAAGTTCAGTCACCGAAGTCTGGAAGTACATTCACATTAATAATGCTAAATATTTATTTCTCTTCTTTGATTTCACTTATTGAATCTATATATATGTATGAAAGAGTTAAACATTATGGTAGTGAACCGAATTTCTTCTTTTAGACTCTACATATGGCTTCTAATTATTTCATTTCCATAGCTAATCATGTGATGTACAAAATTTCCATACATGTTTTGCTAGAAATTTATAGTGAGATTATTGAGTACTACAGTAGAATTTGTAGCTTGTGTGCCCAGATCGTTGATCGACTAGAAATTTATAGTGAGATTATTGATTTATGTTGTAGCATTTGTAACTTGTATGCCCGGATTATTGATTGACTAGAAATTTATAGTCAAATTATTGATTTCTGCAGTAGCATCTATAACTTGCAGGCCCTTAATATTTCTCGTTTCCATACACAGTAACATTTTTTACATTACCCTACTCGGGTATTTCATATGATTTTATCTTAGGCTTACTATTAACACTAAGTTCCCATGAAGAAGAATTGATTGTAGGCGATAATTATATTCCTCTCCTACAGTTCATTATTACAGTTCAATACATGCAACCAGATTCCATCGTTAGTCTTAGTGTTCTAGGAATTATCATGGACGCTTTTATATGAGTTACAATTTATATTTTAATACTTTAATCATCAATAGACTGTATTCCCCTCGAACTTCCTAGGTACCTTATCTATATTGCTTCTCCTAGGGATTTACTCATAAAATTACAACAACAAATACCTATTGGATAAATATTAATCAAGAAATGGTCTCTAGAGATTATTTTTCCTATGCTATGGGATATGCCTCTCTTATAAATGAAATAAATAAATTAAGTTCTGCTCATGAGCGCACATAATATATTTATCATTCACTTAAAGAATTTAATTAAAATAGAGACCAAATCGAACATGTGTCTATGTAAGCATCCCTACAACAATTTTTGATATACCTAGTTACAGAAATAATTGTAACATAATAAATTCACAATCTCTTGTATATCTAACCAGATAAACATAGCCATAATCACAAAGAAACATGTACTTGAGAGAGACATTGTCCACCCAACCTTGAACTTACCACTGGTTCCCCCCGAGCCGACATCCTTTTTACCAGGGAATCAACCACCTCTATCGATCCCTTCAAAATGCATTTAATACATTTCTTTCATGATAAAGGTTTCGTTAGCAGCATCCCACTTTTGTGGAACTTATTTATCCACTTACCTAGGATTATCTATAAAAGCTCACGTTTCTCTCTGTTGATGCCTCTAAAATTGTTGCACCAACATTGGGGATAATCATTCAGTCCAACCCTTAATAAAGTTCCTTTTCCATTTGGGATGGTGGCTCCGACTGGATAATATGGGACCAATTTCCCAATCAAATGTGTTTTGATGAATGAGTGTTTTAAGTATATAATGAGATGATAGATGGTTTGAGTTACAAATTTATGAAAGTATACAAATAAATCTATATATAAATAACCCAGGTAATACAATATGAATGTGATTTATAATGATTCCTGGTAATCGAATGATAATAAAGATCAGTCACTTGACTACAGAAAGCTAAGCATGAACGATGATCACAAAGTGTTATAAAACATATCACATTTCATAATAACATCAATTGTCAACATATGTGCTTATAGAATACCAATTCCAACTTACTCAAAAGTGATGTAATGCAGAACTATATGAACATTCACAGATAATAACAATATCGAATAAAAATGTTATTTATTTGCATAACATGTAACAAAGAGACATTAGATAAAAGTACCATATGTATTTGAATCCTGCTATGAGAATAACAGTCTTGTTCGTTCTTCTTATTTCTGAGAACTCCAAAAAGATACAGAAATGAAAGTCCTCTTCAATTCTCCTTTACAAAAAGTTTGAACCTTGATCCTTATCTTCTACAAAAATAAATACAGAAGTGCAGAAGTGTTATCTTCTTAAATATAATTTAATACAATTTCAGGACCCTTTCTAAAATGACATGAAAGGGTCTTTATAGTAAAAATAAAACAATTTGTTCGTAAAAAATGGCTGAAGTGGTTGGAAAAACCGCTCTCAAAATATGGGATTTCATGATAAAAATAGAATTTCAATAACTCTAAAATATGCATCACATCTATCATTCCTCCAGTGGCTTTAATTGACAAATCTAGAGCATAGTTTGGACTTCTGTTGGATGACTCATCCTAGCATGCAACTGACCTGTGTGCACTGAATCTGAGAGTTCTGGCATCATGTGATCAGCTACATCAACAAGAGATTTGATTGTCATTTGTTGACTATGCGGTTTGACCAAGTAGAACTAATGTGCATCCCAATTGAGTCTTTTTAATTTTTTCTATTTGCTACTCCCTGGTATTCAAATCTTGCTTCCATTGTTTTTCCAACAATTTTTCTTTTGGAAGGTTTTCTGGGGAACATTCAAAAATTAAATTCGAATTATGTAAGTTGTCATTAATCAGTTCAATGATATTATTCCTCACTACCCTGGCCCCAGAAGTTGCTCTTTCTGCTTTGATCAGTTGTGTCTCCCATTTTGAAAATAATATCTCTTTGTGAGATTTTTCAATTACTGGTGATTTAGTAGCCCTTCCCTTTCTTGTGTTATGCCAAGAGATGTAATATGTAATCTTGTCCTCTGCATCTTCGAATTCCAACCTGGAATTGACTGCTTGATCTATCAGCCTGCTGGTTTTGATACATAGCAGATGAATGAGAGCTATCTTCTGGCAGAGTTGGGTTAGATGTTGAGACAAGAAATTATTTACTTCTAAGCCTTTCGTTATAAACTCATCAATTTTCAGATTGTCTTTAAATTGATCCATTGAGAGTTGTAGCTGCTTTATTTTTCATCCTTATACTTGATCTCTTAATGATGTGCCAATTTCCACTGTTCGAATTCCTTAGATAGTTGTTGTTGTCTTTCAATAGCTTGCTAATTAATCCTCTATTTTTCCTCCCTTAACTGTTCATCCAGTTGTTTAATCCTCTGATCCTTTTCCTTGAACAATTGATTAACTTCGGTTGCTTTATCAATCATGGAAGCTATATATGCTCATGCAAACTGAGATAATTTGGTCAAGTCCTCAGAGGGATTAACTTCTAAGTCTCTCCAAATGATATTCATGGATTCACTTTGAGGAACTGCCGCTAATACTTGATTTATCTTTCTCTTTTTTCGTTTCCCTTTGGCTACAACTCTGTGTTTAGGGCTATAGAACACATACAATGGTGGAATATCTTCTATGCTGAGTGTAATCTCTGACAAAGGATACCCATTGATTACCTCGAACTCATTTTAGAGGTGAATCCATGCCAGATGGTCTATTAATCATTCGCTCATGAATCAGGGGATGTTGTTTTAAGGGAGATTATGGTGCGATAAATGTTTGGGTATTACTCTGACCTTGAATATGTTGATCAAATTGTTCCCATTATTTGATAAATATCGGATCAATGTGAACATTTGTGTCCAACTGTTCCATTACCTTCTCACTTGTCTGGGCAACCTCAGAATTTTTCTCTTGCTCTGTGTTTTGTGTTGTTTGCTGGATGGCTGGTGCAATATTCAACAAGTCCAGTGGTACAGTTTGAAGCCTTTGCATCCTATATTGGATAAATTGAGCCATTTTCCTTGGTGCCAGCTTAATCTTTTCTAGGTGGTGTACTTATGAGAATGACTCAGCTGACCTGAAGAAGTCATCATATTCATCTTTCTCATGGATGAACTGTTTAACTTTTACCTGAGTAGTGAAATTAAAAGCAACATTATTTAGGTAATACTACCTTTTCGGAATAGCTACTAGGTTCAAACCCCCTATTTTCTCGTCTTCAATTTGGGCGTACTTATAATCATGTAATGAACAAATGCTGCAGTGAACTAAAAATGCACACGATAACCATTTCTTGGCATGTTTGAGATTTTTTATAAGTCCTTTTTCAATTGTCTGACAGGGTATTTCCCTAGTCGATAACTTATCTGGGACATATAGAGGAAGGACATGCAAGTTGGTAATGCTGTCGAAAACCCTAATGTATGTAAATAACTTTTCCCCAAACCAACTACCAATTGAATTTAAATCGATGCTAACTTCCTCGGACAACCGAGGGGCTAGTCTATTAAAATTGGCCTGATGAATGGGTAGGATGAAGCCATGACAAATATTGTAAAAATTCTTCTTATATTGTTTCCCCCACAGGTCTTTATCGTAAATATGGATACGGTTTGGGTCCTGAACAGTCCATTTCCATCCCATGATAGGAAAATTGGAATTGAAACAAATGGTGTTGACTATGTAGGCACTCATATAGAATGGGGGAACAACTCTAGTGGTCACAAACATATTTTTCCTATAGTCAAGTATTTGTACTGCCATTTTATCTAATAGGATAGTAGCCCAATCCATCACAAAAGAATTCAATGCTGCTTCTATTAACGGGACCATTTCAATGGAAAAGATAGCAGAATTAGGGCTTCCAAATAGTCTACACATCATTGTGGCAACATAACAATATGGAGATGCTAGAGAGTCCACATAATACATATTGGATGACTCGTGCTTGCGTTTGTTAGGGAAGTTCCTCCATTGTTTGATGGGGTCCGACTCTATTTCATTTTCCTTCGCTGAAGCTTCAAGGAATGATTTGTTATAGTACTTCTGAGGCTCTGGCAAATGATACATTTTCTTCAAGTCTTCATGCTTGAAGGATCTAAACATTCTTCCATCGGCTGTCAATAGCATCCTGTCTATTATATTGATGCTCTCAACTACCCATTTTACCATGTCGTTGTATGGCAAAATCTTTGGTCAGGTTGCTATTCTATGAAGAAAACAGTCGGCTAAATCACCAAGTGTATTCTCAGATTCTGTAGGTCCATATGTTGTTGCATGTCCTTCATTTAGCTTAGGCTCTTCCTTTTCCATCATATCATGTATGCCTTCCTATGAAATTTTCCCACAGTCTTGGCATGTTGTGTCTAAAATCAACACAATTTTTTTTCTGTTCCTTCAGCTACTGCAAGGGAAGCTTTCGTCTTTCAGGCTTTCTTTGTCATTTTAGCTAGCTGCATACTTTCATATTCAAACTGCAATTATATGAAACAGAGAAGAGCGATAAACTTAAACTTTCAGAGCAACTAATGCAGGAAAAAATAGTGGTGTTAATAGTACAGGCAAAAATCAGGGAAAGAGTATTTGGTGCGAAAGATTTCATATTATGAAATAATATTAACACGAATGACGAAATCTTGAAGGAATGAAGTCATTACTGTTCTTAATGTTTTTCTTTATTTAACGATGTGAAACTTAAATGTTCATTAAATAGATCGCATCGCAGTTTTCTTAAGGCCTAATTAGAATGTGTGTTGTAAACTTTCCAATCTTGCGATGAGAAATTTCAATATATATTATTTCATAGAGCCATCGCATATCGCAAGTCGGGAGGTGTAAGCACCATGTTCTAAGAGTCTTTCTAATTTCTATGATTGCGATTAGTGACGACCTCGCACATAGAGCTGGGAAAATCTTTGTTTAACTGCCTGTATCATGTTTTCTCCATATTATCATTAAACCACTTTATTATATCAAAACATCGCATCGCACGTCCTCGAGGTCATTATCACTTTTTTCGGCTGGGATTTTGATATGCGAAATGCGAGAATATTATCACATCGCAAGTTTTTGGGTGTGGCTTCTCTTAGTTTCCGCGATATGAGAGATGCGAGAATCTTATCGCATTACAGAGTTTCAATGTTCTGTTAAACCTATCACCTGGAATCTGCAATGTGATAGGTGATATGCGATCACTTTATCGCATCGCATGTTTGTCAATGATTTACTTAAGAAGCTTTAAGATTGAGACTTTCAGATCGCAACAATATTATATGGATTGTATGTTGCTTAAGCTTAAGCGATTGCGATTTGCGATGTGTGTTGTTTTTAGAGGGTTTTTTCGGAGAACTTTTATTTGAAAAGAAAGAAACAAAGAAATTGATTTCTATGTAAAGATTTTATTGCTTTTTACAAACTAAAGAGGCCCTATTTCCTATTTATCATCTTAGAATAAAATTAAGAAAAATATTGATATGGGGGGGTTGTTGTATAACACAATAGTTGGCAATTCACTGAAAGAACCAATTATCTCTAAATAAAAAGATGAAATTTCTAACACTTTCTTTAGTACAAAGAATTGAGGAAAAGGAAACTATTTTGGAATTCGTTAGATAAACAAAATTACTTTGAATAAGAAAAATTGATCAATTTTACAATTTCTTTTACAAACCCTTTTTATTAATGAAAACATTTATGGTTTCTTCAAGCCTTAATTGATTGTTAAAGATAAAGTAGGGGGCTTCTCCAACTTACCTTTTGAATTTACTCTTTTCTCATAAGTAGAGCCACTACTGCCAGCAAACGTCTATAGTTCGACAGGGTTACCATTTAACCATCAATTATGTCATTATCCCACCCATTTAAGAATATAATATTTTAAAGATAAATTCAGAAATATATATCTACTTATATTTTCATTTTTTATTTTTACTTTTTTATTTTTTCTTTTCTTGATAAGAGCCATTGTCCTGGTTTGGGAGCTAGAAGATGACAATTCCATTCACTGGTTGTAATTGAACTAAACAAGTTGGCTCGTAATGAGACCCCTTATCTTATGGTTATAAGCCATTACCCCGTTTGGTATGCAGTATTGATAATGTCAGTTTAATTAGTTCCCTATGATCATGGTAAGCAAGCTCGTAATGAGACCTCTTATCTTTTAAAACAAATATATTTTAGAATTACACTCCAAAAAATCATAGTCCTAATGGATGGGGTGAATATTAGACTCATTAAGAGTTATTGGATGACAATTGTAGAGATGCAGATGCTTAGCTGTAGAAAGTCTTTTCATTTTTACAAAATAACCTCTCTCAACTGATAAAACTTAAAATGATTCACTATGCTTTCCTGGTTTGAAAGATTTCACAATTTCAAAGAACATCTCAGAGTTTTATGATGTTTATCTAATTTCCCAAAACTGTAATCACTTCCTTAAAAGTTTCTACTTTCTAAAAGTGGATATTCACAATATGTTTTCAAAGAGATTTCAATAGTAGAAAGCCAATGGTATACTATTTACAACATTATTGAAAGAAATCAAAATTTGCATAAAAAGAATATGTACAGATAAGAAGGGGTTACCTCCTTAGGGAAAGAATTTCTTTAAGATAAGCCCATTCACAGGAAGAGAATCTCTCTTTCCTGATAAGTCTTGCAGTAAAAATGTTGATGAGCCTACCTTTTCGACGATCTAAAATGGTCCAAGCCACATCTTCTTAAATTTGGTATGTTTACCTTTGTCTTCATGTGATTTGTCCCATTTCAAAACGAGATCACCAATATATAATGTTTTTGAGCTGGATGAAATTGCATCAAAAGAGGATTTAATGAATTCCTGATGTTTAGCGTGAGTAATCTTAGGTTTTTCTCTTTCCTCATCTAATTTAAGAATTTGATCGAACCTTAATTGAATAGAGGCAGAAGGAGTTTCTTCAATCAATTGTACTAGGGCTAGTGATGGGAGGGCTAGATTTGGTGGAATAACAACTTCTTTCCCATATACTAAGTTAAAAGGAGAAGTACCTATTGAGGCCTTCTGAGTTATACGATCTGCGCATAGTGTGAATGTGAAAGATTTATGCCAATTCTTTTGGCTTTGATCAACAATTCTTTTAATAATCCTTATGATATTTTTGTTAGTTGACTCTGCTAAGCCATTTCCTTGAGGATAGTAATTTCTAGAGTATTTTAACTTAAAACCACTCTTAAGAGCAAATTCAACTATACTATTTCCAGAAAAATAAGATGCATTATCAAAGATAGGCGTATTAGGTAAACCAAACCTGGTGATGGTAAAATTATCAATAAATTCAATAATTGCATCAGAATTGGCTACCTTTAGTGGAATTGCTTCTACCCACTTTGTGAAGTAGTCTGTTGTTGTAAGGATATATCTATGCTGCTTGGAAGAATTAGGAACAATTTCTCCTATAATATCAAGCCCCCATTGCTCAAATGGTTGCTCAACGTTAACTGGTTGTAAAGGAAAGGCTAGTTTCCTTTGCCTCCCACTAGAAATTTGGCATATCTTACATTTCCTCACATAGTCATGGGTATCTTTGAACAAAGTTGGCCAATAATACCCAACATGCAGTATTTTGTGCACCGTAGTGTCTCATCCAAAATGTCCACCTGCTAGTCCATCATGCAATTCTTGTTAAACCACTTGTGCTTCAGATTTTTCAGGGCATCTTAATAGAACAGAATCATAATTTCTCCTGAATAAAACATCATCAATGATTTCATAATGTTTGGCTTTTGACCTTAAGGCACATTTGTTTTTGTAGCTAAACTCAAGGGGGCATATCCATTCCTTGAAGTAAAAAATCAGATCAACATATTGAGATTCAGAATCAATTATACTTATCTCATTTACTTGTGCGGTACTACCTAAATCTTCATGATCTAGTATATTGGAAGCTCCTGCTAGCAACCTGCAAAAACCTTGTCCTCTAACAATTTTCGTTGGTCTAATTTCAATATCATATTCATCTAAAGCTATTACCCAGTTAGCTCTTTTCACTCCTACTTCTATTTGAATTAACAATTGTCTCACCACAGAGAATGGGACTATTACTTTTGTATGTGTTTTCAAGAGGAAGGCTTGTTTTTTGACTTCTGAATAATTAAGCTCAACACCTTTTAAATTGGAACTAAAGAAATATATGGGTCCTTCCACTTGCTGATCATTGATTTGTGTTAAAACAGAAGCATAAGATGATTCAGTGGCCAAAGTATATAAAATAAAATGACTATAAAAATTTGGAGGATTCAATGCAGGAGCATTAATGATTACTTGTTTCATTGAGTCAAAATCTTCCTTTTCATTATGTCTCCATTTGAAGACTGAACTTTTCTTAATCATGGATTGCAAGGGTAGAACAATATGAGAAAAATCAGGAATGAATCTTTTTTACAAAATTTATCTGTCCCAAGAATGATTGCGTAGGTTTCTTATTATGTGGTAAAGGGATATCAAAAATCTCCTTTATCCTATCAGGATCAATATATATTCCATTTTTGGATACAATAAACCCTAAGAGTTTACCTTCGTTAAGAGAAAAGAATGATTTCTTAGGATTTAAGCAAATCCCATACTTTTTGCAACGTTAAAAATTTTTCTTTAAATCATGCAAATGGTTGCTCTTTTTCTTAGAATAGATAGTTATGTCATCCAAGTAAACAACGACCATTTTATTGATCAAACCTTTGAAAGCTATGTCCATGGCTCATTGGAAAGTAGCTCCAGCATTTATCAAACCAAAAGACATTGTCTAATAAGCATATGTTCCCCATTTAGTTCCGAATGTAATCTTTAGTCTATCAATTGGATGGACCAGGATCTAACTATATATTGAAAAAACATCAAGAAAAGGCATTAACTCTGAGCTAGCTACTGATTGAAATATATGCTCCATTGTTGGTAATGGGAAATTATCTTTTTGACATGCTTTGTTGAGATTTCTAAAATCTATGCAAATCCTAATATCACCATTCTGTTTCCTGACAGGTACCAAATTTGAGACCCATTTTGAATGTTTGAAATGAAAGATTATTTTGGCTTTAAGGAGTTTATTCAACTCTGCTTTGATTTGACTCTTAAGATTGGAGTTAATTTTCCTCAATTTCTATTGTACAAGTTTCTCGCTAGAAATCATTGGAATTGTATGTTGAATAATAGAGGTATAATAGGTCTTCAGATCCCCAAAATTCCAACCAAAAACATTTTTGTATTTCTTCAATAATCGGATGAGAGAAAATCTTTCATTAGGTGAAAGTCTAAGCCCTAGATTAACATTTTGTGGTTTGGTATTTGTACCAAGGTTTACTAATTCAAACCTTAAAGTTGAACTTTGAAGTTTTGCATTAGTAACCTTTTTGAACCTATCCTTAATATCATAAAGATCTTCGAGTTTAACCACAGATTTAGGAATAGGATTTTCTTTGAATTTCTGTTATAATTGAAGATCGTGATCACTTTCATCAATGATTTGATCATCATAAGACCCTTCATATGTCAATAAATTTAGGATATCCTCATCATGATTGAAGACATGGCAATTGGTGACATTATCTAGGATGGATGGTCTAAAAATTAACTCAATAGAAAGTCTATCTGGACTATAATCCTCAGATGAAAGGAGTTTAGAAGCTACATTAGCCAGGAGATTTGCTGCTACATTCTGTGGTCTGGGAATAGGAGAGATATTAAATGCCAAAAAATGAGAAATAACATCTTGAGCAAGTGATTGATAGTGTTTGAGATTTCCTAAGAGACAATGAATAATATTTCTCATTTGTTTTATCACTATTTAAAAATCACCAAACACTTTCAAATATTTCACAACAAGAGCTATTTCGTTATAAAGACCTTGAATCAAGGCTTCATATTCTGCACTATTATTGGTACACTTAAATTCTAATCTACATGATAACATAGTTTTCTCTCCTTCGGGACTAACTAAAATACATCCTACTCCTGCACCGTCATTGGATTTAGATCCATCGAAATACAAAGACCAAAATAGAGGCTTATTTACATGTTTATCTAAAATTTTATCTACAATATTAACACACTTAGAAGTATCCATTCGTAAAAAAAATTCAACTTGTGAGGTGACATTACTAGCTAAGAAAGGTGATTGCTAAGCAGTGAAGTTCCCAAAAAATGATTCAGTTGAATAGTTACCAAGAATATTATTATTGAAGGCTACTGGTTCATTTTCTTCTTCAAATTTAGTTACTGTGTGAGTAAGATGCTTTTCATGGTCGATTTTGATTTGATTTGGCTTCCCATTATAAGGAAGCCACATGTGAGACGAATCTATTGAAATATAGCCATGGAGTTTTTCAAACCAATCTTTGCTAAGGATTAAACCATACAACTCAGCGATGTCACCAATCAATATATCAATTATTTGAACAACCCTTGGATCAACAGATAGTCTGATAGTAACTGAATTTATTTCTGCTGAAACTTGAACCTTAGTCTGATCTAACTGAACAATATGAACCGCATATTTTTGGGGTTCAATATTTAATTTGGAGCAAACTGATGCTAGCATTATATTTGATGAAGCCCCTAAATCAATCAAGCAGTTATGCAAGTTTCTATTGTATATCACATAAGTCAAAAGAAAAGGAGGAGTATGAGAATTTTAACTATCTCCCATTAAAATGGCATTGGTAGCATCTGCCTTATCAATTGGTGGCTTACCTGATCCTTCGACAGCCTTGGATAATACACTAGTTGGAAGAGGAGAAGAAGGTACTGCATTTAACTCCTTGAGCAACAAATTTGTTTGATGTTTGACCTTGCTAAGTTCATGCAAAGAAATATTTTCTCGAGTCTTCTTCATATCTTCAACTATGTTATAATCCATGGGATCTGAAACAACTAGAGTCTTTGATGATGATGGAGGATTAGACGAAGATGGTTTTATTTGAGGAGATGAAATTGGAGTTTTCATTGCGGGAGATTTCTCTTTAGTAACAGGATTTGAGTTTTTCTTCTTTTGAGTTCACTGATTAGGTTCTATAACACTCTTACTTCTATTGTTTACTTGTAAGGCTTCCTGTTCACTTTCAATATCAAAGTTGGGAAAAATAAAGTCCCACATTCCATGGCATTCAACTGTTTATTCTTCCTTTATTTCATTAGCTGATAAAGTTGTATCTTCTTCCACTTCATCATCTAAATCGGACTCTGCATTTGATAGAGAATTTGGTGGTTTAGGATCAGTTGCCTAATTTCTTTTAAAATTCCTAAATGGTTTTTTGATGAGCTTTCAGCTACCTACCTTTTCATCTCTACTGTTTCATTGGACAAAGTTTTAAGAAATTTTTGCAAGCCTTCCATGTCATATGGATCTTTGGTTACTTTCTTCTTTGATTCCTCTCTAAAGGTTACTTTTTTGGATTTTCTTTCCTCTAGTGCATTTTTCTATTCTAAGGCCACGATATGTTTCTCAACAGCTATTGCTTCTTTCATATTTTCTGCTAATGTTGGTTTATCAGCTCTATCAACAAAGATAATTGTGTTTGAAGGTAGCACAGAAATGTACCATTCATTTCGGACCTCTCCACTAGGCTTGGATGCCATTGGTATTTTATTCAATAACTTATTGAAATGTGAGTTAAAGTCCTTAATGTGTTCTTTGGGTTCAGCTTTCAAATTGGAGAGGTCATTTATCAGAGTTTTTGTAGACCTATCATCTCCAAATTTGGTTAAAAATTGCTCTTGAAAAGCATCCCAGCTATTAATTGAGCCTAATGGTAAGGAGAAGTACCATGATCCATCTGCTCCTTGTAATGTGTATGGGAATAAACTTACCACCGTGTCCTCTTCTGTTAGTCCATTCAAATTAATGGACAAGATGAAATTATTTATATATTCTTTCGCTAACAGGCCATTATTAGGGTTGAATTTAGGTAACCATTTTTTTGGATGAGCTGGAAAATGTGTCACAAGTGCAGGCATTGTAATAGCTCTTGGATTGGTCCATGGCCTTGGTTGAGGTTGGTTATGTGCCAATATTGAGCTATTAGTAGAAGAGGGTGAAGAAGTTATTGAAAGTGATTGGGTGGAGGATGTTGAAGCTCTTGTTCCTGTGGGGACTACGATCTTGAGTTGAGAAGCGAGTGTGTGACCTTGTAATGGTATGGATGGTGATGAAAGAATATCTTTTTCAGATTCTGATGGTGTCTTCCTAGCCCTTTTTTCGACTTGGCAGAGGGAATTCAACTGGTGGAATTCCAAGTTTTTCACTCTTTGCTCTAGTTAATGGTTGCGATGGGATATACTGGGAAGTGACACTACCTTGGGATAACTTAGACTCTTCTTGAAAAACTGAAATCCCTTGCAATTTAAGGATCAAACATTGTACTTCAGTGGTTTCAGAAGGAGTAATGTCTGGCTTGTTTAGGATTTCAACAATGGGTTCTGTATTTTTCTTTCCAACTTTTCACTTGGGAATAGGAGATTTAGAATTGGAGGGACAAGTTGGAGGTGATGGTGAGGGAGTTTTACTCTCATAATGGCCTGTAGATTTATATTTACTCACCATTCACAGTCAAGCCCTCCTTCTAGCACCAAAAACGTTGATGCCTATACAATTGTTGCACCAACATTGGGGATAACCACCCGGTCCATCCCTCAATACAATTCCTTTTCCGTTCAAGAGGGTGGCTCCGACTGGATAATATGGGACCAGTTTCCCAATCAAATGTGTTTTGATGAATGAGTGTTTTGAGTATATAATGAGATGATAGATGTTTTTAGTTACAAATTTACGAAAATATACAAATAATTCTATATATAAATAACCCAGGTAATACAATATGAATGCGATTTATAATGATTTCTGTTAATCGAATGCTAATAAAGATCAGTCACTTGACTACAAAATGTTAAGAATGAATGATGATCACAAAGTGATATAAAACATATCGCATTTCATAATAACATCATTTGTCAACATATGTTCTTATAAAATACCAATTCCAACTTACTCAAAAGTAATATAATGCAGAACTGTATGAACGTTCACATATAATAACAATATCAAATCAAAAGATTGTTTATTTGCATAACATGTAACAAAGAGACATTCGATAAAAATACCATATGTATTTGAATCCTGCTATTAGAATAACAGTCTGGTCCATTCTTCTTATTTCCGAAAACTCCAAAAAGATACAGAAATGTAGGTCCTCTTGAATTCTCCTTTATAACAAGCTTGAACCTTGATCCTTATCTTCTACAAAAATAACTCGAGAAGTGCTACGTTCTTAAATCTGATTTAATACAATTTCAGCGCCCTTCCTAAAATGACATGAAAGGGTATTTATAGTAAAAATAAAACAAATTGTTCATAAAAAATGTTTGAAGTGGTTGGAACAACCTCTCTCAAAATATGGGATTTCATGAAAAAAATAGAATTGCAATAACTCTAAAAAGATGTGTCGCATCTATCATTCCTCCTGCAGCTTTAATTGAAAAATCTCGAGCATAGTTTGGACTTCTGGTGGATGACTCATCCTAGCATGCAACTGCCCTGTGTACACTGCATCCGAGAGTTCTGGCATCATGCGATCGACTGCATCAGCAAGACATTTGATTGTCATTTGTTGACTATGAAGTTTGACCAAGTAGAACTAATGTGCATCCCAATTGAGTCTTTTTAATTTTTTGATTTGCTCCTCCCTGGTATTCAAATCTTGCTTCCATTGTTTTTCCAAGACTTTTTCTTTTGGAATTTCTTTTGGGGAACATTCAAAAATTAAATTGGCACTATGTAAGTTATCATTAATTAGTTCAATAATATTATTCCTCACTTCCATGGCCCTGGAAGTTGCTCTTTCTGCTTTGATCAGTTGTGTCTCCCATTCTGAAAATAATATCTCTTTGTGAGATTCTTCAATTACTAGTGATTTAGTAGCCCTTCCCTTTCTTGTGTTCTGCCAAGAGATGTAATCTTTAATCTCAGTTGTCATCTACATCTTCGAATTCCAACCTAGAATTGATTGCTTGATCTATCAGCGTGTTGGTTTTGATACGTAGCGGATGAATGAGAGCTATCTTTTGGCAGAGTTGGGTTAGCTGTTGAGACAAGAAACTATTTACTTCTAAGGCTTCCTTTATAAACTCTTCAATTTTGGGATTGTCTTTAGATTGATCCATTGAGAGTTGTAGCTGCTTTATTTGTTCATCCTTAGACTTTATCTCTTCATGATGTGCTAGTTCAGTTGTTCGAATTCCTCAGATAGGTGTTGTTGTCTTTCAATAAATTGCTAATTAAGCCTCTGTTTTTCGTCCCTTAACTATTCTTTTAATTGTTTAATCCTCTAATCCTTGTCCTTGAGAAACTCATTAACTTTGATTGCTTTGTCAATCATGGCAGCTGTATATGCTCCTGCAAACTGAGATAATTTGGTCAAGTCCTTATAGAGATTAACTTATGAGTCTCTCCAAATGATATTCATGGATTCACTTTGAGGAACTGTCATTGATACTTGATCTATCTTTCTCTTTTCTCACTTCCTTTTGACTACAACTTTGTGTTTAGGGCTATAGAACACATGCAACGGTAGAATCTCTTATATGCTGAGTGTAATCTCTGACGAAGGATACCCAGGGATTACCTTGATTTTGTTTAGAGGTGAGTCCATGCCAGATGCTCTATCAGTCACAGGCTCATGAATGAGGGGCTGTTGTTTTAAGGGAGATCATGGTGCGATAATAGTCTGGGTATTACTCTGACCTTTAATCTATTGATCAAATTGCTCCCATTCTTTGATCAATATTAAATCAATGTGAACATCTGTGTCCAACTGTTCCATTGCCTTCTTGCTTGTCTCGGTCGCCTCAAAATTTTTCTCATGCTTTGTGTTTTAAGCTATTTGTTGGATGGCTAGTGCAATATTCAACAAATCTAGTGGTAGTGTTTGAAGCCTTTGTGTCTTGTATTGGATGAATTGATCCATTTTCCCTGGTTCCAACTTAATCTTTGCCAGGTGGTGTACTTGTGAGAATGACTCGGCTGATCTGAAGAAGTCATCGAATTCATCTTTCTCATGGATGAATTGTTTAACTTTTACCTGAGTAGTGAAATTAAAAACAACATTATTCTATTCATACTGCCTTTTGGGAATAACCACTAGGTTCTAACCCCCTATTTTCTTGGCTTCAATTTGGGCGTGCTTATAATCATGTAAAGAATAAATGCCACACTATTTCTTAGCATCTTTGAGATTTTTTGTAAGTCCTTTTTCAACTGTCTGATAGGCTATTTCCCTAGCCAATAACTTATCTGGGAAATATAGAGGAAGGACATGCAGGTTGGTAATATTGCCAAAAACCCTAATGTAAGTAAACAGTTCGTCCCCAAGCCAACTGCCAATTGAAGTTAAATCGATGCTAGCTTCCTTGAACAGCTGAGGGGCTGGTCTATTAAGAATGGCCTCATGAATAGGTAGGATGAAGCCATGAAAAATCTTGTAAAAATGTTTCTTATATTGTTTCTGCCGCAGGTGTTTATGGTAAATATGGATAGGGGTTGGGTCCTAAACAATCCATTTCCATCCCATGATAGGAAAATTGGAATTGAAACAAATGGTGTCCACTATGTAGGCACTCATATATAATGGGCGAACAACTCGAGTGGTCACAAATCTATTTTTCCTATAATCAAGTATTTGGAATACCATTTTGTCTGATAGGATAGTAACCCAATCCATCACAAAAGAATTAAATGTTGCTTCTATTAGCAGGATCATTTCAATGGAAAACTTAGAAGAATTGGCGCTTCCAAATATTGTACACATCATTGCGGCATCATAACAATATGGAGATGCTAGAGAGTCCACATAATACATACTGGATGACTCGTGCTTGTGTTTGTTAGGGAAGTGCCTCCATTGTTTGATGGTGTCCGACTCTATTTCATTTTCCTCCACGAAAGCTTCAAGGAATGACTTGTTATAGCACTTTTGAGTCTCTGGAAGATGATACATTTTCTTCAAGTCTTCAGGCTTGAAGGATCCGGACATTCTTCCATCGGCTATGAATAGTGTCATGTCTCTTATATTGATACGCTCAACTACCCATTTTACCATTTCATTGTATGGAAAAATATTTGGTCGGGCCACTATTTTATGAAGAAAAGAGTCGGCTAAATCACCCAGTGTATTCTCAGATTCTGTAGGTCCATTCGCTGTTGCCTATCCTTCATTTACCTTAGGCTTTTCCTTTTCCATCATATTATATATGCCTTCTCATGAAATTTTACCACAGTCTTGGCATGTCGTATCTAAGATCAACACAACTTTTTATATTCCTTTGGCTACTATAGGGGAAGATTTTGTCCTTCAGGCTTTCTTTGTCATTTTAGCTGGCTGCATACTTCGAGATTCAAACTACAATTATATGAAACAGAGAAGAGCGATCAACTTAAAATTTCAAAGCAGCTAATGCTTGAATAGATAGTGGTGATAATAGTATAATTGAAAATCAGGGCAGGAGTATTTGGTGCGAAATATTTCGTATTATCAAATAATATTAACACGAACGATGAAATTTTGAAGGACTGGAGTCATTACTGTTCTTAATGTTCTGTCGTATTTAACGATGTGAAACTTAAATGTTCAATAAATAAATCACATCACAGTTTTCTTAAGGCCTAATTAGAATGTGTGTCGTAAACTTTCTGATCTTGTGATGAGTGATTTCAATATATATTATTTTAAAGAGCCATCACATATCACAAGTCAGAAGGTGTAAGCACCATGTTTTAAGAGTCTTTCAAATTTCTGCGACCGCGGTGAGTGATGACCTGGCACATAGAGTTGGGAAAATTTTTATTTAACCACCCATATCATGTTTTCTCCATATTATCATTAAACCACTTTATTATATTAAAATATCGCATTGTGCATCCACGAGGTGATTATCACTTATTTCTGCTGGGATTGTAATATGCAAGATGCAAGAATCATATCACATCGCAAGTTTTTGGTTGTGGCTTCTCTTGGTTTCATCGATATGCGAGATGTGAGAATCTTATCGAATCTTATCGATATGTGATCGCTTTATCACAGTGCATGTTTTTCAATGATTGGCTTAAGATGCTCTAAGATTGATGCTTTCGAATCACAACAATATTATAAAGATTGTAAGTTCCTTAATCTTAACCGATTGCGATTTGTGGTTGCGATTTCTATGTAAAGATTTTATTTCTTTTTATAAACTAAAGGGACCCTCTTTCCTATTTAGCATCTTAGAATAAAATTAAGAAAAATATTGAAATGGGGGGGTTGTTGTATATCACAACACTCTCCAATCGTGCTTTTAGGCTTTTCTAAGCTTAGCATATTTCTCTAGCTAAGCAACTTAATGGATATTTCACTCCCATCCATTAAGATTATCTAGAATTTTATTATAGAATACTTAGCATGAAATAATTATCAAATCTCATTCACCTATGAGATTATATTCTTTTGTTTTGACAAGAATCTCATTTATATGTATCACATTCCCAAGTACATATATCCCATATATTAATTAATAATTACCCCTTTACATAATTAATTCGATATTCTTCTTTGTCTTTTCCACCATTCTTTCTAACCCAACTCAGTTTAACCAGAATGGTTCTACCACAATGGAGGGACACTATATTTTCTTTTAAATTTAATACCTAAAATTTCATCTAATAACTCCATTGGTGACGACAAGTGTAGTATTGTGGGTTTGGATTAGTTCCATTTGTATTTGAAGAAGGACATGAGAATGACCAAAAAAACCATTTATATTTGCAAGGAAAGTATCCTACAAGATGTAGTGAAGTAGTCATAAGAAACGCCAAGTTTCACTATGAAGAGATGAAACAAAATTTAAAAAATATCCACTAGAAGAATTATGCACATGGTCACTTCTACCTCTTTTAATTACACCATAAAACAAAGGAGTTATGAATCCTAATGCAGAAAACTATAAATTCCTTGAGGGGTTAAATAGTGGAACCATAGACAACCGACAATTGATGGAGTATGTAGTAGGATTTGAGACTATAGAGTAGATCTCCAACCCCTGTCGAGGTGAATTCACAATGAGACAATGCAGGAGGGAAGGAGTAGGTCATTACCATAATGCTTGGCTCGAGCAATCTAAGTTGTCCCTTGTCAATACACAATCTTAAGCATAAGTTTGTCAATGTGTGCTAGTGCCACATAGGAGGTGGGACTTCCCTCCACGTGCTAAATTCCATGTGAAAGGTGTTGAGCTCTTAGACAATTGGTTTAAGGTATATATAAATATATATACTACCACTATAAACCTTGATAACATAAATATCGATTAATGAATATCACAACCCATGACATAAAGTATATTCACCCCTTATGCCAATAGTCATGGATTATTGTTAGTAAACTATATGCATTCACCATACAATACGAACTGTGGTTGAAGGGATTATACATATTATGACTGTATTAACATATGAATTGCAATAATTTCAAAATGTGACATATAATCATACGATAGCTAGAACTTGTATGGTTAATGGGTAAAACATGAATGTATTATCAATGAGGAAATACAGGTTATATATGTAAGTAGCTCTCATTGTTAAAGTAATAAATGAGAAACAAAATTGACTCACAGTGGGCATCATTATACCTTGTAATTATAAATGAACTTGAAACAAAATTGACTCACAGTGGGCATCATTAGACCTTATAATTATAAATTAAGTCATAAGGGGAGAACCTTTTGATAATAACATGTATAAATAAAGAAGAAAATTGAAAAGTGATGGTTTTCTCTTTAGCATAGTTGTGTGTGTTCATAACTATAGCTAGATTTTAGTTATCACAAGAGATGATTGTTTCTTTCAAAATAAAATAAAATAAAGATAAACCCAAAATAAAAATAAACCCTCTCTTTTATGATAGCACTATTATCCTTTAAATCTTATGAGTAAATTGAACAATTAAATGTTTTACAATTATTTTATTAGTATGAAGGGTGTGTTACAAATAATATGCCTAAAAAATTATGTGAAAGTTAATGGTTAAAAAATGGTTAAAGTACCATCCAATGGATGACCCACATTCCTTTAGGAAGGAACCCCAAATGAGAGAAGGAGATATGACCATAGTGAAAAGTGGATGGTTATGGAATCATGTCATGTGTTGATCAAATAAGCTTGTTGATTGGATGTTTCTCCAAGGGGGAGAAAATCTTTATCCTATGAGTTGCCCACTTTTTGGTGGGTAAAACTAGGCTCTAACATGAAGACTTGCTCACTATAGAGCACATGATCCATGTGATTGAATGAGGAGTGCATGAGAACTCCAACAATATCAAGGGATTTGCACACATGTTACCTATACACTCACAACAACTTTTTGATAAAATGGGTGTTGATTGTCACTCTTATGATATAAGATAAAATAATACTAAAAATCAAATGTTAGCTAAAATAATATAACTACTATGCATACACATCGATATGAATAATGTCAAAGGTAGGATGCACACACAATAATTCAAGACACATAAACTAAATGCAATTGTCTACTCTAACATATGCCACCATAAAGTACATCAACTAAATATGAGCGTACAAATAATTTAGCCAACATGTGATCAAACCAATATGAGAACTCTTACCCCTATGACTAAACATGAGATCAAACAAGGAAACATCACATTTAGTAATCATTATTTGATCGTTCTCAAATGTTGGATAAAAGAAGTAAGGGTGGTATCTGGGATAATAAATAAACAAATGCTCAATCCTGCTTGAATAGAATGAGGATGAAGAGGAAATTGATTTTTTCTCATACCATTGGATCATTTCTTGCAGCTTAAATATGGAGAAATCACTTTTCAATTTTAAACATTCTTTCTCAATAGCTATCTTAGGCATATAACATTCATTTATACTATTGGTTGCATGATACTAGTGGTATGAGGAGAGATAGCTAATGGAGAAGGCCTAAAAAAACCAATTATTCATCACAAAAATAAAATTTCAAAAGGGGCAAAGAAAGTTGGCTTATCACGTTCAAAATCCATGGAATCTAAATGTCATTAAGGAATGATATCCAAATGAATTGAAGGTGGTTCAAATATATTTATAATCATATCTTATTGGTCTTGATGTGGTGTGCAAGACTCATATTCAATAGGATCCTGTTCAACCCCATCATTATTTTTTCAATCAATAAAATGATCATGATTTTCCTTGAGAATTTCTCTAGTATGCTCCACATGATAATGAGGTATAGTCTTTACTTCTTGACCACAATGATCCTCTTCATCATATTTCTCGTTAACATTTTCAGGACAATTAAAAAGTCACTACCTTTAAAGGGATATGCTCACATGTGCAAAGGTGTATTCATATCTCTGAAACATTGTTCCCCAATACTCAAGAAAAATTGAATAGATAATTTAATTGAAGGGATGCATTTATGTTTGCAAGAATATTTAACCCATTTTCTTCAATATTTCCTAGGAGAACTAATAAATAATCTCATGAGAACATCCTCATAAACCATATTGATCTCTTAGGCATACTTGATGAATTTTATCACATGATCAACTACTGGAGTAGGTTCACCATAGAATTTTGGATCATTTTTCAAACAATTTGTACAAAAAATTTTGATATCATTGAAACTCCTTAACATCTAATGCAAAGTAAATTTCATGAAAATTCCAAGGAACCATTCTCTTGAATTTTACATAACAATAAAATATTTACTTACGAGAGTGAATCTAAAATGCATTGAAAGATACTTGCTTCACTTTGCAAGGATGGGAACTTTGGAGCTAAATGAAGAATTACGACTTCACTCTTCTAATGGAGTCACCATATGGGAATATGTGTCCTTGTCTTTGGGATTAAATCGATCAATTTAATATACAATTAAGATTAAATTTAGTATGACAAAGAGGTGTACTCAACTCCTCCTTGGAAAAAACGAAATATCTTGCCACAAAACCTAGAAATCCTGGTAGAAAGCCTCACTGGGCAGGGGAAAACCTTACAGTAATGAGAAAAAGGGTTTCTACTATCACCTTAGAAAACTTTCTCATACTCATAAGTGGAATATAACCACAAGGGAGGTTTCCTTAAATCATGTAAAATAGTCTCTTAAGGAGAGAAATAAAGATCTCTTATGTTGGATAGAGTATTGTCAAGGACTAAGATGACCTATAATTTCAATACTAGGATTCAAGTACTCTATGTCTAGACCAACAATAAGGATGCTATAAGTTAGGGTTTGGATCATATGCATTTAAATGCGGTTCGACTTCATATAGCAACATGATAAAAGATCTTAAAATCATATTCAACAACAAAGGATTAAATATCTTCCAATAGAAGGTAGGATTAGGCTAGGAAATGTATTCCTATAGTTCTTAGGTATGTATAAACAAACAAACCAAATGTGTCATAGTATATAATTAAGAGGGAATAACCATGAACTATGTTATATTTTTCCTTTAAAAATAATTATAGATGATAATCCTAATTTATCAATCACTTTCGTTGACAAAAATTTAGTTTAATACATAAATGAGCTCAAGAAACCCTAGTAGTTTCCAATATGTCTAAGAGATGGAAATGAATATGAAACTTCAAAGAAAATATGAATGATAAACACATTATCGATTAGTTCTATACTAGGGTTTGATGGAGCCTTTAGGGTAAAATTTCAATGGAAGTACCTTGATGGAGTAAGGGGGGATGCCTAAGGCATACAGTCTTAAAACCTTTTATTTTTTATGTGAAGGGAGAAATTAAGTATAGGATTTACATATTAATATTTTCCTTATAGACCTTATAGATAACAATTTTACATGTAATAATGAAGCAATATTTCAACAATAATCAAGGATTCAGTCATGGGATAATAGAAACCATAATTTAAACATTCAACACGTAAAATATTAATGATAAGACAATAAATTTCAACATTATCCTAAAAAGTATATTCTTTTGATCCTAGAATAATTTCTGCATGCAAAAGATCACATCCAAAAGAATGTTGCACCAATAAATGTCACATGTTGCCCATAGTAGTGAAAAAAACAAAAGCACGATGATGATATAATGAAATGTGGACTCTTTATTTATATGAGACTCATCCCACTCATTTATACAATAATTAATTAGATAATCCCTACTGACAAGTTTACTTTAAGTGTTACACAATTTAGGGGTTACAAGGCAACCTCATAGCACAAAAACATAACAAAGGTGCAATAAATTCCCACACATATGGGAGTAATACCACCTTAAGCATGAAATTATCCTCTAAATGAGCTATACATGCCACAAATACGTTTCATGTGGCCTAATTATTTCTCCATACTCCAAAATTTAGCTCAGAGATCATGGGCACGCCTCCAAAACACCTCCATACCAAGACAACATATCCATAGTTCCTAACGTCACCCTCCAAAGGGTAAGAGGGGTGACATAACACTCTCTCATTCAAGAAGGGAGATGGGATAAATGGAAATATCGAAATTGGTAAGTATGGAATATCATGGGCACACTAATTCATGAAAGCCTTCCTAGTAGAGTCCTTCCTAAATTTGTAAGGCCTTAAAGGAGGTCACAATAGACTAGAGTCAAAGGTTAACCTCTTAGGTGAAGTGACAGAACAATAATACAATCAATATTAGTCAATCATCTAGTTCACCCCTCTATCGATATTACTATGCCCAAAACACTAAGTGAAAGCTCAAGATTACAAAAGGGTTAAAGTGCCTACTAGGGGATAACCTGCTTTCCCTCATGAAGGAATAATGGGTGGGAGAGACAGATCTGAGATAGAAGTGTAGGAGTTTGGCATCATGTCATGTGTTAATCATATAGTGTTACATTATGGCTAGCTATCCAAGGAGAAGCCAAGTTTTATCCTACAGGAAACCCACTTTTTGGCGGGTAATATGCCATATTGATGATTTGAAATCACCACATGAAACTTGTAAATATAATTTTGGACAACTACTGAAATATGGATGTAATTATAAGGTTTTGAAGACAAAAAATTGGGCAAAGACTATTCTCATTGCATGGGAGGGGAATAATATCATAGGGTGTAAGGTATGCTTCTTTATAGGTAATGTGAAATGCTTAGGATGAAAATAAGCCTACATATCCTAAAAGTAGAAGTATTAGCCTATATGTGGTATGTACCTAACAATATGAGTTTTCATGTACTAGGGATCTTGAGGTATTTACAATCGAATAGGGATTTAAATTAGAATTTTAGGTATTAAATAATTTTTTTGGGGTCCATGGACTATTAATGAGAACTTAAAATATCACATAAATAGTATATAAATTAAATTGCTTCGATTTAACCTTCAATCTAGATAAGTATGGGGTTCTGTGCAATGGGATGGGCTGCCTTGTAAAGGTAATTTTGGAAAACAACTAAAACATGGATGTCATTATAAGGTTTTGCATACCAAATAATGGTGAAGATCATTCTCATTGGTTGGGAAGGGAACTAAGGTCATAGGATCTATTGCATGCTTATTTATAGATAATTGGAGATGCATAGGACTCAAATCCTACATGTACCAAACATAGGGTTGCTAGTGTATATGTCATACATCATTGTCAATTTTTTATGTAATAAGGGTCATGAGATCTTAACAATGGTATGGAGACTCTAAATTAGGATGTGAGGAATTAAATAAATCTTTCAGAGTCCATGGACCATTAATGAGAACTTGAATTATCTAATAGATAGTATAAATAATTTGTTTCCCTTTAAGCTTCAATGTATAAATTATGAGGTTTTGCACACTAGGATGGGACTTTTATCCCTGATAATCGCATGGAGATGAAAAACATCATTTTCCATAAATACATATTATAGGGATTATAGATTATGCACAAAGTTCTAGACCCCTACATAGACTACATAGAGGGAGTATGACATGGTTCACCTAGATTGAGTTTTTAAGGAAAACATAGAAGAAAAACCTTAAGAAATTTTACTGCACATTCATGGATTACATACCTAATAAACTTGTTAGTGTAAACTAGCATATATATTCAAATTAAACACCTATTCACATAGTACTAGCAAAATAACCAATATTATTTACAAAAAAATTAATTAAACTAATGTTTTATTGATGATGATGATGATGATGGTGGTTACCGTCCACTGAGACCAAATTGGTCTATCGGACCTATAATATTTTTAATTTTTAATTATCTGGCTCCTTGTCTTTCTTGGCGAGATTGGTGTTGTAGCTCTCTTTTTTTTCTCTACGGTCTTCCAACTTCCTTTATCTTGCATCTCCTTCATCTCTTCTGGTTCTTGAAACAATGGTGTCTTAGCTTCGCGATCAATTGTGTTCGTCCTTTTGAAGATAGTCGGAGAAGAGGTTTGGTCTAGGAGATCTGCTTTGTTGTTAAATGAAGATTTATTTTGCACGATAATCGAATCCTCATAACTGTTGACACTTGAGGGGTTGTCGAGTGCACTTTTTTGTTGTTGGGCAGGGCTTTCTCCATGCTTGTCTTGAGAGTTGTTTCTGTCTTGCCCAATTTCTTGTGATTCAGAGTTTTCTCTAGAGTATTCTTCTTTGATGACAGTGTAGTGTTCTTTTTGTGCTCCTTCCCACCAAGTAGATCTGTGGTGGCTTTTTTTACCAGGATTTTTCTCGGAGGCTTTTGGGCAATTTTTGGCTAGATGTCCTGTCTCAAAGCAGGATCGACATCGGAAGAGGACACTTTCATAATCGAGTTTCTGGTTCCACACATAATATTTACTTGTTAGGTTTATTTCCGGTGGGAATCCGGCACTGAAGTCCATTTCCACACAAATGCGTGCATAGGTGGTTCTGGCATATTCCTCTGTTTCTGGACACCTGCAGTAAAATTTCCCAATTGCATTTCCAATGGCTTTTAGCGAGGAGAGATTCCAGAGATGCAAGGGTAGGCTTGGCAATCTCACCCAAACTGGTGTTGAGGTTATCACTGTTGTTGAGGGATCAAATGATGGGTTCCATGGCTTCATGAATAAGCCTGATTTTTCCCAAAACCAAGGGCCGGAATCCATAATACATTGTCTGCTTTCAGGATTTTCAAAATCTACTATAAAGAAACCCCTAGCACAGGGGTAGATATTAATGTCATCAGAAATTACAGGCTTCCATACCTCCGAGATCCAATTGTGGAGAGCTGTTAGTCGCGGCCAAAAACCATTGAACCGACAAATTAGGGCACTTTCAGAAAACTTCAAAGCCTCATCGAGTGAGGCTTGGACCACCTGGACAGTGGGTGCTGGGGCTTCACTGACAATATGGGCAGGAGCTTGCCCTCCAGGAGCTGACGGCACTGAGCCAGCTGCTATTTTCGCGAAGCTGGGAGCCATATTTTACTTCCTTGTAGAACCCAGCCGTAGAGGAAAAAGACAAAAGATTAGATCTAGATCTAGTCGGAAAAGATTAGATCTAGATCTAGCTATAGAGGATTAGAACCCAGCCGCAAAGAGATAGCCCAGAATATTAAATCTATCGCAGCCAGAAGAAACCTAATGCAGCCAGAAGCTGCGTTCAGAAATAAATCTAGATCTATGTATATATCTAGATCTGCGTTCAGAAGCTGCTTTCAGAAATAAATCTAGGTCTGCGTTCAGAAATAAATCTAGATCTATGTGAAGCTGCGTTCACGACGAGATAACCAGCCAGAAGAAACAGAAGCTGCGTTCAGAAAAATCTCTCGTGAGAAAAAGCTGCGTTCAGAAGAGAGGAATAACCAATACGGGAGCTGCGTTCACGGCGAGATCTGCGTTCAGATCACCGAAGGATCACCGTAGAACCGCAGACGAATATAAATCACCGAAGGATCACCGTAGAACCGCAGAGAACCACAGATCTCCTTAGAACCGCAGATCTCCTTAGAGATATCACCGAAGGATCACCGTAGAACCGCAGAGAACCGCAGATCTCCTTAGACCATATACATTACCTAACTAATTTTTTTTATAAATTAGTTAAAAAAATAAAATCTATCTTAACTATTTATTAAAATTAATTATAAATAATAACATTAATTAAAAAAAAATTATCCTAATACTTCAAAAGATGAAAACAAATATTAGTCATAATAACATATTATATATTTATTTACTTTGGATTCCTCGTAAATAAAACCATTGTTCCATATTATATTAATAAAATGAATACATCATTTCTAAATCTTTATCAATGTGTCATTTCCTTAATGTTTATAAATAACGTAAATATATTCATGTTATTTGCATTTTTATATGAACCTGATATAAATGATGCATAAGTGGTAAAAGTTCTACACAGATTATATTTGAAAAATTCAGACAATATAAATAAGTGTACAAATCTTTAATCTCAAAATATATTTATTAAGTGATTCATTATATATGTTTTAATCTATATGAATCAAATGTAAATAAAAATATACTTTATCTCAAATGTATGTTTATGACTTAGCTATTTTACCTCAATTTTATTTTAATTATTTATTTTATTTTTATATAATTTTATATTACATCTTTTTCACAAATTTATCTTTATAACTTAGTTATTTTACATCAATTTTATTTTAATTATTTATTTTATTTTTATATAGTTTTACATTACATCTCTTTCATACTCTTTCATAGCTATAAAACTCTAAACTAATTTCTAAATATATTTAAAAGATAAGTTTTGATAGTATTTTGATCTTTAACATCTTATTTACATAAATAAACTATCTTATATATAAATAAATAATCTTATTTATATAAATAAACTTTGTTATTTATATATATATACAGTACATTGTTGTTATATATATAACATATGTATAGGTTTTTATTTAAATTTAAATTTTTAATATATTTTCTTCATCCATAATATGAAGAATAGTCGGTAACGCGTTTATAATATATAATTTTATTAAAATATATCTTAAGATATTAATTTACTTATTCATAATAAGAATAATACTCGATGGTATTTTGTTAAAGGGGACGCTTTAGGTGGCAGGTTCAAATTCATACATTAGAAATAATCCCATCCGTCTATACTTAAATATAAAATAAAATGAACTTTTTATTTTTATTTTGAAAATTATAAAAATTAAAAATTGATTTTAAATTTATAATAGAAAAGGCAATTGCTTTGGAAAAAAGCTATATTTAAATATTTAAATTAAATTTATTAAAAAAACTTGTATTAATAATTTAACTTATTGACTTATTAAAGTCAAGGGTTAGCTCAATCAGTTTAGTTGGGGCCTCTCACAGGTCAATTCCTGAAAGCTATTCCCTACCCTTTGAAAAAAAGCTATATTGAAATATTTAAATTAAATTTATTAGAAAACTTGCATTAATAATTTAATTTATTAACTTATTAAAGTCTCAAGGTTTAGCTCAGTCAGTCAAGTTGGGGTCTGGTCAGATAGGAGGTTGCAAGGTCAATTCCTTAAAGCTCTTTGGATCAGGGCCAGATTTACCAAAATCGATCACCTAATTTTGGAAAACCTTTCCTTATATTTCCAAACAAATGATTAGCCAAGCTGTTTGTCTCAGTTTTAAAATCCCCATTCAGGTTATCTACTGAAGAATGCCTTTTCATGGCCATTTATGTTTCAGATTGTGAGGTTTATACACTGGTCAAAGATATGTGAGGTTTATACACTGCTCAAAGATTACTCTACATGACGAAAATAACTAGGATTTACTCCTCACTTTGAAAAAATTCCCTTCCCATTATACCATGATCAACAGATTCTAAGCCATCCAGTAAAATATTCGAATCCATCCCAGAAGTCCACCCGGTAAAATCTGCTGGTAGCAGGAACTTTGAATTATAACGAATGTTTTTTTTTTTTCCTTGCCATCGCATAATATTGCTACTGCACGCAGATCATTCGACAAGCGAGTACAGAGAAGAAATGCATTGATTCCATATTTGCAATATATCAAAGTAATGACAGGCACCATTCAACCATGTCAGTCGTAATTTAAATGATATATAAAAATTGTTGGACCGCTGTGGCTGCAATATTAATGTGTCTGACACGTTCAATTTTGCTAATAGCTAATGAAATTTTAACTAACACTGCAGCTGAGAATAAATGAAAATGAAGAATACGATATCATATTATGGAATTAGCAACGAAAATTTCAATTACATAACCATCAGCATTCAGAATAATACCTGCGATACGTATATTTGTTATACACAGTATTAAGAAATCTAGCTAAGACGGTTATAATATATTGTTATTTAGAGCCATAGAATATAGTGATCTGAGGAGAAATGTGGAACCACGAAATTGTATTTCGGAGCACATAACAAACCCTAGCTTTAGGAGTGTACCACGTCTGAGAGAAGCTTACACCGTCGACGGAATCGGCCTTTGTTGGGCTTGTCAGGGTAGCTGTACGGGGCACTTTAATATAGGGTTCAGCGGTTACCTTGCAGTGTTGTAAGAGAACGGATAGCTGTTTTTTCTTGCTTCCTCCAAATTTGCTTTTCTTGCTCCCCCTAAATTTCATGTCGAGTGTAAGACTACTAGGCTTAGCATTAGCCTTTCTGGGTTTCTTCATGGTGACTGATGCAGGCTGCTCCATGGCACTTGTGTATGCCGACCTGGGCACAAGGTCACTGTCAGGTACCTTCTTGGCATTCTTACTTCCCATTTCCTGCAATTCAACTTTCTTCTTTTGGCTCTGAATTTTCTCTTTTGCTTGGAAATGGAGACACCACTCACATACATTTGCGCCGTCTAAAGCTAATTCATCAGAATACAACCTGTTTCGATATCTGCAAGAGTGGTCACACAGTTCACATATCAGAATTAAAATAACTATTTTACAGAATATCAGAGAGAATTAGTTTCAAAGGTGTTGATCTGTGGCATTTTAACAAGAGTTCCTGAAATCCAACGTCGCCACACATGCAGCATACTCTTTCTTTGTCTTTCCTTGTGTTTCTGGGCGTATCTCGGATATTCTTCCCTTCATGTTCCAGGGCGGTGAACGCAGCCTCACCCATTTTATCCTATTGAGTTTCAAACCACAGGCATGATGATGGACGTTCTAGCTAAAATGGCGGGAGATTCGAACAAAGCTGGGCGTATTCCTACGGGAGGGGCATGGGGATCCATTTTCCCAAAGCATTGGCTTTGGTCAAATTTCAAAGTTCAAACGGTATGTGTAAGTCTGTAACTTAGCGGTTCCAGATCCCAGACGACGACAGCCACCTGCCTTGTTCGGGGTGGGAAAGAATCGTGGTGGGCGTTCTTGTGATATAACGTGTCGAGAGAGAAACAGACAACATCTGTTTCAGAAAAGGAAAACGCGCACAACTGGCAATATCTTCCAGAGAGAAAAAAATGCGCATGGCCCAGACAACATCCGTTTCCTGAGAGAAAAATAAAAGAAAAATTAGCCGAGGTTAATAATGATAATAATTATTTAAGCAGCTTGACAGGAAATAATGTGTTCATGAATTTGGGATAGATTGTGATTATGTGTTTCGTAAAGTTTATCATTTTTTAATGTGAAGCTATTTGTTTAATTTATTGCATGTGATATATTAAATATTATGAAAATAAAGATATGACTTTGCTAAATTATAAAAAATTATAATTACTTCATTATAAATTTATCAATTAAAGGCCATAAGAAGATTTAGCTTTTTATCTTTTTTTTTGTTTGTATTCAGCTAGAATAATAAATATAATTTTTAATGTTTTTCTCTATTCAAATAAAATTTAATTTGTAGAATTTAGACTTCTGTGATCCATATTAATTCTAACAGCATTAAAAAAATCCAGTGTGTTTCGAACCAACCAGTGTGGGTTATGTTCAGGAAAAGACAACGAATCGGATCTGGAAATGGAATAAATAAATTATGAGAATAGCTAACTAGCCATTAGAAATAACAGCTAGTTTGACTAAAAAATTGAAATAACTAATTAAGCCTTTGACCTATAATTAAAAAGAATTTTAATTTAATGATTAATATTATTTTTGAATTAAGAAATAAAATAATTTTATTTAATATTAAATAATATTAGTATTATTAAATTATATTATAGATATAATATCAATAAGAATTTTGAGATACAAAAACTACAATAATAATAATTAATTAAATAAATAACTAAATTTTTACTTTTTTATTATTAATCTATCGTAAATTTAAATTAATAACTATTATTTTTGAATTAAGAAATAAATAAGAGCAATAAAATAATTTTATTTTAATATTAAATAATATCACTATTATTAGATTATACTACAGATATAATATAATAAGAATTTTGAGATAATACTAATTAATTAATTAATTAACTAATTTTTCACTTTAGTATTATTGATCTATCAAAAAACAGAATAAATAATAATAATAATAATAATAAGGTTAAAAAAGTAAAGATTAGGAAGATATTCAGGAAACAAGAAAAATCTAGGAAGAAAGAAGAGGGATCCAAGACTTGGTAATATTCCAACCATCATCTCTGTTCAGATTGACGAGCCTTTGTTCGATCTCTAAAGCCTCTCTAAATTTTAGATAATGAAAGTGGTCAATCCTAGCAATGACCAATGCCTCTTCTATGCAAATGTGATGATTGGTTTTTTGAGGTTACAAAATTTAAGTTATAATCTCAATTAAAATTTAATTTCTAAAAATGATTATTTAAATAGTTATATATTTTAAAAGTAATTTGAAATTTAAAACTATTTAAATAATAATAATTAATTTTTAAAATTATAATTAAACTAAAATTAAATTATATATTTTAAAACCTTGAACAACTAAAGTACTACATTAAACTATTCTATCTTAATAATAAATTTAAATTTTTTATGATTTTTTTCCTTAACAACTAAACCAAAAATTACATCGGTATCTTAAATTCGAGCACACGTTTCAAATTTTCGGACACTTTGATGGCAAAATTATCAGAGTGGTTAGATTTCAGTTCCGCCATAGCCGTTCCGAAAGGCAGGGAAAGAGATGGGTGGGGACGATGGGGAACGGAAAATGAGTTTTCCAGATAGTGAACGGGTATCCCCAAAATTTTGAATCGACGAAAATTGTTTATATATATATATATATAATTTTTTTAAATTTATTGTATATAATGAATAATAAATACATTGTCTCAATAGTTATTAAACTTGTTTAAGGTTTTAGTACGTTTTAAAAATTGCTTTCTACTTGAGAGTTAGTTTTTTTTGCCTAAGTAAATATGGTAATTATCCAAGACCGAAAAGCATTTAGGAGGATTGAAAGTCTGTCCCCTTAGGAACTATGATCAGTGAGTTTGCATATAAGGTTAGCGGCTAGAGATAGTTGTGCTCACTGCGGATTTCGCAATTAAATTATAATATGTTTTCTCATATATAAAAAATATTAAATTATTTAAAAATATGAAACTTATATTAATAATTACCAAATTAAATATTTAATCTTAAATTTGAAATTTATGTTGAATTTTAAAAGTTATTTTTTTCTACATATAAAATATTATTATTATTATCATTTTTCTATATGTAAAATATTTTGCCAATATCCCTATATATATTAACTTTGGGTTCAGTAAGGCTGCTTGACTTTTATGTTTCGAGGCTGATTTTATGGGGAGCATAGCATATTCATCTCAGTGCTACATCGAGGGCTCAAACCAAGCGATGCTATCTTAAATTAATTTAATTGACTTCTTAGGTGTTTGCGGCAGTGTGAAAATTAGTGAAACTTATGTTGAATTTTAAAAGTTATTTTTTTCTACATATAAAATATTATTATTATTATCATTTTTCTATATGTAAAATATTTTGCCAATATCCCTATATATATTAACTTTGGGTTCAGTAAGGCTGCTTGACTTTTATGTTTCGAGGCTGATTTTATGGGGAGCATAGCATATTCATCTCAGTGCTACATCGAGGGCTCAAACCAAGCGATGCTATCTTAAATTAATTTAATTGACTTCTTAGGTGTTTGCGGCAGTGTGAAAATTAGTGAAACTTATGGAGTAAATGACTTTCGAAGTGTGTGGAGTAAATGGCTTAATAAATAAAGAGTTTTAAAAATGTATTTTGTATCCGTGTTTTGTCTTTCTAGATTGAGATAACTACTTTTTTTTACTATTTTTTATTGTTTTTAGAAGGTGAGGTAGTCTTATTTTCCAATTTTTGTTCTTCAATATTTAGTTTTGTATTTTAAAAATTTGTTATAATTTATGTAGCATAAACTCGTGCAAGAATTTTAATTAATTAATTAATTAATAAATGAAGTAATTAATAGTGGTGGATGATAAAATGGCTAGCATCGTGGTGGATTCTAAATTGGGTGGGATTATGTTGCATGCTATAAGGAGTTGCATCCTCATGGAATTTCATGTTTATGGATGTTTGGGTTGCTAGTCTTTATTCGACTTTCCTCTTGCGGTTTCTAATTTTGGCATTGCAAAAATTGGGTTTAACGTTGCTTGCTAAGGTTGGCCATGCAAAAATTGGGTTTATGTTGCAGGAGTTGGGCGGTCTTGGGCGGTCAGCTCTCCTGAAAATAGTAAGAGAGCTTACCCATGTTTTCTATTGAAATTTTTAATTTCCATGAAAAGTTTCAATCTGGCCTTGGGTGGAAGTAATAAATAAACGATAAATTTTGGCAGTGGTTAACAACATTAAATAACCACTAAATAAACCATAAATGTGCACATGCAACCATAAATAAGGAATAAATGCTAGATAGATACTCTGTGCGATTAGGATTTTATTTTAATTTTGTTGAGTGTTGACACCGAGGATTACATATCTTAGATAAACTAAGCCTTATGTAAATACTTTGACTAAATCATGCTATTAAGAAAGAATAGGTAAGATTAGGATCAACAAGGGTTATTCTTTACTTTGTAAACAAAAAATGAGTCATCAAAAGAATTCACTACATCGAAGATAAAACGCTGACGCTGGCTCTGATGGAATCAAACCTCTTTATGTTCAATGTAAGCTTTTAAATCCCCAGACTAGTTGTGATTGACATGACGCTAAATGTCAAATGTGCGCACGCAATACTTAGGATAATTTTTATGAAATTGTTGGTCTTGTGCAAATTCCAACTAATGGCAGGGAACTAGAGGAAAAAGACTGACCCGATATCATAATAAGGAGGACAATTGATTGTAGCATTAGTTATTTGATTTACATAAATATAAGCATACGCTGGTCTTGAATATGGAGGAGGGAACTCGGGGTTAGCACAAGGCGAGCCGGATTACAAGGAGCCCGAGCAGTCCCTTAGTCCCCTGCACAATCAAACTATGATATAAGATTCTTGTTGTAATAAGTACTATTCAAAAGCAAATACAGAAAAAACACGTAAACACATCGCAACAATATTACTACAGTTTAACCATACATAACTTTGTGTAAAATCATTGGAACAGTATAGTTACCAAGAAGCAGACTATTCAGATATATATGAAATTCATTTATAACATTCAACTATTCGACCGAAAGATTTCCTTTTAACAAAAGAAAGTATAAATGTTAAAATTCATGATGAGATTACTTAGAAACAGTCACGGAGTGAACTAGAGTTCGAATCTTTGTATTATACAACAATGCACCCGATAGTAAAGTTCGGATCTTTGTATTATACAACAATGCACACGATAGTAGGGTGACTATACTGGATATGAAATTACCCTTAGTTCGAAACTTTAACCTAGGAACCTTAAACATTACGGATTCTAGAGTGGGTGAACTATAACCCGAGAGAACGAGAAAAGAGAGGCGCATGCACCTGGAGAGGAGTAAGCCAAAACAGGTAGTAGCTGAGGAAAGGAAAAAATTCCCTCTGGAAAGAAGAATTCCTCAAGGTTAATCTCATCTCTTCTGCACCAAAAAGAGAACCCAGAAAATAAGAAAATATTAGGAAAGCTACGTGGCTAGATTTTCCTTTTACTGCTTTAATGGTTGAGCCATCCTAAAACAAGCCTGACAATACTTAGAGCAACTATTTAAGGACCTGGGAGCAGTGACTGTATTTCTCATCCGAAATTGAAACAAAACAAGAGACAAAACTTTGTGTACAATTACTGGAACAATATAGTTACGGAGAAGTAGACTGTTCAGAAAGATCTCAAATTCATGTATAACATTCAATTGTTCGACCAAAATATTTCCTTTAAGAAAAGAAATTATAAACTTTAACATTCATGATGAGATTAGTTAGAAATAGTCACATACTCAACTAGAGTTTGAATGTTTGTATTATACAACAATCCACTTGAGAATAGGGTGACTATACTGAGTATGAAATTGACAAACTGATTAAGAAAGGTTAAGAAAGTTTGTCTGCCTAATCCTTCAGACTTAGAAAGTCTCAATTACATCAAGTGAAACCAAATAAACCGTAAAGTAAATGTAAACACATCACAACAATAATGCTACAATTTAAGCCAGCCAGTATTGTACTAAGCCCATAATCAAATAACGCAAACAAGAGACATCACTTTGTGTAAAATTACTATAACAGTATAGTTACCGAGAAGCAGACATATATGAAATCCATTTATAATACTCAACTATTCAACCAATATATTTCCTTTAATAAAGTAAAGTATAAACTTTAGCATTCATGATGAGATGACTTAGAAATAGTGACAGACTCGATTATAGTTCCAATCTCTAATCATACAAGAATTCACCCGACAACAAGGTGAATGTATTGAGTATTAAATAACCCTTAGTTCGAAACATTAACCTAAGAACCCTTAGCGTTATAGGTTCCATAATGGATAAAGTCTAACCTTAGAGAATAAGTAAACATAGCAGATGTGCATGGAGAGGAGGAAGCCACAAAGAAGAAGTAACAAAGGCAAGGAAAAATCAGCCTTTGGAAAGCAGAATTCCCAAGATTTAGTCGACACTCTCCTGCATCAAAAATAGAAGACAAAAAATTAAACCTGAGGTAAAGAAAAATACACCTACAATAGAAGTAAGAGTCGATTTAGTACTGGAAAACTTGTGTTGAAATTATAATTTCAACTGCAGTGAACAGTTGAACAAAAGCAACTATTTTACTTTAAAAAGAAGCCACTCCCATTACCATCTTTTCACCCTATAATTGTTTTTGTGTTCCCGAAGGAGGAAGATCAGATCCACCGCTATGCCATTACTTCTAAACAACCACATTAAAGAGAAGAATGGCCGAAAGTGAAAAGAACCATCCTCGAGCCGACCGCAGCATTTATCAGCTATGGATTTCCACACAACTGACTGAAGAAGCACAACAGAATGTTAGAAAGATCAGATTCCATTCATTATGAGCAGCAGATTGCAGCAGAGACTCTATCAGAGAGATGAAGCGGTTGATGGACTGTTATGACCCCTATTGCACTATATATGTGTAGACACAGCAGTGTAGATGATATAGAGAGCAGAGGAGAGCACGCAGCAGCGTGAAGAAAAATGCTTCCAGAATAGTGAAATGCACAGCAGTGCAGATTTGAATGTAATTTGTTTTGTGATTGTTTGCTGTGAGAGAGGGTAGAAACGCAGCAGCACAGTTTTTGTTGTTTGCATCTGAAATGCAAGTGAGGCACAGTAGCAGTGCGATTTTAATCAATGAAGGGGAGCATGCAACAGTGTGAAGTTTTGGTTATTGTCCATTGTGAAAACAACAGGAAGGGAATGCATGGTAGTGCAAGTGAAATGTAATGCAAAGAAAACAAAGCAGCGTGAAATCTTTGCAGTTGTTCTGTTGAGAAAAAAAAAGGCAATACGCAGCAACGCGTATGTGCTAAATGAATGTAAGACACAGATTGAAGTGCCTCTGAAGAAGGCATGTTGGAGAATCCCTCTTTTAGAAGGAGGATGCTTTTTGTGTGGAATTGAAGCGTTCCTTGGTGAATCCCTGAAGATGTTTTTCAGCATAGTCATTGGTGAATCCCTCTGTTAAGAGGAAGATGCTCTTCAACATAAATTGGAGAATCCCTCTGTTAAGAGGAAGATGTTTTGTAATAGCAATTGTGAAAATCCCTCTATGTGAGGAAGACAAATTTGTATCAGTTGGTTTACTGTTTATAAATAGAAGTTTTTTTTGTGTGTTGCTGAAACACCATAATCAGAAAATATTTTTTTTTGTTACGAGACGTCAAAACAGAGTGTTGCTGAAACACCAGTTTCAACGTTGCTGAAACACTGCATTCAACGATTGACGAAACTGCATTGCTGAAACACCGTATTCCGCAAACGATTTTTATTTCCGCTGTGTTAAAACGGAGTATTGTTCTATTTTGTTCAGTTTTGTTTGGAATTATCAGAAATTCCCAACATGGTATCACAGCTTGTCTAGGCTCTTTGAAGACATCAAAGAAGTTGAAGGAAGGTTTCTTGCTACAGCAAATTATCCAACATAGTGAAAACGCTGTCAAGGTATTTTTCAGATTAGTTTTTGTATAGCTCATTGAAGACAATTAAGTGATTTTTTAATACTCAGTAAAATGGTGAGGTCAAAGAAGAAAGTCATTAATCCTCTGAAAAATGTGTTTCCCTCTACTACTAAAATAGAAGACAATCAACTTGAAAACATTCTATTAGAGGCTTCAAGGTTCAATGGGAACTTTTATATATGGGAAGTAAAAATGAGGAATGTCTTACAGTCTCAAGGGATTGAAATCTAGGAATCAGTGATTGATGATAGCAGGAAGGATAGAGAATCCAAGTAGTACAATGCAAAAGCAACAAAGATAATCTTGGATGGGCTGCCTGATTCTGTAAAGAAGAATCTAGGAAAGTATTCATCAGCAAAGGATATATGGGACAGACTTCATGACCTTCATGCAAATGGAGCACTGACCATAACCATCAGTCAAGAAGGAAATTCTGAACCCATCATAGAAGCTAAAAATGAGAAGGTTGATCTCATCAAGCTTCAAGTACAAGAAAGGGATGAAGAGCTCGCCAAGCTTAAGAAGGACCTTGATCAAAGCAAAAGGAAGCATCATGAAGAAGTCATATCCATGACAAATCAATTGAACAAAGCCAAGAAGCAGGAAGATACCTTGTCAAGTCAACTTGAACAAAGGCACAAGAGAGTGAACAAACTTGTAGAAGATATTGGACAATACAAGGTAGAGGTTTCCTCCCTTAAGTCTGAATTACAAGAAGCCAAGAAGCAGGCACAAGGAGCTGAAAGGATAATGGAGAGCAGTCAAGCAAAGAATGAAGAACTCTCCAAAATAAAGTCAGATATCATCTCCCTTAAAATAGTAGCAGCTAAAGCTACTCGTAGCAAGGAAGAAACTGAGGAACAACTTGCAAAGAAGAATAATGAGTGTGAAAGATTGGAAGAAGAGATTGTCCTCCTCAGAAAAAAGGTTGAAGGGATGAACAAAATCATGAAGAGCTCTCAAGCGTTGGATGTCATGCTCAGCTATCACAAATCTCCATTTGATAAATCAGGACTCGGGTATGTAGGTGAACCCTCAAACAAGAATGAAAATGCTTTAAGCAAAGGAGATGTGAAGAAGGCAGAAAGAAATTGTGATGCTCCTAGTTCCAGCAAAGGCAAGGAGAAAAATCAAGGCTACAATAGAAGAAATCCTACTCCAAATAGAAAACCAGCTCCAAGAAGAAATGTTGATGATGTTAAAGAGGCAAGAGGCAATGGTTATCATCAAAGGATCTCAAAGCAAAAAAGCTTCAGAAGTACATCAAGGAAACCACCATCTACTAGGTACCAAAGTTCATTTTCTGGTTATTGTTATTCTTGTTCAAACTTTGGTCATATGGCAAAACACTGTAGAGCATTTCATAGAGATAGATGTTATGGTCTCCGACAACCTCCAAGAAACAATTTTACAGGGAGAAATCATGAAATCTTATTCATGAACAATGTAGAATGTTTCAAGTGTCATAACATTGGGCATATGGCACGTGATTGTAACTTACCATGGGCTCCTACACAAGCTAGACCCAAGCAAAAGAAGAAAGTTACACAAGTATGGAGAAGGAAGGAAATACAGTCCGAAAGTCCTTCGAGCTCCCCAGCCAATCTAAGTTTCTTTTGAGAAGATTTTTCCGAAAGAAGATGATGCATACACTTAGGGGGAGCCTGTAATTTTTTATCATTATTGTTGAATTATATTAACAGTTATTCTTTGATGAAGATCTTATAGGGGAAAGATATGAAATTAAATCTTCCATAAAAGCAGAGAAGAAAAGGTTGCACGATAGCTTGGAGATGCAAAGATTGGAAGTCTTGCCTGAGGTAGAGAGAAAGAGAATATTACATGAATGGAGCACTTGAGCACAGCAGTGAAAGTGATGAAAGGAAGCTGATACGAATAGGCAGAAAAGTTTCGAGTTTTTAAGGAAACGTCTGGGTATGACTGATAACCCAACAGTTGAAATTAAAGGGGAGTGTTGAAATTATAATTTCAACTGCAGTGAACAGTTGAACAGCAACAACTATTTTACTTTAAAAAGAAGCCACCGCCATTACTGTCTTTTCACCCTTTAATTGTTTTTGTGTTCCCGAAGGAGGAAGATCAGATCCACCGCTATGCCATTACTTCTAAACAACCGCATTAAAGAGCAGAATGGCCGAAAGTGAAAAGAACCAGCCTCGAGTTGGCCGCAGCATTTATCAGCTATGGGTTTCCACACAACCGACTCAAGAAGCACAGCAGAATATCAGAAAGATCAGATTTCATTCATTATGAGCAGCAGATTGCAGCAGAGACTCTGTTAGAGAGTTGAAGCGGTTGATGGACTGTTATGACCCCTATTGCACTATATATGTGTAGACACAACAGTGTAGATGATATAGAGAGCAGAGGAGAGCACGCAGCAACGTGAAGAAAAATGCTTCCAGAATAGTGAAATGCACAGCAGTGTAGATTTGAATGTAATTTGTTTTGCGATTGTTTGCTGTGAGAGAGGGTAGAAACGCAGCAGCACAATTTTTGTTGTTTGCATCTGAAATGCAAGTGAGGCACAATAGCAATGCGATTTTAATCAATGAAGGGGAGCACGCAGCAATGGGAAGTTTTGGTTATTGTCCATTGTGAAAAAAACAGGAAGGGAATGCACAGTAGCGCAAGTGAAATGTAATGCAAATAAAACACAGCAGCATGAAATCTTTGCAGTTGTTCTGTTGAGAAAACAAAAGGCAATACGCAGCAGCGTGTATGTGCTAAATGAATGTAGGACACAGATTGAAGTGCCTCTGAAGAAGGCATGTTGGAGAATCCCTCTGTTAGAAGGAGGATGATATTTGTGTGGAACTGAAGCATTCCTTGGTGAATCCCTCTGTCAAGAGGAAGATGTTTTTCAGCATAGTCATTGGTGAATCACTTTGTTAAGGGGAAGATGCTCTTCAGCATAAATTGGTGAATCCCTCTGTTAAGAGGGAGATGTTTTGTAATAGAAATTGTGAAAATCCCTCTATGTGAGGAAGACAAATTTGTATCAGTTGATTTACTGTTTATAAATAGAAGTTTTTTTTGTGTGTTGCTGAAACACCGTAATCAGAAAATAATTTTTTTTGTTACGAGACGTCAAAACAGAGTGTTGCTGAAACACCAGTTTCAGCATTGCTGAAGCACCGTTGCTGAAACACTGCATTCAGCAATTGACAAAACTGCGTTGCTGAAACACCGTATTCTGCAAACGATTTTTATTTCCACTGTGTTAAAACAGAGTATTGTTCTGTTTTGTTTGGAATTATCAGAAATTCCCAACAACTTGGAGGGCAACAAAACAAAAGATATCCCTGGGCCGACATTTTCCCTAAGGGTTTTTCTAGAAGGAGGTCATTGTCGCCCTCGTAAACCAAGACAGGGTTAGCTGTGACTAACCCTAAATAAAAAAAGGAATATGTAGTTATAAATCACAAATAATTCATCTGCCAACAAACCTTATCGTAGCCGCCATGTAGCGGTCACCATAAGTTGGAGAGCCAGGACATTAAATGCATTTTAGCACAAAGACACATACTTGAATTCATCTTGAAATTGATGGAAAATATGAAGTTTAGGGTTTGTTGTAGAGGAATCACCATATGCAAAAGGGTGTGAATAAACAGTGAGGTCAGGGTAGGGGGTAGCTACCCCATCACTATTCGCAAGGGCTTTCAGCGATCTGATCTAACCTAAGTAAATCCAATCCTGGAATCATAAACACCTATCGATAGATAGGCTCAGAAGTCCATGCAGGAGGATAGCTAAACATTCGAGAGAGTTATAACACATGTGAGTTGGGTTGTGGTGACCACAAAAACCATATAACCAGGAGCCAGAATAAATGACGGAGACAATCGTGACTATGATAAACCTGGAGTAAAGAAAGATAAACTTGCAATAAAAGTAAGAGTCAAGTTACTACTGGAAGACCTGCAGGGAAGCAAAACAGAAAAACACCCCTGAGCCCACATTTGCCTTGAGGGTTTCTCTAGAACGAGGCCAAAACACCCCTGGGCCAACATTTACCGCGAGGGTTTCTTTGGAACGAGGTCATTGTTGTCGTGGTAAACCAAGCGAGGGTTAGTTGTGACTAACCCTAAATAAAAAAAATGAATACGTAGTTAGAAATCATGGAGAAATGATCTTCCAGTGAACCTTATCGTAACCACCCTCTAGCAGTCACCGTAAGCCATAGAGCGAAGACATGAAACACAATTCAGGAATGGTAACCTGTAGGTGGAAAATAAGGTTGTTATTATTATCTCTTTAGCCTGAAGAATGTAATGAGAAGCTGAAGTCATGCTGAAATCGATGGAAAAGCCAAAGTCTAGGTTTTTTTGTAGAGGAATCACCGCAGGCAGAACAATACGAATGAGCAGTGACATCAAGGTGGGGAATAGCTACCCCATAACTATCTGTGAGGACTTTCAGTCGTCTGATCTAACCTAAGTCAATCCAATGGTAGAAGCATGAACACGTGTCAGTAGATAGGCTCAGAAATCCATGTAGGAGGACAACTAAACATTTGCGAGAGTTCTAACACTCGTGGGCTTGGGATCTGCTGCCTACAACCATTCATATAACCAGGAGCCAGACTAAATGATAGAGACAATCGTCGCTATCATATAATGAATTGTCATTTTCGTGTTAGACAAAAGAGTTGTCTCCTGCGAACGATATTAATTAGTTTATAAAGTCATTTATAAGTTGATAATTAAGAATTATTTTTTAATAAAAAATAAAAAATAATAATTTATTAATAATTAATTGTTAATTAATATGAGTAATTAACCAATAATAATAATTAATTTATAACAATTAAGTAATATTTTATTAGTATTATTATTAATTGCTTTTAATTATTAACTATTTCTAATTATTTTTATAAAAATAAAAAAAGCATATTTATTATTTAAAAAAAAAACAAATAACGAATAAATAAAAATATAAAAATAATTTTGTTAACTAAAGCAAATAATTACCTCTATTTATAGTTAATTTTATTTATAATTTAAATTATTTTTCCTTTCTTTTGAAAATTGTGTTAATTATCCTTCAACACCCACTTACAATAACATGTTGGAGGCTAATTAAATCTTGAAAAAGAAAAAAAGAAATTATTCTGTCATTTTTCTGTGAAGCTTCACAAAAAATGCTCCCAGCGTCTAGACAAACCCTGCGCTAAATAGATTATCCCAAGAGCTAGCTGCCAACATAGCTGCATAACTTTCCCTGTTGTCTTTGAAGGCCTCGCATTCTGAAATGATTTTTTTTTTGTTTCCACTTTTCCGGAAGAACAAAAAATTCACATTCTTTCCTCCGACACTTCTTTTGGCTTTTTCCAACGCTCTGTTTCACAACCAAGTTATTGAATTAGTCCTTAACTAAGTAATAAGAATTCTGGCTTTCCAAGAGATATTGGCCTCTATGTATGTTTTTCGTTAATGACTATGAGTGATTTAAACACTTCAATATAGTACTTTTTCTTTCTTCCTAGCTCACTATCCCAAGTATGCTAGGGCCATTAAACCTGACTTTAAAAACCTAATTTTAAAGAAGAATAAAATGTCGATCACTTTGAGTGTAATAGTTTATATTAAATTACACAAATTAACGGTTACACATATAATAGTTTATTGCAATATTTATGACGTGTAGTAGTTAAATTCACATTGCGATATTTATGACATGCAGTCGTTAAATTCCTTATTTTTAAAGCGATAAGCCATTGTCATAAGCCCCTATGCTAATAGTTTATGAGCTCCCTTATGTGTCGCATACAATGAGGGGTGGCTATATTAATTATCAAGTTAATGATAGGGCAAGTCGTTAGCGTCCAAAACTTTGCTATAATTTAATGTGTATATATTGAAGTAAATATTTACTTCGCTATATTAATTATCAAGCTCATGATAGGGCAAGTGGTTAGCCCCCAAAACTTTGTTATGATTTAATTTGTATATTATTGAAGTAAATATACAAGTTAGTGGTTAGCCCCGAAAACTTTGTTATAATTTAATTTTTATATTATTGAAGTAAATAGAAAACTTTGTTATAGTTTAATTTTTATATTATTGAAGTAAATATACAAGTTAAATGTAATAGGGTTAATTTATTAAAAAGTTCTACACATGTTTTCTTTTACTTAAAATCTTTGACATAATTTAATGGGTATATATTTTGGTAAATATATTGTGGTAAATGTCATAAGGTTAGTTCATTACAAAGTTTTGTATATGTTTTTTTACTTTGAATATATATTAAAATTATTATTTAATTATCGTTGATTATATTGATTTTTAATAATAATTAATTAATTGGTATTATTATTATTAATTATTGATTAATATATATTTATTATTATTATTTATTAATTAATATATATTTATAAAATTAGTATGAGGAAATTTTATTCTAATTAAATTTTAATAGATATTAAGTTTTTAATATATAAAAATTATAATAAATTAGTTAAGATATTTAAATTATTATTAAAATTAAGAAAAATTAATTTTATGTTAATTTGTAAAATAGATGTTGTGATAGATGCGTAGATAAATTAATTAAGTTTGGGTGGCATAGAGATAACTTTTCCATTTGAGGGGAAATGCATTTCTTTTCTTGGTTTTTTGGGCATCAGGTGAATTCTTATGAATATTTCAAAATGCTCGTCGTATATGTGTAGGAAAATTAAGGAATGAATTACTCACCATAAGTGTATGAAAGCGTTAACCAAAACCTTTGTTAACTCAAAAGAATCTCATATTTATAGTAATAGGAGCAATACAAAAATAGCTGCAACAACATCAATAGATGAAAACAAAAAATTCTAGAAAATTGGGATGCAAACTCTAACAAGGTAGAATCTCTATTTCTCAATATTAATTTAATTAAAAAAAAATACAATCAAATGAGAAAAATGTAATATTGAATATAATTGAAGATAACTATAATATTGATTTAAATTATTACTAGCAATTGCACTAGATGTTGCGACGTAAACGTCATGAGGCATAAACCTGAGAAGAATCGTGACATATAAGAAACCATGAAAGATAAAAAATAGTACATTTGATGCGAAGATTTTTTTGCTTCAACACGTGTTTGATGCATATCTCTTTCTCCTCTTCTAGTCATTTCTAACCATTTTTCTATATTGAACTGTCTCACTTGAGTAAAATCTTGCAATCTCTTACATTCTACTTGCACATAATTTGTTTCTAAATGTATTGATTTATGCATTATTGTATGTCAAGGTATAGGGAAGGATTGGTGTCATGTGAAATTTCCAAATACCAAGGCTCTTATCTTAAACTTTTCTGCAGGTGAATACTTCTTCCAACATTTATGGAATCAATGAATAAATTAAAGGTTATGATAATTGTCAATCACAATTTTAAGCATGCCAAACTCCAAGGAATATCAGTCTTGTCTTCATTAATGTGGCTAAAGTTGTTCAATTATAGAGAGTAATTCTTCCACCCCTTGAAAACTACTTTCAGTCCTAGAAGAAATCATAGGAGTTATCATTCATTCTATGTGAGGGTTGTAGAAATATGTCCAGATTATATAGAGGGTTGTTTTTGGAGTTCCCCAGTCTTCTCGAGTTGATTGTTGATCATTGTAGCAATTTGGAGGAAATTCCTTCAAGTATATATAATATGACTTCCCTTCAACATCTTTTCGTCACAAACTGCCATGATCTTCACAAATTTTCCAATGATATAGAATATCTCAGCTCACTAAAAATGCTCAAATTGTATGCATGTCCAAGTTTAGAATAACTACCATATTCATTGTAAACTTAGACAACTGGAGTCCCTTGATATTTCGTTTTGTTGCCATCAAAAACAATTCCCAGATCAACTGGGGCAATTATCTAGCTTAAAATAACTTGATATGAGGGAGTTTTCTCATGTGAGGAAACTTCCTAAATTGGCTAGGGACTTAAGGTCTCTAGTGCATGGCATATGTGATGAACAAATTGAGCATCAATGGTTAGATATCAAGGCCTCTAGCATTTTTGGTCTTTGGGTGGAAGTTGCATAGGAAAACTTCCACCTAAATTAGCTTGATGATTGATTCATTGATCATATTTATGAAAATCACTTAGAACAATTCTTTGTTATGTTTGAGCCTTGAGTTTTGCTAGTTCAACACTAGAAGAAAATAAAATCTCAGCATAATAAGTCAAGAGGAAATAGGGAATGATTTGTTGACGAGGACCTCGAGAGATCGTAATGTCAACCATATAAGGCGATTCACAATGAATAATAGAGACAATTAATTGAGTGTGGGCATTGGAATTTTGTCAACTGATGTAATGTTAATTATGAAGTATAAATTTTGTACATGATTATTTTATTATCTTATCAAGTTTACATCATGTAATATGAACAAATGTTTCTAGCGCTATTAAAGAGAGTGTACTTATCCTTGCAAATAATGATTTAAACAATTCATTTCATTGTCTTACTTTTGTTTGAATTATTTTCTCTCTGTGTGTTGTTGCACTGGGTCAACTAAATTCAATAATGTGGCTTTGAGGAGGGCATCTCTTCAAAAATAAAAAGCAACATAATTTTAAGATTTAACCATCAAATAGATAACAAGGTAATGTAAAACATTTACAAAGAGAGGATTTATGGGCATCAAAATATACAAGATGAGGAGAAAGGTACATGCATCAAGTAAAGCACAATCATGGCATTATCAATGGGGGTGAATATGTTAGGCATGTATTATACATACATTTCAAAGTTATGAACTGATATAACTCGTTTTCCTTCCATTTAATTTCATATCTTGTATTCTCTCATACAATTAGCCCATTTATGCTAACAATCATGCATAATATGCACACACACTAGCATACTTTCAAAAACTACAAAGGTGTGTTTTACATCATTATACTATGCTCAACGTTTGCAATCATTGTTTTGCATTATTAACATCATTTTCCGAAACAACTAATGCAACATTTCAACAATACAATGTGTCCTCGAGTTGCACATAAAGAAAAGAATGGCGATGTTTCGCACTTTATTTAGATGATCAATGAAAGAAAAGTCAAACTCCCTTGGGGAGAGACTAACATTACATTGTAATTCAATCAAATTTTCCAATTCTTGTTCTACATTATAATAGATAAACTATATTCTAGATGAACTTTTCAAAGTAATCCATGAAGAACTCCAAAAATAGCCCTTTGTACTGTGATTGCACACACTCTGGGAAAAGAATTAAACTACATCCCATTTTTCTTGTAATATTTTGATTGAGGTCTATGTAAACCTCCAGTTGCAAGCATGGCTATTAACTTCAAGGTATTTGATTGGATTTGACCCCATGAACCATTGTAGTGAAAAGGTTAAAAGCATTAAGGTAGTGAGTATAAATTCAATGTGCAAGTAATATCAAGAGAGCGAGCAAAAATTTGAGTGCATTATTTTTAAATTTAATGAATGGTGAGATGCCTAGAAGATCTTGAAGAAGATTTATAGGTTAGAGGGAAATAATAATAAAATATGATGATTGTTATTAGTGAAGAAAGGAAATAAAAGTAAAAACTCTTTTGAATGTTTTTCAATTTTTATGGAAATTATCTTGTTTTAGTATGAATCAAACTTGGTATCATCATTTTTAAGTTTCAATTTGTATTGTGCATTTAGTAAATATTGAATATTTTTTTCTATCAGAGAAAACTAACATGATAGTTTGAAATGTCATAATGAATGTTTAACTAATGTATATTTTCCGATGTCAAATCCTTTAAAGGCAATTTCATAAGTGAAGGTTCATTTGTTAGGTATCTTTTGTAAGTTATGTGTGTTCATGCCATTTGTTGAAACAAGGAGGAAAAGCTTAGGAGAGAGTCAAGGTATTCTATCTTATTCTTCCATTTTGTTTTTCTGGTGTTGTTGCAACTTGCAACTCTAAATGTGCATGTAAATAATTTTAGGCATATATATTAACTAAAAACACACCAAGGACATGATTGGCTCCTTAAGTGGGGATGGTGATATCCTCCCAACCAGAGTTCAATTCCTGATAAGTGTGTGTTTTGTCCCATCAAATAGTGTGGCTTTTATGGCCATTTTGTCTATATGAGTCTGCGTTTTCTCTAAAGTCTGATACAATATCCCACATCTTTACACGTGCTCAATTCTCATCCCTTAAGTTATTATAGAAGCATTTTCTTCTTCTACTTCACCTTTCTATGTTCCTAGTGATTGAAAGATATATGGATTTGGCATGGTTCAATTATTCATATGAATAATAGTATGAACGTTGATGTTTCCATGACTGTTTTTTTTGTTAATTTATAAGTTCTCTTATGTTGTTTATTTTCAATGTCCTAAGAAAATGGTTTGAGGTTATCGCTAACGACTTGGTGTATATACAATATTTGTACATCATATTTTGTTTGTCTTAAATGACTCTGGAAGTAAAGGGTTCTCTATGTGTTTTTTCCATTAGTAACATGTTTCCTTTGATTGACAACACTATGATCATCCTATCAATTCATACGTGGGGAAAGCACTATGATTTTCCTATCATGTAATATGTGGGCAAGCACTTTCTCTACTATTAACATTACATGTTATATGTTGAATCCTATGTCCATGAAGTAGAACAAAGATTATTCATCGTTAGTCTCAAATTTTATCTATTCTGTGTCTTAAGCTAATGCAGTGAACAACAATAGAGTGCTTGGGGTAGAAGCTTGCTTATCTCAGGCCCTTTTCCGTCATATTTTACCTATTTAACAAATTTCCTTACTATCATTCCTTCATTAGTTTCACAAACATCAAGCTAATCATTATTGTTTTGTAGTTCGCTAGGTTCTTCTTCTCCATTCCATTGAAGATTGATATAATAAGACTTGTTTTCCAATGTTTTAGAACTTGAAAGGCCTTCCCCCTTGAGCAATGGATGTGGAAAGACCTTTCAATGACTGGATGCAGCTGAAGATGTTCCATATTATTCTCTTTCATCTACTAGTACCCCATCTGAGTTCACATGCATGCCCACCATTTCAGGTTTCAAAATTCTTCTATATCTACGACTGTTTTCAGTAGACTCCCATCTCAACATTGTTTATTCTGGTCAAAACTTGTTTAAAATCACTATCATCCTGGATCGAAGAGTTCCCCTCTTTTTTAAATTGAATTCAAAAACAAGTATGTCTGCATCCTCCAATTTTGAGAGGCATGTGTGGTGGCGATTTATGTTTGTACCATTTATTTTTCTCTTTCCACCAAATTTTTTATCAACTACCATCTCTAGCCTATACACACCATTGAATGGGTGTGTATTTGTGGCATACCAATGTACTTCAACACCTCCAACATCTTCATTTTTTGTAATGACCTTTATAACTATAGCAACCTAGAATGGATAGCCATTGGAATCTCCATCTGCTAGCACTGCGATCATGAAAACCTCCTTAATATCCTATACTAAACCCCTATAAAGGTCTTCCATGGCTTCACGTTGTGCATGGGATCTTCTAGAACCAATATACATTTCTATTTCCTCTACCTGTGAAGAATTTATAATACCTTAAGATTGTTGTTGTTCAACAATGTTTCTTTCCTCATGTTCATTTGACACATTCTGTGGCCAAATAAATGGAGTTTTCAAAGGTATATCTTCATTTGTTGTTCTTGAAACGATATCACTTTGATTATTGAAAAAATTCTCCCACCAAACTGAATGAGAAATATCAATGTACTCATATGTATATCTAATACATTTTTTAATTTCTTCCAGTAAATTAGAATAATTTATATCTTTGTTTTGTTTGCGTGCATTATGAACTTCATCAATTGACTGTAATAACAATATATTTGACACAAATATTGGATGATTTGGAATGAACTTCATAAATTCCAAACCTGGTGATGATGCCCATTCTGCAGTAGTTGAATATTTGGCCCATATTAGTGTTTTCACATAAAATTTTGATATGAAATTGATGTTGGAAGCTAATGCCATTAAGTTGTTCAATTTGTTTCTCCTCACCACGTGATCGCAAAATAAAACTTCGCATGTCAACAATTTCTTCCAACAAATCCAAAATAGGCTCTAGCATGTATCATTTCTTAATACATTCAATTAATGATGGTGAGCTCCCAACATCCTTCCTCCTTAATGTGACTGAAAAATGACTGAAAATATAATCACTATGGTCATGAGTTTTCCCAACAAGAAGGAAACCAACCTTTACCTTTTGAAAAATTATCAATGTAACAAGCATGTTTAGATATCTAAAAACAATCTGATTTTTCTTTTCATGGCAAGTGTTGTCCAATTGTAGATACAAAACTTCAGGAAGATTACTAGACTAATGAGAAAACACATCACGAATTATGGTTATTTTCAGATTTGCATCATTATGAATATTTGGAACTGTGAAATATATCCTTGGAAACATTTTCCTATTGAAGACCATACAACCGACCAAGTGATAATGAATAAAATCTTACTCCTGTAAATTTTTGGGTGTGCAAACAAAATGTGGTAGAAGTCTTTTCTTCTCATCCACACCATTAATTATCAAACCCAAATATTTATTTTTATTGTCATAACACTTCTTTCGATGGTTTAACAACTTTTTCCTTTCACTTGTTTGTTGTTCATGATGCTTTTGAAGCGCTTTGACAATGGAACCTACACAACATAAAAGAAAGTCATTAATAAATGCATTGTCGAAGTTGATCACTATACAATTTTAAAAATTAATGTTATGAATTCTTACCTCTTTCTGCCCCTTCACATTTATCCCTTTTTTATTTAAGAGAATCACATGTACTGCAAATCCCCAACCTTTTCTTCTTAGGAATATGGACATTGTTGAATTCTTTCTTCCATATATTCACAAAATATTGATATGTAATAAATCGATCATTTCCTTTAACACCTTCTGCATATTCTTTGTATAAGTTGTAGATTTACCATCATGAGAAATTATTTGGAATATGTGTTTTCTCTCTATTTGGAATACACTCTCCATGCTTTGAAAATAATTCTTTCATCCATTATTGGAAATAATACTTGGGGGGGGGGGGGGGTGAATCACTATTATCAGATCAATAATTTAATTTCCCAAATAGATTTGTATATGCTACTTCAGCTAAGTGAACTAGCGTGTATACGCGACTGTACTTAAAGCAACCAACGTATATGCAGAGAAATTTTGATTTACCCAATTTATCATGCATTGAACTTTAACCAGTATACAAATATTTATTAGATAATGTAGTAAAAGAAGAATAAAGCATCACACATAAGCAACACACATGAACACCAAGATATAAGGTGGAAACCCAATGTGGGTGAAAACCACCTGCTGCTGTCGTCTCTGTCTTCTTTTAATAATAAGAAATTTTGTTTAGAATCTTTTACTGGTGTAGACTTATACTAGTATGCAGGCTTCTACCTGTAGAAGTTTACAACCTTCTCTCGTTCCCTAGCTTCTACTGGAAGGGAACTAAAACCCCCTAACTCTTTTACTAGCCGATATGTTTACTAGTATGCAGGCGGCGACCTACAGAAGGCTACGAACTTCTTTCTTTGTCCAAGGACCACGTTTCATAAATTTTTAGACTCGATCCATCAACAAAATCATGACTACAATTCAATCATCAAATACATCTACATCAACCAATCATTGAGACTCAATCATCACTTTCTGAATCAGCCACAACTGAATCAATCAATCACTTTGACAACCCATCATTAAATCACAATCAATCTGATCATTCAGAATACTCTCACCAGAATGCAGTAACCAAAACCCAAACTAGAACCTAGAACTCTACAACAGCAAATAGAAACAACTGAAACATACTTTTTAATGTATATGTTACTTCCATGTGTCGAACCTGCATGTATACGCACTTTTCTCAAAGCCAACCAGCATATACATCTGCAAATATTAATTGATAATTCTGTAGTTATTCGAGACTTCAGTTATACCCAAATCATAATATTTATAGAATAACACATACATCAGTATTTAGATCTAGACTATACTTGATCAAACTACATAATGATAATTCATTTCAAGCCTTAAGATCCAAATCCATCATTAGATCTTATCCTTCATCAACCGTTAAGGTTCATCCATGGTTCAAATCAAGCACAACACCATAAGCCAATAACCTACATACTAGATCTCACACTTCATCAGATATTCGATACTTGCACACTTGACCTAATGATCTTCTCATGCTTTTATTGTTTTAGGCCTTTCACAATACCATGGACCAAAACCACTTAGGACCAATACCTTGGACCAAATACCTAGGGTAAATACCTTGGACCAGATACCTTGGACCAATACCATGGATCAAAATACCATGGACCAAATACCTCGGACCAAAAACATAGTTTTCCAAGGTATACGTGCTTTTCCTTCTGTGAAAGTGCGTGTGTACATATATGCTACTTGTGGTGAGTGAACCTGCATGTATACATAGCTTGGTCAAGGTGAACCTATGTATACCTCTCTTTCTTCATTCTGTTTAGTGTGATATGTAATTCTTTGCTATTAACCTGTTGTACTATGATCTTTCATCTGAGTGAGTTGCCATCAAGGACAACACCTGCATCATAATGCCAGCAATCCCCCCCTTTGGACTTGATGGCAACAACAACACCAAGTCACTCTCCCCCTTTGACATCAAGGACAAAGGGTCATGCTCCCCCTCCGTACATGCTGAATTCTTTGATATGTTGAAATGTACTGATTGAGATCCCATGATTGAGTCCATGCTCCCCCTAAGCACAAGCAAAGTCTGCAAAAATATTTTCTAAAAGAATAACATGACTCTATACATACATCACCAATGACCTTCCTATCACTAATGACTCATACATACATCCATCTCCCAACCAAGTGGGGATATACCAATTGTTTATACATGACAAAAACAAGAAATATTACATCATCCATCCCATGTAAAGTGGGGATATAAATTACATCATTTGTCCAAGAGGACCCATTCAAATGTATGAGAAGACATATCACACCCTAGACTTTTACATGATTTGAGCAACCAATGATATAAATATCTGAAGCCATAGCTTGACTCAACAACCATAATGCCAAAAATGCTGAATGTATGTGAAGGCTAATTCTCCCCCTAAACTGGTGCTACCTATGCATTGTTAGCAGGTCAAAGATCAAGGCATCTTTGTTAGTCAGATAAAATTAATGAACAAAGCACATCATCAATATTAGTCAGAGCACCCATATCAGTGCCCGCCCCACTGTTTTTCTTACCTGAAAAACATATATGCTCCTTGGCCCACAGAAACCTACGTGTCTATGCATCTTTACTTTAGGAAACACGCGTATAATGACCCTTTTCTTAAAAGTTTGATTTAACAGTAGGATGATGCAGCAACTACTCCCAGCTTTGTTTGAGATATTCAAATGTCTCTCTGGCAATGGTTTAGTGAATATATCAACAACCTATTCTTCAGAGGGAACATATTCCAATTTGACCTTTTGTTCAAGAACTTGTTCATGTAGAAAATGGTATTTGATGGGTATGTGCTTGGTCTTGGAGTACATGACTGGATTCTTTGAGATACTGATGGCACTTGTATTATCACATAGAATGGATATGGGTGGAGTGCATGTGATCTGAATGTCTTGAAATGTTTGCATCATCCAAAGTAGTTGTGTGCAGCAAGATGCAACAACCACATATTCTGCTTCAGCTGTAGATAACACAATTGAACTTTGTTTCTTGCCGAACCAAGCCACTAACTTGGAACCCATATAGAATGCACCACCACTAGTACTTTTTCTATCATCAACACTTCCTGCCCATTCTGCATCTGTATATGCATGAAGAGTAAGATCTGTACCTCTAGGATACCATAAACCAAAGTTCAGTGTTCCTTGAAGATATTTGAAAATCCTTTTGACCGCCTGAAGGTGTGATTCCTTTGGATTTGCTTCGAATCTTCCAACTATTCCTATTGCATGCATGATGTCAGGTCGGGTACCTGTTAGATAAAGCAGACTGCCAATCATGGATTTGTAAGTTGGTTGATGTGCTGCTATTGATTCATCATTTGAGCTAAGACTGCATCCTGCTACCATTGGGGTACATACCAGTTTTGAATCTTCCATGCCGTACTTTTTCAAGATCTGTTTGAGATATTTGGTTTTTGAAAGAAAAATACCATATTTATTTTGTTGAACTTGTAGACCAAGAAAATAGGTAAGCTCACCAAGCAAGGACATTTCAAATTCTCGCTGCATTACTGAAGCAAAGTTCTAACTCATGGATTCTTCATTGCTACCAAAAATGATATCATTGACATAAACAACAATTATTAGCTATTTATCAGTGTCAATCTTTGTATATAGATTGTTATCTACTGACCCTTTTGAAAAACCCTTTTGGTGTAGATATTTGTCAAGGCAATAATACCAGGCTCTTGGAGCCTGTTTTAGACCACAGAGAGCCTTTCTGAGTCTGCATACAAGTTTTTCGTCATTTCCAAGAATGAATCCTTCTGGTTGTTCAATATAGACTTCTTCTTCTAAATATCCATTAAGGAATGCATATTTTACATCCATTTGGTATATTTTGAATTTATGAAAGCTAGAAAGAGCAAGAAACTTCCTTATGGCTTCAAGTCTAGCAACAGGTGCAAATACTTCTTCAAAATCTATACCTTCTTGTTGAGCATACCCTTTACAAACAAGTCTGGCCTTGTTTCTAATAACTTTTACATTTTCATTCAGCTTGTTTTTGAATACCCATTTAGTTCCTATGATATTCTTATCATGAGGTATAGGAACTAATTCCCAAGTATTATTCTTTTCAATTTCCTCAAGTTCTTCATTCATGGCCTTGACCCAACATTCATCTTTGCATACTTCATTTACATTTTGAGGTTTAGTGGAGGATAGTAATGCTAGATAGCTTGAGGTTTCTATAATAATTCTTCTTGTCTGTACACTTGCCTCTTTTTCCCCTAAAATTTTAGTTTCTGGATGTTTTTTCTGAACATACCTGGACGAAGTCTTTCCTTATACCGTTATCTCTTCTTTTGGTGCTTCATTCATTTCTTCTTCAGAATCATTGTGATTTGGTGTGGGAAAATAATCCCCATCTTTTTCATTGTCATAATCTTTGGTTTTTATCTGTTTTGGATTTTTGCATGCTTCATCAGCTACAACATCAATACTTTCAACAATTTTCCCAAGTCTTTTATTATAACATTTATATCCTTTACTTCGAGAAGAGTGACCAAGAAGAATACCTTCATCTACTTTGGGCTCAAAGTTATCAAGTTTTTCATCAATCCTTTTGATATAGTGTATTCTTCCAAAAACTTTAAAGCATTTTACCATAGGAGTCTTGCCATACCAAAGTTCATGTGGAGTTTGAGTGTTGTTTACCCAAACATTTGCTTCGTTGAGAATAGTTACGGCGACGAATGCAGCTTCACCATCGAAGGTTGCATGAGTTCTATATTCATTTAGCATAGCTCGAGCCATTTGTTGAACAATTATGTTCATTCTTTCTACCACTCCATTTTGCTGAGGAGTCCTTGTGGAGAACTGCCTTTTTATTCCATGTCGTTCACAAAAGTCAAAGAATTCATCAGAGGTAAACTCCCTTCCTCGATCAGATCTGAGGCATTTGATTTTGTGATCTGGTTCATTTTCAACCAAAGCTTTGAAGGCTTTAAACTTTTCAAATGCTTCATATTTATGCTTTAGAAGACCTATCCAACACATTCTGGAAAAATCATCAATGAACAAAATAAAGTATTCTTCTCCATGAGGTGACTTTTTCCTTGATGATCCACATAAATTAGTATGAACAAGTTCAAGAGGCTTACTAGTTGACCCTTATTTTTCAATGAAGTGAGATGTGGTTTGCTTACTGAATTGACAAGGTTTGCATATTGTATTTTTAGGAATGTTGATATCTGGAAGAGCATGAACAACATGGAATCTGCATGCTTTTCTTATTTGAGAAAAGCATAGATGTCCCAATCTTCTATGCCATAGCTAGTTTCCATCATTTTTGCTTAGATAGCATTGTTGTTGTCCTCCCTTGAGTATGTATAAGTTGTTTGGAGTTCTTGTACCTTTGATCATGGTTTCTCCTGTATCAAGCTCATGAAAAACACATCCATTTGATCAAAACACCACTTCATTTCCTTGATCACACATTTGACTGACACTCAATAGGTTATGCTTTAGATCGTCTACATACATAACATTCCCAACTTTAACCTTTTCTTTCAAGAAAACAGAGCCATTACCTTTTATGGCAATAGGAGTGTCGTTTCCAAATGAGACATTCTTTTCCTTTTCTAAGGCATTATATGAGTGAAGTTTTTCTTTGTCACCTGTCATGTGTTTTGGGAATCCACTGTCGATGTACCACTGATTTTCTTTTCCTTCTACATACAAGGCTATACCAAATCTTTCTGTTTGAGGTTCTTTCCTTCTCCATATTTTGCAATTTAATGGAGTTTACTCCTTTTGAGATGTTTTCCAAAATTTTCTCTTGTATTCAGATTCTTCATGGCCAAAGTTGTTACAGATTGAGCATTCTATTTCATTTTCAAGAAGAGAAAAGCTATTATAGGATCTTTTCTTGATCCCTGTCACATTCCTTTGATTTCATGCCTCTCTAGTCATGATGGTTTTGTAAGAAACACATTGAGCAACTTTGTGTCCAAAATTATGACATGAGAAACATTGACCATTAAAGAAATTCCTGCAATAATCAAATCTATTGACCTGGTGATTGTAATTTCTATTGATATTCATCTTTTAAGAAAATTGAGTATGCTTTACCTGAGGTTGGTTGTGGCTTCTGTTCCTCCTTGAAGCAAATTGAGCCTCATTTACTTGGTGATATGCTTTATGCCTTTGCTGACGATTTCCATACAATTGTTCTTTGCTCCATCAAGGTAGCTTTTAGTGGAGGTTGACGACTTCTGTGATTGAGATGCTTCTTCAGTATATCCAAGACCTGACTTTATCAGAGGAGAACACTTCACTTTGATAATTTCATTTAAGGTTTCTGATCTTTTTACTTGGTGATATGCTTTATGCCTTTGCTGACGATTGCCATACAATTGTTCTTTGCTCCATCAAGGTAGCTTTTAGTGGAGGTTGATGACTTCTGTGATTGAGATGCTTCTTCAGTATATCCAAGACCTGACTTTATCAGAGGAGAACACTACACTTTGATAATTTCATTTAAGGTTTCTGATCTTTTAGCAAATCTAATATTGAGAGGATTTTTTTTCTCAAGATCCTTTCGTAGACACACAGTTTCATATTCTAGGTTTTCATTGTGTTTTTCTCTTTCAACAAGTTGGTATGTCAAGGTATCTATAATCATATTCTTTTCTTCTAAACATATTTTGAGTTTAGAGATTTCTTCATGAAGGTCACCTTCTTCTAAAGCATCCCAAAAATGATCATCGTCATAAGCCATTAGAAGTCTATAGTGATTACTATTTTCATCTTCATCACTATTTGATAAACGATTGCTACCTTCATGAGTATAGTAACTCTTTTTACTTACACTTTATTTTCTATTCCATTTTGAAGATACCTTCCCTTTATCATATTTATCTTTATGAGGACATTTGGCAGCATAATGACCGACTCTATCACAGGCAAAACATTTGAAGTTTATTTTACCTCCAAATCTTCTGAAACCTTGTTGAAGCTTCTTGACAAAGTTTACCTCATCTTATTCTTCTGAAATATGTCTTGATTCATTGAGTTCTTCCTTTCCTTTTGTTGAAGCTTTAAATGTGGCTTCTCTCATATCTGATGGGCCTCCTTTTCTCATCTCAAAGGTAATTAAGATTTTGTGAAGCTATGTCATAGTGATAGTCTATAGACCCTGTTTTTCTTCTATAGCAGATACTTTTGATTCAAATTTAGTAGACAAGGATCTTAAAACTTTCTCAACTAAGGTAACTTCCTTTATCTCTTCACCCAGATTCTTCATACAATTAACAACCTCATCTATACGTAAGAAGTAACTAGCTATACTTTCATCATTGTGCATCTTAAGAGTTTCATACTGAATTTTGAGAGTTTGTAGTTTGGCACGTTCTACTTGAGAGTCTCCTTCGTAGCTTAGAACAATTTTGTCCCATATTTATTTGGATGATTTGAGCTACATAACTTTGACAAACTCTGATTGTGATAGACTTCCCAATAATGTATTGACAGCCATGGCATTGGTTTCATATTGCTTTTTACTGCCATCTCTGTAGGAATTGTTGATGGAAATATATATCCTCCTTCCACGATTTCCCAGATATACGTTCCAAGTGATTGTAGATAGGTTGTGGTTCTTATCTTCCAATAAACAAAGTTGCTTCCATCAAAGATTGGCAATCTGATGGACCACACACTTTCTTGATTACTCATGATGATGGACCTCCCTTCAAACGATCAAGCTTCTTCTGAAGGACTTGCTCTGATACCAATTGTTGGAAATAATACTGAGAGGGGGGTTGAATCAATATTATCAGACTAATAATTTAATTTCCCAAACAAATTTGTATATTCTACTTCAGCTAAGTGAACTAGCGTGTATGTGACTTTACTTAAACCAACCAACGTATATGCAGAGAATTTTTGATTTACCCAATTTATCATGCATTGAACTTTAACCAGTATATCAAAGATTTATTAGACAGTGTAGTAAAAGCAGAATAAAGCATAGCACATAAGGAACACACATGAACACCAAGATATAAGGTGGAAATCCAATGTCGGTGAAAACCACCTACTGCTATCGTCTTTGTCCTCTTTTAATAATAAGAAAATCTATTTACAATCTTGTACTAGTCCAAACTTATACCAGTACATAGGCTTCTACCTGCAGAAGGTTGCAACCTTCTCTTGTTCTCCAGCTTCTACTAGAAGGGAGCTACAACCCCCTAACTCTTGTACTAGCTGATATGTTTACTACTATGTAGGCAGTCACCTACAGAATGTTATGACCTTCTTTCTTCCTCCAAGGACCATGTTTCATAAATTTTTAGACTCGATCCATCAACAACATCATAACTGGAATTCAATCATCAAATACAAGTGCATCAACCAATCACTGAGACTGAATCATCACTTTCTCAATCAACCACAACTGAATCAATCAATCACTTTCACAACCCATTGTTAAATAATAATCAATCTGATCATTCAGAATACTGTCACTAGAATATAGTAACCAAAACCCAAACCAGAACCCAAAACTCTACAACAACAAATACAAACAACTTAAACATACTTTACAAGGTATATGTTAGGCACCTATCCTACTAGTGTAACCCCTTATTATTATTAGTACAACCCCATTATTATATTGTTGTACCCATGTAGTCCCCATATTGTTACTATTGTGCCCCATAGAAGCCCACTATTGTTATTATTGTGCCCTCACATTATTATTGTTATGTCGGCTCTGATTATATTATAACCCCTTAGACTCCTATATATAGAAAGGAGGTCTTGTCATTTGTATCATATAAGAATTGTTCATTTGTGTAATGTAAAGGAGGTTGCCCCCTTGAAGAGGCTGAATTCTAAGGTGTTGATCTATCTTTTATATCTTTTTGTGAGCTGGTTTCATAACATTTGGTATCAGAACTTTGGATTCTAGGGTTTTGCTGCTCCAGACAGGTCATCGTAGCATTTTCGCTATACTTTTTTTCTGCAATGTTTCAGATGCTAAAAAAAAAACCCATTTGACCCGAAATCGTGATTAACCTCGGGTCAGAATTTTAGAGCATCTAGGGCTCTATTGGTGGAGATATGTTTTGATGAAGTTGGCCTTTTTGAACACTACTGGATTTCATTCAAAACAAGTGACCTGGTGAAAATAGTCATAACTTTTGTTTTGAGCGTCAGATTGAAATGTTGTAAGCAGTTACAAAAAGAGGATAGACTATAGTGTCCTATGTATATTTTTCAGATCTAAAGGTCAAAACAGTGACACTTGGCATTCATACAAGTTCACCTTTCTGAAAAGGTCTATAATCAGGTCACCGTGGGAGATTTGGCATAACTCTTCCATGGAGAATCCAATTTTGATTAGACTGGTGGAATTGGAAATAGGATGAACTGTAGGGCACAATTTTAGAACTAGAAGATCCGAAATTACATAGTTACATTCGTTTCAAGATCAAGCTCCTAAAATCAAGAAAAAGCGAGATGAGGAAGTTTGATGGCAAGGATCTGGTAAATTGGATACTACAGATGGAGAAATATTTTGATATACATGGTGTACCACTGTTACAAAAGGTATGTATTGCATCTAATTAGTTAGAACCGAATCAAATTTTATGGTATAAAGGAATTTGTTCTCTTAAACCACTTGTCATGTGGTCAATTTTCATAGAGCAAATGATAGCACATTATGAGGATATAAAGAGAAACACCTTCTTTAGCCAATTGATAAATATCAAACAACAGTGTTCAATGGAAGAGCACATTGAGGACTTTCAAAAATTGAATATAATGGAAAATGATATTCCAGAGAAATAGGGGGTTGATGTCTCCATAGGGACTTTAAAGGATAACATTCAACATGAGGTTCGTCTTTGGGAACCTGCTTCATTGGAGAAGGCATTCAGGTTGGCACGAAAAGTTGAAAGCAAAATTATGGAAACAATTAATTCTACCCCTCACAACTATAAACATGGAAGTTTTGTTTCTCCTAGACTTCCACAACATAGAAGGGTGACACCACAAAAATTGGAAGAAAAAAGAGAAAAAGGCTTTGTTACAATTGTGATAGCAAATGTACTAAAGGTCATAAGTGTGCCGAGAAGAAATTATTTTACATAGATTATGAAGAGGAAGAAGAAAAGGATCAAGAAACATCAAAAGAAGATGATATACACCAGGAACCAACCCCAGGGAAAGGAGAAATGAATCTGACCATACCTCGTAAAGAATTGGAAGAAATTTACATTCCTCAAACTCTAAAGATAGAATGACATATCAAGAAGAAAAAGGTTCAAGTAGTGAAAGATCACATCGAGAATCAACAACAAGTTCTCCAACTTTTAAAGGATAATGCCAATTTGATGCAGAATCAAATAAAACAACAGGTAGATCAACATCACAGTGAAAAATGTTTTGATGTAGGTGATTGGGTTTTTTTATGGCTACATCTCAAGCAAGCTATTTATGGGAATGAAATGTTGGCAATACTACAAGCACTTAAGAAATGGAAAACTTACCCAATGGGAAGACATTTCAAGGTAAAAATGGATCATGATAGTCTTAAATACTTTCTAGAACAAATATTATCTTTAGAAGAACAGAAAAGATGGGTCACAAATATGTTGGGTTATGACTTTGACATCATCTATAGAAAAGGGAAGAAAATTTTTGTTGCAGATGCACTCTCAAGAAAGGATGAGGATGTGGAAACATTGTTTTGTGTTATTTCTATTATCCAACTAGGTTGGATAAACGAAGCAAGGGATGAATGGAAGAAGGATGAAGAAGTGTGGCCACTCATTCAAAAGTTGCAGAAGATCCCAACTCAAGCAATATTGCTGGTACTTGAAGAGGAAGGAAAAATCATATTAGAAACTAGAGAAGTCATAGAAACAAGAACCCGACAACTACAAAATTGATCAATTTCAGAGTATCTCATCAAGCGGAAGAACATACCTCCTGAAGATTTCACATGGGAGGACAAAAATTTTATACAAAATCATGAAGAACTACTCAAGCATTGACGACAACACCTTTTGAAGGAGAGGGGCGTGTTAGGCCCGTATACTACTAGTGTAACCCCTATTGTTATTATTACAACCCCCTTATTATATTATTGTACCCATGTAGTCCCCATATTGTTACTATTATGCCCCATAGAAGCCCACTATTGTTATTACTGTGCCCTTACATTATTATTGTTATGTCAGCTCTCATTATATTATGACCCCTTAGACTCCTATATATAGAAAGGAGGTCTTGTCATTTCTATCATCTAAGAATTGTTCATTTGTGTAATGTAAAGGAGGTTGCCCGCTTGAAGAGGCTGAATTCTAAGGTGTTGATCTATATTTTCTATATTTTTGTGAACTGGTTTCATAACAATATACGCTACTTCCATGTGTCGAACTTGCGTGTATACATGCTTTTCTCAAAGCTAACAATTGTATACATCTGCAAATTTTAACTCATAATTTTGCAGTTATTCCAGACATCAGTTATATGCAGATCATAATATTTATAGAATAACACATGCGTCAATATTCAGATCTAGGCTATCCTTGATCAAACCACATAAAGATAATTCATTTCAAGCCTTAAGATCCCGATCCATCATTAGATCTTATCCTTCATCAACTGCTAAGGTTCATCCTTGGTTTAGATCAAGCACATCACCATAAGCCAATAACCTGCACACTAGATCTCACACTTCATCAGATATTCGATACTTGCACACTTGGCCTAATTATCTTCTCCTCCTTTTATTGTTTTAGGCCTTTCTCAATACCATGAACCAAAACCACTTAGGAGCAATACCTTGGACCAAATACCTAGGGTCAATACCTCAGACTAGATACCTTGGACCAATACCATGGATCAAAATACCATGGACCAAGTACCTCGGATGCAAAACTTAGTTTTCCAAGGTATACGTGCTTTTCCTTCTGTGAAAGTGCGTGTGTACGTATACGCTACTTGTGGTTAGTGAACCTGCGTGTATAAGCAATTTGGTCAAGGTCAGCGTGCGTATACCTCTCTTTCTTCATTCTGTGTAGTGTGATCTGTAATTCTTTGCTGTTAACCTGTTGTACTGTGATCTTTCATCTGAGTGAGTTGCCATCAAGGAAAAAACTTGTATCATAATGCCAACATCCATGACATTGCAGTATTTGATAATGGCCCAACATGTCGTTTATGATGTACTTCTGAATAAAATGTGGGATCCTTTTCCAAATTTTCTTGGATTCTTGACATACTAAAATTACCCAGTGAATGAAACAATTTGAAAGCCTTTCTACAGAAAATTAAAGACCTAGTATGATAATCATACCTAACAATGTAGATTGCATGCACCCCACCAAATATTAATTTTGCATGCTTTTATTCATTGACAAATATCTCTTCCTTTTCTTCAGTGCAAACTGGAAATCCATATGTTTCAAGCAATCTTTTTGACAACATTCACTTGAAATTGGAGCACTGATAGAACTTCTTCTCATGAGATATTTGTCTCTACCCCTTGTATAACTAGAACATCTTGGATTGATACAAAAAGGTCTTCTCATACTCCTCGATACAGTATTTGTTGGCAACATCTCTATCATTGAATCATCATCTGTGTAAGTATTTTCATCATCATTAGGAGGAATATTATCATCACTATGATCATTTGGGATTTTGAAATACTGATTTGGAGGATATTATTCATCTTTCCCTTTGTCATTCCTACCCTAGTAGTCCTTAGAATTATGACTAAATACAAAATTTGACTTGATGTTTATTGGATATAATTTATCATGTGCATTGTTAGTGCTGCTCTCATAGCCCATACGATTAGGACTACGTGGAAAATGTGACTCTTTACTTACTCGAAATTCTTCATCATACCCTTCGTCACTGCTACTCTCATAGTCCTTAGGATTAGGACTAAGTGCTTCATCCTGCCCTTCATCACTACTACTCTCATAGTGCTTAGGATTAGGAATAGGTGGAAAATGTGACTCTCTATTTATTGGAATTTCATCATCCTCTCCTTCATCACTACTACTCTCATAGCCCTTAGGATTAGGAATAAGTGGAAAATGTGACTCTTGATTTATTGGGAATTATTCACTGTAGCCTTCATCACTGTTGCTCTCATAGTCCATAGGATTAGGACTAAGTAGAAACTATGACTCTCGATTTATTGGAAATTCCTCATCTTTGCCTTCATCACTGCTGCTCTCATAGTTCATAGGATTAGTACTAAGTGGAAACTGTGGCTCTCAATTTATTGTAAATTCTTCATCCTAGATTTCATCACTGCTGCTGTCATAGTCCACAAGACTAGGACTAAGTGGAAACTGTGGCTCTCGATTTATTGGAAATTCTTCATCCTCACCTTCATCATTGCTACTCTCATAATCCATAGGATTACTTCTAAGTGGAAACCATGACTTTCTATTTATTTGAAATTCTTCATCATTATCATCATCACTATTGGTCTCATAGTACATAGGATTAGGACTAAGTTGAAATTGTGACTCTTTATTTATTTGAAATTCTTCATCATGCTCTGCATCACTGCTACTCTCATAGTCCATAGGATTATGACTAAGTGGAAACATTGAATCTTTATTTATTTTAAATTCTTCATCGTGACCTTCATGAGTACTAATCTCATAGTCCTTAGGATTAAGACTAAGTGGACTATTTGACTCTCTATTCATAGATAATTTCTGTTATATTCATCAATATGAATAGAGTTGTTATGCAACGAAAGTGTTGATGCTTCATAAAGCAAAACCTCACTATCAGAAGAAGCCATGCCTTTCAAATAGAAGAGGTTGGATGATACAAATGTACTCTCTCCTAATAATAATATATATCTTAATGAACATTTACCTCCAAAGTGTCACGCGGAAAGAGTCAATTTTGCGGACAAAACCAACCTCCCTAGAAGCTAAGGCTTTCTAGTGACAAACAAGACAATTAAGCACTATCTTTCCCTAAATATGCATTTAGAATACAAGCAATCAGGTGTTTAAAACATACCTTTAGTCCAACGATGTTCGTAGCAGTCCAGCCTCTCTAATCCAGATGAGCTCCTCCTTCTCTTCAAAACCTGCATTCACTAACAAGCAAACGATTACATAGCACCTGAATAACTCATAAAATAAAACATATTCATCATAAAGACCAAGGAGTATATGAAACAAATTATATATAACAACTTGTTGAGAAAAATGAACTTATTTGTATTAAGTGGAAACAAAAGAAACCATTACAACCAGTGCCTTGGTGTTGTGCAGGTCCCTCCCAGGGTCCAGCAAGAGTTTTCCTTTACTTTGATCAGCTCACCCACTTCCAAATGAAGCTAAGAAAGGATGGGAATCTCTCCTCTCAAGCTCTATAAGGGAGTCCTAATTTCAGCAGCATCTACCCTTAGGAATGTTCAGCTTTCAACCTCCCCTCCCTCTGGCCCAATGCCTGTATTTATAGTGCTTTGGAGGAAGTTAATCAGGTCCACCATCAATGAGATAAGCTCCTCTTTCAAAGGGGTAGCTACCCTCTTCATGGGATAAGTTCCTCTTTCATTGGGATGCATGAACCATCTAGAGGCGCTCAATCCACGTCAAACCATCTTCTAGAATGCTCTAGAATCGACCACAAGTAACTTTTTGAAGTAAAACTTGCGCCTTTTGACCTTTACAAGAGTACGCACCCAGCCCTTTACAGACAGAGCGTACAAGTACGCGGGTATTGTGAACTTGAGGTGCGTACACGCAGGTAAGGGTAAGAGAAACTGCGTAACCAGAGTTATATTGACTTTTAAAGACTTTCTCTCTTTTTTGGAGTTTGACATGAGGAGCAGAGGTATAAGACTTGCCAAGGAGGAAAATATGACTATTGATGGAGCCATACTGACTGCAAATAGTCATGGTGACAAATTTTAGTGTAACAGATTGCCCCCTAAAGTGCGAAGCCTGTACTAGATTAGGGTTTTATATCATCTAGGAAGGGTGAAGCACTTTATCATTTCGAGGATTATCTTGTGGAGAGCCCGGTTGGAACCTGCAAATACTCAACACAAAATACATATATGAGATCATATCATCGCTGAGGTAGGCATTCCCATACTCAGATCAAAAACTTTAACTAACAAACTAACTACTGCTGTGATACAGGAATGATTTCGCAGTACATCATAATCATAGACTCATGTAGACACAGTATGGATGCAGCCATCTGTTTATCATTAGTCTACTGTATAATGAATACAAAACTCCTCGCAGCCTGGATGGCGGAAACTAGATCCAGGGTCTTCATTTCTACTTCGCGAAATACTACGATTCTATCCATGTGAATAAATGATTTGATGTCGAATATGGTAGAAACCACTTGATTACCACTCAATGATGTAAACTATTAACAAGTGTGAGAGAGACCACTAGTGATGTCAATGGTTCTCAAAGTACCCAGTACAATCCGTGAGATGTGAATGAATGTGTTGATGTCAAACATGTCACAGAATCCTTCGATCGAAAGTCAATGATGTAAACTATCGTCAAAGGCGGGAAACCTGCCATTGAGGCATGCAGATTTCAAGGTACTGACGATTCCTAGATCATCTTTCTAGATAATGTGCTGATGTCGATAGAAAGTGATCCGTTGCAGGGAAGCCCACAACACGAAATCATAGATCAAGTTGAAGAAATGTAGCTGTAAGGACTGACTCAGGGATGGTCGAGATGGATGACAGGTATTTTGCAGATGAATGGTTTATTTGCAGTGACCTATTGAACACATAACGACACAACAGATGGCTTGGTGACAATTGACCCAAAGTTAATACCCAGAAACCGGCTGAAGACTTTCAATGTGGTTTGATCAACTGTTAGGCAAAGGATTTCCCAACCCAGGTGAATGAAAAGTGTCATGTTCAAGAGTGGTGATAAGGTTTCTTCGAGACAAAGGATAGAAAATAGGCTCATTTTTCTCTCTTTTCCCCCACCATTTCTGGAAAGTACCTCTTTATTTTTTTACAAGCTTGAGGAGGATAACATTTTCTTGATTATAAGCTCATCCTTCGGATGAGTCCAACTTAGTTTAGATTCAAACCCTAAGAAGGAGTGGTTCGTTCCTGTTTGTAATCGAACAGGTCCTTTACTGTGAAATTTTAACGAGTCCAGTATAGGAGAAATTCGGCGTTTTTCAATTTTAGAGAGTCTGAAAAAACGTAAGAAGACTCCAGGTTTGACCTTTTTCATAAATTTGTGTCTCCCAAGCCCGAAAAAGTATAAAATAATACTTGAGAGAACCGCTTGATCTTTTACGACCAAGGAGTACTTTTCGTTATTAGTGTCACTGATCCGAAAAAGTAAAAAAGCGATCAACGACACGTCATTTTATAACCAATATCGAATTAGAAACGACAAAAATCCGGCAATCTTTTCGTATTTTTACGGTCGGAAAAGAGTTGTAAGTAGACCATCTTTTAATTCCATTTTAACAAGTGTAAAAGAAACGCTCGGCAATCTTTTCATGTTTTTACGGTCAAAAAAGGGCTGTAAGTGGACCGTCTTTTAATTCCGTTTTAACGAGTGTAAAAGAAACGCTCGGGAATCTTTTCATGTTTTAGGAGTCAGAAAAGGGCTTAAAGATGACTATGATGTTTCACTTTTTCGTAAGTTTTAACGAGTTTGAAAAAATGATAGAAATGTACTCATATGGCCGACTTTCAATTTAATTTACGAGCTGGAAAAGACGGAAAGAACTCGGCATTTTCATTTGTTTTACGAGAATGAAAGATAGCAAAATAATCTCGGGATTTTCATGAGTTTAACGAGTCTTGAAAATAACTGAAATTGACTCGAGATAGGTTTCATTTTTACAAAAGCTTGAAACAGAGAAAAACTATGCTTCAAAGTAGTTTCATTTTTACACAAGCTTGAAACAGAGAGAAAACTGTGCTTGATGCCCCCTAAGCATAACTGCTAGAGCGCATGCCCCCCAGCTTCGTTTCATTCAACTAAGTACAAGCTGGATGGAATGAAGGTTCAGTTACGAGATCATTTGAAAGACTCGACCTAAAACTATAAGAAAATTATGCAAAAAACTGTAATAACTAACCTAAATATACAACTTAACATTTATGAGATCTAGTCAAACTCTCGGCTCAATTAGAGGAGGATTTGTTTCATTTTTAACGAGCTTGACACAGGAAAAGAACTATGCTCGGATCCGGTTTCATGTTTACGCAAGCTTGAAACGAAAAACTATGCTTGTTATAAGTTCGCATGCCCCCAGCATAATGACGCAAATCAAGGTACATGCCCCCCAAGCTTCATTGCATTCAACCAGGTGGATGAAATGAAGCTTTACTTTCGAAATTTTGGAAAGACTTGTGGGAGTTGTTTCATTTTTTAGTGAGGTTGACACAGGAAAAGAACTATCCTCAAAACCCTTGTTTCATTTTTAAAACGAGCTTGACACAAGATAAGGAACTATGCTCATAACTACTCTCTACAATCTACCTATATAACCTACCCTTGTTTCATTTTTTAAAGAACTTGACACAAGACAAGGAACTACGCTCAAGACTCCTTGTTTCATATTTTAAACGAGCGTGACACAAGACAAGGAACTATGCTCCAGAAGTTCGAATGCCCCAAGCATAATGATGCAAAGCGAGGTACATGCCCCCCAAGCTTCATTGCATTCAACCAGGTGGATGAAATGAAGGTTTACTTTCAATATTTAACTTGAAAAGGGAGTTGTTTCATTTTTAAGGAGGTTGTGACAAACAAGACAATTAAGCACTATCTTTCCCTAAATATGCATTTAGAATACAAGCAATCAGGTGTTTAAAACATACCTTTAGTCCAACGCTGTTCGTAGCAGTCCAGCCTCTCCGATCCAGATGAGCTCCTCCTTCTCTTCGAAACCTGCATTCACTAACAAGAAAACGATTACATAGCACCCGAATAACTCATAAAATAAAACATATTCATCATAAAGACCAAGGAGTATATGAAACAAATTATAGATAACAACTTGTTGAGAAAAATGAACTTAATTGTATTAAGTGGAAACAAAAGAAACCATTACAACCAGTGCCTTAGTGTTGTGCAGGTCCCTCCCAGGGTCTAGCAAGAGTTCTCCTTTACTTTGATCAGCTCACCCACTTCCAAATGAAGCTAAGAAAGGATGGGAATCTCTCCTCTCAAGCTCTATAAGGGAGTCCTAATTTCAGCAGCATCTACCCTTAGGAATGTTCAGCTTTCAACCTCCCCTCCCTCTGGCCCAATGCTTGTATTTATAGTGCTTTGGAGGAAGTTAATCAGGTCCACCATCAATGGGATAAGCTCCTCTTTCAAAGGGGTAGCTCCCCTCTTCATGGGATAAGTTCCTCTTTCATTGGGATGCATGAACCATCTGGAGGCGCTCAATCCACGTCAAACCATCTTCTAGAATGCTCTAGAATCGACCACAAGTAACTTTTTGAAGTAAAACTTGCAGCTTTTGACCTTTACAGGAGTACGCACCCAGCCCTTTACAGACAGAGCGTACAAGTACGCGGGTATTGTGAACTTGAGGTGCGTACACGCAGGTAAGGGTAAGAGAAACTGCGTAACTAGAGTTATATTGACTTTTAAAGACTTTCTCTCTTTTTTGGAGTTTGACATGAGGACCAGAGGTATAAGACTTGCCAAGGAGGACAGTATGACTATTGATGGAGCCATACTGACTGCAAATAGTCATGGTGACAAATTTTAGTGTAACACAAAGTTTCCCTCTAAATTTTTTCTCCGAAAATTTTTCCTCCAAAAATATCGTTTCATGTATTTCCCTCCAAATTTTTCTTCTACAATTTATTGAAAAATTCTAACTAAAATTTTCTTATAAAATTAAACTTTCAAACTAGATATTTAAATTAAAACTGTAAAGTAAATATTTTATCTAAATTATTTTTTTACTTAAATTATATAACATTTACTAGACAATTGAATTTTATTTATTTATTATTATATCTTCTATCACACATTTAAAATAAATTACTATATCGCCATAACATGATTTATATGTTAAGTCTTTATTAAAAAAATAATACCACATTCACCATATGGTAAAATAATTCCATAATGTTCGCTTTACCATAAATTACTATATTGCCATAACACGATTTATATGTTAAATTTTTTATAAAAAATTAGTTAATACAATATTCACCATGTAGTAAAAAAATTCCGTAATTTCTGCTATATCATTAATTTCATTATCATTATTCCTCACATCACATCCAGGTTTTTCAAGGTTCGTTCAAAGACTCGGAGAGATTTTGTGGAGCAGCTACATTGTTATCGACAACACATTGAACAAAATATTATCACATTTGAAAGGTTATTTTCCCTTTTGATAAGTGCAGTTCTTAAACTCTCATAGGTTTACTAGTAGTTGTGTGTCAGTTGGGTCATTATCTTCCTGTAAAATAACATACAAAAAACACATTCCAGTAAAATAATATTTAACATTTTATTAATGAAATTTAGATTTCTTTTAGAAATTAAAAGTTGACATGAGCCAGGCTTACCTGACATCCCTCTAGAAGACAAGAGGCCACTAAGTTAGCAGTGGTTATGTTGGGCCTAGTCGTGGGCTTCCAAGTTGTTGGTGGGACTACCCAAGGCAGAGTGGCCCCCTTGTATGCTAGGGAACTGATTCTAGGAATCGCCCTACTGGCCTACTAGGGGGTTGTTCTTTCTCGGCGAAATACACCCACGGGCGGGCACGCCCATGGTCAAGTGCGTCCACCCATGGGAAGTGTCATGGGCCTTCCTTCCTTGAGAAAAATGCAAAACAACCCCTTGGCCTACTAGGGGGTTGATTTTGAGAATCGCCCCTGTGACCTGGTGGGGGTGATTCTAGGAATCGACCCCCTGGTAGGATAGAAGGCCTTTTTGCCCCGGGTGGGCACAGCCATAGCCGAGAGCACCTGCCCACAGGAACAAGAACGACACAACACTAAGGCACAATGACCCCCTAACAAGCAGGCATATGATCCTGAGAATCAACCCCTTGTCATGCAGGGGGAAAATTCTCAGAATTAGCCTCTGGCCTACCAAGGGATCAGAGAGAAATGAAAAAATAAGTAATTTTTTTCTAAGAAATGGATTTTTTTCCTTGTATGAACCTAATATCTGTCTTCTGATGGGGTTCGATGTGCATGTTTTTGGTCTTTGTTCATTTTAGATTTTGCGTTGTTTTTCTTGTTTACTTAAGTTATTGGATTTTTTGTAATTTGTTGATTTATATATATGTGTATATTTCTGGCAGGAGAATGGCATGAAAGAAGATTTTTGTGAATCTTTTTGGTCCAAAGACTACTAAAATGAGAGGTGGATCCTGAAAAAATACTATTGAACGAACCAAACTTGAGATAATAACTACAAGTCAATGAAGTTCCTCAAACAATAAGAAGTTTATTTCTTACTCAAAGAAATCACAAGAAGTGAAGCATACAAACATATATGGTTTGTGAAATAGAGAGAAGGAAAATAACATATACATATATATCTATATGTTGATATCCCTAATGATAGTGGAAGTTATGAGGTGCTGGGAAAAGTAATATACTTTTGATACCGGAAACTGAAGTTGATTATGTACTTACAAAAGCGCCTAAGTCACATGAAAAGATTAGATATCAGCTTGCATTATCAATGTATGACATGACAGATGAATCTAAGAAGATATGTAAACAAATCATAAATGAAATTGCACATGATATCGTAAGTATTGTTATTTATATTTATGTCTTTTTCGTTATTGTAACTGTATTTTTATGTTTTTTATAACTTAGTTTTTATTGACATATGATATTTTGTTTGATAGAATTTTATTGAGAATCTTTCAATTATGTTTGGAGGCATTTATTTTATAGATCAAGATATTATGAATGTTGTCAGCAGTTTCTACTCAAGGTTAGAAGAAGATATGGAAAACAAGCAGAAGAAAGTCATTCATGATGCTATAAAACTACATCCAAGGGATCAACAAAGAATGCCTATAGTGGATAAATCTAGCAAAGGTAGACATGTTACTTTTGAAGATGAGGAAGTTGAAACTAACACTGAAGAATATGTTTCCATTACTGAGGATGAGATCAAAACTGATGTTAGAAAGGTGAAGGGCCATAAAAGACCAGAAGTAAAAATGCCCAAGAATTTCTCTATTCTAGTTGATGATGAGGATGTTACTTATCTAGAAGAAAAGAGGAGGAAGAAAATAAGAGTTGATCATTCTAAAGTAGTCAAGGCCAACAATGAAGATCCTAGTGAAAATTCAAAAGAAAGCAGGAAAATCATTACATCAGGAACTGATTTAGAGGATGGCATTATTAAAACAAAACAAAATGTCATTCAACAACACTTGACAAAGGTAAACTTAATTGAGGGTGGTCATACATTTTAGCTTAATGCTAGATAGATCTATAAGCCAAGTGAAGGCCACTTTAAATATATAATTAGAAAGCCACACCACCTACATGTTCACAACTTGAAGACATTAATGACGTACAATCCATATGATCATGTGGTTTATTATGTGTTTCTTGTTGATCCAATTCAAGTTCCCTACAAAGAAGCATTTGATAAGTCAAAATGTTTTGAATACAATTATTATGTTCTTGGGGAGAACCAGTTTGTAGGAGCTCAAAGGAAATTTATGGAGGAATATCCAAATAAACCACGTTTTGAAACAATGAAATGTATCACTTATGCTGGTTTATCAGATACAAAACAAAATTTATTGCCATGGGATCGTAATACAGATAAAGAGTATAGGATTTCTATGACTTTCATCCAATGGGTTATATTTATTCATAATGAATTTGAATAAAAAAGTGTTGGGGATAATGCAAAGGTTAGTCTAGAATTTCGAAAGGAATGTTTTATGGAAATGGGCTATCAAATTGAGGAAAAACTCAATTCAAAAGGCGACAGAGTACATTATGATATATTCAGAAGTATTGTTAACATTTTCCAGTTGGAATTTAGAACTCAAGGGATATGGGAATTGATTAGTGGGATTTTTATCATGTGGGAGAACACTGGCATTAAAAGCTAGAAAGTCAAAAAGTCTAAACCATTGATATGTAGTAGCAGTAAATCAGGTCCTGAAATTAAGTAGCTTCTAGAAGATATGACTATCACACCTTGGAGAGCATTGCAAGGAGTGAATGATGAAAAACTTGTCAAAAAAGTATTATCTCATGTGAAGCTAGGGGAATTATCATTGGACAAAATGTGTGAGGAATTTCAAAATTAATTTTGTTGAATTATTTTTACTTATTTCTAGATTATAATTTTCTTTTAAATATAACATATTTTTGTTGGTAATATTTGTTATACATATCATTATATTAACTTTTTGTACTTTATCTATTCAGTCGCAAGGTTTATGTGAAAATACAATAACAAATGGTTAAATTTTTGAATGAAGATAGTTTGGATGATGTTGTACACAACTACCCACATTCAAGTTCTACATCAGCACTAAAAGAATTTTGTCTTGCATTTAAAAAAGTATATTAATTTATACATTCATTTTTAGTCATGTATATACTATTTTTATTTTATAAGTTATACATATATTTGTTTATTTTATTAAATATGTAGAAGGATTGAAATGGAGCACCAGATAGTTTCAGAAGCTTTATTGAAAAGATTAAGATCGAAAGACTGAGAAAGTAGTGTCTTAGTAATGTTTAAATTGATCCAAATCTTACTCATTTCATTTGGAATGGGTTTGACACTATTCAATATCAAATAATACAAGGTGACTGTGAAGACATTGCTAAACTCACACCTAAAAGGGATCATTCCCTAGTTATTGCAGATATTCCCCATGGTTTCAATATCCCAAACATTAACTATGATAGTGACCCTTATTCTTCTCACGATCTTATTAAAGTGGTTGTGGGATTTGTAGAAGTCACATCATCACCATTATAGATATTTGTGACATTTCATTGAGACACACAATTGGCAATGTTATTGACAAGCTTCAAGGGGAAAACAAACTCAAGGATGCAACTTACATGGTAAGACATTGAAATTGTATGTTTGATTAGTGTTAAAAAATTAATTTATGTACAAGTTAATTGAACTTTTACTATTTCATGTTATAGGCAAAAGTCATATCTTATTAACCGTGAAGATCAACCAATTATAAGTGATTGTGAGTTCATCCATATTGAAAGTTGGACAAAAGGAGATAGCTATAAGTATTTGATTCTTAATAGGGTAGATGGAAAGAGTCATAGCCAAGTACTGTTTCATGACATTGTTGTAAAAAAACTAACATACGAAGATAAAGAAGAAAAATGAGAGATAGTTAACATTTATCAAAAACCACAGTCATTGATTAACTATCTTATAGAATTATGTTCAAATGAAGTAGATTGGGTTCTAGATTTATTCTTAGGCTCATGTAACTTTTACTATATAGAACTAAATTTCAATATCTTCTTTCTTAATTTATATGTCATTATACTATTTAACTTCGTTATTTCTTTGGGCTTGATAATTAGGTATAAAACTAGCATGTTGCCTATAAAAAGGAAGAAATTGCATTGCCACTGAAAAGGACCTAGTACAATGCAAATTTATTCAGCAAAGAATTAATGCTCTTCAATTTCTTCCAGTTACAATGCAAGAAATTCGGTTGAGGAAAGGGTATTTTAATGAATCACATGTGGAAAAAAAGGCAAAGGAACCTAAACCAACATTAGATGGAATGATTGTAAAAGCATAGTTTGGGAGATTCATAGATATCAGAGATCCATCAGAAGAGGAAAATGAGAAAACTGAAGCAGAAAATATTGTGGTATAAGACAATGGTGAAACTCTAGAGGACAAAGAGTTTGCATTATGTGATATTATTGATTAAGTTTAAGCTATGCTTGGAAATCAAGCGCACTTTTGTAACTATTAATTGGTTATACTTGTAATGTTTTGACTTCGACATTTTATAAGAAGAATAATTATTCAGTTAATGGTGTTATATGTTCAATATTTGTATTATGTGATTTTCGCTTTAATTTTTATGTGAATCATCATTTTTCGGAAAAAAATGGTGATTATTGTTATTTTTCGACATGAAATTCATTAAAAAAAAATCTATTATTTAACCATTTTTTGTTAAATTTTTCTGATACAAATTGTGATTTTGACATGTCATTTCTAGCAAAAAACTATCAAAATATGTAATTATTTTGTTATATTTATGTTCAAAATGTTTAATTTTATGTCAATTGTTAAACATTATTTCTTTTTAGAGACAATGATGTGCATTTAAAAATTAATTAACGATATATAAATATCTAGAATATCGAAACTTTAAAATATTGACATTTTTCTTTAACCATACAAAAAAAAATAAAAACCTCACTCCAAAAAATACATTAAAAGAAAAACAAGAAAATATGAAGAAGAAGACTACTAAAAAAATTGTTAAATTTAGAAAATAGTTATTCACATTTAATGTGTTAGAAAATTTAGAGTAAAAAAATAAGCCTTTTAAAAAAAGGGCCTGATGCAGAATTAACACTTTTCAAAATAAACATGAAGATCACTAACATTTTAAAAAATAATGTACATGCTAATATATATATGTGTGTGTGTGTGTGTGTGTATTTTGCATTAGCACTTTTCAAAATCAGTTGATTTTTTTGCTCCCTCAGAAAAACGGGTAATCGTATCAGTTCCTGTTTCAAAGTTTATGTTGTTTGTTTGGTCCCTACATGGCTCTTAACACAAAACATAAAACTTATATACATAATTCATGCACATAACACAAAAGGAAAGATTTCCACTAAATAATGATTCACACTAATCGTCTAGATACCTATATGATGGTTGATTCTAAGAGAATTGTACTTACCCAAATGATAAAATTTAAAAAGAATACTTGCCTAGTTGCACATTGCCGGAACCACCACTTCAAAATAGCTTTCACTTCAAATAACCATCTATAGTTTATACTTTAAACTAAGGAATGTTAAAATTAATAAGTAACCATATGAGAAATTTGTGACTTCCCATTAAAAATTGAATGGACTTTGATAAAAAGTTAACATAAGATTTTAATTCAAAGGCGTATTGAAGATGCATTAGTGAAATAAAAACAGAAGTAACAACATTTGAAGTATATTAATTCAATTTTGAATTATCCTTACAAGTGACTAAATGTCTAGTTCTAGTCAAAGTATATTGTATCACTCAAATCCCACTTCAATGCATGAATAATTTTGTATCCATCATTAAATATATATTAGTGTGGTGTCATAACCAATATTATTTCCCTTGAAATACTAGTGATGGTTTGTAGAAACAAGAAGTAGGTAGGAAGCAAAGAAAATGTCTTATTTAAATTGAATATCGTTTAATATAAGGTGGGTTGCTCATTGAAAGTCTCTATCTTTAAAAAAATTGAACATGATAGGTATGATACGTAAAGCAAAACAAATTGTAATGTTTTTTTATGTTAGAAAAGATCTTATTTAAGTTGAGCAGAATTTAATATAAGGCGGGTGCCTTATTCAATGTCTCTTTCTTTAAAAAAAGTGGAGCATGATAGGTATGATACGTAAAGAAAAATAAATTGTAATGCTTATATTGGTTAGAATTTATTTTCTCTTCTTATAAAATTAATTTACTATTATGAACGTTATCTCGAGTAGATAAAAAAATTCCTTCAATATTTTACCAAATTTTCTCAAATTCAAGGGAAAAACATTATCTTCGGTATATCAAAAATTTCTTTCAATATTTTACCAAATTTGCTCAAATTCAAGGGAAAACCCTCTGGAGATTTAAATAGAGTTCTAAATATGGAAATCACTATCTAACTTTTAACAAATTTACCTATATTAAAATGCAAAGATTCCTCTAAAAAGTTGATTTAAGAAATTCAATAAAGAACAAAATAATTCTATATAGATTTGCATCTCCCGAGCATATTATTGATTTCTTAAAGGTTTGCAGGCAATGATTACAAGAAATTTTAAAGTAGAACTGGTTCTTTAGTCTAAATAAGCATAACGTCTCTTGATTCACATATCTTACCTGATACATTGATGTCATGAACAAATTCACGAACAACACCTAACACTAAGGTTCTTGACTGCGTTATGTTAATGGGTTATAATTATTTTTATCTTAAAGATGAACAAGTTGAATAGTTGCACAGATCAAGATTTTGTTGACAGTGAACCTAATGGGATCCAATAGTGGCAGAACTCCTAATCATCTAACAATGGATCTGAGGGTGAAGAGTGGTACAGAGTGGAATATGGGGGAGTTCTTCTCAAAGGGAAACACCTTACAACGTAATTATAAAATATGACACAAATAAAAAGGACGGGAAGTGTATTATCATAGAATTGTTCTACTAATTCAAACTAGAATAAAAATGCAACAGACTTACTATAGTAGATGCGAATAAAATAATTATATAATGAAATGGAAATAGTATTTCACATAAGGGAATGTAACCCATTTTCTTAGAGAAATAAAGACTTGTATTTGTAAGTATGTTAGAAAGACAATAAAATATGATGTATTTATTTTATCTATGCAATTATGAAGTTAAATTGTATACTTTACTGAAATTTTATATTAATTTAAGAATGACAAAGGACTCATAGCATTACAGATTTCATAAGTAAAAGAGGATGTTGGAAGTGTAATACAAAGAGATAAAAGTAAATAAAGTCAAGAAAGATATATCATTGAGCCATAAGTTTCTTATTAAGAGAAAATCATCTAGAGTATATAATATTCTAGTGGATAGATTCTCCTTATAGAGAAGATTTGTAATTAGTATTAAATTGTTGACAAAATAAATGAAATGAATTAATTATTCAAACAAAAATTTTCCAAGTTTGCATGAGAAGCTTATACCTTGCATATTTAGATGAGAGAAGAATTTTGAACATGTCATTTATGTAAACTTTCTTCTCGAGTGACTAAATCACATCAGTTGAATAGAATGACTTAGTATTTACAGGATACCAATAACAGGGATAGTGATAGGAAGAGACCATTGTGAAAACTAATTATATATGTACTAACTATATATGTAATAAATATGCAGTAACTTAAAATTATAAAGAAATTGGGATGGAATACAAAGGGCATAAAAATCAAAACTCTTAACAATATAAAGATCCATGTCCTTTATACCAAAAAAAACTAAAGGAAATAATTCCTTCCATATCAAAAATACTTATACATTAATCTTAGTTAAGAACTATATAAATAGCTCATATATGTTAAGGAAGAGAAAATTTACACATTTGAAAAAAATATCACTTCTGTACTGATTAGATAACATTAATATAAAATTGTTACATCAAGGCCTAAAGGTTGTATCATTCATTGATAAAAGGAAAAAAAAACTCATGGCCACATTGTTCGTGTCGAACCCTGGTACACTGAGATAACAAACAACAAAACTTAAGGAACTTTGTATTGGGTTCTAAAAACCCTAGTGGAACTACAAGCCATGTATCTTGTCGTAGTCCTACAGAGCATGTGAATTCAAAAGAGGGCCAACTTCGAGGCCATGAAAAAAATGAAGTCAACCTTCGAGACAAGCCAAAATTTTCTAGATGCAAGTGACCCATTCATATTTCATATCTGAAACCCTAGCAAGGGATAAAGAAATTTAATTATTTGAAACATATAATGGGAAATTGTAAGTGGGTATTGGCATATTGAAACTAAAATGTTGTCGCACTAGTCAAACCAAATCTGAGAAAGAGAAAATGATGTGCATCCTCCTTAGAATTATGTTGTGCCAAGGTTCAATATATCATTTAATAAGTGAAAATAGTAAGGTTACTAAACAGAAAAACACTAACATGAAACATATCAAAGGAATGAGTTTCGATATCATCGCCATAGAGACATAACATTGGTAAAAAGATAATAAAAACTCTCAGGGTTTTGGGGCTCCAAACCCTTAGCACCCTAAATTAACTCCTATGGTCGTTATGTCAAACATACGAGAAACAATGGGAGACATTAAAGATTGAAATGTGTTGTCAAATTCCCAATGAAAGGGATTCAATATGAATTTTACACCATGGAAAGATTCAAATCACACTATATCCAAAATAATTCAGAAGGAGGAAAGAGAAACATATTACCTTATTGATTCCAAAGGTGATTCCTGGAACTTGAAAACAAATTCTAGTGTTGTTTCCTTCCTCTATAACCAATAAAGAAATCGAGTTAAGGTTGCTAAAAAAAAAGGGAACTGGTAACGATTGCAAAGAAAATCCAGTGCGATGAATAGTTACCTAGGATAACACCTTTTGAGAGTGATCCGTTGTACCGCCCCCCAACAGGGTGGTATGTGGAACTATTACAATTGCATTATGGGAAGTTCTTTACTAAGGAATGGGTAGTAATTGTGCAATGTTTTTTAGGCTCAACTATGTACTTGTGATTAGGGAATGTATTGAAGACGCCTCCTATTAGCATTGATGTTGAACCTAATCAGTTAAGTGGGCTAACTTCATAAGATCCATTATCCAAAGCAACCCGAGTTTGCATATCCCGAGAATATTCTTGATTTCTTAAAGATTTGTAGGCAATGATTACACAAAATTTTAAAGAAGAATTGGTTCCTTAATCTAAATATGAATAATTTCTCTCAATTCACATGTCTTACTTGATACATTGATGCCCTGACCAAATTCACAAACAACACCAAACATCAAGCTACCTGATTGCAGTATGTTAGTGGGTTATAATTATTTTTATTTTAAAGATGAACAAGTTGAAAGTTTGCACATATCAAGATTTTGTTGACAATTAACCCAGTGGGATCCAATGGTGGAAGAAATCCCATTTGTCTAGAAATGGATCTAAATGTGAAGAGTGGTGCAAAGTGGCATCTCGGGGGACTTCTTCTCAAAGGGAAATTCCTTATAACGTAATTATAATGTCTTTTTGGCTTAATTATTATTTATATTAATAAAGTATAAAATAAAATAGAGTTGAGTATGTAATTTATTAAAAAAAATATTTAAAGTTGTTTGTTGTTTCCATTGTTACTATTTTATTTACTGAGTGGATATTGCATAATGTTGTTACATAAATTTAAAATTTAAAAATGGATGTTTTATAAGTATTTGTTTTTTTTCAAAAATTAAAAAAAAAAATATCACATTCTATAGTGTTTGTGGAATATATGAATAGGTTAGACCTTCATTGTGAGAAAAATTTGAAATTTTATCATTTTATCATTTTAAATTTAATGAATTTTAAATTTAAGTGCCTAATTTTATTAAAATTTTATATATTAAATTTTAGTGGTTATTAAACGAATATGAAATTTTTACTATAATGTGTGTTTTTTTTTTAATTATGAAGTTTTAAATTGCTCTAATATTGAAGTGTATAGAAACCAAGCAATGATGAAAATGGATTATGTTCCTAATCTATTTTGACATTAAAATAATGAATGAATGTTGTGGCTATTGTGATTGATACATATTTTTTTCTTTACAGTAGAAAGGGAATCTTTCCTTTGTTCCCAACAAAAGTTGTTGATTTTGTTATAGATCCTACTATTTGGAAATTTCTCTCCTTTGAGATTATTGAGCTTTCGTTTCATTGTCTTCTATTAAACACACATGGAATGTAAACAATGAATGAAAGATAAGCATTGAATTACATATATTATTGACATGATATACATGTATAGTACATTGATGTGACCCTTGGATTCATATTCCAAGTGGCGTCTTCGAGTATGGTGTTAGTTCAAATTCCACTCCAACCCATAGAGGATTAGGTGTCGAACATTACCCTTGTTAATGTGAAGGGGTATGTATGAGTCCAAGAAGATATTTGTAGTACAAAATGTGCAAAAAATGCATGAAAACACTAGGTTGAATGTTCTCTCCAAAATGTTGGTATAAAGGGGGTGGTTTAAGGAAGACCACCAACACTGGAACGCTTAGTGTAATACCCAAAACTCTTCCAAATCTGGCATGAAGTTGAGGTCTTTTGCTAGAGGAAGTGTTCCTAATTTTTTGAAGATGGAAACCTTCAACCTCGAAAGGGAGGTCTCATCTTACATAAAAAGGTAGAACCTCAACCTGAAAAGGGATGTCTCAACCCGTGATGGTTTAAGGATGACCACCAACTCTGGAATGTTTAATGAAATTTGTGGAACTCTTCCAAAGATCACAAGAAGGTTAAGTCTTATGCTAGAGGAAGCATCCCCAATTCTTTGAAGAGATGTCTCAACCCCACATAGATGGTTTAATTCTAAACACCAACTGAAGGGATACTCAGGGGCATACTTGTCTCTGGCTACAACTTTGAATCTGGTATGATAGGTTGTGGCTGAGGCTCGCTTGACGTGGCTTTGAATCTTGTAGATGACCATCACTTCCCCCACTATCATATACAAGGTGAGAAGATGGAGAAAACTTAACTGCAAGACCTCTTAATATTCTAGAATAAAGTTTGACATGTGACTGAAATATCTTCTTGGCTATTGAAGCCCTTTTCCAAGAAGCGAGACATCCAAGATGAATCTTCGTTCCTACAGGACGTTTGTTTCTAAAGCATCTATGTGAAGAATGAGTGGTTTTATGATAGTGCTTACATGGATGAAGATCAAAACAATGATATTTCATGTGGCCAACTTGGTCACAATGTTGGCATATAACATTATGTTGTTGTTGTTGTGGAAAAGGAGTAGAATCTGGAACAATTGAAGGTGAACCATCATGAAGAAACCAAACACTTTGAAATTGAATGGGATTGGAATAGTTTGGAATATGAAAGGACACCTCCTTAACATATCCAAGACATTTTATGTGCTTATTATGTACAAGTTATTCCCAAGGTCTCATGATTGGTTTGGGAAGTGCAGGCTGAATATTTATTTTTGCATGAAAATATGTTGTTGCACTAGACACTGAATGTGAATCAATATCAAAATTATTGATTTTATCACTTGTTGATTGTTGATTGTCCTTCAACGGAGGATTTTTTTTGTCAAAAAACACTTTAGAATGACAAATATGTTGAATATAATCTTGTTGTAGCTGTTGTTCAAGCTGCAAAAAATCAATTTTGTCTTGTGCATTTTGCAAGAAAGTTTTAACATTAAAAAGAGTTTCCTTACTGAGTTTTACCATCCCATAAATAGTGGAATAGATTAGAATATTCAATAACTTTAATGCATCATCAATTTGATCCATTTAATAACAATGTTCCACGGATATCTCACACAGTGCCAAATAGCCACAACTTTATAAATAATCCCCAATGCTTATGAACACTTAACTCTGTCATTCCCAAAAATCCTTCAGCATATGCACTTTCAAAGTAGAAATGATGGTTATCAAAAATTCTACATCTTTCACACCATGTCATGGGCAGGACTTGAATTCTCATATATTTAAATTTTTTAACTAGGGTACAAACCACTATTCTCTCAACTTGGCATTTTATTCAAAGAAAGCAATCTCCTCTCAAAACTCATATAAATGGGACAATCATTGGAGATCTAGTCCTTCATGAAACTTCTGACTACTTTTGGAATTGTGTTGAGAGATTGGTAAAGGATGAGTAATGCAAGTCTGTTCTTGTAATTTCATGTCGTAGGCAGACACTCAAATTATGTCATTTTGTTGTACTATAATAAAAAAGGCAGTTGTTTTTGAAACCCAACAAGACATCCACATTACAGTCAGTGCTATGTTGGATGGTGGAACATGAGGCTACTCCTTCATTACATTCTAGCTACAAATGTTCTCTTTCAATATAATGACCCAATACTACACTTTAGTTTAAATGCGATGAACAAAGGGGGAGATACCGCCAACACTAATCTCCACAAAATAACAAGTTCCACATCTCCTCCAAATTTATTGAATTATCGTGCAGGGAAAAATGCAGTTATATGAGCGACCAACATATGAATAGTGTAATCAGAATGTATGGATAGTAATTATAGACAAAGTAGGTATATAACTGACATTCAAGAGTCAGGTTTGATAGCATTAAATAGGGTCAGATTCAACGTAATTAGGTATTACAGTGGTAATAACATAATACCTTGATATATCATTATTATGATAGAAGTATGGCGGTATGGTAACAGTGCTATGGGAGTATGGGCATATGGTATAGAGGTATTCAATGTTGTGGTATGGAAGTTGTATGGCAGTATTACATACTATTCAAACAATGTAATCATGTCACGAGTCGATGTTATACAACACAACGAAGATGTGCGATGTGAGAGCCACGATGGGTGGTAAGAGCGAAGTCGAGGGGTGATGTATGCAACAACGGATTCAAGGAGTTGAGGCACATGGAGGAGTATACGTTGTCAATGCAAGAGTTATATATGAACTAGTGTGCTATGATAGGTGGTATGTAGTATGCAGCAAGCGTGAATGGTGGTAAGCTGGAAAAGTAGCATTACTATGCTCAATGATAGAGATTTACTTCCTCAAACAATTGTTCTGATGACTTTTACAAGAGGATGTTACGATGATATATGAGAGCTGAAGGATCATAAGATTAGAAAACTGGTAGAGAGACAATCACCATGTTGAGCCAAAGTTAAGCTCTAATGTAGTTTCTATTTCTTTCTGAAAATGCTAATTGGCATGGATTTATTCATTGGGTCTACTTTCAATGCTCTGAGCTATGAAAGGTTTTGGATGAATCAAATTTCACTCAAAAACACAATGGTAACAACCATAGAGTCAAGTAGTGTTCGAGGCGCTCTTGCCATCAGATCCACAACACAAATAATAGAAACCATCTGTTCTATCTATGGAAAGTGAGAAGAAAGAAGGGCATACATTTTAGAGTTTGCAAAGATTGGAGTTCAACGCAACATACACACCATCATTTTAATGTCGTCTCTTGAATAGATGAGGCCTCATGAAGAAGGCTATTGGGAATGAAATGTGTGGGCATGAAGGTATGTGGATTCAAACTCAACAGTTGTAAAACATTTTTTTATTACATTCCACCACGATTATAATACCCATCTCCAAAATGACACTCAGATGCTTTCCACAATAGAGAATTCTTTCAGCTGGAGACAAATCACCATACAATGCAACTTTTGCTACTCATCACGAAATAACAATTTGGTTGCATGCTTCATAAGGTCTTTACCCCACATGAAACCCGAACTGATTTTCCCAAAACCATGCAATTTAACGCTCAATCCACAAAATGCAAGGCCATAGAATAATGCAGTGAACACATAGAGCATTATGTAAACAACTAGTTGGGTAGGTATAAAAATCTTGAAAATGATGCGACGGGAAACACTGGCGTGGAGGAAGAGTAAATTTCATGTATTGGTGTGAGAGCGAATAAGGAGGAACGATTTGGAGGGGCTAGTAGAGCTCCAACAATAGCATAACAAAAGCAAAGGAGTTACGACTAAACAAAAAATACCTTTGGCAGAGCACTCAGGTGTAGAGTCCATGGAGGAAGGAGTGTGGGTGTTTTTTTATATTTGAGATAATGGATAGAGAACCCAACACGAATCTAGCTGACAGAGTTCAGCCGGACAGTGCGTAGCATGAACTAGGCATGCACACAATAATGCAATTCTTCTAGTAGGAATGATGAACTGACATGCATAGAGAGGCCACAACGAGTGGTTCAAATTTGAGCATGGAAGAAATTCACCTGCAGTTATGATGCAATGTATGTTTAACAACTTTGTTTATTAGTCTTAATGAAATTTAAGTTGGTTTGTAGACAATGGTGTATTGTTTTGGAAAACTCTCTTTTCCTCGCGAGTTGTGATTGATGTCGTGAGAAAGAGTTAGGATTTATTTCTTTCCCCACTCATTTGTTGATGATCACTTAATAGAATTATACCTTAACAATAGTGGTCTCTTTTCTACCATGGTTTTTCCTTTTCTTCATTTTTCATACAATGTTGAATGTATAATGGGATCAATGATTTTGTTCAACATGCCTAGAACTTATTTTCATACAAAAAATTATTTCATTGTCAACCATTTTATGAGAAAGTTTAGAAACGTTGGAGTGCTTTGTCTTGGGGAGTGAGGCTTATTCTCTTTGTTGCAAAAATGCAATCCATGAAAATACGAATGGGTGTTTTTGAAACATGTTTCTAAAAACATAGATTCACATTTTCTCATTTGCAGTAGTGTTGATAATGTTTGGAAGAGGACAGAGCTTCCATATGGTGGTGTATCGCTACTAAAGGAGGCTATCTTCATTAACTGAAAGTTTTATTGGGCATGTCATGACAAAGATTATGAATATTAGCCTACTTATGGTTACATTATCTACTGGTTGGAATTGAATAGAAACAATTGGGGTTATTTGTTTGTTCTTATTATTGACATACAATGTATGTCATTAGGGTTATACAAGAATCAACTTGTTTGCGTTGGTAATAATGGTTCCATATCCATTTGGTCACTTAAAGAGATAGAGAATTTTGAATTCGTTCAACTCTAGAAACAGCGAAGTCTAGAATATTTTGAATATCAATGGGGTTACAAATGGTCATTGCTTGAATCTATCTATGTGGATATAAAGAGTAAATGTTCAGGTTACCTACCTTTACACATAGTTTAAGAAAAAATCCTTATGTTGGGTTGCTCTGAAGTGCAGTTAAATGTGTATGATTTAGTGACTAAATTGTGAAAAACAAAAATTGTTGATGGATTTTCCGTGCTTGAAGCCTCATGCTTCTACCTACAAATGGTTGAATATTTTGATGATGTGATTGAAAATGAAATGCTTTTTCACTTATGCGAAATGCATATTCTATTGCTGACATACCTCCACTACTTGTGGATGTATTGATTTAGCCTTCGAGGTTTCAACATGTTTTTTTTTTTTTTTTTTTTGATGACCCTATGTATGTTTAATGTTTTTAAATATTTTTCTGAAGATCATTGTAATTCACATTTTGAAGTTATATTGAGGACATAGCTACGCTAAATTTGGAATGTGGGTTCTAGCCTCATGCTTCTCTCTACAAACGGTTGAATATTTTGATGATGTGATTCAAAATGGAAATGTTTTTTTGCTTATTCCAAATGTAGATTCTATTGTTGACATACCTCCACTACTTGTGGATGTATTGAATTAGCCTTTGAGGCTTGAACATGTTTGTTTTTTCATAATGTTGAAGACCCTATGTATGTTTAATGTTTTTTTAAGATCATTGTAATTCACATTTTGAAGTTATATTGAGGACATATGTATGCTAAATTTGGAATGTGGTTCGTATTTCTTTGTTTTTTGCAATTTGTAAAAAACGAAAGGTTTTCCTACTTATTAGGAAGAAAGGTTTTGTTGCTATGAATCCATAATTGGTGGAACTTCTTATTGTATCAATTATCTGTAAGGGGATCATTTTTCCATTTGTTCGAAGTTTGTGGTGGGAAACATAATTTTCCAAATATTTCTTGTGTGTGGTTTTGTTAGTTTTTAGTTTTTTCAAGATTGAAGAGTAGGTATTAGCCTCCAAGAGAATTGTAAAATGGCTTTTGAACTGAATTTAACTTTATCATAGAAATGCTATGTTAAACAAGAAGTGAGAGTGTGCGAAAAGACCTCGCTCCGCTGCTACATGACAACGATCAAATGAATACCAATGGGAGTGGTATCAACAAAATAAGGAAGTCATTAAAGCACAAAGAAGAGACACATATCAATGAAAAAAAAGAGCTTTAGCAAATTATGAAGAAGGTGGAACTGTAAATTGTAAATATGAAAAGAGAGTGGTTTTTTGCAGTGAAGATTTTGTTTTGATGGTCATTTTCATGGACGTTTATGATGTGAAAGAACTTATATTTTTAGAAGCTTTACTAACTTTCATCTTCTTTGGGTACATTGTGTTTCTAAAGAGAGTCTTCATATGAACGACGATGGTATTTTGTGTGAAAACGATGAAAGAAAAGTAATTTTAGGAGTTGGTGGCAATGATAGAAATGAACAATTTCCTAAAATGATTGAAAATTTGGAGACTGTGTTGATGAACAGGGTCATGCCTTTCCTAGTAGAACTATATTGTTAATATAGTTACCCCTATCGAATCTGTATGTAATATGTTTGTTGAAATAATGTAGGCAATTCAAGTTTTTTATTTTGCATTCTTTCTTTTCTTCTTCAAAGGAAGTTTTTACTATTCTATATTTTTCCCATATTTTTTTCTTCAGAATAGTGTCGAAATGATTACTAACCAGAAAATAGAATAAGAACTAGTGCAACCTTTATTTGTTCCTGAATGCAAGATTCAATGACCAACTTGTCTAACTTCACAAAATGATGAAATGTATGAACTGAGTAACCTTAAGCTTAGAAAATTTCGTCTTTAGGTAGGACAACATTTTGTTGGCATGTTTGTTTACTTTGTTGTTGATTGTCTCCAAATTTTGTTGCTATTCCATATATTTTCTCAAATGTTGTACTTTTTGGAACACTATGTTTACATAGCTATGCATGATAGAATTGAGAACCTTGGGGGTCATGGAAACGGTGGAAGAAATGTTATAATGGAACATAGGTAATTGATTCCATTGAACAATTTGTTGCATATTATTTTTTAGTGATAGAAATAGGCTTGCTAGAATGGTTGATAATTTGGGCCAGTCTATTAGAAATATTGTAACCATTATTTGTTGACATAGCTCTAGAGAGAATATTATTGATGCCAAAGAATGTTAGGAAACCTTTCCTCTTGGTGCAACATAGGTTCTTAATGCAAATATTTAAAAAAAAAAAATCTTGTGAATGTTAAATTTATATTGTTTTACACATTTGTTTTTTGATGTTTTCTGGAAGAATATTGCTCAAGTCAATAGCTGTCAAGAAACAAATCTGCAACCAATGTAAGAAATATCAGTTACCCTTCTTGCACATGGACGATGCAAAAATGAAGAAAATGTAAATTGTTTTGGTTTTATTAAAAAATTTAACTTGTTTTTTAGTTATTTCGTTCTTACAAAGGTTATTTTGTTTCTTCCAACCAAAGTTTGCTCAATTTTAATGAATGTAGAAGAATAATTTGCCATTATTTTATGGAGGTAAATGGTTTCTTTAGTTTCATAAGTTGTTTCACATCATCTCTAAGCTAGAATGGTGTCTCATAGAGAAAATGAAAAATGCTCCCTATCATTTTAGCGGAGACATGGTTGATATCCATAAAAACTTTCAATCGATGAATGATAGTTTGTATGCATATGTGCCATGTGTGCAATGAATGTTATCCTAGTATACAAGTTTTCAAATTGGACACAGGACTCATTTGTAAAATATGTAAGTGCGAGAAAGGTGCTCATCACTTTTGTCACTTTAATAACATGGATCCAAGTGAGCAGCCTGAGGTTCTAAGAGTTTTGACACAAGTTGAAGAGATTCTAATAGCATCGGTAAATGAAATCTTTCAAGTGACACATGCTCGTGGTGGTCAATATAAATATAGCAGCCACACGATCAGTTTTCCACAAGATATTTCCTCAATTTTGAAGAAGCTTCCATGACGTGTTGAAGAACTAGATTTTTTTATTGTAATAATGTGAGGTGTTCAATCTGAATACTATGAATGCTATGTCAAGAGACAACAAGTGATCGATGCATTGGGTTATAAAATTGAAAATGAAAAGTACTATAGGAATGTGGAAATTTCATGGATTCAGTTGTTTCTCTCCCAGAAAGACCTACTGATGTTTCTAGCATGTTACAATATGTTGATTATGATCTTCATGAAATAGCTAGGATGGATACAGAGATTGAAATAGCCGGGGCTAATTATTTTCACTTTCACCCACCATCCTTTCTTTCTCACTTGCCTAACGAACCTAGGGAAGTTGATCAAATGAGAATATTTATTGAGAATGCAAATATCACATTCATTGAACCAATAGAATGGCCAAATATTGCTACATCTCCCATTAATGAATATAACATTGAAGGACTGTTATATATAGCGTTCCCCACTTTATTACCTACAAGTGATGCTGATTAGTTGCGTCCTCATATTTGCAATGTGAGATGCATAAATATGGTTTGCATCTATTGAAATTTTATGACCAAATATTTGCAAGTCATCATTGGTTTGCATATCTCTTGATGAATATGATTATGTGACATCATGGATAGGGACAAACATCTTTCTTTTTGAAGAAAAATATTATTGAAAATGCGCCTGCAATTGTTCGGGAGCTACATTAGCATCTTTTTGATTTGCCAAATAATAAGTTGGCTATGAAATTAATGCATTTTGGATATTATATTAGGGGTATGAGAGTTTATTGTATAAGATGTCATTCTGAATTCACTAACATGATTAACCAATTGGGCTTCCCTACTTTCTTTTTTAATTTCAGTGAAACTGACACAAAGTGGCATGATTTGCATAATGTTATGCCTTCAAATAGATATTATCATTAACAAAGAGAGCATGCAAAAAAAATTCAAATGTTATTCAATACCCACATATAGTCTCTATGTAAATTCACCAAAGACTAAATATCATCTATGACATAGTTTTGCAGAGATATCTTGGTGCTAGATAATTTTGGTATTTGTTTGTTGTCGTTCCTTTTTTACAATTTTATAATGATTTGAAGGAAAAGGTATGTTCTTATGGTTGGTTATTATATGTTAACTGCATGTTTTGGATGTTGTTAGGTATGACTAGTAGTATAGAGGTTCGTCTCACATCCATGGTTTCTGGTGGTTGTTGAAGCACCAGATATGGAAGCATTGGATTGGTCCAATGCCACTGTTATCAGTGCAACAAATCATTACTTTGAAAAATATGTTATAGCCTATAATCTGTGTGACATACATCTTCTAAATGTTAGGATCTCTCAAACTGTAAATGATCATCTGTGTCCCTTGAATACTCAACAAAAATTTTCTTGCAATCCAAAAGAAGATTATGAGCATTTAGTGAAATATGTCCAAAGGAGTATGAAATGCAGCATTGATTCTTGTTTATGTAAAAATGGGAAAAAGGGAAAAAAAGGGAAAAATATTATGGACTGACACGAAATGATCACCGTTTAAATGTTCACAATGTTGATGTTTTAACAATGTGGCGAGAAAATGTTGATTGTCAGCCAATTCTTTCGCGACATCAAGTTTTGAAGTATATTCCTAAACAAGCTTCAAATATGTAGAGAAGATTCAAAAGTTACCACGAAATGTTGACCAGAGTTGCTGGTGGGAGTGGGTTTCAGGCTCGTGCATTATCTGTGTATAGAAGGTACCTTGCTGAAATTCTTATTGAGCATGACAATGGAGCTCAAGAAACATGTCATTTGTTGTTAAATATGCTTCTTGTTGTCTATAGTCACAACTTATTCTCGTTGAATGTTGGGAAGAAAGTGTACCAAATGCTTTCATGGCATTCCGATGAAGTTTTGTGCAGAAGCAATTTCATTCAAGTTTATCAAAGTTGACCCATTATTTTGGAACATTTGTGATTGATGGAAACAACAAGATCGTGGAGTTTTGAGGTGAAGAGTAAGCATAAGTGACAGAGGCCATGATATAAACATGCTATTTTTCATATTTGGCCATTGTTTTATGTTGTTCCTAATGAGGGTTCATAAGAGTTTGAAACATTTTGTTGGAGTGAGTTGCTTTTATACAAGCCGTTTCATGACATTGGTTTAGATATCAGGTTGTCTACTAAAAGTATTATTGAGAATTGGAGTAATTGGAGATATCATACTTGGCAAGTTAATCAAGGCCCTTTTCCAAATAAAGGTTATGAAGAGGATGTGGAGCCTCTTATACATGAAGAAAATGTTGATCGAGATTTCAAAGAGTGGTAGGTTTTTTCGTGGTTAGTTTCTCCAAGCTATGTAAAAATTTTAGACCTTAATAATCTTGGTAGAAGGGAATTTGATATTGATTATAATTAGAAGGAAATAATGGTCTAAAATGATATTTTATAATAAGGGATTAATTTTTTAAAAGATTTTTATTCTTCAGGTGTTCTCACCTGTGTATTTGTTATGGACACATTTTTCACCTTCTTCTCTATCAGAAAAACAATTAGTTATTTTTGAAATCATTTTTTGACACTTTGTTAATGGATGAAATGATGGTTATTTGAAAATTATTGTTCCAGCTACTACTGGAACATGGAATTCTTCTTGCATTGGTTATATTTCTCATGCTTCTTCTATTTCAAAAATCAGTGGCAAAAGTCCTTTGTTAATTGTTTCTCCAACTGGTATTGTTTCTTTTACCCTACATCGAAAAACAATATATTTGTCTTTAAAAATTCATATAAAACATGTAAATCCACTTTGTGGGTAGGTTGTGGTAGTGTTTCAAGAAGAAATGAGGCACATTTGATAGATATTGTTTGATGAGATGAGCTTTATAGGTCCAATGCTATTCATACAAATAGATTCTTATTTACGAGAAGCCTTTCCTGAAAACACGAATTGTCCTTTTCATGGTAGGTCCATCATTATTGTGGGAAACTTTGCCCACCTGCCTCCTGTTAGGGATAAACCCTTCTATGTAGGTAGAACAACTCAATGTTTTTTGTGGGAAATCTACAATATTTTTGGGGCTCTGGAAAAAAACTATAGGCAATAAGCAGATGATCTGAAATAAGCATATTTTCACAATATTTTAATCAATATTAGAAATATGGAGCCTTTTATTTCTGATTGGGATCTTCTTATGACACGGGTTGATAGTTTCTTGGATCGACAGGAAAGAAATTTGTTTTATTCTTCTCTTCATTTTTTTCCAATGAATAATCTTGTCAATTTGCACAATCAAAAAATGCTTAAATAGTTAAATTATCCTATTGTGAGATGTGTTGTAGAATGCAACAGAAGAACATAACTAATTGATAGTGATGATGATGTGTTGGAGCATGAAGTAATGCTATGTCATGGAGAGATCATGATGTTAATGTGTAATTTGTGGGTTGAAGCTATCATTGTTAATGATGTACTTGGATATATTGAAAATATTTTATTTGTGCCTGGTTCAAAGCCACCACAACTTCCACAATTTGTTACAATTATGTTTCAAGAGTATTGTGGTGTTCTATTTGATAGGGACTATCCAATTCTTGTACAAATTCCTCCTATTGTTAGGGGGAATATGGGACAGAGTCCTTTGAAAATGCATGGGTGTTGACAATACAACAATCACAGGGGATGACTTTGCAATGAGCCACTATAGATATTGGAGACAAAGAGAGGCAGACTCCAACATTTTACATCTATATCAAGAGTGAAATTAATATATGGTTTTCAGATTTCACCACCTTTTTTCTTTTCAATGTTATGAAAAAATGCAGACAATGCATATTTTACACTTAGAAAGAAAGAGGAGGAATTCTTAAAGTCAATATCATTTTTGGGGTATTTATCTTGAATACAATTTACTATTCATGAATTCGTTTTTTGTATTTGGTGTTGTTGCTTGCAATTATTTGTATGAATGTCTTTAAGAAGAAAAAAGATTACTTCTCTCTAACTATTGTTAATTTTTGCAATTATTTGTATTCACCTTGATAAATTATTTGGTATGCTTGTTACTGATTTCAATAGATTTGTTGATTGGTCAAGTAAGTAAATTGGCTATTTGGGAGCAATTTCATGTGCTAATAATTTTTTTTGTGTTGTTGTTGTTTCATTGGTTGAATTTTACCTCTTTTCGCCTTTTCACTTCTTATTTAGAATCCTGTTACATTTATGTTTGAATAAGAAAGAAGCAAGATCATAAATCAACAGTTTCATTTATGTTTATTTATTTTGTTTGAATGTAACGATTTTAATCGTATCTTTTTGTAAATGATTCGTAGATATGGAGAACAATGATTATCTGCATTACATCAAAGATATTAAATCTATTGTGGAAACCATTAGTTTTTTTATCTTTATTCGCGCAAGGTTTCCTAGAAGACATGGCTTCCATCCTTATTTTTTTGATGAGCATATTCGTGTGTTCAATGGAATGAAATTAGATGTTGAAACTTTATACCATTTTCACCAAAAAGAATCAGGGAGGAAAATCAAAAGGGACTTCCTTGAAAGCGTGAAGTATCATGATCATTATCCTATTGATTTGAATTGGTGTTTCTTTTGCCACCTCTCTGAGTGTGCTTTGGAAGAGGCTGGTATCAAATAGTTTTGTTTTGGTCGAGTGTTCAAAGTTTGATTTTCTTGTGGAATGTGTTATTGTTATAAATAAATATACCTCATTAAAAATATGTTTTTTATTTCTTTAAGTGTTAGTAAATTTCACGTTCTTGTCATTGGTCCTGTAATGTTTTAAAATTGTTTTCATTTTTTTTGTTGCATTGTGATCGATATTGCTAGAGTTTTCCTTTGTTAACCATCGTCAATGATTCTTAACGACTCAGAACGGTTGTCGATCAAAGGAAAATTTATGTTCTCATAAATGCGTATTATACTTACTCTTTAATATTTGTATTTATATTGTTTTATTTTTATTTTTGTAAGACCATTTTTCCCATAATTATATTAAAATTTTAATTTTTATATTTATATTGTTTTTCTTTAAGTATTAATACTCTTGTATTATTATATTAATAATATTCTGAATAATAATGTTTTCCATATTCACAAATAGTATTATTATTAATAGCGTGAATTGTTAATCATAATAATATATATATTTTTTAATTTACAGTCTTAATTAGTAACATTTGACATTGTTTTCTTTTTATCATTAGTATTATATTATTATTGATGTTAATAAAATATTATTATTATTATTATTATTATTATTATTATTAATCATTTATTATTATTCATATTATTATTATTATTATTTATTTTTTAGAAAAACGGGTCGCATTTTCATTATATTGATTGGAAATGTGTCAAGTCCCCTACAACATTCAGATTTGTTCTTTCTACAACTTTCATCAAATTACATTGGATAGAGACCTTCTTTCTACCGCTATTATTTACATATATTTGTATGGAAAAAATATAACTATATATTCCCTAAAAAACACCATTGTATTCTATACATGGATATTGGATATATGTAAATTAAGACAAACTCAATTAGCTTCTACCAGGTTCAACTTCTTCACCCAACCCTGAAAACTTCCTTTAAGACCCCTACCGTTCTTGTTTTCACCTTAATTTCAATGTTGTCAGCCTTTTGTTGAACACTGAAAATGTCTATGTCGAGGCCTTCCATGGTCTTCTCCATTAATTCTAGGTCTTTGTACAAACTAGATAATTGGGCGTAAATAACAGCCATGTTTTCATTCAATTCCTTAACAATATCCTTAACAATATCCTTAACTACTTGTTTACAATAACTCTCCACCAAATTCTCGACACCTCCATAGCATGCGCCATGGCCAACCCCTGACCTGCCAAGCCCTGAAACTGCCCCATTGCAATTTCGTGCAGAGGACATCTTCGGAGGTATATATCTCTTAACAGTGAAAATATTTTAATTAACTATCCAAAACTAGCTGATATGTATAACAGCTTGATCAATCCCAACATTCCTACCAGTCTTTTCCTTCATTAATGCATGAAAATGCAGGGTCTTATCAATGCCTATTCCTTCCATATTTTCTACCACTAGAAACCAGAATCATAATACGATGGTTCCTTCATCCCCAAAGGAAGTAGTTATATTAGAAATTTCGGCGAGTAACCTTTGCCTCAACACCCACATGTCTGCGTACATGATTTTCCTTCTAGTGGCACCACACATGTGCTTTAATTGATCACATGTTTACCCTACAACCAAGACACTACGAAGGTACCTTAGAGAGATGGCCTTTTAAACTAACCTCTTGTGAAGGCACCTCGGGGAGCTGACCTTCTTAACTGGCATATCACTATTCTAACGACCCATACCACCACAATACAATGTCATCCTGATGCATTCATTCATGGGATGTGACATAAAGAATTATGATGGCTAATGCAAATTCGACCATGTTCAAATAACACCCCCACATAGGCCTGACCATCCTCCAAATGGTTATTAGCATGCAACACGTGGAACAATTGAACTTTTCCATTTTTTTTTAACAAAGATATAATCCTCACCATGATTGAGGAGGTTTCATCTTCTAGGAGAGTGACAGTCTTGAGAAGCTTAATACATTTTTGGATGATCATCATGGAATCGCCAAATATATACAACTATTTGATACCATTATCCAAACTTATTTTCAATCCTTTCCGGAATGAAAGGACTTCCGCCTTAGTATTGATCGTGATGTCAAGACCCCATGCATACTTTACTTTTGTTTTTTCTTTGAGGTTGATGATTACCCTTCCCGCTCCAGCCTCCTTGATTATTATTATTATTAATATTTTTCTTTATTATTATTGATAAAGAGAAATATTATTAATATCCTTAATTTATTTTACTAATTCTTTCTATTTTCTATTTTTAGTTAATTTCTACCTTTACTTTTATTAATATATTTCAATTAAGATTATTAATATATTTCTATTTTTGTTTATTAATATTTTTTGTTAACATTATTATTATATTTATATGGTGAATAATGTTATATATCTAGGTTATTAACTTTAATTAATATTTTTCACTTTATTTGCTTGTTTATATTATCATATTTTTCTAATATGAGTAATGTTATATATTTAGGTTATTGTTTTTTATTAATCTCTTTCACTTAATTTGATTGTTTATTTCATCATATTTAAATCATTTTTATTTATTTTTTTTTACTCTTTATTTAGTAAATTGACTTGTGTTTATTTATTTTTTATAGTGTTTCCTTATTTGTGGAATTATTTATTTCTAAAATTATTTTAAATTGTTATTGATTAATTTATGTTTATTTATTATTATATAATATTATTAATATTATATTATATTACTTATAATATTGCTATTGGTTGATATATGCATATTTACATTTATCAACCATATTTAAATTAATATAAATATGATTGTGCTAGTATTGTTATTTTAAAATTTATTATAAACTATGAATAATAAATAAATTATTACAATAAAATATTAAAAAAATATGGAATTTCTATTAATAATTACAAAAATAAATATACAACCTGAAATTTAAGTTGAACCTTTGAACCAATCCTTTTTCACAAAATGTTATAAATATGGTTTAATTAATAATTGTCCTTGTAATTTGAAAATTTGGTATTTGATCATTATCAAGTCTACATATATTCCGAAGGTCCAAATCTTTAAATGAATTAAGGTCCAAAGCTTCAAATGATTAAACTCATTTAGTCGTATAAATTATTATTTTAGTTTGATGTTTAAACTTTAAACTCTAAATTGATAAAAAGTAAAAATATTACTAAATACAATTCTCAAGTTTAGTTTCAAATTAAGTTTAAAATTTAAAAGTAAAAATAATACTAAATAAGATTCCAAAGTTACCAATAGCCTAAATAATGTCAGCTCTTTGTTCATGTGAACAAATGCATGACTTAATGCAAAATCCATTATCACCCAATACATCAAGATATGATTTTGGCAATTTCATCTAAAACAATGGCTACACATTTTGCACAACCAATTTTGGAATGATCTTGTACTAGACATTTTCATTTTTCCAACTAGTCCCTAAACAAGTTTTCCATCCCTAGTAAATGACAAAAATTTAAAGTCAAAAATATGTAATTTTAAATTTTGAGCACGAATCAAAATGATAATGATGAGAATTTGAAAAATGAAGATTTCAATATATTAAATAAAAAATATTTACAATTAGAAAACGTAAAGGTTTTTGTATACATGGTCGTATCAAAGTTTAAATAGTAGATCCAACTTATTAAAATAAACTTATAACAATCACATATAAATTATAAATTTATGATGATATGAATCTATAATAGTAAGGGATTAGGAATATGAATTCAATAATAAGGAAAGTTTGATTAACTAGAACCATGTTAACCCTGGATCTATCAAGTATCAAGAGTGAATAAAGTTTTTTAGGTAGAAACTTTTTTTTGAGTGCAAGACTTGAGGAAATTTGAGTGCAAGACTTGAGGAAATGTTTGCACCTCAAGAGATTTGATCTCTTTTGGTGTTCGATAGATCTACGAGTAATATGGTTCTAGGTTGTTTCATTTGTGTGCATCAATACAAAGTTTGTTAACATCTAATTATTTTGATCATTTGAAATATGCTAAATGTATCTAATATTAATCTCGTCATTCTAATTCTAAATTTACTCAACTACCTTAGTTATTTGGTATATAGAGAGTGCTAATAACGTGATGATGAAATAGAATTTTTGAATGTGAGAATGTACCAGTCTTGAATGATAGAAACTATGAATAGAAAGAATGTATTCAATTACAAATAGTCTTCATTGTGATCATTCTCAAAATATTTTCTTCTATTGTTCTTAATGTCACGCCTATTCGTTTCACCATCTTTTCATATCGATCATATTAAAAAGGCAGTTTAAATCATAGGCCATTCAAATATTAATTTGATCTATTATAGTGAACATCGTAAATTGTTTCTTTTTCTCTCTAATACTAATAGTAAATTTATCCTATGTCAATCACTATGACTTATAGAGTGTTAAACCCCAAGTAAGCTTCAATAGTATTTTTTTCTATTAGCGTTTTTCAATGCAAAGTGACTAGCAATGTTGAGTGATGGAAAATTTGAATAAGAAGAATGTATTCAAATTATAAATATTTTATAGTTTCAGGAAGAAAACCTTTTAGGTAAGTAAAGATTTTATTTAATATGAAAATTCAATTATTTTATTTATGGTTGAATTACTATAACACATAAATTAGTACACGTTGTCAATAATGTTTTTGTGCTTACACTAAAATTGATGCATAATATTAATTTAGTTACTTTGAAATTAATATACATCATTCATCTTGTTACATCAAATCAGGAATCAACATCTACATTGAAATCAATGCATCTAGTGCATGCTATCAAACAGGATTAGAAACCAACATATAGAATAAAGTCAATCATCTAGTGAAATCAATCAAATAGGATCAGGAATAAACATCTACACTGAAATCAATGCAACTATTTTAGTGGAAGACCAAAATATGCATGGCTTTCTAAATCCAAATTCTTTTACCTTTGGTAAAAACCTTACTTCCTCTTCTATGGTTAACAATGCTCACTATTATATATACTATATAATATGTATTTGTATCTACGTATGTCTTTCTTATCCCCTCTTTCTCTCATCTCCATCTTTTTCTATCTCCCTCCCCCTGTTCTCTCTCTCTCTCTCTCTCTCTCTCTCTCGAACTATGTCACTATCTCCCTCCCTTCCATATCTATGTCTCCCTCACTCTCTCACCCCCTTCTCTCCCTCTTTCTTTCATCACTCTTATCCTCTCTCACTCACTCTCTCTACATCTCTCCCTTGTCATTATCTCTCTCTCTGAACCTTTCTCTCTTTATTACTTCCTTCTTCCGCCCCTATCTCCCCCTTCTTCTTTATATCTCTCAACATTCCTCTCTTTCTTCCTTCCTTCTCTCCCTTTTTCTCCCACGTCCCTTTATCTCTCCACCCCATCTCTATCTCTTTTCCCTTCAGATCTATCACTATCTCACTCCCTCTCTCCTTCTCTATCTCGCGCCCCCCCCGCCCCCCATATGATTAAGAATTTTCACTTTGTGTAATCAATAATATATGTAATGGCTAATATATTTTACATTTTAATTTTTTATTGTGAAATGAGTTATGGTTATTGGGTATGTATGATTGATCAGCCATGGTGTTGCAATAAAACCTATTAACAAGTTAATAATATCCATGGTAAAATGGTGGTGAATATCCATGGTTAAGAATATTGTTATATTGTAAGTTTATTTTACGTATAAATTTTTTATGTGCTTCTTAATTAAATTTAAATATGGTTAAAAACTCATTATTAGTTCCTGTGAAGGTACGACTCTAGCAATCGATTTTTCTATTGATCATTATTATTTTAGCATTGACCAACACAAATTATAATGTTTAAATTTGAAAAGTAAATATCTATTTTTCAATATTATTAAAAAACCATTTGATTGGACCATAACTTGAAGGTATTATTGGAATCTTTGCATAATATAATGCCATGTGGATAAATGTCTTATATATTTTATGCCATACTGTATAGAAATGGTTGCAATATCCAGGCATGACTTTTATATATTTTTCTACTGATTTTTTATTCTTACGCCTCTTAAGAAAACCATCCAAAAATAAAATCCTTGAAAATAACTCATACTAAGGTAAATAACATATTTACCATCAATTAATTCCTACCATAATTCAAGCAATTATTTGCATAAAAATGGATAGGAATAAAATGTAAATAAATATACTTACCACTGGTTACTTCCCAGCATTATTTAGATTTTCCTTAGCACTTAAGTAGGAGTAAAGTTGTAAATGTGCGGCATTACTAGTGGTTACTACCGACCAAAATTTATGCAAGTTCTTCTTCCTACTTATCCAATTCAAAGTAAAATGATTTTCCTATCTACCAAAATTAATTTATTATTGACCAATGTAATTTATAATTATTTACGAAAATTTTCCCAATGAATAATTTCTAAATTGAGTTGGAGGGACTATGGTACCCTGTAAAACAAACTTACAATATAACAAGTTGAATTCTATTATTTTTATTACTTTTAACAGTTTATTATTGATTGAATCAACATTTAAATGTTTACACTCATTTACAGACATTATAGCATCTCCCCTATACTGAGCTCTATATTACTTTTAATATTTTATTGTTTTTTAATTGAGTCGACATATAAATGTTAAACCTTTCGAAGAATTTACAATCTTACGACATCACCTCATACTGGGATAAAGAGCACCTCTCTACAACATGATTTAGGAGACTATATATACAAAGTGAAGAAAAACATGCATGATCATCCAAAATTGTACAATGCTAAAATTAGTACATAGTGTGGGTGTCGAATACAGAAATGCCTCAAAATAAAAGAAAAGGGAGTCTTTGACTCCCTGTCCATACCAACATTAAGGTTGAATATAATAAAAAGCTTAGAGATTCTGCATTATGACTATATAAAAATGCCTGAGCCTCACTTCCTTATCCCACATCATTATCAATTCCTTGTAACTCAAACCCATTGTCATCTAATGGCACATTTACCAATCCTTTCTTAAGAGATGGACCATCCACCTAATTATTGATCTAGGGAGCATCATTCTAATATACATCCCACTATGCTACTCATCGCTATATATTCTTAGGTGCCTTCATTATAAGAAGGAGAATATCGCTATGTACATATACTAGTTTTTCTACTCTCATAGAGGTAAGCCTATTCCTCTTAACATAATAAATTAAACTATATGTGAACTAATTCTTTTCTATAATTGAGTAACTAGAAAGCGGAGAGAATAAATGCATGGCTACAACATGAGTTTATGATTTCTTGAGTTCTTTCCCCATATATCCTCGACCATTCACTAAGACATTTCTTTGCCATACAAAATGAATCTTTCTTTACAATGTTAGAGAAACTAGGGCTACTAAACATTGCAAAGTTGTGATTTTTTCTCAAATTATAGTTTCTCTCTCTAGTGTATACATCTTTTGTATAACATTAATAATCCCTTGTTCACCTTAAGATTATTTTTTGCTGTAACTTTTCCTTCTCTCTCTACATAGCACTTTTGATTAAGTGCATAAGAAACCATATGAAATTGTGTGTTTAATTTGTTCCATCTCTTTTCTATAAACTTTTGAATTTCATTAAAAATTTGTTCAAAGGGGTCACTCTGATGCATGATGCACTTAATATTCTTGGTCGTGCTACCAATTGACTCATATATTTCCTTAAGGTTAGAGGAATTTGAATATACATACTTGAGTACCTCCACTATTGAAGAGGTCGAAGAGATAATGTATTTGACATAAACCCAACAATAATCATTCAATAACATCTTCCTTACCTTTTTTCTCGACATGCTCTTATTCACCCCATGTACACTAAAAATAGTAAAATTCAAGTCTTGTTTGACATCTAGGAAACATTCAAGAAGAATAAAATAGGTGGCATACCTTGTATCTATTGGCTCAATAATTGATTTCTTGCATAAATCTTGTAAATAACTAGAGAAGCATGGTGGTTGAAAATGAACATATGTCCCTCTCTTACACCTAAAATAATATGATTAATTCACGACATTATTCAAAAACATGCACACAACAAGGAGTCTAAAATACATGATTATACCTACTTTGAATCATTAACCCTACAAACTTCCAAACTAGTATATCATCCATCATAACTTGCACTACATGTATTTGACCAATATCTTCAATTGCATCATTCAATACCTCAAATTGGTAACTTGCATCCTTCATCTTTCTTGTACAATCAATTGTTCTTAAGAAATAGGGGAAACTTTGAGAAAACAAAGCAATGCTCATCAAAGATCTTAGTTGAATATGGTTTTAACCATCCATCACTATTGAACACCTATAATAAACCTATGATTTTATAAGGAATAACATAAACCCTTGAATCTTTGAGACCCATATCTCTAGAAAGGTTTTCCTCATTTTATTGCAACTAGCTAGGTGAAAAGATGGGACAGTAACGATGAATTTCCTTATCATCTCTTTCAAGAGTGGATAATGGGTGGAAGTAAATGATATTTCATTAGAAAAGAAAAATTTAGCCACTTCATCCTCCACCTCTTCCCTACATTTCATATTTAACTTTTATATGAAAACATCTTCCTTTCTTGAACTAATGTGACTAGAACCCTTAATTGAATCAAATTCATCATGATCATTGGTTGATCCTTAAGAAGACTTCATTGTGCTAGGAACTCTTGGTTTTTTGAAAATGGTAGATCATGATTTTCCTTTCAATTCTCTTCAATATGCTCCACTTGATAATCAGGGATGGTCTTTATTTCTTGACCATAGGGAACTTATTCCTTAGCGTCCTATTCAACATCATGAGGAGTATCAAAAACATACTCCCTCCAAAGGGCTACAACCACATCTTTGTTGGCTAGTTGAATTGTTTATGAATTAAACATTCAAGTACCACATTAATTGTCAACCAGGGAAAGTCTTTTTATTCCAAAGGCTACTGCGTACTGTATGTACTTAAATTCTAAAAGCATTAAAAAGCTGTAGTATACGTGATTCTTACGCTATGTCATTACTGTACTTGTTAAAATAAAAACAATTAATTAAAGCTACAAATCTGGAAAGCAAAGTGATGGATGCTCTGTTGGCAGAGGATCAGGACCCTATCCTCCAGGTGGGGACGTTCAGCACCTGCCCCTGTAATCAGATTACTAATGCACACTGCACTCTCATTCACCGGTGAGAAACAAACTCAAGTGATTAATGAAACAGAGTACTAGCAAAACAGAAAATACCAGAGGTAATGCTATGAAATCCAAATAGAGTACCAGAAAGAAACTATTGCACACTTACACACTTGACAAGGAAGTAAATGGGTGAATCTTGTGAGGAAGGTGGGCCCAGTCCCTCTCACAAAATTCCCCAGGAAAACGAAGACTGGATTAAGTGCTCAAAACAGTTTTATATTCATCTGCCAAAAAGATTTGAATACAATAAAGTTCAGACTTGCTGATGTTCTCAAGATCTCTTCTCACAGACTGACCATAGATACTGACTAATCCCCTTTTCATGTAGATGTCTCCTCTTTATAGAGGAGACATCTATTACAATAAAGTATTACAGCCCATTCAGTTAACCCATTCTATCAAAAATAAGCGTTTCAGAACGCTGTTACAACAGTATGATAATATGTTATTTCTTGGGTTCTGGCTGTTACACAGCTGGTAACTGACTTCGACCGTCTCCTTGGGATGTTCACATTCCTTTGCCGTTTCCCCATGCTGTTCCTGATTTAGGCCATGCTGACTGTGTTCTTCTTGCTTTAGACCTCCGCTTGATTATGCCACGTCAAGGTTCTTTAAATAATTGCCATCTGTTATTCGCGGCTGTTACAAAATAGCTTGCTTTAGGTGATTGTTGTTGCTGACTGTAGCAACTACGGAGTTGCTGCTTCTGGTGTTGCAGCAACTGCGTAGTTGTTGTTTCTGGTGTTACAGCAACTTTGTAGTTGCTGTTTCTGGTGTTACAGCAACTATACATTATAATTCCTACAAGCTTAAGGCAATTACTTGACAGTTTAGTCAGCGTTTCCAAGGATAAATATAAAGATATTCACGAATATGCAATGAACAATTAAACATAGATATGCAGGAGGTTACTTCGTACCTTGGGGTAATTATGTCATTATAAAATAAAAGCTTTCAACCTATGACTGCAAAAGGATAATAATACGGCAAAAAGATAAGGTCAAAAATAGGTCAATTCTGAGTCCCAACATCCCCCCCAACTGAAGAGATTGCATGTCCCCATGCAATGGCTACTCTGAGTCTGAGTCGGAGAACTGGGACGAACAATGCAGATTACTAAGACAATAGCTGTAGGGAGTAGCATCAAACTTCTTTCTGAAACCACAAACAGTTTGTATATGCTTCCATGCTGCCACTTCTTCCCTATTAGATAGTCCAAACTGGCCCTTATACTGATCACCAGACAACCATAAAAGTGGAAATTTAAATTTATAACCCATCCAATTTTCAACACAATGCTGCATGCATTCAACATACTGAGGTACCCTTGAAAGTGCTACCTGCAGATTTGATGGGTTATACGGGTGATATTCCTGCCTCTCTGTGGGGCAGTTTTCCCAAAACAGTTTATTTGCTTTAACAGCCAAGGATGCTTTGGTCTTTACATAACGCTGACAGTCTGTTAGGACCTCTGTTTGCAGTTTCATGACATGATCCTTCATATCAGGGTCGCTTACCATTTTTAGGTGTTGTGAAATGAAAGTGGCAACGTTCTGTGGTTCAGCTCGAATCCACAGAAGACAATTCTGTTCGTTATGGTGGGCTGAGACAAAGGCATTCTGCCAGGTAAGTTGATTAGCCAAAAAGGAGATGAAGGCTCTCAGCTGTATGTCACCAACTACAGGTATCATGTTCATGTTCCTTTCTTCAGACACGACCTCATTATGGAGGTATAGTTCACATAGCAGGTTTTGATCGTTTTTGGATGCCTCTGCAAAGGTCTGCATAAACTGCTCTGCTGTGACCACTTGATGAGGCCTCCCCTCTTTGACAGCCTTCAGCTGTATAAATGCAAGTCTTTCCCTAAAAAATGTAGCATAGTTAAAAGAGGGTTTCCTTGTGGCAAGCATTCTTTGACATAACTCAAACATCTGGGACATTCTGTCTTTCAGTTCCTTGATTTCTTTATACTGGGCCCTACACTGTTCCAGTGCTTCCCAGTTCTTATAAGCATGATCAAACCAGGTCCCCTTTTGTTGTTCGAATGCTTTGCCTTGAGACAGCTGATATTCTCTCCACCACTTACCTTTTAATTCCTGAAAACTCTCTGTTTCTATACATGCATCACTAACAGTGGGGAGCTCTGTTTGTATACAGGCATCAACCAGGGTCATCTGCTCTATTGGAGTGGGCTGGGATGATCCAGCATCCCTCTCTTCATCTCTGACTAGAGTTTCTTCCTCCTGTTGTGCTAATCCATTTTGCTCCAAGGTGATTTTGGTGGGCCAGGGTGAATCTGTCCTTTTTTCTTCGACTTCTCCTTGCTCCTTGGCAGTTTGACTGAGGCTGGGCGAATTCAATTCTTCTTTATTCCCTTCTGAAACTATTTGTTCTTCCTCCATAATAATCCGGGTAGGTCGTGATGAGTCTGTATCTTTTTCTTCTTCTTCTAGCTGCTTGGCAACTTGAATAGGGCTAGGTGAGTCCAGTTTTCCTTTATTTTCTCCTGAAACTATTTCTTCTTCCTCCATAATACTCTGGGTAAGTCGGGGTGAGTCTGTACCTTTTTCCTCATTTTCTTCTATGTCTTCTTCTCGCTCCATAACACTTTCAGTGTTTCCTTCTTCATTTCCTGGTTCTTGTGTAGCTTCTTCTTCCATAGCAGATTGGGTAGGCCGGGGTGAATCCTTGTTCTCCTCTTTCTTTTCTCCCTTCATAGTGTCAGCAAGCTCCTCTGTTTGTTCCTGTGCAGTCTCTGAAGAACTTACTGGTTCTTGTGTGTCAGTAAGCTCTTGGTCTTGTGCAGTTTCAGGTGAACTTACTGGTTCTTGTGTGTCAGTAAGTCCTTGATCTTGTGCAGTTTCAGGTGAACTTACTGGTTCTTGTGTGTCAGTAAGTCCTTCATCTTGGTCCTGCATCTTCTCTGGAGAGCCTGTTGGTTCTTGTGTAGCAACAGATCTCTCTGACTGCACTTCTTCTGAAGATCCTGTTGGTTCTTGTGTAGCAACAGGTCTGTCTGTTTGCACTTCTTGTGAAGATCCTGTTGGTTCTTGTGTAACAGCAGGTTTCTCTGACTGCACTTCTTCTGAAGGACCTGTTGGTTCTTGTGTGTCAACAGGTTTTTCTGACTGCACTTCTTCTGAAGGACCTGTTGGTTCTTGTGTGTCAACAGGTTTTTCTGCCTGCATTTCTTCTAAAGAACCTGTTGGTTCTTGTGTGTCAACAGGTTTTTCTATCTCAACAGAGGATTGTGGGATTTCTATTTCTACATCAGCAGGCTCCTTTGTTTCATCTACAGCAGCGGAGGCTTCCTTCATTGGTTCTTGTACTACCTTATATCCTGCCTGAGTATATATTTCACCACAATTTGTACACATGTATTCGTTATCTTTACTTTTCTCTGCTGCAGACGCTACTCTTGCTAAAACATGCAGGCTGAATTCTTTCTGATATGCTTCCCTGACCCTTATTATCTCTTCCTGATAGTCCTGAATCTGAGATTTTAGAAACTCAATTTCTTCCTGTAGGGCAGGTATAGTAGGCTGATCCTGTGGGACAGTAGATTCCAGTGGAGGTAGAGGTTGTGCTTCGTCAATTTGATCAGTATTCCCCACAGGTGGTTCTTGTGTATCACCTGGGGTAGTGGTTGTTTCTTGTGTTGCAGCCACTTGGTCACTATCACTCTGGGTGTCGGCAGCTAGTTCTTGTGTATCAGTTGTCTTAAGATATGATGTCACGAAGCTATGAACGCTCTGCATCTCAACCTCTGTGGGTGAGGGAGAGGAGTTTCGAGGAGTGGTTGGAGTGCGGTTTCTTAAAGCGATGGGTGGTGAACTGGAGGAATTAGGGGATTCAACTACTACCGATTTTCATTTTGGTAGAGAAGCAGGGAATTGAGGCGTTTTTCTCTTCCTGCTGGCCTTTAAGGTAGGGACAGTAGTTGGGGTAGTAGGTGCTTTGGTTGAAACCCTAGTTCTTCTTCTTTTTACTGGGGTTTTCTTTTCCTGCTGCATTTTTCGTTTAAGCTGAGTAATTGGGATATTATCGTTGGAATCATCAGTAGAAATACTGAGTATGGGAGCGGAAGGATTGGTCCTTTTGGGAGATGTGGTTAATTCCGCTGCCGCTTGTTCATTCTCAGTAACGTGCAGGGGTGTTTGCTGGGGTTGTTCGGGAATATGCTCTGTTTGCTGAGGGCTTTCCAAAGGGATTTGTTCAGGCATGTCGTCCATTTGCTGAGGAAGCTCTTGGTCTTGCTGAGGTGTGTCCTCAGCTTGACAAAGAGTTTCCTCTTCTTGATGAGGACCTTCATGCTCTGGCTGTGGAATTCCTTCCTCTGGATGGGGATTAATGGGGGGTGGAAGGTTGTTTAGAGCGAGGGCTCTGTTAATCAGCAATTGGGCTAAGCGATGATGTTTTAGGGAGAGGACTCGATGCTTCGCTTTCATAGCATATCGTGACATATTTTTGAGACAACCCAGCAAATAATATGGCATGTTCAATAATTGACCATTTCTTAAGTGATTTAACAGGACGAAGTCGTGCTGGTAAATTACCTGGTAACGACCTTCGCACGTCAGATATTGCTTGACGAATTCAGCGACTTTTGGCCATGGTTGAGGTAACGATCGTAGTGCTACACCTCTGCCCTTGGTTTCTACTTCCTCGCCTGGTCGGAGAAAGTCTTGCTGTGCATTCAGAATCATGTGCTTTCTGCTGAACCACCGTGTGCCATTGGCTGGTAGTCCGGTGACTTCAGCTATGATTTCTTCCGTGACTGGAACTTGAATTCCTTGGACGATAGAGAATCCTTCTGTCAAATTGCATGCGAATTCCAGGACTTGCTGCTCGTCAAAGTCCGGAAGTCTCCTGAAATACTCTATCCATCCAGCTTGCAAGAAAATTTGGTAAATTTCCGGAAAGAGTTCCAGGACTGCTGTCGTGCCAGGTTCATGAGTAATGAGGGTTCCTCCCATGGCTGTTGTCTCAGTGAATCTTCAGAATTCAGAGCCGAGCTACCAATTTCAACTCAGAGTATACATCGCAACTGGTAACATGACGTGGCTTTTACATACGACCGGGAGAATTAAGGGTGGCGGTGGTTGGCGTGGTTTGTCATTATGAGAATTGCTTTGGTAATCCCCCCCCCTTCCTACGTGTAAATGATATGATTGGGAATGCAATCATTTGATGGACCTATCAACTTTTCCGCATTATCTATTATTTAATGCTCATTCATAAACGTGCGTACCTTCGTATTTTACCTTTTTGATCGCTGCATCAAAAAGTCTTTTCTTGTCTTCTGTCAAATTATAATAATTACCGTGGATCTGAAAGCACGGGAATATGGGTGATTTGTAATGATAATGACGGGAAGTGATAGTAAGGTGCTGTAATCATCACGAGAGGTGGTATATTTTATCAGGATTTGTTCGTGAGGGAATTTTGCTGGGAAGGATGTTTCGTGATCGGGAAGCAATATCGTAGCACCGGGATTGGTGTTGCAGTAACGGAAAATTACCATTGGGGCAACGGGGATTGGGAAAAAGACGTTTGTGAAAACGGGGAATGTGCCGGAGTAATGGAACTAGTGTTGCAACAACAGGGAAATGGTGGTGCAGCGACAGGGATGGTGTTGCAGCAACAGGGATGGTGTTGCAGCAACGGGGAGTGGTGTTGCAGCAACGGGAAGTGGTGTTGCAACAACGGGAAGTGGTGTTACAGCAACAGGAAATGGTGTTGCAGCAACAGGAAATGGTGTTGCAGCAACAGGAAATGGTGTTGCAGCAACAGGAAATGGTGTTGCAGCAACAGGAAATGGTGTTGTAGCAACAGGAATTCGGAGTCCACACAGTAATTCCTTTTGAGACTTTTGTTCTCAGCTACTTCCCAATGCTAACACCTGCAAAATATTGAAATGTAATATCGCAATCCTTGGCAGGATTTATTAGTTTCTAAAAAAAAGAATGTCTAATCCTAAAAATTACATAAATAATAGAAACTCAAGTGCTTTGAGGGACAGCAAGTTCCCCTGGAAAAGAATACTGTTTTATTGCCATGCAAGTGGCTTTAAAGTCCTCTTTGGAAACCGGCCGCTGATATAACCGAAGTCGGTAGCCATTCACTAACAGTGGTGTTCTGCTTCCATCAATTGTTACAAGTCTAACTGTTCCATTTGGGAAAACAGTATCCACCTCGTACGGCCCTAACCATCTTGTTCTCAGTTTCCCTTGAAAATTCTCGAAACGTGAATCATAAAGTAAAGCCCAGTTACCTTTCTGGAACTGCTTTTGCTTGATGGTTCTGTCATGCCATCTGCTTCTTTGTTGCTGTATCATAGTTGTTTGATGGACGGCATCCAGTCTTTTCTCATCCAATTCCTGCAACTGCTGCAACCTGGCTGTCTGTGCATCAGTTAAATCAAGGTTAACAGCTAAGGCAGTTCTTAAGGTTTTAATTTCAAACTCTACAGGAAAAATAGCATTCTTTCCAAAAACTAATTCATAGGGTGAAAATCCTGTTGTGTTTCTCCAAGTGGTTCTGTAGGCCCAAAGAGCCTCGGGCAAGCGCTGAAACCAGTCCCTTCTATTCTCCTTTATCATTTTTGTTAAGATAGCTTCTATGACCTTGTTGGTGCTTTCCACCTGCCCATTTGCTTGGGGGTGGTATGGTGTGGTCATCTTATGCTTGATATGATATTTTTGGAGCATATCTTTGAAACCATGAGAATTGAAAGGAGGTCCTCCATCAATGACTAATTCTCTGGGTAGTCCATATCTAACAAAGATTTCCTCAAATAAGAATGTTAGTACTGCTTCTTCATTAGCTTTAATGAGTGCTTTGGCCTCTACCCATTTAGTCATGTAATCTGTGCATACTAAAATATAAACTCTTTGATTAGATGGAGGATTAATGGGACCTACGAAATCTAATGCCCATTTCTCAAAGGGTTCGAGAGTTACCTGGGGATTAAGTGGCATTTCATCCCTATGGTTGGGCTGGCCCATTCTTTGACAGCTGTCACAAGCCTTCACATATTTTCTAGCATCTTTAAAAAGTGATGGCCAGTAATAACCCATTCTAAGTACCTTGTGAGCTGTTCTTTTATCTGCAAAATGTCCTCCACAAGGACCATCATGACAAGCTTTCAATATATCATAAATCTCATCTTCCCCAACGCACCTCCGGATTTCTTGATCTATTCCTGTGTGGAACAGACACCCGCTTATCCAGTTGTACCTAGCACTTTGCTGGATGATCTTCCTTCTTTCCCTGTGTGATAGGTGTGATGGTAATTTTCCTGCAACTAGATAATTGGCAATGTCTGCATACCAGGGTGAGTGAGCAGATACTGCAAATAGATACTCATCAGGAAAAGAATCATCTACTGGAACATTTTCATCAGTTTTTAAACGAGAAAGAAAATCAGCAACTACATTTTCTTTTCCTGGCCTATCTACAATTGTGATATCAAATTCCTGTAATAGTAATAACCACCTGGTGACTCGAGCATTTGTAATTGATTTATTCATTAAATACTTGATGGCCGAGTGGTCAGTATGCACAAAGGTAGTATAGCCAGTAATATAATGCCGAAATTTATTAATAGCATAAATAACTGCTAAAAATTCTTTCTCAATTACTGTATAATTTAGCTCAGCTGGTGTCATGTTTTTGCTGATGAAATAGATAGCATAGGGGAGATTGTTTTCTTCCTGACCCAGGACAGCTCCAATTGCCGTATCTGAGGCATCAGAGGAAATATGAAAGGGTAATGCCCAATCAGGTCCTCTCAAAATAGGGGCTGCAGACAACTGATGCTTAAGTTTATTGAATGCATTCTCACAGTCATCAGTCCACTTGAATTCAGCATTTTTCATTAATAATACAAACAGAGGAGAAGCTATTTTAGAAAAATCCATAATGAATCTTCTGTAATATCCGGCATGTCCTAGAAAACTTCTCACCTCAGTTTGTGTTTTGGGGATAGGAAGGTTCTGAATCACCTGAATCTTAGCTGGGTCGACTTGAATTCCTAAAAATGAAATGAAATGACCTAATACAATACCCTGATTCATCATCATATGGCACTTTTCAGTGCTTAAAGCAAGGTGTGCTTCTATGCACCGCTTAAGTAATTTTTCAAGGTTTTGCAGAGCATCTTCAAAGGTCACTCCATAAGGAGTAAAGTCGTCCATGAATATCTCTAATGAATCATTTAACATATCAGAAAAGATTCCTATCACCGCTCTTTGGAATGTTGTTGGAGCGTTGCATAGCCCAAATGGGAGTACTCTATAAGCAAAGGTTCCCCATGGGCTAGTAAATGTGGTTTTGTCCTGGTCCTGGGGTGCAATCCTAATTTGGTTGTATCCACTAAACCCATCCAAGAATGAGAAGAATTTCTTACCTGCTAAATTATCCAATACTTGATCAATAAAAGGTAAAGGGAAATGATCTTTCTGGGTTGCTTTATTTAATGATCTATAGTCTACACATACTCGCCATTTCCCATTCTTCTTTGGTACAATTACGAGTGGGGAAACCCACTCACTATCAGATATTGGATATATAAATCCTGCATTTAAAAGTTTTTGGAGTTCCTCCTTCACAATTTCTCTAAGGTTAGGGTTCATTCTTCGCTGAGGTTGACAGACTGGCCGGGATCCCTCCTTAATATAAATACGATGAGTACATAATTCAGGGGAGATCCCTTTCATATCTGTGTAGTCCCATGCAAATGCCTCTTTATTTGCTTGGAGTAACTTTATTAATCTCTGTTTTTCATCATCAGTCAAATCAGGATTTATATTTAGTGTTTTACCAGGTTCAATTTCAATTGTTGTGCTCTTGGAAGGGTTGCCTAATGCTGTCTGGCATAAGTTTTCATCTTTCATATTCTGCTGGGATTCAGGTTCTAAGATTGCAGCGAAGTGGTTAAATGTTTCTGGATTAACCGAAGAGGGTTCAGAAATAAAGCTGCTAATCAGTTCATCTTCGGTGGAGTCTTTAAAAGTCAAAGCTTGTCCAATAGTTAATATCGGTTGGGTTTCCTCATCCTCATCGTCTACCCATACAGAATTGTCACTATTAATCATGGGTGTGGCATGAGGATAGAGGGTCAGCTGTTTAGTTTCCTGTCCATTGGAGATGGTCATTGATCCAGATCTACAGCTGATGAAAGCATTTGCTGTAGCCAGCCAAGGTCTCCCTAGAATCAACGGATGACCCCCCAACTTTGTTTTAGTTTGTAACACCACAAAGTCAACCGGGTAATTCCAGGATTCTACAGAGATTATAAGGTCTTCAATGACCCCTTCAGGTTTAATCGTAGAACGGTCAGCTAATTCTAAGATAGTTGGAGTTTCCCTGATAAAGCTTTTTAGCTGGAGCAATTGCGCTGTTTCGAGTGTCATAATATTTATTGCAGCTCCAAAATCTACTAAGACTTTAGAGATAAAGGTTTTTCCAACCTGGACTGTTACTGTAGGGTGACCAGGGTCACCATACTTCACAGGATAATCTTTTTCAGTTATTAAGGCAGTTAATTCCCCCATCACATGAACTGTGAGGGGATCTTTAGCCTTTCTTCCAGGGTTTTTTATACAAATGTCTCTAATAGTTCTAGCATATATAGGAACATCCCTTAATGCTTTCAATAATGGGATTTTGACATACAAGTTCTGTAGCTCTCCTAAAAGGTTAAAGGTAGGTTGTTGAGGTGTTTTAGTGAGAGTCAGCCTTTCAGGGAATGGCGGATCTATTGTTTGATCATTATTGTTAGGTGCTGATTCTGCTGCTTCAGCACTATGGTTAGCTGGTTTCTCTTTTCTAGCCTCTTCTTTGTCAGATTCAGTAATATCATCTATAATGGGTTCGATTATTCTCCCTGAGCGAAGGTGAATATCATTACATTGCAGGGGAGAGATAGGCTGATTTTGAATGTCAATAACTTGCAGGGCTTTATTATTATTTGGGTTGGGGTTAGGTTGTACAGGCAGCTGTGGCCTCATTGCCTGGTTATTCGGAGGATTATTAGATGGTAAGGAAAGAGACTGTTGTTGTTGAGGAAATGGTATCTGTTGGGCTGCCCAGTTTGGATTCCATTGATTAAAGTATGGTTGCTGGGGAGCCCAAGGATTCCATATAGTAGGGTCAGGAAAAGGAAGATTTGGTTGCTGCATAAGTGGAAAATTCATTGCATTGAAGGGTGGGTATTGCATTTGATTCATGGGTGGGTAAAAAGGGGGATTATTATTCCAACGATTGAATGTTGTATTAGAGCTCATACCTTGTCTTTGCGGCCATTGCCTCCTCTGTGTCATCAGATACACTGCTTCAGCCTCTTCTTCAGTTGTCTGCAGTGTTGCTTTGATTCCAGGCAGAGAGGGGCATTGCTGTGTTTCATGGTCCTTCTCGCAGATTGTGCATATAGGTATCTTATCCAGTGGGCATTCTCTGAGTGGATGTTTTTCTCTGAATTTTGAACAGAAAATTGCCAGAGCAGCTTCTGCTTCTGCCTGTTTCTTCTTAACCTGCAGAGCATCAATTTGTGAAGCAAAAGAACTTAGCATTTCAGTTTTAAATTCTTCTAATAAGTTACCTATCTCAGCTCTTGTTGCTCCTCCACTAGCTGACTTCTGAACTCTTGAATACACATTATCTCTGCTTTTTGATCTACCTGCTGCTCCCCTTGAACACCTCATGCAGAGCTTAATAATTTCATCAAAGGGTTCTTTGGAAATGTCCCCTTTCCCAAGCATGTTCAACATGTCCAGGAAGTCACCTCTTACCCCTTTCAGCAGTATGGTCTTCAAAATATCTTTACTCATATTAGGATGATCAGACCGCTGCAGATTATACTGTAATCTTTCCACGAAGTCTTCCAAATTCTCGTCCTCTTTCTGGACCATTTTAAACAATTCTTCCTTCCTTTCTCTTATCCGGCAGTAGTCTTGATACTTGGCCAGAAATCCCTCTTTCATCTGGTCCCAGGTGGTGATTGCATGAGCTCCTAAGCTCATAAACCACCTCAACGCATTCCCTTTTAGTGTTGATGGAAACAATTTCAGCTTCTGATTAGGACTTATGTAATCATAACTTCTACATAGTATGTCGAATTCAAAGAGGAATTCGTCCGGGTCTTCGGAGGATAACCCTTGAAAATTGGGTAATGCCAAGAGTGGGATGTTTTTCATGGGGGTTGTTCCTCTCGGGAGCTCCCCAATAGGGAATTCCAGGGTAGAGAGCGAGTTTTCCCCTCTTCCTTCTGTTCTGTTATCCTCCATTGGTCTTTTTCCTGAATCACTTGCTTTATCTTCTGTGTCTTTTGTTTCTTCAGGTTCTTCTACCGGTTCCTCAGTGTATTCTGGTGCTTCCAGCTTCCTTTCAGGTCCTATTACTTCCTCCGTCTATTGGTCTGTTTGTGAGGAGTATTGGATATGAGGTCTCCGGGAACTCGTCCTCTGTGATGTTTCGGCCTTAGAGATGATTTCATCGATGTAAGTCTTCCTTCCTCCTTTGCCGCCTGCAAAATTAGGTTTCTTGCGTCCTCTCATACACCTGTTATTTTCACAAAGAAACCATTAATGCTTTTAGAAATCTTTAGTTGCCTTCCCCGGCAACGGTGCCAAAATGTTGGCTAGTTGAATTGTTTATGAATTAAACATTCAAGTACCACATTAATTGTCAACCAGGGAAAGTCTTTTTATTCCAAAGGCTACTATGTACTGTATGTACTTAAATTCTAAAAGCATTGAAAAGCTGTAGTATACGTGATTCTTACGCTATGTCATTACTGTACTTGTTAAAATAAAAGCAATTAATTAAAGCTACAAATCTGGAAAGCAAAGTGATGGATGCTCTGTTGGCAGAGGATCAGGACCCTATCCTCCAGGTGGGGACGTTCAGCACATGCCCCTGTAATCAGATTACTAATGCACACTGCACTCTCATTCACCAGTGAGAAACAAACTCAAGTGATTAATGAAACAGAGTACTAGCAAAACAGAAAATACCAGAGGTAATGCTATGAAATCCAAACAGAGTACCAGAAAGAAACTATTGCACACTTACACACTTGACAAGGAAGTAAATGGGTGAATCTTGTGAGGAAGGTGGGCCCAGTCCCTCTCACAAGATTCCCCAGGAAAACGAAGACTGGATTAAGTGCTCAAAACAGTTTTATATTCATCTGCCAAAAACATTTGAATACAATAAAGTTCAGACTTGCTGATGTTCTCAAGGTCTCTTCTCACAGACTGACCATAGATACTGACTAATCCCCTTTTCATGTAGATGTCTCCTCTTTATAGAGGAGACATCTATTACAATAAAGTATTACAGCCCATTCAGTTAACCCATTCTATCAAAACTAAGCGTTTCAGAACGTTGTTACAATAGTATGATAATATGTTCTTTCTTGGGTTCTGGCTGTTACACAGCTGGTAATTGACTTCGACTGTCTCCTCAGGATCTTCACATTCCTTTGCCGTTTCCCCATGTTGTTCCTGATTTAGGCCATGCTGACTGTGTTCTTCTTGCTTTAGACCTCCGCTTGATTATGCCACGTCAGGGTTCTTTAAATAGTTGCCATCTGTTATTCGCAGCTGTTACAAAATAGCTTGCTTTAGGTGATTGCTATTGCTGACTGTAGCAACTACGGAGTTGCTGCTTCTGGTGTTGCAGCAACTGCGTAGTTGTTGTTTCTGGTGTTACAGCAACTGCGTAGTTGCTATTTCTGTTGTTACAGCAACTATACATTATAATTCCTGCAAGCTTAAGGCAATTACTTGACAGTTTAGTCAGCGTTTCCAAGGATAAATATAAAGATATTCACGAATATGCAATGAACAATTAAACATAGATATGCGGGAGGTTACTTCGTACCTTGGGGTAATTATGTCATTATAAAATAAAAGCTTTCAACCTATGACTGCAAAAGGATAATAATACGGCAAAAAGATAAGGTCAAAAATAGGTCAATTCTGAGTCCCAACAATCTTGAAGGTTGTCTTCACAGCTCTAAAGCATTGGACCCCAATACTCAAGAAAATTTTCAATGAATACCTTAATAGAAGGGATCTTTTAGTTTCAAAATAATATTTAACCCATTTTTATATTTCCCGAGAGAATTATGAATAATCACATCAGAGTGCCTTGTTAAACCACATTTATATCTAAATCATACTTGATTAATTTTACCACATGGCCACCTATTTAAGAATAATCGCCATCAAACACTGAAACATTTGTTAAACAGTTTGTACCAAAATGATTAGGAAATCCAAGAATGTTCTTAATATCTAGATGAGGATATATTTCATGCAAATACTACAGATCCATTGTCTTCAATATTGCATCAAAATCAAAATATAGAGTCACCATGGTGAATCCAAAATGTCTTGAAAGATTCTTGATTCACTTTTTAAGCATGGGAAGTTTGTAACTTAATGAGTAAATAGGGATTCACTCTTCCAATGGATTTCCTAGATGAATAGATTCACCTTTGTATTTAGTATAATATCAATCAAGAGAACTAAATGGGAAGTAACTTAGGCATAATATCATGAGGAGGTGGACTCGAATCCTAGCCTACAATGAAGCGAAAAATGGTGCTACAAAATCTAATAGGCCTAATGCAAACCTCACTGGGTGGGGCCAGAGCTTACCAAAATAAGAGAAAGGGTTGTCACTATCACCTCAAAAACCTTTCTCCTTCTATTTAGTGAAATTTATCCAAAATTCAGGCTTCCTCAAATCACCTAAATGATGTTATTAAGGTGTAGAATAAAGATATATTATGTTGGATAGAGTACTAGCAAGGCCTAGGATGTCCTAGATCTTCAATACTAGGGTTCAAGTAGTGTATTCTTAGAACAAGAGTAAGGCTACTATAAGGTAATTTTTATATTACATGTAATGATAGAGGGTTCAATTTCCTATATCTTAAAATGGTATCCAACAACAAAGGGTTAATTATCTTCAAATAGAAGTTAGGATTACGCTATGAATTTTATTTATAGAGTTGTTAGGTATGCATAAGAAAAAAGAAAGAATGTGATGTCATTACCAATTAGGAGTATTTGAACATGCCCTATGATAGATTTTTCCTTTAAACAATTTGTATATGAAAATCCTAATTTAAGAACCACATTCGTCTACAAAAAAATTATTTAATGAATAAACTATTGGGTGCAATATAGAGCTTACAAATGTACCAACATTTATTTCAATTAGGATAGTTTGTGAACTTGAACATAGCACTGGAAATCCCAGAGAGAGCCCTTACAACTAGCAAAAAAAATTCTAGTCTGTCTTGCGCGTTAATCTCGACAATAAATGAAATACTGCACTAAAAGAGAATTCAATAAACACTAATCCAAATAATTAAAATCATGCAGGAAATAAAAGGAAATCCTATGATATTTAACAATGCAAAAGGAAATTGTAAGTACGAGCAAACAGAAGGGGAATCGGAATTGGAAACCAAGTAGTGCCGACACAATATCAAAAAGACTATAAATGCTTGAATAAATTCAAGAGCAAATCAAAAACCATTTTTCCTGCACTAATTCTACTGCATCTCCCTCTCTGCAAAAATAACCTAAAAGAATTAGCAAGGTTTACTATGTAAATAAACATATGAAAGAAATGGATTCAATATAGATTCTCTCACCTTCCTTGTCCCTAGAAATAAATCTTGTAAAATTGTCCAAACGTTTAAAGGAAACTACAATGGAAAATAAACATTATTGTTTTTTAAACATGTCGCAGTTTCCTTTTCATAAATGTCCGCTCTATAAGCATCATGATTTAAAATGATGGAAATATATATGTGATCTATGCTTCTGAGTAATATATGGTTTCTTGTAAGCATAGATTTAATGAATGCGTTAATACCTTGAAACCATAAACACTCAAGTCGATCTCAAGTTTTGGAATATAAATTAAATGGATTTGAATCAATTGAATAGATTCAAGTTTCACATTACAACTCATAAAGGCAGAGTGTTAATGCATAAGACGATCTTGTAAATTCAGACAATCTGAAGGGAGACAATCTTTATTCGATAGAAGGAAATATTCTGAGTGAAAGCACAATTCTTAATGCAGCAAATCAAATAACACCAATTTGAAGAAGGAAAGAAACTATAAATAACCAAATAAACTTCACATAGTAAATGATAATTTAAATGTTTTCTAATTTGATAGATGTAGAGTGGTGTCGAGTTGGTCTGGCAGCCATCCCAGCCAGCTCACACCCTCTATTCGTAACCTGATTCACACATGAATTAATATCGTTAGATGCAACAAATAAATAAATAGAGCATGGCAAGAATCACTTCAATTAATATTTAAAATCAGTTTTTACATTATGCAGACAAACACTTAACTATAGCAAGAAGGGGAAGTGATCCATAATCTATAATCCTCATGATGCTACATTGGGACCAACTTCTCGTCCCTTTTGCATGTTCCTTATGTGGTTGTGTGTGCTTATGTTATTGATGGATGAATTGACTCACTAACTTTTCGTTTTATTCAATTTATAAGCTTGCATATAGGCATCAGATTACAATTTGGGGCTTTCAACAACCAATCAAAATACACGAGGAGCAGATTATGAATCTTAACAATTTCCCAGGAATAAAATTGGGTTTGTACCTATATGTCGAAATAGGAATTGATTTTGGTAAATTGTTCCTCTTTTCCTGGAATGATGCGGTGGGTGGACAAACTTCTTCCTCAAATTTCCAAAACCATTGTCATAGTGGAGCATCTTAAGATCTGAAATTTCCTTTGCAGTTTAGTATTCACAGAACAACGCGCCTGGAAATTAAATGCATCCAATCCATTTCAAGAGACATCCACATCATATCCATGATAATATCATGTTGTTATTAATCCTTGTTTATTCTAAATAATTTTATTGTGTGTTTGGTGTGGTACCCATACCTGGATTGGAAATTTAATTCACTGCCGACTCACCTTAAATTTATCACATGTTTTCTGTAAAGCTCGCTGAGATGCTAGGATTTCTTTCATTCCAGCTGTGCCATACCACCATGAACGAGATGATCTATTTTTCGGTGATGTCAAGAGGAGACCGAAATCTAATATTAATCCAAATAGGTTGTTGGCGAAGTGCCATAAGCCCTTACAGCTTCTCCATTGTCTTTGATAGGTTTCAATGCAGCAGTAACTTCAAAACGAATCTTAGTTTTGCAAAATCCAACCATTCGCATGAAACTTGTGTAAGTTCTTATAGGCATGATGCGAAGCCCAATGGGACATTATAGCAATTTGTCGACAGTCATTTATAAACTTTAGGTAGATGTCTGTGTCATGAAATAACTATGTAATTATTAAATCTGCACTTGCATCTACTTTCAATTTCAAATAGGCAAGGTCCTTTTGATAATCTTAGTCAGTGGCATCCATGTCATTATTCATCATATCAGGATGGGGCTTTGGATAGCCAGCAACTGTAATCCCAAAATAGTCACCATACTTTGATCTAATTTGCTTAACCAGAACAAGAGCATATGCGAATCCAACCTCACCTTGGAAAAACTTTTCTTGTTCATGTGGAGAATTTCCATGAAGAGCCAACACATTTTTAATACCAATTTATTTAATGGTAGTCAAAGAGTTATGAAACAAACTCACAAAAAGATAGAAAAGATAGTTGAATGCCTTAGAATTCAGCCTCTTCGAGGGGGCAACCTCCTTTACATTACACAAATCAACAATTCTTGGATGATTCAAATGACAAAACCTCATTTCTATATATATGAGTCTAAGGAGTCTCAATATAACCCAGCCGACCTAATAATAATAATACAAAGGCACAAAAATAACAATAGAGGGACTCTATGGGGCACAGTAATAACAATATAGGTACAATAGGGGTACAACAATATTAATAAGGGATACAACTACAATAGTAATGGGGTAATCACTAGTATTGTAGGGACCTAACATGCCCCTCTCCTTCAAAAAAGTGTTGTCCTCAATGCTTGAGTAGTTCTGGATGCTTTTGTATAAAATTCTCATCCTCCCATGTGGAAACTTCAGTCGATAAGTTCAGTGGATATGATACGCCGAAATTGATCGATTTCATAGCTGTCGAGTTCTTGTTTCTGTGACTACTTCCTATTCCAATATAATTTTTCCTTCCTCGTCAAGTTTTGGCAATATTGTTTGAACTGGGAGCTTGTCGCCTATAACCTTCTTTAGACATGAAACATGGAAAACTGGGTGCAATCGAGAAGCTGCAGGAAGCTCCAATTTGTATACCATGGTACCAATCTTTTGCAACACCTTGTACGGACCATAATACTTTGGTGATAATTTATTATCCTTCTTAACTTGCTTGAGGAACATTTGTTTATATGGTTGTAGCCATAGGAATACCCAATCACCTACTTCAAAATTTCTTTCACTGGGATGTTGATCTGCCTATTGTTTCATTCTATTATGTGCCAACACGAGGTTATCCTTTAAGAGTTGGAGGACTTGTTGTTGATGCTCGATGTGATGTTCCACTGCTTGAACCTTAGAATTTTCTTTTAAATATGATGTGATGGATGGTGGCTCATATCCATAAAGTGCCATAACATGGGGTCATTTTTGTTGCTGTATGGAACGAAGTGTTGTACCACCATTCAGCCAAAGGAAACCATTTGACCCATTGTGCCTGTTTATCAGATACAAAGCAACAAAGATATCCTTCCAAACATTTGTTTACTGTCTCAGTTTTCCCATCAGATTGAGGATGATAAGATGAGCTATGAGCTAATTGAATATTGAGAAAAGAAAATAATTCTGTCCAAAAATTTCCAGTGAAAATGGGGTCTCTGTCACTTACAATAATCTTTGCATTTCCATGTAGCTTTTGAATTGTTTCCATAAATGTAGTAGAAACTGTACTGGCTTTAAATGGATGTGATAATGCACAAAAGTGTGCATACTTGGTAAGTCTGTCAACTACCACCATGATGACACTCTTTCCCTCAGACTTGGGTAAACCTGTCATAAAATCCATTGAAACCTCCTCCCAACGTTGGCTTGGAATGCATAAAGGTTGTAATAGACTTGAGGCCTTAATTGTTTCAACTTTATTTTGTTCGCAAACCAAAAATTCTGCCACAAACTTTTGAATATCTGATTTAAGGCCATCCCAAAAAAGTTCCTTCTTAACCCTGTGGTAAGTTTTTAAAAATCCTAAGTGCCCTCATAAGGGAGAAGTGTGCAATTCCATAAGAATCTTTTGTTTGAGTTGGGAATTATTACAGAGGTATAAGAAATCTTTGTACCATAATGAATCATTTTGCCAGCTAAATGGATAAGATGTACTGGAATCATTTTGTAACTTTCAAATAAGTGCCCACACTTCTTCAACATTCTTCCATTCCTCCCTTTCTTCGTTTATCCAATCCGTTTGGATAATAGAAATGGCGCACAACAATGCTTCCACATTCTCATCCTTTCTTGAGAGTGCATCTGCCACCACATTTTTCTTCCCTTTTTTTTAGATGATTTCAAAGTCATAACCCAACATCTTTGTGACCCACTTTTGTTGCTCTTTAGAGGATAATCTTTGTTCTAAAAAGTATTTAAGGCTGTCATGATCCATTTTTACCTTGAAGTGTCTTCCCATTAGGTAGGGTCGCCATTTCTTAAGTGCATGTAGTATTGCCAACATTTCCTTCTCATAAATAGCTTTGTGTAAAAACTGTCCCTGGATTGGATGAATTTCAAAAGCAATGGGTCTTTCATCTTGCATTAGAACAGCACCAATTCCATTTCTTGAAGCATCACATTCCAAAATAAAGGTTTTTGTGAAGTCTAGTGCAGCTAAGACCGGTGCTTGGCACATTGCCTCTTTAAGATGTTCGAAGGCCTTTGTTGCTTCTAGAGTCCATGAAAATGCATCTTTCTTCAATAATGTTTTCAGAGGTGCTGTTATTCTCCCATAATCCTTAACAAACTGCGATAATACCCTGTCAATTGGAGAAATCCTCGCAGATGCTTTATGGATGTAGGGATTTTCCATTCCTTAATGGCTTTAATTTTGCTAGGGTCTACCTTAACTCCTTCATGAGATATAATATGACCCAGATATTCCAACTCTTGTACGCCAAAGAAACATTTGGATCTTTTTGCATATAATTGTTTCTCCTCCAAGAGTTGTAGCACCCTGTCAACATGATCCTTCCAAGACTTGTTGTAGATTAGTATATCATCAAAAAATACTAACACAAATTTTCTAAGAAAGTGTTTGAAAATGGAATTCATCAAACCTTGAAATGTACAAGGTGCATTGGTAAGGCCAAAAGGCATGACAAAAAATTCATAATGACCCTCATGAGTTCTAAATGATATTTTCGGAATGTCTTCGTCTTCATTCTGATTTGATGATATCCTGAACGAAGATCCAACTTGGTGAAGTAAATTGATCCATGCAATTCATCAATGATAGGAATGGGAAACTTATCTTTAATAGTGAGCTTGTTGAGCTCCCTATAATCCGGACACATGCTCCATGATCCATCCTTCTTGTGCACCAATACTACTGGAGCAGAGAAAGAACTTTGACTAAGTTGAATTATACCATCCTCTAGCATTTTTGCCACCATACATTCAATTTCTCTCTTTTGGGCATAGGGATATCTGTACGGCATGATGTTTGGAGTTACACTTCCTGGAATTAGATGAATAGCATGATCATGATCACGAATAGGTGGGAGACCTTTGGGAGTCTCAAATACCTTGGAATGATTGTCTAAGACTTTTTGGAGATCTGGAGAAATAAATGATTTCGATGTGGAAACATGTAGTGAACACAATTGTGCAATTACACCTCTTTGTTCCTTTTTTAAAAGCTTTGTCATGCTGTTAGAGCTGATTATATTTCCTAGTTTCCCTGTAATACCCCTTAATTCAACTTCCTTTCCTTCTACAGAAAATTTCATGAAAAGTTCTTGAAAATTAAAAGGTATTGTACCCAAGGATTGCAGCCCTTGGACTCCTAGTACAACATCAACACCTCACATTGGAATGGAAAGCATTGGGCTAGTCAATACATATTCTCCCATGGATAGCTTGATATTATGGCACCTTCCAGAGCAATTTATTATTCCTCCATTTGCAGCCATCACTTGACACTCTGGTGATGGATATAGGAAGCAATTCAATTCTTTTGCTACCTTACAATGAATAAAATTGTCGGTACTTCCTGAATTAATCAACAATATTACCTTTTCTTCTTGATTTGTCCTTCTATCTTGATGGTTTGAGGAGTGGTAATTCCCACCAATGCATTACAAGATATGGTCAGATTCATTTCTTCTTTATCTAGGCTTTGTTCCTGGAGTATATCCTCTTCTTTTAACCTTTCTTGCTCTTTTTCTTCTTCCTCTTCACAATCTATGTAGAATAATTTCTTCTCAGCACACTTATGATCTTTAGTGTATTTGCTATCACAACTGTAACAAAGCCCTTTTTGCTATTTTTTCTTCCAATTTTTGTGGTGTCAACCTTATAGGTTGTGGAAGACTATGGGCAACAACACTTCCATCTTTATAGTTGTGAGTGGTATGCTTCCTGGCTGCCATAATTTTGCTTTCCATTTTTCTTGCTAACCTGAATGCCTTCTCTAATGAATCAGGTTCCCAAAGGTGAACATCATGTTGGATATTATCCTTTATAGTCCCTATGAACACATCAATCCTATGCTCCTCTGGAATATTTTTTACCCTTATGTTCAATTTTTGGAACTCCTCAATGTGCTTCATTCTTGAACCCTTTTGTTTGAGACATATGAATTGGCTAAAAAAAGTGTTTATTTTTGTATCCTCGTAATGTATTGTCAATTGTTCTGTAAAAATTGCCCAAGTGATGATTTGTTTACGAGAGAAAAGACATTAATACCATACAAACTGATTTGGTTCCAAATATAAAGTTTCAATGCGTACCTTTTGTGTGTGTTGCACATTATTGAGATCAAAAAATTGCTCCATCTGTAATATCCATGTTGCGGGATCCTTGCCATCAAACTTCCTCATATCGATTTTTGGAATATGGTGGGTCTTCTATCCAACATTAGAGTCTATGAAATCATGATTAACATTTATTTTATCCACATCATGATTTTCCTTTACCACCCTTTCACCATTAGTAAGTATTTCTTGTAGAAAACTTGTCAAATCTGTCTTCAAATCTGCCATGTCTATCTTCAAATATTTCTTCAAATCATCCATCTTAGCTCCCACGCCATTCATCTTAGCTTCCATGCCCTTTATCCTAGATTCCACACCATTTATCTTAGCTTCTGTTAGCTTTTGTGAGAGTGACATTTGTTGAACTTGGTCTTGTAATTTTGATATATCATGTAGTATTTCTTTCTCTTCTTAATGGGTCATGCTAGAGCTTTCAGGTTGCTTACTAGGTGTTTGCATTTTCTTTCCTCGGGTCATATGTTACCAATAATAATTCTCTACTATGCCCTTTGAATTCCTCCAAAATAATTTTTCAAACCAAGTTTAAGCAAAAATTTTAAAAAATCTACACACCTTTTTTCACTTTGTAGGAGCTTGATATTGCCTTTGATGTATCTTTATAATTTCAGATCATCCAATTTTGAAATTATGACCTATAGTAGCCCTCTATGTCTTCTTTCCTATTCCACCAGTCTGATCCAAACTAGATTCTCCAAGGAAGAGATATACCAAATCTCCTACGATGACCTAATTATAGACTAGTTCAGTAGAGCGAACTTGTATGACATGCCATGTGTTCCTGTTTCGACCTTTGGCTCTGAAAAATATATACAAGAAACTAAAATCCATCCCCTTTCTGTAACTTCTTATGAAATTTCAATCGGATGCTTAGAGAGAAATTTATGATGATTTTCCCTAGGTCACTTGTTTGGAATGTAATTCAGGATTCTGCAAAAAGACTAACTTCCTCAAATCATATCTCCACAAATATAGTGCGAAAAGCCCTGAAATTCAGATCCGAGGTTCAATGTGATTTCTTCTCAAATGGATTTTTGTTTTATCTTCTGAAGCATTGCAGAAATAAATTTATAGCGGAAATTCAATGACGACCTATTTGGAGTAGCGAAACCCTAGAATCCAAAGCTCTGATACCAAATGTTATGAAACCAACTCACAAAAAGATAGATGAATGCCTTAGAATTCAGCCTCTTCAAGAGGGCAACCTCCTTTAAATTACACAAATGAATAATTCTTATATGATTCAAATGACAAAACCTCCTTTCTATATATAGGAGTCTAAGGAGTCACAATATAACCCAGTCGACCTAACAATAATAATATAAAGGCACAAAAATAACAATAGAAAGATTCTATGGGGCACAGTAATAACAATATGGGGACAATAAGGGCACAACAATATTAATAAGGGATACAACTACAATAGTAATGGGGTAATCGCTAGTATTGTAGGGACCTAACACAAAGCATGGTTAATTTTATCCACTGGCATGCATCATAACATCTGCAAAAATCATGTTCTACATCTTGTTAGATATGTCTTGTGTGAGATATGGAGTGGATCCTCCAGCACCTCATGTGATGTCATAAAATGAAGGATGATATTCTACCATTTGGTCCAAATATGGAATGGATGATTCCACACATCGTAGTTGATGTAAACGTATGCACAACACTCATTCTTCCTTATGTTTCTCTCTCGTTGACATGAAACACCCTGATAATGAAACACAATTAAGAATTGATGTAACACTGGAATAGGAATTGTACAAGATCAGCACCACTAGATTTGAATGATTAACATGTCTACGCATTCCTTGACTACATTGTAAGAATGTGAGTGTAGTCCAAAAACTCTTCAAAGTGCAGGAAGCCCACTGTAACTGGTGCAAGGATCCCAATTGGTATAGGAATGTGTTGCATGGTACAAGAATCTGTTGCATTGTCCAAGAAGGTAAATGTAGGACCAAATCTTGTATAAAAGCATGATTGAACTAGTTTTAAACTTTCAACATACAAACATTTATTAATAATGTTTTAATCATGTTAAAACAAGGGAAGTAACAAATACTTGGTGTCACATGGAGTGAGTCGATCTTGCGGACAAGATAGACCTTCCTAGAATCTAACGATATCTAGTGACAAGCAAGCCAATCAAAAACTATCTTTCTCTAAATATGCATTTATAAACAAAGGCAATCAAGTGTTTAGGCCTACCTTGCGTCCAATGCAAGTTTGTGGAAGCCTCACTCCTTTGATCCAAATGAGCTCCCTTGTTGCGAATCTGCAAACACAAACAAGGAAACAAATTAAATAGCACCTGAAAAGCCAATATCATTAAGCATACTTAAAATGATCATCAAGGAATTCATGAAACAAATGACATAAGACAATTTGTTGAGAAAAATGAATATGATTGTATTAATTCAAATCAAAGAAGAACTTTACAACCTGTGCCTTGATGCTGTACAAGCTCCTCCCAGGGTCCAACAAGAAGTCTCCTCTACTTTGACAAGTTTCACTCTCTTCCCAATGAAGCCAAAAAGGTATGTGATCTCTCCTCTCAAGCTTAACTAGGAAGTCTCAATTCCACCAGCATTTACCCTCAAAAATGTTCAGCTTCTAACCTCCCTAGCAACTAGCCCAATGCCTTAATTTATAGTGCAATGGAGGGAAGTTACTAGGTCCTCCTTCAAAGGGATAAAGCCCTCCTTCAAAGGGATAACTCCTCTCATCAAGGGATTAGCTCCTTCTCTTTTGGGATGCATGAACCACCTAAGAGCGACCAATCCACGTCAAAATTCCTTCTAGAATCATCTAGAATTAACCAAAAGTGAGTTTTTTAGAATAAACTTGCGCCTTTTTGACTTTCACAGGGGTCCGCACCCACTCCTTTAGGGACAGAGCGGGCAGGTCCGCAGTTTTTGTGAACAGGGGGTGCGGGACTGCAGGCAATAGTGAGAGAAAGTGCGGAACCAGAGCTTTGTTGATTTTCAATGTCTTTCTCTCATTTTCAAAGCTTGACTTGAAGAGCTGAAGTCTGAGACTTGCTTACGAGGACAGTACAAGTGATGATAGACCCATACTGACTGCAAATAATCATGGTGACGATATTTTTTTGTAACAGATTGCCCCCTAAAGTGTGAAGTCTGTAGTAGATGAGGATTTCATTTATCATTTAGGAAGAGTGAAGTACTTTATCATTTCGAGAATCTTGTGGAGAGCCCGGTCGGAACCTGTAAAAACATTCAATGCAAGATATATATATGAGATCATATCATCGCTGAGGTAGGCATTCCCATTCTCAGATCAAAACTGACTTAGAAAACTAACTACTGCTCTGATATAGGAATGATCTTGTAATACATCACAAGTATAGACACATGTAGACATAGTATGGATGCAACCATCTGTTTATGAATAGTCCACCATATAATGAATACAAAATTCCTCGCAGCCTGGATTGCGGAAACTAGATCCAGGGTCTTCATTTCTACTTCCCGAAATATTACGATTCTATCCATGCAAATGAATGTGTTGAAGTCGAACATGGTAGAAACCACTTGATTACCAGTCAATGATGTAAACTGTTAACAAGTGTGAGAGAAACCACCAGTGATGTCAATGGCTCTCAAAGTACCCAATACAATCCATGAGATGTGAATAGATGTGTTGATGTCGAACATGTCACGGAATCCTTTGATCGAAGGTCAATGATGCAACCTGTCGTCAAAGGCGAGAAACCAGCCATTGAGGCATGCAGATCCCAAGGTACTGACGATTTATAGATCATGTTTCTAGATAATGAGCTGAAGTTGATAGAAAGCGATCCATCACAGGCAAGCCCACAACACGAAATCATAGATCAAGTTGAAGAAATTTAGTTGCAAGGACTGACTCAGGGATGGTCAAGATGGATGACAGATATTTTGCAGATGAATGGCTTTATTGGCAGTGACCTCTTGAACACATAACGACACAACAGATGTTTGGTGACAATTGACCCAAAGTTAATACCCAAAAACCGGCTAAAGGCTTTCAATGTGGTTTGATCAACTGTTAGGCAAAGGATTTCCCAACCTAGGTGAATAAAAGTGTCGTGTTCAAGAGTGGTTACAAAGTATGACAAACAGGCTCATTTTTCTCTCTTTTCCCCCACCATTTCTGGCAAGTACCTCTTTATTTTTGACAAGCTTGAGGAGGATAACATTTGCTTGATTATAAGCTCATCCTTCAGATGAGTCTAACTTAGTTTAAATTCGAACCCTAAGAAGGAGTGGTTCGTTCCTGTTTGTAATTGAATAGCTCCTTTACTGTGGAATTTTAACGAGTCCAGTATAGGAGAAACTCGGCGTTTTTCAATTTTAGAGTCTGAAAAAACTTAAGAAGACTCCAGGGTTGACCTTTTTCGTAAATTTGTGTCTCCCAAGCCAGAAAAAGTATAAAATAATACTTGAGAGAACCGTTTGATCTTTACGACCAAGGAGTACTTTTCGTAATTAGTGCCCCTAATCCGAAAAAGTAAAAAAGTGATCAATGACACGTCATTTTATAACCAATATCGAATTTGAAACAACAAAAATCTGGCAATCTTTTCATGTTTTTACGGTCAGAAAAGGAGCTGTAAGTGGACCGTCTTTTTAGTTCTGTTTTAACGAGTTTAAAAAGAAAAACTCGGCGATCTTTTCATGTTTTAGGAGTTGGAAAAGAGCTTAAAGGTGACTCTAAATATTTTTTCGTTGAAAATTATCGATTTCGCCTGAACAATCCATTATCCTGAACAAAAATTGCAAACATTACTCATACCTGTTTGAGATGGATAAAAATGCTGTGAAAATTACCTTTCTAAAGTGAAACATAAACAAATTTACAATTTATTTATTCAAAAAACTTATAAAAAGGGCTTTCGTCAATGCATTTTTACCGTTTAAGTATTTGGGTGAGAAAATAGTGCTTTTGTTCAGAAACTTCCGGTGAAGACTGTGGAAAATCCATCCGTCAGAATCGAACACCGTCTCCTCCAGGTAATCCACATCATCATACTCTTCAATATCAACTGTTTCAATTTGTGTTTTAGGGTTTTATTTGATTTTTTAGAGGGTTTTTAAGCTAGAATCCCGTGCGCGGGGGCCCGCAGGCGTAACAATGGCAGTGCGCGGACCCCGACTTTTTCTCAATGGGGAAAAAGTCAGGGGTCCACACCTTCCATGAAGGCAAGGTGCGGACCCATGCATTGTCTCTAATAGAGAGGGTGCAGATCCTGTAGCAAGGGTTTTTAACCCAAAAATTTTCAAAATTGACCGAAACAACTTAATTTCTTGCATTCTAATTTTCCTTTTTGTTGGATGTAGAGTGTACATCATGCTTGATTGGCGAGAATGGGAGCATGAGGATGTGGATCTTGCCGCGTTGAATCACCAACCTTTGATCGATGCATTGAAGTCATGTGGCTTGTACAAATTCTGGGCCATACCTAGCATGAGGGGCCAGCTAGATTTCATGCAGTGGCTGGTAGACAGGTGGAGCATACAGGACCAGTGCTTCTTCATTGGTGGCCACCAGCTCGAAATTGAGCCGGCAGATATATACTTTTTGACTGGTTTGCCTAAGAGAGGTGAAGACTTGACTCTATTCGGGACTAGGCCAGGTGGCCAATCTGTCGATGGCCTCCGGCTAGAGTTCTGCAACAGCCAAGCTAGAGACAAAGGGATAGATATTAAAACCATATCCCGTCCTGAACTCATGGTGATCATGTTTGTCGTTACCAGACTTTGCAGGAGTTCCGCACTACATATTGCCACCGGATCCCAGATGCGGATGGCAGTTGACTGCTTTCGAGGCACCACATTCAACTGGTGCGATGTTGTGTTGGCTAATGTAAAAGGCCAACTGACCAGAGCCAAGAACGGACAACTGAAGACCTTTGATTATGGGGCTTTGGTTGTGAGTTTTGGTCTGGAGAGGGTCCCAATGTTGGTCCCGCAGCACCTTACTGTTGGAGTTGTGCTTCCTCGAGAGCCCAAACTGATGCGATGGGTTGCAGTTATGGCCTATCATCCGGACAAGGGGACAGAGGTCGTTCGATTCAAACCTGAGTATTTCCATTGGTTGGAAAACCAAGTTTTTGCTATTCAGGACTTCCCTTATGCTGGGGTATATTTTCATGGTGACCTAGACATGGCTCTTCCACGAGGAGAGCAATGGGATGACTCAGGTAAAATCATTTTCAACATTTTCCTATTAATTTTTTTTTTGTTTTTATTCCGTCCCAAAACTAATAGTAAAAGTTTCAAATGCAAATGTGGGTCCACAGCGACCAGCTGCTCTCCGGCCTTACGAGAGGAAACAAACAGCTGCAGCGGAGCCAGCCCCGCAGGACGAATCAGCAAAAACCTTGGTCGAGTTGGAGAGTCATCTAGAGCGCTTGACAAGAGACATTCCAGAGACCAGCATAGATGACATTCCTCGTCGACTTCAGCGCTATGTGATTGGGGTCCCAAGACCTTTTAGGAGGTTCCTTTGTAAAGTGGCCCGTGCAGTGGTTTCTTATCGAGATCATCACCAGTGATAGGATGATCGCCTATTGTAGGCACATATGACATTTTTGCTTTTTGTACTTATCATTTTTGCCGATCATAAGGTGTTTTTCAACCTATGATCGAGGACGATGTACATTTTGACACACTCCTATATATATCACTATTACCGGCTTATCTCGTAAATCATGTTATGGAATGCTTTTAAATTTACATGTATGATTATTGCAAATGTCTACTTAACATTCGAGAAGCAATTGCATCTGCTAATGTATTTAAAGATCTTGGAATATGCTGATATTCAATATAATCAAATTCACGTTCCAAGAGACGCAAAACCAAAAATAATCTCAATAACACTGGATTTATAATGGCATACACTCTATTAAGTTGTAATACAACGAGTTCAGAATCTAACCTCACTATCAAACTCCAAATCCCAAATGAAATAGATTCAGATAATAACTCAATCACTGCACTATACTCGGCAATGTTGTTTGTTGTTTGACTGAGGCTTACCCCATGCATAGATAGCAACTCGTCAGAGGGCGAATTGATAACCCAAGTTGCAGAAGAAATGTTCCGTGTATTACGACAAGCACCATCAGCGAAACCAATGTATGTTTGGAGAGGCCTCGACATCTGCAATATCAAGAGTAAAACCAAGATAAGCAAGAATAATGACGAAAAACACTCTCTAAGCTAAGCACACTTTTTAAACTAAAACACACCAGTTAGAAAGAAAACTATCCTAACTAAAAATCTCCATACCCATTCTTTAAGCATAATACCTCTTCAGGTAAAGACCATTTTTGGGTTTACCTAAAGAGTCCCCGTCAAAGTCTACCAATTCATAGGCCTCTTTTGCTAGCTTTCGCTTGACAACATAGGGACCATGCCACATAGGAACGAATTTTCCAGCGCCTAATTTATCATTAGCTTGATCGTACAATAAGACTAGATCTCCTTCCGAAAAATTTCGAGGGGTCACATTTCGATCATACTGAGCTTTCATACGTTTTGCGTGAGTTCCGATCGCCAATGCAGCATCACGTCAATTCTCATCTAATTGAGCCAAGTATAATAAACGTTTTTCCTCTTTGGAAGTGGCTGGAAGTAACTTGATGGCCATTTGCAATGATGGGATTTCGCATTCAATGGGTAACACAGCTTCCAGACCATAAACTGGTTGGAAAGGAGTGAAACCCATTGAGGTTTTTACTGAGGTTCGATACACCCAAAGCGCTGAAAATAGCATGTTATGCCAAATCGACCGATGAATCCCAATGATTCGTCAGATCATGATGACTAAAACTTTGTTGATGGATTCAACCAGACCATTAGCTTGTGGATAATAAGGAGTTGAACTATCGTGACGCAAGCCAAGCTGGCCTGTAAGTTCGGTCATCATAACGTTTCAAAAATGACGCCCATGATCAGTGATAATCGCTTGTGGAACACCAAACCTAGCAATTATATGATTGAACACGAAAATTGCAGCTATTTTGCCGTCTGCCTCAAATGTAGGCATCGCCTCGGCGCACTTGGTAAAATAATCTACCGCAAGGATGATATATGCATGCCCCCCGGCCGAGTGAGGGTTACATGTAATAAAATTGATACCCCATTTGGCAAAAGGACTAATGGCAATTATAGGGTGGAGAGGAGCAGGTGGAGCGCACATCTTTTGATCAAAAATTTGGCAGTTGTGGCATTTTTGGACCGCGTTAATACAATCTTTAAACAAAGACGACCAAAAGTAGCCAGCGCATAATATCTTTTGGGTTGTGGCATACCCAGACATATGATTGCCACACGCTCCAGAGTGATAGTCATTTAGAACCCTTTCAGCTTCCTCGTGAGTTAAACAACGTCGAAAAACAAAGTCCGCCCCACGATGATAAAGAGTATCTCCAATAATCCTGAATTGTTGGGACTGGAATCGTATTTTCCGACGTTCTGACCTTGAAAGTTCTGGCTGAAAGGATTGGGTCCGAAGATAAATGATGATATCTCCATACCACAGATCTAAAGTGCTGATTAGAAATAAGCATTCGTCCACAATGGGCTCCTCCGCCACAGTTTCCGTGTCAACACGCGGGAAGTCACACATTAACTCCGCAAAAACTAAAGATTTCTTAGACTTAGATTTTATAAATTCCAAGTCAAACTCCTACAAGATCACAATCCATCTGGAGTACTTTCCCCCTAGCAATTTCCTTGGTCAAAATGTAGATCATAGGGTTGCAATAAGAAATTACTATAGTTTTACGTAGTAAAATGTAGTGACAAAAACGTTGGACAACTTGAACAGCTGCCAATGCCAATTTCTCCACATGTGAGTATTTTAGCTCAGTTGGATTTAAAGTTCGACTAAGGTAATATATCACATGTTCAGTACTGAATTTATCTTCCTGAACTAAGACCATTCCAATGGTGGAATGAGAGGCGGTGAGATACAAGAAGTAGTCCTGGTTGTAGTTGGGAGGATGCAATAACGGTGCATGGGTCAACGCATGTTTTAGTGCATCAAAAGATTTCTGAGCTATCTCATCCCAATAGAATGGAGTATTATGTTTCAACAACCGGGTAAAACCCTTTGTAACCTCGGCGTAGTTAGGAATGAATCATCGTAAAAAGTTTGCTTCCCCTTGAAAACTTTGGAGTTGGCGAAGACTCGAAGGAGGAGGAAATTTGACAATAGCTTCAACCTTCGAGGGATCGGCGCGAATGCCGGCTATCGAAACAAAAAACCCCAACAATCGACCCGTTTCTATACAGAAAACACACTTGTGTGGATTCAACCTAATCTAATAATGCCTACACCTCATAAAGATTGCTTGTAAATGGATGAGATGATCAGCTCGATGTAATGAATGAGCAGGCAAATCATCGAGATAGGGTTGCACAATGTGCTTGATGTCATGAAACGCATAAGACATGGCCCTTTGAAAAGTTGCCCCAGCATTCTTGAGCCCAAAGGGTAATTTTCAATAAGAAAATGTCCCCCATGGACAAATGAAAGCCGTTTTTGGTTGATCGGCAGGTAAAATATTGATTTGATTGTATCCAGAAAAACCATCCATGAAGGAGAATATTTTGCTGTCGGCACAATCATCAATGATTTGATCGATATAGGGAGTTGGGTAATTGTCCTTTTGACAGGCTTGATTAATGTCCCTATAATCGATACATATTCTTATTGTCCCTTGCTTTTTGTTAACCGGAACAATATTCGATACCCAATCCGTTAACGAAATCGGATAAATGAAACCTGCTTTGAGTAATTTTTCAACTTCTGATTTAATAGCAGCAGCTTTTCTTGGGTGAATATGACGCAAACGTTGCCGGACGGGTTTAGCGTCTGGGTAAGTCTTGATTTCATGAACAACAATTGCGGGGTCAATTCCTGGCATTTCCTCATAGGACCAGGCAAGAATGTCGCCGAATTCTTGAAATAGGGCCTTATATATTTGAATTTCATCTTCTGTACACGAGGCACCTATATGAATGTTTTCAACAATTCCAGGCTTAACCGAAATGTCAATAGGAATAGTTCGAGAGATGTTTCCCAAATTTAACTCTGAATCAGGATTTTTCATTGGATTCTGAGGTTCCTGGACATATTCAATCGTAAAAATTGATGAAAAATCATTTTCAAAACGATCACTCTCAGGTAAGAACGAAGATCTATGATGGAGATCTTCCCATGGTAAATCATCTGCACATAAGATTTCATGAATTTGCTCATCAGAGTGAACAAGTTCGGAAAACGTTGTTGCATCTGATCTTGATGTGAAAAGTGATTCCTCACGGACCACATTCATTAAGTCAATTTTGGTTGAAGATGGGTCGGTAAACGATTGCACGGCCTCATACACAATTTCATATGGACTCAAAGGCATAACATCACCAAATGAGTCTATCTCAGATTCAGAAGGTACGATCCAAGGATTGTCATAAACAATAGTGTCTGACGAAATCATATGAATGGTTACAAAAGAAGACGATGCGTTGATTAGAGGAAAAGGAAAAGTTCCCAGTAAACTGGCATATTTAACTAGTCCTACTCCAACATCCTTATACGGGATAGTCGTTTTACCGACATGCTGAATGCTTTCAGAAGAGGCTGGGTTGGACGAAAAGTAAGCCAGATGGTCTATTGTTACGATCTTTCCATTATGAGGAAACTTTATAACCCGAAAGACCGATGAAATGACAGTTGTCATAGCGTAAGACCAACTACGACCCAAGAGAAGGTTGTAATCTAGAGGGGCATCAACCACCTCCACATCTAGATTAACACTTTCTCCTTCAACCCCTATAGGTAAATCCTGTAGAATGCCAAAAGGATGAAACCCACAGCCATCAAAGGCCTTTAGAATCGTCGGGGATTGATTTAGTGAAGTAGAACCAAGCAATCTCCAACACTGTATCGACATAATACACGTTGAGGCTCCCTCATCAATCACAGTCCTATGAATAGGCTTGTTTTTTACTATCAATGGGATCTGGAAAGCCATTTGATGAGGTAAGCGCGGTGTACTATTTTCTAGATCGAAAATTATTAGGTTCGAGTCTTGAACGTCAACAGCTCCTGTAGCCGACAAAAGTAATTTACGCTGTGTTGGACATGATTGCAGCACTTCCAAAGCCAAAAAGTGTTTAGGCCTACCTTGGGTCCAATTCAAGTTTGTGGGAGCCTCGCTCCTTTGATCCAAATGAGCTCCCTTGTTGCAAATTTGCAAACACAAACAAGCAAAAAAATTAAATAGCACCTGAAAAGCCAATATCATAAAGCATACTTAACATTGTCATCAAGGAATTCATGAAACAAATGACATAAGATAATTTGTTGAGAAAAATGAATCTGATTGTATTAATTCAAATCAAAGAAGAACTTTACAACCTGTGCCTTGATGTTGTACAAGCTCCTCCCAAGGTCCAACAAGAAGTCTCCTATACTTTGACAAGCTTCACTCTCTTCCCAATGAAGCCAAGAAGGTATGTGATCTCTCCTCTCAAGCTTAACTAGGAAGTCTCAATTCCACCAGCATTTACCCTAAAAAATGTTCAGCTTCTAACCTCCCTAGCAACCAGCCCAATGCCTTAATTTATAGTGCAATGGAGGGAAGTTACTAGGTCCTCCTTGAAAGGGATAAAGCCCTCCTTCAAAGGGATAACTCCTCTCATCAAGGGATTAGATCCTTCTCTTTTGGGATGCATGAACCACCTAAGAGCGACAAATCCACGTCAAAATTCCTTCTAGAATCATCTAGAATTAACCGAAAGTGAGTTTTTTAGAATAAACTTGCGCCTTTTTGACTTTCACAGGGGTCCGCACCCACTCCTTTAGGGACAGAGCGGGCAGGTCTGTAGTTTCTGTGAACAGGGGGTGCAGGACCGTAGGAAACAGTGAGAGAAAGTGTAGAACCAAAGCTTTGTTGATTTTCAATGTCTTTCTCTCATTTTCAAACCTTGACTTGAAGAGATGAGGTTTGAGACTTGCTTAGGAGGATAGTACAAGTGATGACAGACCCATACTGACTGAAAATAATCATGGTAACGCTATTTTTGTGTAACACTTGGGACAATAATCATTTAACCAAACAACACCATGAGAGATTTTTAGTGAAAATAAGATAAAACGAAGGCCCAACATGCTCCCATGCTGACCGTCTTGCACGTCCTCATTCAAGGAAATCAAGTACTGTCATTCCCTTGCAAAAAAATAAAATGAAAAACATTTATAGGCATTCATAGTGATGTCCCTACAATTCTGTGTGATCATATTTCTTGCACTAGATAAAGCTTGCTCTAAAACCAAAGAGTGTGTTGGACCCTCTATTTGTTTAGGCCGATTTCAAGAAGATCTAACACAAAGACTTCCATACAAATACTAAATTGCAAGGATGGTGTTATTACTTGAATAAAAAAGCCAACTTTTAAAATTTCCAAAAAGAATATCTCAGGGGCATCTCAAATAATAAGTTTCAATTTAATATCCTCATTGTAAATATCAGTGGCATGATTTGAAATCCATGGTGGTAAAAATAGACATAGTAATACCTTCCCACAGTGACCATTTTACCTTTATCAATGTATAGTCAAAGCTCCTCTTGCCTAGGCATAGTGAATTACCTACACTAAGGGTCCCACATCCATAGAAATCATTCCAAAAAGATAGAACTCCTAGGTATAACAACAGGAAGATTTTAAAGCCATTCTTAAAGAGATTGATAATGAGTTCAGGGAAAGAAAAACCAACCAAGTAAATTATAGTGTAGAATTAAATTTAAAACCATAGGCATGGCCCTGCTGCCAGCAGGTGTCTATAGCCTGGACAGTGATACCTTTAAACCTCACGAAATTCTTTTGTCCCACATATTAGAGATAGATTCGGAGTTATTTAAGAGAATTTACCTTTTTCTCCTTTTAGAAGTTAATTGAAGGTCGATGTCCTGACTTGGGAACCAGCTAACGACAATTCCATTCACAAGAACTAATAAGAATGATCAAGCCAACTCGTGATGAGACATCTTGTCTTCTAGATTTTTCAACTGAAAGCCATTACCCTAGCTTGGTTACTAGTAACAATAATGTCATTCTCCCTAGGACCGATGATCATAGTAGGTCAGCTCATAATGAGACCTCCTATGCTCAATTAATTCGTTTATGTTTAAAACAGAAACTTTGGTTATGATTAAGCTTAGATAGGTTACTTAATAGGTGGGGAAGCAAATCTACTCCTTAAGAGCACATGATGGTGTGAAAAGTTTTTAATTACTACCCTTTACTGGTTGGTCGTGCTACCCTAAAGACTTATTTTAAAAAAACATTTGAGATAATGACTCAAATGGTTCCTTGAGTTGGTCACGCCAGGATTGTTTATGAAATATTATTAGAGTTTTGCAGACATGTTTCACCATAGGAGGTTTTTCATCGGTCCCTTCGAAGAGGGACTTGAAAATATTTTCTAGATGATAGTTTGTTAGAATAGGAGAGAAGTATTACATGCAACTTTTAAAAATACCCTTCACTGACATATTAATACATAATCAAAGTCACTTTAAAATATGAGGCATTAAGTGTGAAGTTCTTCTGACAGGTCTTACCATGATAGTGCATAATAATAGAAATGTTAGAAATTGTTCTTTTAGGGAATCACAAGTTCAAGGGTGTTGTTATACATCTTTATTCATTATTCTCATGTCACCCTACCCTATTTTTAAGGAAAGAAGTATCACCTTTAAGTGTAGGCGTACTTCCAATGAATCCATGTGTGCAACAAAATGGTGATTATACTCACACTTAGTTTTAAAGAATAAACTTCAAGACATACCAAAGCGTGAAAAACCAATTGCTTCAATTGACATGGTACTGATGACTGAGCCAATGACTTCTTGAGACCAAGATTCAATGGAATCCACATATTTATGATTCTCCAATTGATGCAAGTCTTCCATAGTTTGATAATCACTCTATTGGAGGCACAAAGAATATGGTGAAAGACAAAAGATAAATCCCTCAAGTTTGGACTCAAATATTTGATTTTTCAGATTGACAAGAATGGTTGAGAGAGATTCTAGGTTTTTGAGCTTCAACAATAATTTGAGAAAAAATTCCAATGAAATATTGTTCCTATGCTGCTCTTTGAATTATATCTTCCTTGGGTAAATTTTCTGCGGTAATGGGGGAAGTTTTCAAATTCATTTCCTTTCCCAACATGGAAGATGTGACATTTTTTTCGATAGTGGGAAGAATAGGTGTTTCAAACTATTGTGCAACCTGATGGTTCGGATTGGGGTTTATGATATGGTTTGGGCTAAGGTCTTGGTTAAGGCTTAGACTAAGATTTGGATTTGGATTTGGATTAGGCTTTGCAGTAGGGTTAGGTCTAGGTTTTGGATTAAGAGTAGGGTTAGGTTTAGGGTATGGATTAGGGTTAGATTTAGGGTATGGACTAGAGTTAGGGTATTGATGAGGGTATGGATGAGGGTTAGGGAAAGGATTAAGGTAAGGTTGCACATGTAGCTGGGACCATGGAGGAGGATGACTTGATGGTGCATTGGAAAGAAATTGTGGTCATTGTTGATGCTCTAGTGATTGAATTTGCATGTGATATTTCCCTGGAGAGAAGGATCCAAATGATTCTTGAGGCCATGGAGATATCTGCCTCAAGGATGAGGGCTAAGGAGAGGGCCACTGCGACCATGAAGCAGGGTGTTCAATTGGAGGAGGATTAAATTTTTTCCATGAAACTGTAGGATTATAAACATGTTGAGGAACCTACTCAAGATAATAAACATTATTCCAAGTATCAAATGGTGATGGGTTTTGAGTTATACCTGGTAGTCGATTTGATTCCTTACTTGATTTCCTGAGTGCCTTTAGTAATCCTGGTAGTGATGGGAAATGTTCTGTTGAATGGTCCTCTTCACAAATTTTGCAAACTTTCAGGCTATTAAGTGGACACTTTCCAAGGAAGTGTTTCTTTCTATAGTTGGCACAAAAGATAAGCAGTGGTTTGTCATCCTTCTTCTACTCTTCCTGCAAATCATCCAATTTTGAAATCAAATATTTAATAATATCATTCTTATGTTCAATCAAAATATTAAATTTTTCACTTGTTAATTCTTCATTGGATGAATTGTATGTCTCTGTAGAAGCATAAAAACTTCTCATTGGATGATTCCTCAAAATCTCATTTTCCTGTTATTAACAAGCCAAATGGTACATTCATTAGCACATGAATAGTGTGCGTGTGTGTGTATATATATATCTATGTGTGTGTGTATGTGTGTGTAGGGTGGGGAGTTCTTACAACATCAGATAAAATGAGAAACCTTAAAGCAACAGTGCAGGAAAGAAATAAATTCAAACATAAAATTGCAAGAGAAACTAGGCGAATGACAGAAAACAAATGCAACAGTTCACTAAGGTCAATCCCCTAAGCGTCTCACCGACAATGACATCAAAATGTTGGTTGCAATATAGGGCTTATAAATGTAACAACATTTAATTATCAATCTGGATAGTTCGTGAACTTCGAGACACAACATTGAAAATGCCAAAGAGAGCCCCTAATAACCTGCAAAACAACTTCTAGTCTATCTTGCACATTAATCTCGATAATAAATGAAATCTTGCACTAAAAGAGAATTTGAGAAACACCAATCCAAGCAATTAAAATCATGCGAGAAATAAAAGGAAATCTTGTACTATTTAACAATGTGAAAGAAAATTCTAAGTATGAGCAAACAGAAGGGGAATCAAAGCTGGAAATGAAGCAGTGCTGAGACAATATCAAAAAGACTGTAAATGATGGAATAAATTCAAGAGAAAATAAAAAACCATTTTGCCTGCACTAATTCTACTGCATCTACCTCTTTGTAAAATTAACCTGAAGGCATTGGCAAGGTTTACTGTGTAAATAAACTTATTAAAGAAATGGATTCAATATAGATTATATCACCTTCTTTGTCCCTATAAATAAATCTTGTAAAACTGTCTAGAAGTTTAAAAGCAACTACAATTGAAAACAAACATTATTGTTTTTTAAACATGAGGCAGTTTCCTTTTCATAAATGTCTTCTCTGCAAGCATCATTATTTAAAATGATGGAAATATATATGCGATCTCTTCTTTTTATTAATATATGGTTTCTTGTAAGCATAAATTGAATGAATGAGTTAATACCTTGAAACCATAAACACTCAAGTCGATCTGAAGTTCTCGAATATAAATTAAACATATCTGAATCAACTCAACAGATTCAAGTTTCACATTACAACTCATAAAGGTAGAGTGTCAATCCATCAGCCGATCTTATAAATTCAAACAATCTGAAGGAACACAATCTTTATTCGATATAAGGAAATATTCTGAGTGCAAGCACAATTCTTAATGTAGCAAATCAAATAACACCAATTTGAAGAAGGAAAGAAATTGCAAATAATCAAATAAACTTCACACAATAAATGATAATTTAAATGATGTCTAATTTGAAAGATGCAGAGCGGTGTCGAGCTGGTCTGGTGGCCAAACCAGCCAGCTCGCACCCTCTATTAGCAACCTTGTTCACATAGGAATTAATATCATTATATGCAACAAATAAATAAATAGAACATGGCAAGAAATGATTCAATTAATATTTAAAATCAGTTTTTATATTATGCAGACAAACACTTAACTCCAACAAGCAGGGGAAGCAATCCATAAGCTATAATCTGCGTGATGCTACATTGGGACAAACTTCTCCTCCCTTTTGTGCATTCCTTCTATTCCTGTGCGTACTTATGCTATCGATAGATTAATTGACTCACTAACTTTTCGCTCTAGGCAATTTATAAGCTTACATATAGGCATCGGTTTACAATTTTGCCCTTTAACATCTAATCGAAATACAAGAGGAGCAGATTATGAATCTTAACAATTTTCCAGGAATAAAATTGGGTTTGTAACTAAATTTTGAAATAAGAATTGCTTCTGGTTAATCATTCCTATTTTCCTAGAATGATGTTGTGGGTGGACCAACTTCTTCCTTGAATTGACAGAAATATTTTCATAGTGCAGCAGCTTAAGATCTAAAAGTTGTTTTGTTGTTTATTACTCACGGAAAAACTTGCCTGGAAGTTAAATGCATGTAATCCATTGCAAGGTCCATCCACATCATATCAATGAGAATATCACACTACTACTAATCCTCATGGATTCTAAATAATTTGACTATGCATTTGGTGTGATACCCATACCCAAATCAAAAATTTATGTCACTACCGACTCGCCCTAAATTTATCACATGTCTTCTACAAAGCTCCCTCAGATGTTGGGACTACTTTCATTCCATTTGTCCCATACTGCCATGAACAAGTTCATCCACTTTTTAGTGATTTCAAGAGGAGATCGAAATATAAGATGAATCCAAATATGTTGTTGGTGAAGTGCCATAATCCCTTATATCTTCTTCATTGTCTTTGATAGGTTCCAATGCAACAGTAATTTAAGAAGGAATCCTAGTTTTGCAAAATCCAACCATTTGAATGAATACTATGTAAGTGTTTATAGGAATGATGCTAGGCCCAATGGGACAATATACCGATTTGCTGATAGTCATTTACAAGCTTTATGTAGATCTCTGTGTCATGAAATAATTATGTAGTTATTAAATCTACACGTGCATCTACCTTTGATTTCAAATAGGAAATTTCCTTTTGATGATCTTAGTGAGTGGCACCCATGTCATTCTTTATCATATCAGGATGGGCCTATGGATAGCTAGCAACTGTAATCCCAAAATAGTCACCATACTTCACTCTAATGTGCTTAACCAGATCAAGAGAACATGCGAATCCACCCTCAACTTCGACAAACTTGTCTTGTCCATGTGGAGGATTTCCACGAAGAGACAACACATTTTGAATATTGTTTTCTTTAATGGTAGTCAAAGCATGGTCAGTTTTCTCTACTAGCATGCATCATAGTCTCTACACAAATCATTTTTTGCATCTTGTTAGATATGTCCAGTGCAACATCTCTAGTGGATCCTCTAGCACCCCATGTGATGTCACAAAATCAAGTCTGATATTCTACAATTTGGCCCAAAGATCAAATGGATGATTCCACATATTGTAGTTGATTCAAACGTATGCACAACATTCAGTCTTCCCTCTGTTTCTCTGTCATTGACGTGGAACACCTAGATAATGAAACCCAACTAAGAATTCATGTAACACTGGAACAAGAGTTGTACAAGATCAGTGCACCCAAATTTGAATGATTAACATGTCTACGCCTTGCTTGACTCTAGTGTAGGAACGTGAGTGTAGTCCAGAAACTCCAGAGTGCAGGTAGCACACTGTAACTGGTGGAGGAATCCCAATTGGTACAAGAATTTTTTTCCATGGTATAGGAATCTATTGCATGGTACAAGGATCTGCTGCATTTTCCAAGAAGGTAAATGTAGGACCAAAGCCTGTATAAAAGCATGATCGCACCATTTTTAAACCTGCAACATACGAACATTTATTAATAATGTTCTAGTTATGTTAAAACATGGGAAGTAGCAAATACTTGCGACAATAATCATTTAACCAAACAACAACATGAGAGATTTTGAGTAAAAATAAGACGAAACGGAGGCCCAACATAAACCATCCTTAGAGAATGTAGAAACTGTCGTAGATGTCTATGAGAGATAAAGGAGAAGGTGATGAAAATTAGAAAGAATTATGGATGATTAACAAAATAATGATTAGTGCCTTATCGTACTAGGGTTTAATAGATTCTTTAGGGTAAAATTTAAAGGGAATGACCTTAATGGAGTAAAATTCGATGCCTTGGACATCCAATTTTAAAACTATAATTATTTTTCTTTTGAGCGAAGAAATTAACTATAGGGTTTCCACATTACGATTTGTTGTATAGATCTTAGAGAGAACAATTTCACATGCAATAATTAAGCAATATGTAACACCCTCTTCCCACATCTACCCACTAAACTAGTCAGCCAGGGTAAACATGCAACGAGAAGCCACTATGATATGATTCGACCTCCTATGTCGCATTAAGAGATTGAAACGATGGAAAAAGACCATAAATACATTAATTATCAGCTCCATGACACTTAGAAGACATGTAATCCACTTAGATAGCCTATCCTTGGGTCCCACTAATGCCCTAGATGTCTTAGGCCTACTAGTGACCAGATACCAAAGTTTCCAGTCCCATGCCAATGACTCTAGGATTTGAGCCACTTTATCAGGCCCAGAGCCGATGTCACTACCCATAATTTAACCATATCTTCAAATCAGTAAAATAACTAGGAAATGATAGTATTAAAGAAAATACTTGTTTAAGACCTTGACTGGACCCCTACTAGCCATAACAGGCATTTCATCAAACATATTGCAAACGTGTAATCTACAGGCATAATTAACATTTCTAAGCATAGGGGTCTCATACTTAGCTGAAAATCACTAAGAACCATTGATTTCTCAACACATCAACTCCCATTCCATCCATTAGGTCATAGATACATAATCATTCAGTTATAAGTAAGAACATGATGATAGCCACACATGGATGTTTTCATAAAATACATACATAACCAACATAATAGAAGTAGAAATAGCTATGAAAGTATAGCCATATAGACCACATACAATCCATCAAAATGCTCATAGAAATACAAGAAGAATAACCTTTCATTAATGATGAAAAATCCAAACCCAGATGGGACTTCCATGTTCCACCTGACCATAGAATGGCTTAGCCAAATCTTTCTTCTGCCATTCACCGCCATGCCATATTCCAGTCATGAATGTGGGATATAATAGAACACATCCATTAAAACTCATCCAAGGCTTCCAGAGGCCATCCACCTCAACCCATCAAATAGTGATTCCACCTCATGGTCGCACATCACAAAACCAACATCAAATTGGTCTCCATCCAAGGCTTTAAGGGATTTTAGAGCATTTTTCCAACCAAGGCTTCCAAGAGTAGTAACTCAACCCATAGCTTATTCAGGGCTTCCAGAGCATTTGTCCAAAGAGGCATTCCAAACCATTTGTCCAACCAAGGCTTCCAGGACTAGTGACTCAACCAAAGTTGTTACATGACTTCTAGAGCATTTATCCAACCAAGGCTTCCAGGACTAATAAATGAACCCAAGCTAAGGAAACATGAGAACCAACAAAATTAAACCCACAATCACCATGGTGATCCAATAAATGGCAAGGCTAGGTAATCCACTGTCAATCTCGGCCATCCTCCATCCCTATGATAGATCATAACCAAAAATCCACATGCATATTTCATGCATGCCAAAATAGTGAAGGAAACATACATGAAACTCGATACCTGCAAGAAAATCTGATGTAGTTGATGATCTTGATGCCCTCTTGTGCTCTCCTGCTCTTCCTTTGCCTTCTTGCTCCAAAAATCCAAGTATGCCAGACCCTCCAATAGTGCTCCAAGAAAACTCTAAGTCTCCTAGAGTATGAGAGAGAGATAGAATAATGAGAGATGTCCAAAACTGAACTAAGAAAAGGTTACCAACTGATCCTCAGAAGATGTTTTATGAATGAGGACTCTATTTTCTTCATTTTCCAATATTTTTCTTCAATTTCCTCCTCGCATGCAATCTATGACCTTTCACCTCCCTTTTCTCCTAATTTCCATTATTTTCATAAATAAATGTGCCAAAAATTCCATTTTACCTTTCCAAAACCTTAGCCTTTGCCTTTGTAAATTTCCTTAGCCATAAACAATCACAAGTGATCCCCATCACTAGGATTATTCCTAACATTTAGCTCTGAATAAGTGTCCCATAATTCATGGTTATTATTTTTCCTTTATTTACTTTTATTACATGGAATTTTCACCAGGGATGTTATAGAACCACCCCCCTTAGGGGAACACCCTTCTTGGTGTTCAACAACACCTATAACCACAAAAATGTTGTAATAAAAATATATACTTTTGATGGATCTTTATAATTTAGCTCAATGCAATATTTATAATGATCATCCTACTAAAGGAAAACCAACATAACAAAATAATAAATGACATCATAACAACATAAGGAATAGTGGAGTTTTATAAAAATTTTGGTGGCGGAATTTGCATCCATATACATATGTACATAAACCAACATCATCAAAACATATACCAAAACATATACGAGAGCATATGCCAAAACTTCTTTGCCCTAATCGGAAAACAAGGAAGCATAGATAGACCGAATCTGATCCACCATATCCCATGTAGCTTCATCTGGCCCAAAGTGCTTCCATTGAACCTTAAATTTCTCGATTAATCGGTTTGGGAGCATGAGAAACTTTTTCTGCAATATACATTGAGGCTTCAATTGGAATTCTCCATCTGCTTCCACCTGCAATATAGACTAGTCAATCACATGATCAACATCCTTAACATACTTCTGAAGAAAGGATACATGGAGAACATCATGGACATTAACTGTCGGAGGCAGTGCAAGTCGATAGGCTACTATCTTAATCCTCTCAATAATACTGAAGGATCCACAAAACCATGGTGTCAGCTTAACACATGATCCAATCTGAAAGGAGCTCTTCTTTGGTTTGATGTGCAAGTACACCTATTCCCCAACCTGGAACTCCTTGAACAATGTGTTCATATATGTATAGCTCTTCTTCCTATCCTATGTTTCCTTTAGATTCTTCTTGATCACGTGCATTTCATGTTCCATGTCTGCCAACATATCTGGTTCATTCAATACCATGCTAATTGGATCATTCCAACTGATGGGAGTGTTATAACCCCTCCCATTCAATGCCTCAAAAGGACTCATCCTCAATGAATCCTAATAGTGTTTGTTGTAAGTGAACTCAACTAGTGGAAGGTACTCTTCCCAATTCCATTGTTGATGCATCACATACATTCTCAACACGTCCTCCAATATCATGCTGACCCTCTCTGTCTGTCCATCGATTTGCAGATGATAAGTTGTGCTGAAGGCCAGCTATGTGCCCAAACCTACAAACAACTCCTTCAAAAACTTGGAGGTGAACTTCACATCCCTATATGACAAAATATTATTTGGAAAACCATGCAATTTGACCACATCTCTGATGAATATCTATGCTACATCTCTAGCTGAGAATGTAGACTTAACCAAAATAAAGTGTGTAACATTTGTCAACATGTCCACGGTGACCACGATGGAATCATGTTGTCTCACTCTCTTCGAAAAACCTGTACTGAAGTCCATGGAAATGACTTCTTGTTTCCACTCTACAATCACAATCTCTTTTAGTCGTCCACTTGGATGTTTAAATTATTCTTTCATTCGATGACAATCAAAACATCTAGCCACAAATGATGCTACATTCCTCTTCAAATTCAACCAATAATAGAATTTATTCACTACAGTTAATGTACTATGATAACCTGAGTGACCTGAATAAGGTTTCACGTGAAACTCGCTAAATATCACCTTCTTGAGGTCACTATTATCTGGTACATATATCCTATCTTTGAACCTAGCTAACCCATCTGATCTAAGACAATAATCCATACAATGTGCACCTATACTTGTATATGTACCTGTACTACCACCAGTACCTATAACTACACCTGTACTAGTACCAACATCCTGCTCCAACCTCTGCACAATATCCATATACTTGGCATCGTGCTAACCTTCCTTCATGATCTTATCTTGTAGATCTTTCCAATAGGATCACATTGTTTCCATGTGATTTACCTATACCCATATGCTGAGAGCATCTGCCACCATGTTTTATTTACCTTTTATATACCCGATATCGAAATCAAACTAACTGATCATGTCCAACCATTTAACCTACCTAGCATTCCGATTTAGTTGGTAAAAAAAATATCTCAACCCAATATGATCACTCATCAGTACAAAACCTCCTCCCAAGAAGATAGAGTCTCCACATCTTCAATGCTTTTATGAGTGTTGCTAACTCAAGATAATGTGTCTGATAGTTCTACTCGTTCTCGTTTAGTTTCTAGGACTCATAACATACCATTTATCAATCATTCATAAGGAATCCACCAAGTCCTCTCTTGCAAGCATCTTTTCACATTACAAATTCTTTGTCCAGATCTGGAATTTGAAGCATTATTGCATGTGTCAACAACTGCTTAGGTTTCTCAAAGCTAGCCTCACACTGCCCAGTCCATTCAAACTTCTTAACGTTCCTTTGTAATGACGTGATAGGATAAGCAATCTGCGAGAAGTTGCTGATGAACCTCCTAAAATAGCATGCAAACACATGACATATCTCACCTCATCCACACTCTTAGGAGCTACCCACTCCATGATGGATCTTATCTTTTATGGATGTACTGCAATGCCCTCCTTGGAGACAACATGCCCCAAGTAGTGTACCTTAGTCTGAAAGAAACTACACTTATTGAGCTTCACATATAACTGATGCTCTCTCAATTACCTGAACATTGTTGTTAAATGTTTGACATGTTCTTCCTCATTTTTAGAATATAGCAGTATATCATCAATGAACACAATAACAAACTTATCGAAATATGGATGCAACACACTATTCATGAAACACGTAAATGTAGCTGGATAATTAGTCAAGACAAATGGAACAACACTGAACTCATAATACCCATACTTGGTCCATCAGGCATTCTTGTATATGTATACCTCCTGATGTGTAACTGATGGTATCCGAATCTCAAGTTGATCTTGGAGAAGACTACTACTCCCTTCAGTTGATCGAACAAGTCATCAATCCTCGACAATGGGTACCTATTCCTAATGGTCACATTGTTTAATTTCCTGTAGTCAATACATAATTTGAGTGTTTCATATTTCTTCTTACAAACAATACCTGTGCACCCCATGGTGATACACTTGGACTAATGTATCCCTTGTCCAAAATTTCCTTCAACTGTAGCATTAACTCAATCAACTTAGATGGCTCATCCTATAAGCTTCTTTCAATGTTGGAGCTACCCCTACCACTAACTTAATAGAAATTCATACCTCCATATGAGGTGGTAACTATGTATTGTCCTCAAGAAATACATCCTTGAACTGTTTTAAAACTGGGTACCTGTTCAACACATCTGCAGCCTCAACCTCCTTACCCTTATTACTAGAAATGTGCACTGCAAAAAACTTGGACCCTTTCCTGTGACTACACTTTGCTTGCATAGTTGTCACCATCCTAACTGATGTGGATTTCTTCTTACCCTGTAAGACTCTTGGTTATCCATTGTCATCAACACACTCAATGGCTTTGTCATAACAGTCTACTTAGTTCTATGAACATACAACCAGTCCATGCCCAACAACATATTGTATGAAACCAATGATAATACATTCAAATGTGCTACGGTAGGCATACCATTCAAGTCAAATGAACAAGCTCTTAACCAATGATGAACTCATTTCTTTGTACTTGTAGCCAACTGCACTAACCAAGACTCTATATGGAATTCCTTACTCAAACCACAGTTATCCACCAATTCAAGACTAACATTCCTATAATTAGATCCAAGGTCAATCAAAATAGAAATAACTTGATCACAAAGCATACCATCCATCTCAATGATAGATGCCTAATGATTTGCCTATTTGTTATCTAATGTTGCATAAATACGTGGAATAATCTAACCAACATCCCCAACACTCTGTGCCTCCTGTGCATTGTATATCTGAGGTCTACCACCTTGATTTTGTGGCCAGTCTCTCCTGTGATGATTTTTGCAACCAGTCCAACACTCTATAGGCTTCCAACTTGTCTCCTTATTTTGTTATCCTAACTGGAATCCCTGTCCTCTATCTAATGTATTTAACTTATTAGCTGGTGAAACAATCTCCTTGTCAACTATGCCTTGTGGCCATACTCTCTTCTTGTCCCATTTTCCTTTGTTCACTGCATTACCTTTCTAGTCTAGCTTAGTCTCAATTCAGTGCTTCGATTGTTCATAGCAATGCTTCAATTTTTGGATGGCCTCCGCCAATGATCTAGTCTCATCAAACTCAATCCTATATTTAAAAAGGAACGAGTAATCCATAAATGAATCTTTGAATCTTATCCTTCTCCTCCTTGAGGTAAGGCACATACCTCAACAACTCCAAAAATTTGCTAGTGTACTCATCATCTATCATGGGATCCCATCTTTAGATCATCGAATTATTTTTCCTTGTCATCAGAGTATCTTTCTGACAAGTACTTCTTCTTTAATATCCACTTAAACTCACTCCAAGTCAAATCTTCCTCATTTATACCTCTAACATTTTTCACATCTTCTCACCAAATGTCTGCTTTTCCTTTGAGACTGAATGTAGTCACCTCAGCTTTCATGTTCTTTGAATAATCATGCGATATGAAGAACTTATTCATGCTTAGAAACCATGCCTCTACATCTTGTGATTTCTTTACCTCTCAATCAAAAGTAGGTGGCTTTGCTTTCTTAAACTCTTCTGGAAAATACCCCTTATCACTCCCCCTATAAGAATGATACCATCATGATCATAGAACTTATCTGAATCATAACTAGAATCATATCTATGTCTATCCCTTCTTCTATCTGGACTGTCCAAAAGTCTTCCATCTCTGATTGTGTCATCTATATCTGATCAGTGACCACCATGTGATCTATTACAATATGCCCCTTTAGTTCTATCCTCCTGCTCATGGCTGATTCGAAGCGATCTCTGTCACTGCAAAGAAGACAAGCTCTGAAGTATGTTTGCATTTACCTCTACTAACTTTTCAAGTGCCTATATGATTTTGTCATTATCTGCCTTACAACTCCTTATTTCTTCCTTTAATCTTCTTAGTGTAACTACCAAATCAGAAGGGTTCCGAACACCATAATGCTTTTCAAATTCATAGGGAGATTCTTGGTAGTAAACCATCTTGCTAGGCATTTGATATTTCTTCCTGCAAGGTATATCATGTAAGCTAAACCGAGTCACAATAAACCAATGTACCTTAGTATAGCTCAGGGAGGATACCTTTTCTGCAATATTAAAAAATCAGCCTGATACATGAATAACATAATCATCACATCATATAGAAACATAAAAGATAAGCATACGACCATGCAGCCATCATTCTAGCTAGGGCCAGTCATCAATGCATGAACTCAACAACAACACACACCATGACCTCATGCATGACAACCACCATCATTACGTTGCTATGCACATGACCACATGCAACCATGAACATGCATAAGTTATGGATAAACATCCACACATATGCATAAACACATATGGCCAAGCATGAATGAACAATACTTCAAATCAAACCTTCAAGAATGATACATGCAACCAAGAATAGAAGAATGTAACCAAACATGAAAGAATGTAACCAGACATACTACAACTATACATGTAAGTGACATAAATCAACATTTAACCAGTCATACACTCACATTGATGCATTCCACAATAACACTTCATACTTCACATGACAACATCACTACAACCATGAACAAGATTACATAAATGCAACAAGCACATGGAATGCAAGGGTGGTAGACACACATGCAACTGACATGCATGCATGACCAACGCATACCCATCCAGTCTGAGGGGTGAACCATTCTTTGATACCACTTTGTAACACCCTCCTCCCACATCTACCCAAGCAACCGTCTAGTTGGGGTGAACATGCAATGAGAGGCCACTATGATATGGTTCAGCCTCCTAAGTCATGTTAAGGAAGTGGAGCTGATTGAAACACGTCATAGAGAGATTAATTATCAGCTACAAGACCATCAGTAGACATGTCAGCCACACAGATAGCCTATCCCTGGGTCCCACTAATGTTTTGGATCTCTAAGGCCACTTTCGTTCTAATGTTATTGGCAAGGGAGTGACATGAAATGCAAAGTCACTCTCACAAGCTTGCCTGCGAGTGACCAGAGACCAAAGTTTCTAGTGCTATGTGAGTGACTCTGGGATTTGAGTCATGTTTTCAGGCCTAGAGCCCAGGTCACTGCAAAGAATTGAACCAACTCTTCAAATCAATAAAATAACTAGAAACTAACAGTATCAAAGTGAATACTTGTTTAAGACCTTGACTGGACACCCACTAGCAATGATAGGCATTTCATCAAACATATTGCAAATGTGTAATCTACAGGTGTAATTAACAGTTATGAGCATAGGGGTCTCATACTTAGTTGAGAATCGCTAAGAACCATTGATGCCTCAACACATATACTTACATTCTGCCCATTAGGTCATAGATACATTGATCATTGAATTACAAGTAAAAGCATGATGAGAGTGACACATGGTTGTTGTCATAAAACATATACATAACCGGGATAATAGCAGCAGAAATACTCATGAAAGTATAACCATATAGACCACATAAAATCCATCAAAATGCTCATAGAAATACAAGGAGAAATAACCTTTCATTAATGATTCAAAATCCAAACCCGAGATGGGACTTCCATCTTCCACCTGGCCGTAGAATGTTTGAGCCAAATCTCTCTTCAGCCATTCACCCTTGTGCAATATTCCAAGCATGAATGTGGGATCTCATAGAACACATCAATCAAAACTCATCCAAGAATTTTTGAGGCCATCCACCTAAACCCATCAATAGTGATTCCACCTCACAGTTGGACACCACAAAACCATCATCAGATTGGTTTCCATCCAAGCCTTCAGGGGATTCTAGATCGTTTCTCCAACCCAAGCTTCTAGGACTAGTAACTCAAGCCATAGCTTATTCAGGGCTTCCAAAGCATTTTTCCAACCAAAGTTTCTAGGACAAGTAACTCAACCCAATTTTTCAGGGCTTCTAGAGTGTTTGGCCAACCAGGGCTTCCAAGACTAATAACTCAACCCAAGCTAAGGAAACATGAGAAAGAACCAAAACAAAACAATGAAAGTAAACCCATAATCACCATGCCTATCTAGGAAATGGAAAGACTAGGAAATCCACTGCCAATACTGACAATCCTCCATGCCAATGACAGATCACAACCAAAAATCGACATGCATATGCCATGCGTTCCAAAACTAGTCAAGGAAACATACATGCAACTCGGAACCTGCAAGAAAATATGATGTAGTTCTTAATTTTGATGTCCTCTTGTGCTTTCCTGCTCTTCCTTGGCCTTATTGCTCCAAAAATACAATTATGCCACAACATCGAAGCATGCTCCAAGAAAACTCTACATCTCCAAGAGTATGAGAGTGACAAAGAATAATGAGAGAGCTCAAAAAATGAATTGACAAAACATTACCAGTTGATCCTCATAAGACATTTTATGAATGAGGCATCTAGTTTCTTTATTTTACATGCTTTTCCTTCAATTCATCCTTGCATGTAACATGTGACCTTTCACCTCCATTTTCTCCTAATTTCCATTATTTTCATAAATAAATGTGCCAAAAATTCCATTTTGAGTTTCCAAAGCCTTAACCATTGCCTTTGCCAATTTCCTTAGCCATAAACAATCACAAGTGACCCCCATAACTAGGATTCTACCCAACATTCATCTTGTAATAAGTGTCCCATCATCTGTGGTTAGTATTTTTCCTTTAATTACTTTTATTACATGGAATTTTCATGAGGTTTGTTACACAATATTTCAACAATAACTAAGCATTTATTCATGGAATAGTAGAAACTCTGCTTTAATTATTGAACATGAAAAATATCAATGGTAATACAATAAACATATAAAATTATTTACAAAAGGCACCCCTTTGAATCTTAGAATAATATCTACATGAAAAGGAATCATATCCGAAAGAATTTTTCATGAATAAAGATCCCATGTTGCCCATATTAATGAAAACGAATAGTTCAAATTCGCTTACAGAGGAAAAAAGTCAAATGCATGATGTTGATAAAATGAAATGGCAGGAGTACCTATTTAAATAAGACTCATCCCAACCATTTCTACAATAATATGAGAAAAAAATCCCTAATGATAAGTTTACTTTAAGTGTTATAAAAGATAGATGTTACAAGGAAACCTCATATCACAAAAACATAACAAAGATGCCATAGATTCCCGCATGTGTGGGAGAAAGACCTTCCCAACCATGACATCATCCTCCAAGTTAGTTATAAACTCCAAAAATAAGTTTCATGTGGGATATTGAGTGATCCATACTCCAAGATGTAGCCCCTAGACCATGGGCATGACTCCAAAATGACTCCATACCAATATGTCATATCCATGGTTCCCAATGTCACCCTACAAAGGGAAAGAGGGGTGACATGGGAGTCTTTCACTCAAGCATTAAGGCTCAAAATTGATTTGTAAGGCCTCACTTATAATGAGGATTACCATCATTATATGGGATCCATAACAGATAATCTTCATTAAATAATATTGAGACCAACCTAAGAGCTTCCTAGGTCCCTATTGTACTGCTGAACAACCACCCATTAATGTTAATAGTAGAACTATTAAATAATGGTGACCCTTTTGAAAATAGTATAAAAATCCTTTGGTTTTAATAAAATAAGTCAATATTGATTTTATTTTTCCAAAAAACATGACTAAATGAGACATCTCCCTTATCGAATCCTTCACATTGGAGCTTAGGCCCATAAGACATATTCACAAATATTGACATTTGTTTAAAATCTATTATGGACAAAACTTTATTGGAATATTTTAAATATTCTAACATGTCGCCATAAGAAAATTTACAATAAAACTATCCCTGATTACAGTTTTCAAATATTTTAAAGTTTGAAAGTGATAAAGTGCTCCTTTGTGAATATAATAATAAGACATGACCCCAAAAAAATGCCATGTAGAATTATTAGAGCTTTTGAATATCGAAGTTGTCAATGTGAACCACATATCGACGATATTTGATATCCCGATCCCCCGATCCTCCAATATCCCTTTTCACCTAGCCTCTGATATACAATATTGTCGATATCATGATAGTCATACAACTCTGATACTCTGATATTCTCATATCGTTGATCTCCAATATTACCAATCCTTCGATCCCTGATAAAACTTCCCCTACTCAAATCACAACTTTCATATTGAGACTTCCAATCGGCTGCCACTCTATCCAATCCCCGATATCAAGCCTCCGATATAGGACTTCTGATATCTCTTGTCTCTTATATGTTTTAGTCATTACATTATAAAAGGATATCGAAGATTGATGATATCACAAGTTTCATTGATGCAACCATAATATTATCTTGATATAATTCTATGATATGCTGATGTTTACGAAATCCATGTGAATCAATGACTTATCATTTAATGGTCGAATGTAATGAATTTATGATTTCGAAGTTTTAAATGATTTCATTATTGCAAATTGATATCTCTACTATTTTTCTAATTAAAGACATAATTTGATATGAAATTGGTTATTCACAATAAGAGATTCTTTAGTTGAGAATGCTTTCTCTTATTCTGGAGTCCTGATAAGGAAAGCTCAATAGAAATGTCTAGGGAAGCTAAACCCAGGAAAAAATTTGTTTCTCAAAATCAACGAGTCACTCCTTCAAATAAGGCTACTGAAATTCCTATGTTATTCTCATATACAACCTGCACCCCTGATGCTAGAAGTTCTTCTTTGGAAGCCATTTACAAGCTCTTTGAAAATGAGGAACCCAAGGGCATGGGAAAACAAACACAACAGGGGATTTTCTGCATATTTTTGAAACTACATATAGCGATGTCACCAATTCATTCCTGCATAGAATTGCGACCTGACCTAACATTTTTCCCTATACATACATGGTCAAATGGGTTATTTACCTTTTGAACTTTGGAGAAATAAATTAAATTACTATGAGGAACACAATCATTGGGTCATTCACCAATAGTGACTTGAGCAAGATATATCAACTACTATCGCCCGAGAAAAAGATATGATACACATTTCTTAGAGAAATTCATGCAATAAAATGAGGATCCGTCAGAGGTTATCAAAGGATGGAGAATGGATTCCAATAAATGAAATCACGAGGAAAAGGGTATGTACATAATTTCTTCCATTATTGGACCATACTCTTATATAGCTACTTTGATCTGTAGAATGTTTGGTTATGCTAATACCTAGAAATTGTCAGACCAATGGGTACCCTTAATTCATGTTGCTTCTCATGGATATGTTATGGATTGGGGAAACAAATTGTCTGATACTATAAGTACCCAAATCCTTAATTATAGGAAAAAATGTATTTTTTTCTGAGGACATTGTTCCCCCTTTCTACATGAGCACCTATATTATGGATGTTATATGTTTTACTTCTTATTTTACATCTTTGGGATGGAAATGGACCATAGAAGACCCTATTCCTATCCATATCTATAATAAAATACTCTGTGTATCCATGTACCAACCTCATCTCTATAAGGCTTTCCATGGGGTTATGTTGCCCATACACCAAAGTGTTTTTAATGAGATAGCTCATAGACTTTCACCTGAAACCAACAATGATTTATTATAAATTGGAAGATGGTTTGGAGAGGAGTCCTTCACTTATATATGGATCTTCTGCAGCCTTGCAAACCCTCATGTGTTTCCCCTTTATGTTCTTAACAAACTACTAGCCCGAGAGATAACCTACCAAACTGTAGGTAATGGCCTTTCAAAAGTCATGAAAGATAATAAAAAGATAATGTGGCCTAAATTTCCTATTCAATTTCGTGTCTAAGCTCTTGATAATGTCAAGCATGCTACTCTTGAGATGGAAGAAATTCAATGTATAAATTTCCCAACCATTCCGAATAGACCATATTATCCTAATGATACCACGAAGAATGCCACTATACAAGCTAAGCTTAGGAAATTCACAAATGAGCTAGATAGATTTGATGACCTATTTGAATCAGTTTCTATTTTTTCAGAGGTTAATAAACATGTAGCAACATAGTTAAGTCCTCAAGATTAATTCGGTTTAAGAAGTACAAGGAGAAAAGGACATCTCACTTACCTTTGGAATTATTGAGAATTCATCAACAAAATACACAGTAGGATAAGCTTTCAGCTAGTACTTCACATGTTCCTAATGTATCTGAGATACAAGTACTTCTTCTTTCTCACATGCAAAAGAAATAGACACAAATATAGATGCAATTTGGGAGCAGTTTACTAATGAAACATATCCTAAGAATTTGAAGACTCCTTTCTAGATGAAGATGACACAGACTCCAAAAGTCACAAAGAAGACCTTTCTTACTATTGAGGATTCTAACAAAGCTATGAACACTAATGATTTGGAAATCATCTTGGTATTCTCGACCTCTGAGGTCATTCTGAAGATTGAGGAAATTCCTCACCTTTATATGTTTTATAGTATGAAACATAAATTTGTTGTTAGAAGGCACAAAAAAAGAAAGAGAACTGAAAAATCCCAGGCCTTAATCCCTGGTCATTCTTCCTTTGAATTAATCTAGAAATATGCTCAACCTACTCACGTTGTGGATCTTGGAAGAATTTCAGAATTCGCAGGAGCATATTCTAGCACCACTATTGATAAAGCCTCTAAAGTGCAACAACTCCTAAGGGAGAAAGATGAAAGGATTAGATAGCTAGAAGAGAATTTGAAGAATGAGAAACAAGTAATTTCTCAACAATGGCAAGCACTTGTAGAACTACAGAAGAACTTCAATGACTTAAATATTCAACATGAATTTGATATAAGAAGCATGGATGATGATATCCAGGAACTTCAACAAAAGGTTGAGCAATTAATGGTCAATCCCAAGATAGCTGAATTCAAGAAGGAAGTAGGAGAACTAAACAATCTCATTTCTTAGCAACAAGTAGTTTTCTGTCATAAATTATCCACTATCCATGACTTGTGTCAATTAAGAAATTCCTTAGTGAATAAATTGTTCGATATGAGGACATACTACACGGAAGTCGAGGAGAAGATTTCTGATTATATTGACTAGTAGGATAGTACTAAGGGAAGGTTAGTTGATCTCCCTAATATTGAAGAGTCATAGAAAGAGATTGTTTTCCAAGAAAGGGAAATAAAACTCAAATATGTAGAAATGGAAATCTTCAGTGCTAGATATATTTCTGACAATCTCGCTGAATCAACCAGTGATAGTTTGTTAGAGGCGAACCTGATTTGATACTGCCCTTAGGACACTTTACCCAATGTGAAATTGTTGACTTAATCACAGCAGGAATCATAAAAGAAGAAGGCTGAGAAAATCAAGTAATTGTGAAAGGTAGACTTGGAATGCCATTGGAATTTCATAGTGAAACTACATAGTTAGTGGCTAATGTTGAGGTGTCTCTCCAACACTACCATTCATATGCTTCTAGCACTCAGTGATGCATTATTCACTGCAAAAATTCCCATACAACATTATCATCCACCTACATTAAAGCCAATGACAGATATATGTGAACTTGAATGACGTATGGGAGAGAAACCTTCATCTCAGTCATAGTCAAGTTGTTACAACTGCAATCTATCATTCTCTTTTACTTTATTTTAAGTGTTGTTTGTTAAAACTACTTCATTGTTTTATGCTAGTTTTATATATTTGCATTTTCATTAGGGACTATAAATCCCCTTCATTGATTAGAAGAAAGGGGTTCCCAATTTTGAGAAGAAACCTTTTGGTTTGCACTACTGTAACTTGAAGAATCTTAATAGAAACCAAAACAATTACTATTTTACTTATGAGAAGAGTCAACATATATTGGGTACTACTATCTGTGTATTAATATTGTGCTTATGAATTGAATTGTCATTTTAATTGTGTTTATCATATATGATTTCGAAAGCAATTAAGCTTTATCACTATTTATGTGTTTAATTGAAATATTTCAAGCATATGCATGAACAACGATATCTTATATGTGAAATGTGTGTAGACATCTAATTTAATTAAATTAGTTATATTTATTTGTTTTAAACTTACAAAGGACTTGATGATCTATATTGTCATGTTTAATGTAAGATCTTTCTAAAGTCACATATACGGAGAAATATTTCCCCGGATAGATATTTTAAGTCTATTTATTCTTATTTTATATTTTCGTTTACATAATCAGCCACACATTTATATAACGTATCTATTTTTATATCTTTTATTAAGGGAAACTAGTCACAATAAACCGAGTTGGATCCACCATTCCAAATGAAAAAGGAGTTGCCCTAATTTCCTGACCGGGTGGTTTTCCCTAATCTTGAGGCAGATAATTTCGGGCCTTCAACATTTCTAGCACTAGAAGGAGGGTCTTCAGACTATGAATGGCAAGAAGATACCCTATTAAACTAAAAGTTCATTCTAAGAGTCAGTCTCCCTCAAAATCACCACCAAATTTCAGATCACATTCCAAATCTCCTAACCTAAGATATGAATTTATTAAAAAATCCACCAAAACTCCTAGCACACTTCCAAAATCACTTGGCAAAACTTCTTCTCAAATACCAACTAAGCCTCCTGAAGTTCAACCTTTGTTCCAAAAATTTGAAAAAATTTCTATATCTGGAGAAAAAATTGTGCAAAGCAATATATTTGAAGCAAGTGTTTCCTCATCCTTATAGTCTTCTAGTGTATTAATTAGATCATAGAGTGAAAACATGGATTCAAACCTTTTGAATTCCCATTAACCAGTCATCAGAGAGAGAAAACTACTCCAGAAACTCATTCTTCTTCTAGCTAGATTACATCACCATCTCCCCCTCTTACTTCCTCTCTTGGTCCTTCATATTCCTCTACCTCTTTACCCTCTTCTATTTGACCTCTCATCCCATCAATTCAAATTCCCCAAACACAATCATCTAGTGCAACTATAATCAGTAGCACTATAGGAGAAGCTTCTACAATGGCTCAATATCCACTACTTCCTCTGCTCCTAGTACTCCCAAAATGGCCCAAAGACCATGGAATAACCCTTTGACAGTACGGATGGCTCCACCATTACACCATCTTCACAACATGGCTCCCTAAGTTTAATCCTGATGATGGCATCCCTATTGAGGAACATCTTCACAGTTTCATGTTAGCCATAAGTCCGAATGGAGTCATAGAAGAAGATTGTGTTGTCAGACTTTCTCCATACACATTTGAAGGATCTACAGGATCCTGATGTTTTTCTCTTCCTGCTGGATCAATAAAAAATTGGGATATGTTCGAAGATAATTTTTTGTTGAAATTTGGTGATGACCGAACAACTACCACTTTAATTAATGAGTTATTAGATCTTAAGACCAATCCAAACCCAAGAATCAAATATTTTAATTCCAAATTCAAAAAATTGTTGAATAAGATCCCAGACACTTCTAGACCAGGGACCACTGTACATATTGAATGATATATATATATGCTCTTCGTTCAAACATTGTTATGTTCATAGATAGAGCTAACAAAACAATATTTCTTAATAACATGAAATAAACTCTATCTGCAGAAAAGAGAATCCTTTCTCTTGAAAATAAAACTACACTCGACGAAACAAAGTAAACCAAAAAATCTACTTTCAAGGATGAATCTATTAAAAAATCTCCCAAAGATCCTTTTGACTTGGAAGGATTAAAAAAGGTTCTGATGACAATGTCTAATGAAATGGTAGAAATTAAAAAACAAGTAGCTGAAACCTCTAAAAATACCTTTCGGCCTTTCCAAAGGACTCAACCATCACAGTCACAACCACCTACCATTATATCAAATTTTGAATGTGATAAAGAAGATGAGGAAGAAGAATCAAATTTATCTGTTGAAGAATTCCAAGAAGAAGAATTAGCAGATGCTCATGGTTTATGGGATTTCATCCAAACTACTTCAGAAAATGATGAAGAATAAGAGGCCCTATTAGTAAGTACTAGAAGTAGGCGAATTTCTGATTCATCTCTATAAAATCAAAAACAGAAGTCCCCTACTCTCTCTAATAATGAGAAAAGTGTAATTAAGGATTCTTCTGCTCCTTCTTCAAATTCTCTTCCAACTACTTCTAAATCTCCTTCTTCATCTCTAACACTATAGAATATAATATTGTTTAAGACATGATAAAGTTCAAAACCAAAAGTTCCCTTTATGAGGTTAGTAAATTAAAACAAAAACAAAATATTCTACTTAGATAATTGAATGATGTTTGTCCATATTCATTACCTACTTCTTTCATTACAAAGGCCTCAAAAGGGACATGAAACCCTCCTAATGTCTCTTCAGATAATCTTGATTGACTCATCAAATGCCATTTTCATTGAAGATAGATCAAATTCCCATACTCCTCCCTTTTTATTTACTTTTTATGTTCTTAACAATAATGTTCATAACTATCTAGTGGATTCTGGTGCATCATGAAATGTCATGCCTTATGTGGTATGTCTTAAATTAAATATTTCACCAAAGAAATTTGTTGCTCATATTGTTCAATTAGATCACACAAAATTCATAGTTTTTGGAGAAATGAATTCTATTTTTATAAGCTTAGCTTCCAATTCAAAGGTTTTTCAAATAATAGATATATTAGTCGTAGACATTCATGAATTTTATGGTTTTATTCTAAGTAGAGTATGGTCTGAAAAACTACATGGTTACTTTCCAACTGATTGGTCACACATGTGGCTTCCCTAAAATGGAAAATTCAATCAAATTCATGTTGATAGGGAAAATCACATGAAACATTCAGTGATTGATTTTGATGAAGAAAATGTACCAGTAGTATTTACAAACAATATTCTTGGAAGTTACTCCTTTCAGTCTTTCTTTGGAAATTTTCGAGCACAAGAATCTCATTTTCTAGTTGACTCTATTTGAAAATTTCTCCCAAATAGATTCTTCTAAATGTATTAATATTGTAGAAAACCTTTTAAATAAGCATGATATTTTATTTTTGACTTTATTTTGATGGATCAAAATCTAATGGAGGTGCATGAGCTGGTTGCATTTTGGTTAATCCTTATGGAGAAAAAACTATGCTAGCTTATAGATTAGAGTTTGATTGTACCAATAAAATTTTCGAATATGAAGCATTGGTACATTTATTACATAAGGCTATTAGTATTGATATCAAATAGCTTAGATTTTTCCGGTGACTCAAATATTTAGTATTAAATAGTTAGAAACAACATCCATTGTGTTTCTAGTCACCTTAAGCATTATTAATATTTGATCCAAGAACTCACATCTCATTTCACTGCATTCAACAAAGCTCTTATCCCAAGAATACAAAATTCTAGTGTTGACCTCCTAGCAAATGTTGCTTCCAAGCTCATTCCACCTGAAGATTTCAGTCTTGATAAATTTTCTATTGAATTAGTTGTTTTCCCCTCTATTCCAAACAACATTACTAACTAGCGAGTGTTTAATCATGACAATGAAATCTTGAGTTTTGTGACATATGAAGGGTCTTACTCTAATCAAATTACTAATGAAGATGAGCATGACAAGAATTGAATAAATCTTCTAAGGAAAATTATTTGTCTAAACCTGTAGTGAAATGAGAAGATTTATATGATCTGAAATATAGGTTCAAAAGGTTAACTTATTGCAAGCCTCATTGTTCAACTTTGAGATTTGAATTGGTTATCTTAGGATCTAATCATATGCCTCAGAACATCAATTTAGGACTTGGACTTTCACCAGATGAAAGATCCTCTTTCATTCATTTGTTCAAAATATACAAGGATTCATTTTCATGGAATTATGATGATTTGAAAACCTATGGCACATCCATAATTGAACACACCATTCCTATGATGTCATATATCAAGAAAATTCATCAAAAGCTCAGGAAGATTCACCCTAACTTGGAGGCTTAGATTAAAACTAAACTGAATAATATTCTTAAAGCTAAAATCATTTTTCTAGTCAAACATTCCAAGTGGGTCTTAAACCTTATGCCAGTTAGAAAGAAAAATGGAGATATTCATATTTGTATAGATTTTAGAAATTTAAACATAGCCTGTGAAAAAATATAATTTTCCTTTACCTCCAATGGAACAAATTTTACAATCTATTGCTGGTTCTGAACTAATGTCTTTCCTAGATGGTTTTTTAGGTTGCAATTAGATTCTTGTACATCCAGATGATAGATGGAAAACCACATTCAAGACTAACTGGGGGACCTATGCTTATTAAAAAATAACCACATTCAAGAGTAAGTGGTGTACCTATGCTTATAAAAAAATTCCTTTTCAGACTAATTAATGCTGGAGCCACTTTCCAAAGAGCAATGGATATTTCTTTCAGAGGTTTTATCAATAAGACAGTTGTAGTGTATCTAGATGAAATTACAATTTATTCAAAACAAAGAGGTAATCATTTACATGATTTAAAACAGATCTTTGAAAGATGCAGAAAGTTTGGAATCTCCGTAAATCCTAAAAAGTCATTTTTTCCTCTTGATGAAGGAAAAATAATAGGCCTTATAGTTTCTAAACAAGGAATTTGTGTAGATCCATAGAGAAACAAGGTGATATCTAAAATCCCCTTACGACACAACAAAAAATCCATGCGGTCCTTCCTTAGGTAGATTAATTTGGTTAAAAGATTTGTTCTAGACTTCTCCCAAATTGTACTTCCCTTACAAGTTATTATTAAGAAGAAGTCAATTTTCAAATGGGGGCTGATTGAAAGACATGCATTTGAGTCAACAAGACATGAAATCATTGATGCCCCTTCGTTATTAACCCCTAATTTTACCAAACAATTTGTTATTTATACTTTTTCTTCTGAGCATTCCTATGCAACAGTTTTGACTCAACCTAATGAACAACGAATTGAAGCTCCAATATCCTTCTTTAGTTCCAATCTAGAGGGATCTGAGCTAAATTATTCAAAGGTTTATAAGAAAGCCTTTGCAGTATTTAAGTCCATAAACCATTTGAGTCCTTTCCTCCTCAAAACACATACAAAAGTAATCATTCATTTTCCTGTAGTTAGACAATTTCTTATCTAGAAAGAATTAGGAGAGAAAAGAGAAAATCAAGTTATTGCCCTACAAAAATATGACCTAGATATCAAACCAACTAAAATAGTAAGAGGTCAAGGATTTTGTATATTGATAACTCGAGCTTATGACATTTCAATTGATGAAAATTTAGGTAATAATGTTCAAATCACAAAGGTATGCCCCATCGACACTGAATCTCAATATGATGATCTAATTTTTTATTTGAAAAATGGTTATGGTCAATTGGAACTCAATTACAAAAAGAAAAGAGATCTCAGACTTAAAGTTGTTCAATATCAACTAGTCAATGATGTCTAATTCAGGAAGAATTATGATTTTGTTTTGCTATGATGTCTAGAAATATTAGAAGAAGAAAAGGTCTTGCAAGAGCTAAATGATGGACCAAATGGTGGAAACTATCTTGGAGACACCACTTCTCATAAGATTCTAGATACTAGATGCTATTGGCCGACTTTATTCAGGGACACTCATGCTTATGTCATAAAATGTAAAGTTTATGAAACTGCTTCAGGGAGACAAAAGAAACCAGCCTTACCTTTGCAACTAGGTATCATTGAGCAACCTTTCAAACAATGGGGACTAGATATAATAGGTGGTATTGTTCCTAACTCTTCCAAGCAACATAAACACATCTTGACTGCTACAGACTGTTTCACCAAATGGGTGGAAGAAATACCCCTAAAGGTGGATAGTTCCGAAAACATTATTGAATTTATTGATCAATTTATTGTTACCAAGTTTAGTCTTCCACATGTCGTTATTTTTGATAATGCATCTTATTTTTTAGGAAATACCATTACCAAATATTATGTTAAAATATGTTTTAAACTTAAGTATTCTGCAAATTATTACCCTCAAGGGAAAGGCTTATTAGAGTCTACAAATAAAAATCTCATTAGAATAACCAAAAGAATAGTTAAACAAAATCAAATAAATTCGCACAAAGCTCTAGTTTTTTCTTTATGGGCCGACAAAATCATACAAAATGTCTCTATAGGCACTTCTCCTTTTCAATTAGTGTATGGAAAAATAAGCTATTGTACCTCCTAATCTAGTGATTCCATCACTAGCCCTAGTGCAGTCCATTAAAGAAAATCATTCTTCTTCTCTACAATTAAGAATGCCCCAAATTCTTAAGCTAGAAGAAGAAAGGGATAAAGCTAGACAATCTCATGCCCATCATCAACAATTTGTTAGATATTCATTTGATACCAGTTTATTTAATAACAATTTTTTCTAAAATTGTTATTAACAATTTTTTCTAAAATTGTTATTAACAATTTTTTCTAAAATTGTTTATAACAAGTTCATTGATCTAGTTCTAAAATGGGCAAAGCTCACATAGAAAAAGGCAAACACAAAAAGTTCCAGAAGTTATGGCTCGGCCCATTTCATATCGTTGAAAAACTAGTCCCGTCAACCTTTATCCTCCAAGATTTATAGGGAAAGAGGGATTCTCTTCCCATTAATGGGTTAGTTTTTAAAAAATATTTCTATTAAGGATACCTATCCTCTCGTAGATTTGTAAATAATCACAAGTATATATCAGTTTTTGTAGATTTGGTAATGTTAGTTAATACACCTTTGCCTTCACATTGGGGTCTCCCATCATTCACATGAAATTTGAATAATTAAAGAAGAGATATTAGAAATCTAATTAAAACATTGAAGTTTATTATTGCATCTATTACAAATATACGAAATCTTTATATCCATTAAATTGTAAATGTTTCATAACTTGAAAACTTTAAAAAAATTGGTTATCCTATGATTGGTCATGAAAAGGTTTTCTTTAAAAATTAAAGGCTATTTTGAAGCTTTAGCATCTTTTCACTACAATTATCATCCATTACTCTTAAGGAGGGAATATACCTCCCCATCCACTAATTTTAAGATTTCTATAGTGTAATTCATAAATATATCCAGCTTGAAGGATAAGAGGTCTCAACATTAGTCGACTTACCACGATTATGGGAAGCCAATGATATTGACATCATCAACATTGGTCACCAAACCAAGAGAATGGCTTTTGGTTATATAACTCTAAGACAAGAGGTTTCATCACAATCCGGCTTGTTCAATATCATTATAACCTGTGAATGGCATTGTCATAATCTGGTTACCAAGCTAAGACAATGGACTTCAAGTAAATTTTGAAAAAATAGAATTCTAAAAGAAAAGATTAAATACCTCGAAGAATATTACTATAAGTGGATGGGATACTAGTATATCTTTGGTTAAATGGTAACCCTTTTTAGGCTATGGATGTCTCCTAGTAGTAGTGTCCCTACCAGTGACAAAAGGTGCACCTTAAAATCTAAGCTTCTATAGTCCTTAACTTTATCTTTATAATTGATTAAATGATCAACAAAGGTAATAAAGATTTTCATCAATAAACAGGTTATGAGATAATTCTCAAAATGATGAGTTATTTTATTCAGAGTAATCTCTATCAATTAAAACTTCAAGTATTTTTATCTTTCCCAGTCCTTTGATTTAATAGTTTAAAAATTCATTTATTTTTAACAGAGATAATTATTTCGCCCAATGTGTCGCCAATTTTTGTACTCCTCAAGAACCCCCCATTAAGCTTAATAGTAGAACTAATAAATAATGGGGTCCCTTTTGAAAATAGTATAAAAATCCTTTGGTTTTAATAAAATAAGTCATTATTGTTCTTATTTTTCCAAAAAAACTTGACTAAATGAGAAATCTCCCTTATTGGAGACTTGACATCAGAGCTTAGGCCCATAAGACATATTCAAAAATATTAACTTTTGTTTAAAATCTATTATTGACAGAATTTTATTGGGATATTTTAAATATTGTAACATGTCCCCATAAGAAAAGTTGTGATAAACTCTCCCAAATTACAGTTTTCAAATATTTTAAAGTCTAAAAGTGATAAAGCGTCCCTTTGAATATAATAATAAGACTTGCCCCCACAGAACTGCCATGTAGCATTATCAGAGCTTTTGAATATCAAAGTTTTCAATGTGAAACTCATACCGCTGAGCTCTGATATCGCAATCCCTCGACTCTCCGATATCCCTTTTCACCCATCCTCTGATATACAATATCGTCGATAATGCGATATTCATACAACATTGATACTCTGATATTCTCATATCGTTGATCTCCGATATTTCCAATCCTCTTGTCCCCAATAAAATTTCCCCTAATCATATCACAAAATTAATATCAGAACTTCCAATTGGCTACCACTCCTTCCAATCCCCAATATCAAACCTCTGACAGAGAACTTCTGATATCCCTTCCCGCTTACATCTTTCAATCATTACATTATAAAAGCCTATTGGAGATTGAGGATATCGTAAGTTTCAGTGATGCAACCATAAAATTTCCCCAATATAATCATCCTATATGATGACATGTACGAAAACCCATGTGAATCCATATTTTATCACTTAATGGCGAATGTATTGAATTTATGGTTTCTTAGTTTTAAATGATTTCACTATTGCGAATCGATATCACTAAGATTTTTCTCATTAAAGACATAAACTGATATGAAATTGGTTTTCTCTCTAAGAGGTTTTTCAGTTGAGAAATTTTTTGCTTTTTTTCTTGTTTCTTCTTGCCAGACAGTCCCGATAAATAAAGCTCAGCAGAAATGTCTAGGGCAACTAAACCTAAGAAAAAACTTGTTTCTCAACAACAACGATTCACTCCTGCACCTAAGGCTACTAAAATGCCTATGTTATTCTCAGATACAACCTATGCCCCCGATGCTGGGAGTTATTCTTCGGAAGCCATTTATAAGCTCTTTGAAGATGAGGAACCCAAGCTGATAGGGAAAACAAACACAACAGAGGATTTTGTCCCTGTTTCTGAAACTACATATAGTGACATCACCAATTCGTCCCTACATAAAATTGCGCCCCCCCGCAACATTTTTCCCTATACATACATGGTCAAATGGGTTATTGACATTTTGAAATTGGGAGAAATAAATTTCATGACTAAGAGAAACAAAGTCATTGGGTAATTCACCAGTGATGACTTGAGCAAGATGTATCAACTACCGCAACACCAGAAAAATGTGATAAGCATTTTTTAGAGAAACTCATGAAATAAAATAAGGATCTTTCAGAGGTTATCAAAGTATGGAGAAGGGATTCCAACAAACACAATTGTGAGGAAAATGGTATGTACGCAATTTCTTCCATTACCTGACCACACTGTTATATAGCTCCTATGATGTGTAGAATGTTCGGTTATGCTAATACTGGGAAATTCTTAGACCAATGGGTACCCTTAATTCATGTTTCTTCTAATGGATATGTTATGGATTGGGGAACCATATTGTTTGATACTATAAGTATACAAATCCTCAATTATTGGAAAAAAATGTACTTCTTAAGAACATTGTTTCCCCTTTCTACATGAGTGCCTATATTATGGATATTATCTGTTTCACTTCTGATTTTACATTTTTGGAATGGAAATGAAAAATAGAATTTCATATTTCTATCCATATCTATAGTAACATAGTCTGGGAATCCACCTACCAACCTCATCTCTATAAGATTTTCCATGGGGTTATGTTGCCCATTCACCAAAGTGTTTTTGATGAGAGAGCTCCTAGGCGTTCACTTATATATCGATCCTTCAAGATGGTTTTGAGAGTTGTCCTTCAATTATATCTAGATCTTTGGAAGCCTTGGAAACCCTCATGTGTTTCCCCTTTATGTTCTTGATAAACTCCTAGACCGAGAGATAACCTACTAGACTGTAGGGAATGGCCTTTCAAAAGTCATGAAAGATAATAAAAACACAATGTGGCCTACCTTTCCTATTCAATGTGGTGTCTATGATCTTGATAATTTCAAGCATGCTACTGTTCAGATGAAATAAATTGAGTGTCTAAATTTCCCAATCATGCCAAATAGACCATATGATCCAAATGATACAACAAAGAATGTTAATATGCAAGCTTAGCTCAGGATTCACAAATGTGCCAAACAGATCTAATGACATATTTTAATCAATTTATATTTATTTCAAAATTAGGAGACATGTAGCAACACAATTATTTCCTCAAGAATTAATTCAGTTTAAGCTGTACAGGGAGAAAAGGACAACTCACTTACCTTCGGATTTATTGAGAATTCATCAGCAAAATACAGATCAGGATAAAGTTTTAGCTAGTACTTCACATGTACTTAATGTATCTTAGAGAAAAGAGACATGTATTCTTCGTCCTCATAAGCAGAAGAAATAGACACAAATCTAGATGCAATTGGGAAGCAATTTACTAAAGAAACATTTCCTAAGAATCTGAAAACTCCATTCCAGATGAAAATCACACAAACTCCCACAATGACAGAGAATACCTCGCTTAATATTGAGGCTTTTGATAAAGCTATGGAAGCTAATGATTTGGAAATCATCCTGGTATTCTCAACCTCTGATCTCATTCTGAAGATTGAGGAAATTCCTCATCGTGATGTGTTTTATAGTCCTAAACATAAAGTTCTGTTTAGCAAAGAGATTAAAAGAAAGATAATTGAACAAATTGAGGCCTTCGTCACTAGTAATTATTACTTTGAGATAATCTAGAAGGATTCTCAAGCTACTTTTGCTGAGGATCTTGGAAGACTTTCACAATTCCCATGAGCATATTCTAGTGCCACTATTAATGAAGCCTCTGAAGTGCAAGAACTCGTAACAGAGAAAGATGAAAGGATTAGGGAGCTAGAAGAAGGTTTGGAGAATGAGAAACAATTAATTTATCAAAAATGGAAATAACATCTTACAAAAATGCAGAAGAACTTCAATTATTTAAAGACTCAACATGAATATGATATAAGAATCAGGGATACTCAAATCTAGGAACTTCAAAAAAATATTGAGCAATTAAGGGTCAATCCAGAGATAACTGAATTCAAGAAGGAAGAAAGATAGCTAAACAATCTCCTTGCTTAGAAACAAGTGGTTTTCTATCATAAATTAGCCATTATCCAAGACTTGTGTCAATCAAGTGATTCCTTAGTGAATCAATTATCCGATCTGAGGACATACTACAGTGTACAGGGAAGTCGAGGAGAAGATTTGTTATTATATTGACCGACGGGATAGTACTGAGGGAAGGTCAGTTGATATCCCTAAGATTGAAGAGTCACAGAAGGGGACTATTTTCCAAGGATGGGAAATAAAACTCAAATATGCAGAAATGGAAATCTTCAGTGCCATAGATATTTCCAACAAGATCACTGAATAAATTAGTGATATTTTGTTACAGGTTAGCCAAATTTTAGACTACCTAGAGGACACTTTTCTTGATGTTAAATTGTTGACTAAAGCATTGCAAGAATTGTTAAAGAAGAAGGTTTATAAAATCAATAATCTGTCAAAGGTAGACTTGGAATGTCGTTGGCATTTCCTAGTGAAACTACATAGTTAGTGGCTAATGTTGAGGTGTCTCTCCAACACTACCATTCATATGCTTCCAGCACTCCACGTCGTGCTATTCATTGAACAGATGTGCACACAACCTCATCGCATTTCCTAGTGAAACAACATAATCAGTGGCTAATGTGGAGGGTTCTCTCCAACACTACCATTCATATTATTCTAGAACTCTACACTGCGCTATTCATTGAACAAAAGTGAAAACAACCTCACCATCCTCCTAAATTAAGTCCAATGATGGATACTTGTGAACTTTGGCAACATATGGGAGAGTAGCCTTCATCTCAGTCATAGTCAAGTTGTTAGAACTACAATCTATTATTCTCTTTTACTTTAATTTAAGTCTGGTTTGTTAAAACCACTTGAGTCCTCTATGCTACTTTTCTGTATTTTTATTTTCATTAGAGACTATAATTGCATCCATTAATTAGAAGAAAGGGGTTCTGAATTTTGAGAAGAAATCTTTTGGTTTGCACTATTGTAACTTGAAGAAGTCTTAAAAGAAAGTGGAACCATTACTGTTTTACTTATGAGCAAAGTCAATATATATCGGATACTACTATCTATGTATTAATATTGTGTTTATGAGTTGAATGGTCATTTTAATTGTGTTTATCATATATGTTTTTGCAAGCAATTAAGAATTATCACTATTGATGTGTTTAATTGAAATATTTCAAGTATATGCATGAACAACGATATCTTATATGTGTAATGTGTTTCAACAACTAATTTAATTAACTATTTAATTAATTAGTTATATTTATTCGTTTTAACCTCACAAAGGATTTGATGATCTATATTGTCATGTTTAAAGCGAGATCTTTCTAAAGTCACACATAAAGAGAAGGTTTTCCTCTGATAGACATTTTAGGTCTATTTATTCTTATTTCTTAGTTTCATTTACACAATCATCCCCACACTTATATATCTTATCCATTTCTATACCTTTTATTAAGGGAAACTGGTCCTAATAAACCAATTCAGAGTCACCATTCCAAACGGAAAAGGAGTTTCCCTAACTTCTCAGCTAGGTTGTTTTTCCTTATGTTGAGGCAGAGAATTTTGAGCCTTCAACAGTCCCTTGGGCACATTATCAATATTGAAAATACCAAGTTTCATCGGATCAACATTTTAACATTTATGGGTACCTTACAATGTCAAGTAAAAACATGGGATCATAAATGAGTCCAAGTATATACATTGGATAGGCAATAATGCATCAATGAGGTCATATTCTCTCTTTGGAATGAGCAAAACGACATTTTCAATGTTGATGAGAAAGTAGCATAATCATTGTTGTTGTGATGAAATAACATAATTAAACCCTCTCAATATCAAGTGAAAATTAATAATAATTTGAAGTAATAGACATATATGAATCATAGTAGACCATACCTAATGTTAACCACACAATAATAATTCACACATATTTCACGTTCAAGTATCTAACTAGATAGAGTCTTGTAAATAAGTCACCTCTTTATTTAGGATAGCTAGCATGATAATTGTATTATTTGTTTCCATCAACCAAGGGGAAGTGATAGGTCCCACAATAATCCATGAATCCATAGGTGTGTGTGAAATGGTGACAACAAAGTGGGAATGACTTCAAGGAAATGTGCCATAACCAAATGACTAGCTAATGGTGGTCCAACATCCTAAGTTAATTAATGTAAGGAGGGATAAATCATGGAGCCATGTGTTAACTCTTACCCTAGCCTATTTTGTTCACCCCTCTAGTTTTTCTATTACTTCTTTATGATTTTCTTTGGTTTCGGGTCCATAGCTCAAGATCCCAAGCTTCCTTTTTGAGATTTCAAATTTTAATACCCCTTAATGATGATTCATTTTATCTCTCACCATGTTTGGGGAAATACAAGAGTTCCTTTCATATATGGAGCATCATGTGCACGAGGTACTAGGTGATGGCTAATTAGGGGAGTATATCTCATGAAAGGATTTTTCCCACGCAGTAATAAATTTTTATAGACATATTTTTTATTTTATCCTTTTCTTTTAGTATGTATTTCATTAGGTTTTCATATTATTTTGGTTGCAACAATCTCCAGATAATTGTTTTTTGGCTTAGGCTCAAGGATGAGGATTTAAAGGAACCAATTCCCATGACAAATGACGACCAACCTGAAGAATGGATATGAAATAATGGGAAATATGGAAAGTGGTAAATATGGAATATCATGTACATGCCACTCCAATTGGAACCCCCCTCGCATGTCCTTCCTAAAGCACAAAGGCCTTAGAGGAGCTACCACTAGACTAGAGTAAAATACTTACGTCCTAGGCAAAGTGAGGGAATAATAATACAATCAATATTGGTCAATAACCCATTTCAACTCTCCATCCATATTAGTGTAATACCCATTGGAAGACTTATTTTGTGGTTTTTTATTTATTTTGATAAATTAGAAAGACATGTGTTGGAATATTATTTTTACTTTTATTTTATTACATAAGAAAATATTAATGGATGAGAATTTATGTTAGAATAATAATCCTCTTAGAAATATGTTAAGAGGTTAACATGAGAGATTAATCTCTAACTATCAAGGGAAAACAATTGAAGTAGGTATTCCTAAAGAGGTAATAAAAAGACAAAGGAAAAGAGAAAAATATCCTCCTTCTGGCTTTCTATTCTCTTAGGGGGACTTGAGTGTTTTAAAGAAAAGAAGAATAATAATAATAATTGTTGATATAAAAACTATAGACCACCTTTGATAATTAAAGGATTAGAGAGTAATGTCATGTGTTTGGATCTAATCAAGATATTGTTGGAGATAAATACAATATCTAGATAACCCTTACCAATGGGAGATAACGACTAGTAAACCCAAGGAAGGGTTTGTAGGGCATTGCATAGAGAGTGGAGGAAAATAATTCAATAATATGATTAGTTTTACCATATAGCTGGAGGAAGACATCAAGGATAACTTACTGTATAAGTCAATACAGGGTTGGGATGCATGTGGATATCTATGGAATATTTCTAAAAGGAAAAACATCAGTATTTAGTCTTCGAATTACTTGTGCCAGTTATATAAATTGTGACTATGTTTTCTTCGAGATATTAATTACAAGTTTTGGATTTAATGGATAAATAGATAGATGTATTTTTTGGATTAAATTTGTGATTCTAGGAAGACACGAGATAGAAAATAGGGTTCAAATGTAAAAGAAAATTGTGTTTACAAGTGAAGTTAAAAATTAGGAAAATATGTGCATATAATGATACCTTTATGTTAGGTTTGAAACAAGAATAGATAAAAAAAAATTAAAACTACAGTTTGAATTATAGAAGATATTTTTCCAAAAGATCAGTATTTGTTACTGTGGGAAAAAAAGGTTCAAGTATAATTATTAACTACTAGGTTAAATTTTGAGGTTTTATGAGCAAGTTGGACTCTTGAATTCCGAAGAGTAACTAACACCCTGATGGATTGTAGAGTTGATCTCAGGCTTGGAGGGATTAGAACTTGAAGAATTGTTAGTGATTTCCCATTACAGGTAACCAAAATTGTCTCTAGACTAAATAAGATATATATATATATATATATATATATATATATATAGGATTAGTTGAATATCCTTAAATTTATGTTGCATAAAAAAAATTGTATATATAACCAATACATATACATTACACCGAACATTACACTTGTGATAATGAGAAAAGATACTGGATAACTAAAATAAAAGATGTTAAACCAATATTTATCAAGTATAGAAGATTTCTTTGTGCATCGAGAAAAACAAACAAGATATTGTACTCTTCGATACATGCGCAAGTAAGGAAAATTTCTATGTATTGATACCCAAGGCTTAATTAACAATTATGATAGTAATATCTTATAAAAATGTTGTAACAAACAAATACCTGTAAGGGTTAGAGCCTAGCCCTCGAGGAGAGAGTTCGAGTCAAAGTTTCTTTAATACAATACAAAAAGAAGAACTATAAGATATATTAGAAATATAAATATGTATATCCAATATAAGTTGAAAAATAAACCCATTATTTTCAAACCCTAAGGATAGAAAGGCCTCACGTTAAAAAAAAAAAAGGATAGTAAAAAGAATATACGCGAAAACATAAAGTAACCCTCCAGAAAACTTCCATGCAAGGCCATAATAAAATACTATAATGAGCAATAAGGAGAGAGCTTCATAGCTACTATAGTTCCTAGAAAAGTACTTAACCCCTATATTGTGAATATACCTCACACTGCAACAAGAAAAGCATTTAGACTGTAGCAATCTAGTCGTGCATTTGGGGTGTCATTTGGCAATCAAAAAATAACTTGGAGGGAAGGGTGATAAAAATAGAACCTCAAACCAACACCAACACTCAAAAAAATATGGAATAAGCCAACAACAAGAACCCTTTCCACTATAATATAGCCAATGTACATACAAGTAAAATGTCCAACAAAAATGAGTTGCTAATCTTCACAATATAAAATACATGCAAACAAGAAGAGGGAACATAGTACAATGGTTTAAAGAAAAATCTTACTTATAGATGAGCAGAGACATTATGCCCCCCTTTCCACTTCACCTTACAGGAAAGGGGATGGAAAGCTTAGAATAAACATGTTAACAATAAATATATAACTCAATTAAATTAAATCTTTAGGGTTTCTTTCAAATTTTATACTTGAAAGTTCCTCTAACAACCCCTGAAATGTCAAATAGTGAAGTCTAGTGACTTTCAAGAGGTAGCATTTTTATTTAAAGAATGACATGAGAATGACCCAAAAACCCTAGCTCTTATCGAGGAATGTATGTTGAAAGATGTAGTGAAGAAGTCAGCAAGAACCCCAAGTTTCACTATTAAAAGATGAAACAAACTTTTAAAAATTTCCAATGGAAGAATTATTTATCAAACCACTTCTACCTCCTATAATTGTGCCAAAAAATAAAAGATCAATGAATCCTAATGCAAATAGTTTTAAATCCCTTGGCAATCGAAGTAGTATGCAGTAGGGTTTGAAACTATAGAGTGGAGTTCTCAACCTCCATGGAGGTGAATGAATAATGAGATGTTGCTGGTAGGATGGGGTAGGTCATTGTCCTAACCCCTAGCTCAAGAAATATAAATTTTCCTTTGTCAATATACAATCCTGAGCGTCAGTTTTGTTAATGTGTGCTAGTGCCACATAGGAAATGGGACTACCCATCCACGTGTTAAATGCCATGTGAAAAGTGTTGAGAATTTAGACAATTATTCTAATGTAAATATATATATAACTACCATAAACCTTGATAATGTAAATATCCATTAAGGAGTAACACAACCCTTGATGTAAAATATATGCTCTTTGTATGATCAATACCAATAGTCATGGATGCTAGTTAATAAACTATACACATTCACCATACAATAGAAGTGAGTTCGAAGGGATTATACATATGAAAACCATATTAACCTATGAATTACAATAAATTCAAAAGGTAACATATAAAATACGATATTCATAACTTGTATGGTTAATGGGTGAAACATGAATGTATTATCAATGAAGAAAATAGATTGTATATGTAAGTAGTTACCATTGTGAAAGTAATAAAATAGAAACAAAATTGACGTACAATGGGAGTCTTTATCCCTAGTAAATATAAATGAAGTTAATAGTGAAGAACCTTTGGGAGAAACCTTTATAAATAAATAAGAAAATTGAAAAGTGATGGTTTGTTTCTAAGTATAGTTAAGTGTGTTCATAACTATAACTACATTTTAGCTATGACAAGAGATGATTGATTTGTTCAAAAGAACAATAAAAAAGCAGTAATATCTCTCTTCTACGATAATATTTCTATCATTGAACACTTATCACTGATTTGGACACTTATATTTTTATAGTTATTTTATAGTTATGATGAGTATGTTAGAGATGGTATCAGAGTAAAAGGTTTCAGAATTGATACCTTGAGATAATCATGCTATTATTCACTAAGTAAATTTGTTATATATGTAGATAGAAATCAAGAAAGAAACATGTTAGAGTGCACAGAATGGAGGAACCATCTCAAGGAACCCTTAGAGGGGAAGAAGAAATTTACATGCATTTAGTACGACAAGCACAAATATCCACCAGAGAGATGTTAGACATGATGAAGAATTTACAGAAAAAAACTAATAAAATTTCTATTTGGACATGAGAAACTACTAAAGTCCATCGAAAACAAAGAACAACTCATTAAGAATTTAATAGAAAAATAAATTCCCAGTATAGTGGAAATAATGAGGAATGAGGAGAATCGAGTGAGATTTCCAAGAAAAACACTACTGAAAATATGGCAGAAAGTCAGGAGGAGGGGATGGATGAGTAGAGGAACATAGTTCCTAAAAAATTGAGATTAAGTTAGAGAAGAAGCTTTGACCTCCAACTTTGGAAACTTTGACCTCCAACCTTCGATAGTGAAAGGAAGAAGTCATTGAGGCTTCACCGCTTAACATTAATAGATACTTTCAAGTATATGATTATTCCAGAAAATTAAAAGTCTATTTTTCTACCTATCAGTTATAGAGAAATGCATCCCTGTGGTGGGAAGGAATGAGGACATTTCATAACTTAAAGTGAAAGGAGGTTGAATGGGAAGAATTTAATTTAACTATTATTTCAGGGAAAATACTTAAAAAAGCATCACTTTAATGACATGTAAAAGGAATTTAGTGAAATAAATTTGGAGCAAATGATGATGTATGAGTTGTTCAATAATTTTACTCATTTATTACATTATGTGCCATACCTTAAGGATGAATAGGCTAAGATGCAACAATTTTTTAAGTTGTCTTCCACCTTCGTCCAAGGAAATTATCGAGTATGCTAACCCAAATACTATGGATGAGGTAATAGGAAGAATGGAAGTTTAAAATATTGATCCAACATGAAAAAATATCAAGTGGTTCAAGGTGGAAGGAGTGTTAAATCTTGGTCCTTTAGGAAACCTGGAAAAAGTAACAAGAACCAGATTTGGAGTAAAAATAATAGTCAACTAGAAAAAATTCCAAGCCAAACTCAAGCTAGGTCTAAAAAAGAAGATGCCAATAAAGGAGATAATGGTCGAGGTAAATAAACTCTAATTTGTTGGCATTTGTTTACAACTGGTACTATGAAACTTACCTTCTAACACCCAAACAGTGCAAGTTTTGCAACACCTTCAGGAGGCCTTTACCATCAATGACATATTATATAACATACCATGTATCAATGGGTGTTTGGAAGGATGCTAAGTAGAATACCAATCCATAATGGTGGAAATTGAAGGTATTATTTTTTACCAAACTATTAGTATTAATAGATCCTATAGCTAGCCTAAGTTATATTAGCCCTCAAATGGTACAAAAATGTAAAATTAAGTATGAAAAATATAAGAATTCCTAGCTACTTCAATAGGCCACAAGGAAAAAAGAAAAAGTTACAAATTATATAAAGGAATGTTAAATATCTCTAAATGGAATCCATACTACCATAGACTTAAATATTCTACCCTTCGGCTCATATGACGAACTGAAAGGGATAAATTGGTTGGAAAGGAATCAAGAAACTGTAAATTGCCTAAATAAAATGGGCATACCAAGGCCTATATCCGCACGAAAAATATCATCAATGCAGCTAAAAAGGGTTGCAAGAAAATTATGTAAATTTTTCTTTATCCAAGTGGACGATCCTTCTATAAAGAAAACTAATAAATCTATAAATGAGTTGGAAGTTATTCAAGACTACCCCGATGTGTTTCCTAATAAAATTTTGGGTCTATCCCCGAAAAGAGAAAAAAAATTATCCATATAATTAATACCACAAGGCATATTTGGTTTCGAAAGCTCCATATCAGTTGAGTGTACCTGAGCTAATGGAATTTGAAATGAAATTATAGGAGATTCTTAACAAAGGGCATATGAGACCTAGTGTGTCACCATGAGGTGCACTAGTTCTTTTTGTTGAAAATGATGAGACTTTTAGATTGGGAATTGATTACCACCAGTTATATAAGTTGAATGTTTAAAATAGGTACCCTCTTTTGAAAATACACTATTTCTTCGATAAGTAAGAGGGATGAAAATATTTTCAAAAATAGAGCTTAGATCAAGTATCACTACCTGAGGATTAAGGAGGAGGATATAAAGAAAACAACATTCCACACAATATACACACATTATTAATTTACACTCCTACCCTTTGGGCTTACTAATTCACCTACTACCGCTATGTGCCTGATGAATAATGTGTTTAGGAAGTGTCTAGATAAGTTTGTGTTAATATTTATAAAAGGTATAGTAATCTAATCCAAGGCTCAAGAAGAGAACAAACACCACCTCAAATATTGTTATAGACCTTGCGAGAGTATCAATTATATGGAAAATTTATTAAGTGTGAGTTCTTTCAGGACATGATACAATATCATGGACATGTAATATCCTATGAAGTTATAACGGTAGATCCCAAGAAGGTGAATTTCATTTTAAATTTGCCACTACTGAAATATGTGGCTGATATAATATCATTTATGGGAATTATTGGGTACTACTGCAGATTTACATAGGTTTTTTCAAGATAGCACATCCTATAACCTCAATGCTAAAGAAGGGTGTAAAATTTGTTTGGACAGAAAAAAACTAAGAAAAATTTGAGAGATTAAAACACCTTCTAATAGTAGCACCAATATAAAATGTAGTTGATTCGGATACAAAAAAAAATTGATCACAAATGCATGTTTAGAAAGCCTTGGGGGCGTGTTAATGCAAGAGGGACATGTAATAGCTTACAAGTCTCTAAAATTAAAGGAACATGAACATAACTATGTTTTTTTATGATTTAGAGTTGGAAGTGGTATTCATGCCCTAACAATGTGGAGACATTATTTGGTTGGCAAGAAGTTCACCTTGAAAACAAATCACATAAGTCTGAAATACTTTTTTAGCTAGCCTAACATGAATTCCAAGTATGTTAGGTCGATTTCATTCTTAAGTGACTATGATTTTGACATCAAGCACATAAAAGGAAAGGAAGATAAGGTGTCATATGCAAATTTTATTCAAACTTTAAGACATTTAGATGAGATAAATATGAGTAGAAGTGAAACAATTTTTTTAGAATTGATAAAAACAACAACTTTAAAAGATGATAATTATGATTTTATTCATAACATTTTAAGGAGTGGAACTTCCCAAAAGGAAAAATTGAAGTATAAAATTAATGAGGAAGGATTATTGGTTTATAAAAAAAAATTATGTCCCATTCGAAGACGAAATTAAAAGATTAATTTTCTTAGCATATCATAAGTAATCATATGTAGCACATCCTAGATACCATATAATAATTTATCCACTTAAAAAAAAAAAATATCACCATGCGTAAAAGGGATGTTACATGATATTTTCCAAGTTTTCAAGAGTTCCAACTAGTGAAAGAACACCAACACCTAACGAGATTGTTAAATCCCTTACCTAGAATAAAGTGGAAATGGGAAGTGATTTTGTTGGATTTTATAATGGGATTTTCCATAACTTGAAGGAAACATGAATCTATCATGTTATTCATGAACATGTTAACTAAAGCTGCTTATTTTATTTGTTGTGTAGTTTACGTACAAGGTTGCACGAGTGGCAGTGGTTTTTATGAAAGAAATATTTTGGCTTCATGGCATACCTAAGAAAATGATATAAAATAGAGATGCAAGATTTTGTAAGGCCTTATTTGTTGGAATAGGTACACAACTAAATTTTATTACTACATACCATCCACAAACCAATGGAGAAATAGAAAAATTGAATCAAGTATTGGAAGATATGTTGTGTACGTATGTTATGAATCAACGTACTAGATGTGAGGATTATTTACACCTAGTAGAATTCGCCTACAATAATGGTTACCAAGTGTTGATAAAAATGAGACCCTTTGAAGTTTTGCATGGGAGTAAATTCCATGTTCCAATGAGTTGGTGTAGACTAGAAGATGAACTTATGTTTGGACCAGATCAATTATAGGAAATGGACGAGATGGTTAAGAGCATAAGAGACAATTTGAAGGAAGCTCAGGATAGAGATAAGAGATTTATCAAATTCAAAATAATTAATGAGTTCCAAGTGGTCGAACAAGTTTATGTTAAATTTAGACTTAACAAGAGATCCTTGAGTCAAAGAGGTTGTTCTAAATTGGCCTACCGTCTAGAATTACTAGCTCATATTAAAATTCATAATGTGTTTCATATATATGTTTTAAAGAAGTATGTACATGAACTGACTCATCTAATTGATTGGAATATTATATAGGTCAAACGAGAAGGAAAGTTCCAAGTTGAACCAATGCAAGTCTTGGACCTAAGGGAGATTATATTCCAAAATTGAGCCATCGCCCAATTTAAAGTGCAATGGAAGCACTTTGGGCTTGAAGAGACCACCCGGGAAATGTAAGATGAGATGAAAAAGAAATATACTATGTCATTTGCATGAAGCCTAGTATTGACTAAACACACAAGATGGTGACTCGTTTTAAGGGGACGGGATATGCAATACCCCTATAAAGACTAATTTTGTGATTTTTATTTATTTTTAGAAATTAAAGAGACATATGCTAGAATATTATGTTTATTTTTATTTTCTAATATAAGAAAAATATTAATGAATGATAATTTATTTTAGAATATTAATCCTCGTAGAAATATATTAAGAGGTTAAAATGAGAGATTAACCTCTAACTCTCAGGGGAAAACAATTGTAGTAGTTATTCCTAAAGAATCAAGAAAAACAAAAATGAAGAGAGAAAAATATCCTCCTTTTGTCTTTCAATTTTCTTGGGAGAACTTAAGCGTTTTGAAAGAAAATAAAAATACAATTATTGAGACATAAGTTGCATACAACCTTTGATAATTATATGGTCGGAGGTAAATACCCATTGGTTTGATCTAATGAAGATACTAAGGGACATAAATATGGTATCTAGATAAATCTTAACAATGAGAGATAAATGAATATGATAATCCGACCAAATTGTCTTCCTGCATGCCTTTCTCTAAATTCCTAGTAAGACTTTTAGTAATAATGTTGTGATGGAGAATTGCGTACATGGGAAGCTAGTGGAGATTGAGCACTCTGCAACCTAGGGTTTTTCTGCTCACCCCTACAACGGTGCAGTCTGAACCCTCCCTGCTTCTATTCTCCATCAACCTTCCTCCTTGCGACAACAACTACTGGCATAGACCGCACTGCAATGGCTGACCCTCGGCAGGGGATTCAAAGCCTTCCCCCTCAGCCAAGAGGGGTAATCAAGCGAAGGAACTGACAAAGCCTTCCAGTCCAGAACAAGTAAACAAAGATACAAGAGATTTCCCAATGTAAGATACGACAAACGCTCCCACTGATCAGTCAAACAGGTGTAGTGAAGTACAAGAAGGAAAGATTGGGCAACAGGAAATGCCCAAGGTTACATCAATGACATGCAAACCCATAACAGTTGAATGACCCAAGATAGAACTTCATAGCCAACAAATCAATGGTCAAATCCAGTACATGAAGGACCATGTGCTCATTGGAAAATTTATTGGATACTGGCCGACTGAAAAAGCTTTGCAAGGATGGATCTCTGCAACATGGAAACCCAAGGGACATGTCACCCTGCAGCTAGGACCAAAAGGGTTTTTCACTGCAATTTTCATTTGCATCAAAGACTGGAATAGGGTTATGGATGAAGGTCCCTACTTCTTCAACTCCGTCGGCCTGTATTTAAGGGAATGGGTAGAGAGCTTTAACCCTGACAAGGATGATTTCAGCTGGGCACCAATTTGGATCCAAATGTACTCGCTCCCATTGGAATACTGGGATGAATAATCGCTGAGAGACATTGGCTAGGGACTGGGGGAGTTTATAAAAATTGCGGAGGAAACAAAGCTGCGCAGATACACCTCCTATGCCCATATTTGTGTCTTCATGCACCTGGACAAAGCCCTTCCAGATTTGGTAAGTCTCTTCCATGATGACTTTGAATGGATCTAACCCTTAGATTTTGAACATGTACCCTTTCGCTGTCGTAAGTGTCATGCCCATGGGTATCTTTTTCGGGACTTCCCTCTAAATGCTAAACCCCAAACCTCTAACCCCTTAGATAAGTTGGCTCATGATGGCTTTACCAAGGTCACAAATCGAAAAAGATCACGTAAAAAACCCTCCTTTGGGAAAAAGCCCATGCAGGACGCTGCCTCCTTTCCCTCCACAAGCAATAGCTTTGAGGTTCTTTCTAAAACTTCAAAAGACCAACCTCAGAGCTTTTTGCCAATCCCATCGCTGATCATCACGACCTCTCCCCCCCCACTGTCTGGCTCTTCTCCCACTCCGCTGTCCCTGAGTGACAACATCAGGATTCCTGAGGCAGCTTGAAAGGACCCTGATTGGAAACCTAGTGGAATGGATGTTGATGGTATCCCCAGCTAGACCCTGCACTTAGCAATCACATCAGCAGAAAGTAGTCAGACGCAACATATGGAAGAAGAACCGGAAAGCATTGATTTGGGAGAACTTGACATCTTCGAGCTTGAACAAGCATGCAGAAGGAAAGACTACGACACGATTCAAGAGCATCAGCTCAATACCCTAGAAGTCATCATCTACAGGGCTTACCAGCAACAACAACTAGGCATACAACAGAGTAGTCAATGGTATGGTAGCTTCTTTCCTAAAGACTCCAAAAAACGTGGAAGAAAGATAGATCTTCAAAGAACTATTGCAATAGGGAAAATCCTGGTAGACTCAGGCAGATACTCTAAGTTGACAAAGTAATACAAGCCTACCAAAAATAGTGAATCATGAAGCTCACTTCATGGAATCTAAGAGGGCTCTGTTAGAGCCTATATTTGCCTCAAGCTGAAAACACATGGTTCTAGGTCCACATCAAACTACGCTCAGTCTCGTAGCTAGCCCTACGAGGACAGGAGAGGGATCTCTCTGAGTCGATCTCAGCAAAAGACAAGCGATGGAGGTCGAGATGACTGAAATAAAAGATAATATTAGACTAGGTTTGAATTACAAGAGTTTGATTTGAGTTTTGGGGGGTTTTGTGCTGGAAACAGGGAAAGGGAAATTGGGCTCGGGGATGAGGCACAGTTTCTGCAGAGTTCTGATTGGGGCAAGGAAGGAAATCATTTTGATGCTTTAAATTGAGTGAATGAATAGATCAGATTGATGAGGAGCTAAGGAGAGCAAGAGAGTCTCAAGAATTTTCCTTAAAAAGATGAAAACATGGAAATTTAAACAAATTCAAAGGCAGATCATAACAATTAATGGATTCCACCTTAATCACTCATTTTTTCAAATTCAGAAGAAGATATAGGAAAATGATACACATAACATTAATGAAATTAAAATTACTTAGAGAAGAACACCATCAAAAAATAAAGCTAGATGGATCCCAAACAGTGCTGCAAAACCATGGTCTTTCCTTAGCCAAAAATGTAGAGATAGAATGTACAATGATATGCCAAAGCAATCCCAAGTGTCCAACCCTGAAAATGACTTAGGAATTACATGATATAGACTAGCCCAACCCATTCCCTTGCCTCTAGGGGTCGAGCTCATCATTCTAGGACTCGTTTGAACCAATTCTAAACAAGGAACTGAAAACTAGGTAGTCAAACAACTTACCCCTATATGCTAGGAAACTGATTCATTCACTCACATTTCACCTTTTGGTGAATGAATCTTCTAGAACAAGTAAAAATGTGCCAATATTACATCATGGTTGTCAAATTACATCATGAAAAGTCAAGAATAACTTCAAGAAGCAAAACTAGTAAAGACTGGGTGAATTGCTGAGCTAAACAGTGAAAAATAAGCCAAAATTCTCTATGCGTTGCGCCAAAATCTGTATGCGCGCCACTTTGGGCCTCATTTTGAGGCACTTTATGAAGTCCAAATTGACCCCAAGTGTGCTTGTTGGAACTCCCTGCCTGTCTATCTTTCAACCCAAGTGGAATCCCTGAATTTGGATGTCATTTTCCTCTCCAAAACTTCAATCTCCCAAGACTGCTTCCTGTGTGTCAAAATAGGGGCAGTGAGGTCATTTTTTGAGTGTTTTTGACCTCCTGAGGACACAAAACTTGCCCAAACTTCTTGGCCATGCACCAGTAGTGATGCATTTTCATGCCAAATAAAAAAATGTAAACTTTTTTAAATTTGGAGCTCCCTAGAAAAAGCGCGTGCCAGGTGGCGCGGCACACAGGGAGAAAAACCCTGTTTTTTGTACCAAAATTTGCCAAAATTCCAAAAATGCCCCAAATTTCTTGAAATTTGGGCTAGAGCTTCTCCATCAAGTTTCATGCTGGGCTAAAGAGGCTTTGGCCAAGATTCAGAGTCTATCCTCCCTTTTATGGCGTTTTAGTGCCCTCCTGGTGCATGCAGTTTCAGTTGTAAAGTCACTGTCTTAGTCATATAATGTATCGGTGCCCGCCTCCATGGTGTTGAAAGTCTATGCCAAGTGTATGTTTGGTTTGTTGAGAATGAGAAATGAGAACTTGGTGTCTTGTTTCAATGCCAAATGTGTGCCAAAAGGAAATGAGGGACTGTGGCAAAAATGGGACAGTGGGAACAATGAAGTCTTGCCAAGTGTTAGTTTGCACTTTGACGATTTGACAAACTTTGGAGGAGGGGACAACCACTGAATGTTGGAGTAACTTGGGATTTTACAAATGAGATGGGGAAATAGGAATGATAGGGAATGATGTGACTTAGGGATAGGAAAAAGGGGCTTAAGAGTGAATGAGGGAGCTTTAGGGATAACAACTAGGGTTTGGAATAGTGGGAGTTTAGGAATATAGGGTTAGTGAATTTAAGAATATGGGAATTAGGGATATGGGGATGAAACTAGAAAATGAATGTGGGAAACAAAGAGTGTGGAAGTGAGGGAATGGAATTTGGCAACAAAACACCAACTACAAACCCTAAGCACTTGTATGTGAGCACAAATTGCAAGGTATTAGGGTTTCAATTTCCTTTTACAAAACCACCATAAATTGCATGAAAAGCTCCTTTACAAGCAAGGAAGAGGGCTTAAATTACTTGCACACTAGAAGAGTTGAGTGATTTTGGCAATTTGAGGGAGTTTTTGAGATAAACTAGGCTTTTTAGCTCAGTGCGCCGCGCCAGTGTAAATTTACACTGGAAATTTTCTCCCAGTGCGTCGTGCCTTCCCTGTGCACCGCGCCTATTTCCAGGAACCTTTTGGAGGCCTTCCTGGTGTCTAAATTGGGTGCAGGATATCTATTTGGAAATTTCTTTGAGTCTGCTTTCCAACCCAACTGGAATTTTTCAATTTGGAGTTCATTTTCCCTGCCAAAAATCAAATCTCCCAAGACTGGTCAAAATGTGCCAAATGAGGCTACCTCAAGGCAGACTGCTGTTGAGGTCAACTTTTGAAGGTGTTACTCAACTCCAAATTGATATTATGATAGCTCATTGGAAAGCTCTTTGTGTATAGTTATCTATTGACTCATTTGGCCAACCAAGCCAGGAGAAAACTTGATTTTCCCAAGATCACTTCAGAGGTGCATAAATTCTCCCGAGGCAATTGTATTTTTGACATTTCTCTAAAACCATGACACCTATGTAAAAAGTGAAGGAGGTTTTTCTTCCTTGGCCTGTTGTGGACAAAAATCTCTGTCAGTTTTCCAAAATTCATCTTTTATTGCTCTGAAACATCATTTTAGTAAAACCTACCCTGATATGTGGAACAAGGGATTTGTCGAAATGAAGCGAAACGAAGGGGATAAGGGGCTCCTAAATTCTTGAGAAATTTTTTGGAAGTAGGGAGCGATCTTAGGAAGTAGGGGAAAGTGGAATTTCTGAAATTGAGTGAGGGGAAGGGGTCCAAGAGGGAAAAACATAGGCCTAGCCTAGAAAATAGGGTTTGTAGCAAGAAACTAGGGTTTGTGTGAAAATGAGGAATTTGGGGATCTCAGTGATGGGAAGTGTTTAATAAGGTACATTAAGGATAGGGGAAGGTATATGAACATCAGGATACAATTTTTGCTGATGATTTGACCGTCCAAGAGAAATTGCCTTCAAAACCCTAAGAGAGGGAAATGAACCTTACCTAGGCGCAACTGAAGCATGAACAAGGTGTAAAATGACCCATTGGAACCTGACATGATGATGAAATCCCTATGAATGATGGTAGACTCAGCTGAATAGTGACATAGACCGACATTTGGAAAACTTTGAAAGGAGTGAAAGCAAACCCTAGACCTAATGCCTAGTGACCAAATTTTACTTGAAGACTCGCTAAAATGATAAAATTTGACCTTGACACCTTAAAATCACTTTGTAGGAGCATGTTTGATCACTGGAGGAAGGCTGGAAAGACTGACACTAACAGTCACAATAGCCCCAGAAAACTCAGAATGATAAAAAACATGATAAAGCAGGAGCAGCCCCAGATCTTCTTCATGCACGAAACGAAATGTAATAGTAACACACTTGGAAACATCCTCTCTAGAGCATGGACAGGTTGTCACTCGGTTGTAGTAAATGCTTCGGGTGCCTCCGGGGGACTGGCAATTGCCTGGAACACGCAAGCTATACCGCTCTTAGACTTTCATGCCTCCCATCACATTATACAGGCTACTTTTCATATAATTGGCACCAACATTCATTGCCATCACTCCAATGTCTACTTCCCACAGGAAGCAGGCAACAAAATTGCTCTTTTAGACACAATAGAAGTGCTCAAATTCAATAGAATCCATCCTCTTTGGACCGTTGGAGGAGACTTCAACATGATCACCAAGCTGGAGGAAAAGCAAGGAGGCCGAGCCAAGCTAGAACAGGAAAATGGCCACTTTAAAGATTTTATCCAAAACAATATGCTAATTGATCTGCAATTCTGCAATGGAATGCACACCTGGAGCAATCGTAGGGTTGGGCGACATCAAATTGCTTCCAAACTAGACAGATTCCTCATTTCAGATAATGCAGTGCATCTTGGGGGCGACATTTCGGCATCAATTCTTCCATTTTCAGGCTCAGATCATTGGCCTATCTCTCTCCAATGGCGAAGACCAAGAAACTCTACCAGGCGTCCTTTCCATTTCGAAGCTTTTTGGCTCACCCACCCCACCTTCAATGACCTCATCAGATCCACCTGGACCAACCTCCCTTTGCCAAAGGGATCAAAAATGTTTCAGTTTCAACATAAACTCAAATTCCTAAAATCCCAAATCAAGCGTTGGAATCAAGAGACTTTTGGCAACATCTTCCAGGCTCAGCAAGATCTAAACAAATAAATGAGAGAACTCCAGCAACAGATAATCACAGAGGGCTACAAGGAAGAGACTTTGGAACAGGAAATGCACATTCACAATCAATTGGAGAAGAGAAAAAAGCAGGAAGAAATTCTCTGGAAGCAAAAATCTAGAATTAGATGGCTAAAAGAAGGAGAAAGGAACACTAAATTCTTCCACAGAACTACAATACAGAGAAGAATGCACAACACCATCTCTTTCATATAGAAGCGAGGGGGCGAAAGAGTGGAAAGCCATGCAGAGATTGAACAGGAGTTTATCAATCACTTCCAGGAGGTCCATCAAGAACCCCAAATTGATAGATGACCTGCTATAGAAAAGATCACTCAAAATGTGCCGAAAATTATCACAGAAGAACACAGCCAACTTCTTCTACAACTAGTAATGCCTTAGGAGGTGGATTTGGCTATGAACTAGCTCAAGGAGGGCAAAGCTCCGAATCTGGATGGCTTCACTACTACCTTCTTCCACTCTTTCTAGGATCTTATCAAAGAGGAGGTGTGGCTAGTGGTGGAGGAACTGTGCACTCTTCATTGCCTTCTGCCCTCTCTGAACTCAACTTTCATTGCCCTCATCCCAAAAGAAGATAATACCAGTACTCCAGACAAATTCCGTCCAATCGCACTATGTAATGTTATTTACAAGGTGATATCCAAAGTCATTGCTAATAGTTTGAAGCCACTTTTGCCCTTGCTCATATCGCCTGAACAATCTGGATACGTAGAAGGAAGACAAATATTGGATGACATTATCCTCACTCATGAAATCATACACTCCCTCAAGCACTCCAATCAAGCAGGTATGATTCTCAAAATTGACCTCTCTAAAGCTTTTGATAAGTTAAGCTGGACCTATATTCAAAAAATGCTAATAGCCTTTGGTTTTTCCCCAACTTGGGTTCGATTGATTCTAAGTTTAATTTCCACAACGTTTTTCTCTATCCTCATAAATGGCATACCCTCTCGACCTTTCAGCCCCTCTAGAGGCATCAGACAAGTAGATCCACTTTCCCCATTCCTTTTTTTTCTAATGGTGGAAGGTCTGGGTCACCATATCAAACATGCCCTCCTCTCCCAGCATCTCAAGGGTCTTTCCATACACAACTCTCCAGCCATCACTCATCAATAGTTCGTGGATGACAACATGTTGTTTGGGTACCCTTCTGTCCAGGAAGCCTCCCTTTCTAAATCCCTTCTCAATGATTTCTCTGATGCTTCAGGGATGAGCATAAACACGGCCAAATTGCAGATCTTATTTTTTCACACCCCCCCTATTACTCAACATGCTATTACCCACATTCTGGGCTTCTCCATAGCCTCCTTACCAACCAAATACCTTGGACCTCTCTTAATAGATTCTGCCATCAAGAACACCTCTTGGCGTATGCTCCTTGAGAAACTTGAATCTCGTCTCACTTTATGGACTCAAAGAACTCTGAACATAGCTAGCATATTAGTGCTAATCAAAGCTATGCTACAAGCTATGCCTCTCTTCCTTTTCGCAATCTTGGCAGTGCCTAAATGGGTGCTTAAAAAAATAAAAGCTCTACAGCGCAATTTTCTTTGGGGTGCATCTGGCACAAATCTCAAACGGTCCTTGGCAAAATGGACGACAGCATGCAAGCCCAAAGAAAGAGGGGGTATAGACCTGAGAGATTGTCATCACGAAAATGTTATCATGGGTGAAAAAATATGGTGGCAATGGCTCTCTGCTCCCAATAAGCCATGGGCAGCCATCTGGACAGCCAAATATGCCAATCACAGACCAACACAGGAGCTAATCAGATTCACTCCAACTAAAAAGGGATCACTAATATGGAACACTTCCAGAAAACACTTCTTGTTTATCCAACAACACAGCTTTTGGGAAATAAGGAACGACAACATTTCTCGGTTCTTGATGGATGCCTGGAACCAACTACTAAAGCTCATCAACATCTATAGACCGCCTCTTTGCCAAGAGTGGGAGGAGCAACAAAAGGAATCCGTCCAGCAACAATGGATTCCAGAGACAGAACAGGGGTACATACAATGGAACCAAATCGACAGGCTGATCAGGAATGCAGATAACCAGATGATCATGGAGAATGAGCTCCAGAATCGACGCATTAGATCATTCGAAGGCAGGGATATTTTAAGATGGGGATATACCCCAAAAGGTTGCTTCAACACCAAAGAGGCTTATAAAATTATATGCAATGATCCAATGCCCCTGGATCCTATCTGGGGCAGAATCTGGTCACCGGGTACTTGGCCCAAAGTTTCCCTATTCCTCTGGCTTGTTGGGCACTGGAAAATCCTCACTTGGGACAATCTTAGGAAAATAAACTTTCACGGGCCCTCCATATGTCCCAATTGTAATTCTCAGGAGGAATTGCTCCAACACCTCTTGGACTGTTGCACTCTTGCCAATAAACTATGGGAGAAGGCTAGCTTCCATTGTCAAAAAAGATGCAGAGTGTCCGAAGATATAATCAACTCTATTCGCCATTGGCACCAAAACCCTTATAAAAGCAAACTACTCAACCAATTATGGAGATTGATTCCCGACCTTCTCCTCTAGACAATATGGAAAGAACGAAACAAGCGCATATTCAAATATCCAAGCACTCCTATAGAAATCATTTGGGGTAACTTTTGTCTCAATCTTAAAGAGACCTTGGCGCCTCAAACTTGGCACACAGAATATTTTCCCACTCTTGAAAATGAGAAAGCCATTTGAGAAAATTAGAACATACAACTCCCACAAGGTACTCACAATCATAGACCTTTAGAGGGTAACAACATCAGAAAGCACTTATGGACCCCCCCTCCAAAGCATACTTTGAAACTCAACTTTGATGGAGCTTCAAAGGGAAATCCCAGCAAAGCAGGATTTGGTGGCATATTTAGAGGTCATGAGGGTTCGCCTCTCCTAATCTACTTCGGAAGCATTGGCTGGGACACGAACAACTCAGCTGAACTAGAGGGTCTCTCGCAAGGATTACTCCTTTCCCAGCGTCATGGCTTCCAACCTCTGGAGATCGAAGGTGATTCCGTAATCCTCATCAACCTCACCAATCAACTCCTCAATGGGGCACATGTTCATAAAATTGCCAACAATTGGAGACTTGAAGCCAGATTGGATGCAATAGAACAATCGCTTCACACAAATCGTGCCATCATATTCAATCACGTTAAACGGGAAGGGAACAAGGTCGCTGATCTACTTGCCAATTTGGGGGTGGAAAATGGTAACACTCTTCTCACTGGAGCTCTAAACATAATTCAGAATCATGATCAAAATCAGGAGTGCAAAATACTGGTCTAAGGGGATGCAGCTCTCCCTGATGCGGGTATATAGACGGGCGTTAAATATGACGGGACACGGGTGGGGCGAGATGGAGCGACACCTGCCTACCTAGGACAAGCCAGATATTTGGCTTCTACTCAACGGATCTCTGCATTGGAGCAGATCAGGGTTCATTGGCATCGTTTTAAGTAGTTCCGGATATCATGCCTCAGCACACTCCAGCATACCTCAAACTTTGACTCTCTTCAATGCAATAGTAATGGCGGATCGTAGATCGATAACCAGCAACATGTTATTGCAATCAAATCACATCGCTATTTCGCATCGGCGAAAACCAAGGGGCGGAGCCTCCACACTTTCTCATGTACGATGCGATGACGTGGCCCCAACGGTGGATCGTAGAATGGGAAAACCTAAGGGCAATGCCTTTAATTATAGCGATATGCGATTGCGATCAAATTTCATCACAATCTCGCATCGGCAGAAACCAAGGGGTAGAGACTCCACACTTTCACATGTGTGATGCGATGACGCGGACCTGACCGTGGATCGCAGAATGGGGAGACCTAAAGGGAATGCCTTTACTTTTAGCAATATGCGATTGTGATCAGATCGCATCGCAATATCGATCGGTAGAAACCAAGGACAGGAGCCTCCACACTTTCACAAGTGCAATGCGATGACGCTGACCCGACAGCAGATCACAGAATGGGGAGACATAAAGGCAATGCCTTTATTTTTAGCGATATGCGATTGCGATTAGATCGCATTGCAATATTGCATCTGCGGAAACCTAGGGGTGGAGCCTCCACACTTTCACAAGTGTGATGCGATGACGTGGACCCGACGGCAGATCATAGAATGGGCAGACCAAATGTAAATGCCTTTACTTCAAGCGATATGTGATTGCGTGATGGTAGTACGAGGCCGGCTATGGCCACCCAGGTGTTCATTATCTAGTTTTTTTATTTTTTTGCTAGTTTTCCCTACTTTATGGCTTCCTATATGGACTAATCGTCAAGGAACCATCTTTCTATTTTTTTTATGGGGTCTGGACTTGAGAAGTGATACCATTTTTCAAGTTTCTGCTCTCACTGGATTGGTTTCCCCAATGTTGGGGCAGTCTAGATTTTGTTGATACTCTACGCTACCTTGTTCGAGGCCTTGTCCTCTTTGTATCTTTCTGTACATATTAATAGGTTACTTTTACTTCGAAAAAAAGAACATTGAGAGATAAATATTGGTAAACGCAATGAAGGGTTTGCAAGATGCCACATAGGGAGTGGAAGAAAATAATTCAAGAATCTACCTACTTTCACCTGAAATTTGGAGGAAGGGCTCAGGTGGAACTATCTCTATAAGTCAATTCAAGGGTAGGAGGAGCGTGGATACCTCTACAATAATTTTGAAAATATAAAGATAAGTATTTAGTGTTTGAATTACTTGTGTGAGTTGTATCAATTTTGATTATGTTTTGGTTGAGATATCAATTAGAGATTCTCGAATTAATTGATAATTACAAAGATGTTCTGGTGGACTAACTATGTGATTACAAGTAGACATGAGATGTAAAACATGGTTCAAATGAGAAAAAAAAATTGTGTTTAGAGGAGAAGGTATAAATTAGGATGGTATGTGCAAATAAATATACCTTTTTGTTAGGTTTGAGACAAGAAGAGATAACACAAATTAAAACTTAATTTGAATAATATAAGTGATGTTTCTAAAATATCATTTTTTGTTATTGTGGAAAAAAAAAAGGTTCAAGTATAATTATTAACTACTATTATAACGAGGTCAAAGTCTGGGTTTTATGCCCAAGTTGGACTCTTGAATTCCCAAGAGTAAATTATCACCCTCAGGATTCGTAGAGTCAGTCAGAAGTAGGGGGGATTAGGAAGCATACATTTGGTAATGATTTCCCATCACAAGTAACCATAATTGCCTCTGTACTAAATAAGATATTTATATGTACATATGAGTAGTTTCATATAGTTATATGTATATTGTAAAAGAAAACCATAATTATAAATAGTACAAATACATTACAATGAACATTAGAATTGTGATAAAGAGTAAATATAATGCATAACTGAAATAAAATATGTTAAATCAATATTTATCAAGTATAGAATAATTCTCTATGCACTCAAAAAACAAACAAGATATTTTACTCTTCAATACATGAGTAAGTAAGGAAATTTTCTATGTATCGTGACCCAAGAATTAGTTAACAACTATGTAACAATAACTGATAAATGTTTTTTAACAAAAAAAATACCTGTAAGGGTTACAGTTCAGTCCTCAAGGATGTTAGCCTCACACTCTCATAAAAAAAATAATAAGTCCAAAATATTCAAATTAATTAAAATTATGAAACTTGGATTTATTCCTACGTATCTATTCTAAAATGTGTTAGTTCCTGAAAATAGGGAGTTTGTTTGGGTCTGGTTGGTTGAGAGATTCTCTCCAATTAGTTACGCTCCTAGATTCGTGTGTGGTTGAGATATTTACTCAACCAAATTGATTGTGTCCAAGATAGACGCACTATCATGGGACATTCTCTTGATATATTTATATTTGTATCATTATCATTTTTTTGCATGAGGAATAAAATATTGTTAGGTCCCTATATGTTATGAAACCTGCTCACAAAAAGATAGAAAAGATAGATCAACTCCTTAGAAATAAGCCTCTTCAAGGGGGAAACCTCCTTTACATTACACAAATGAACAATTCTTAGATGATTCAAATGAGAAGACCTCCTTTATATATATATATATATATATATATATATATATATATATATATATATATATATATATATGAGTCTAAGGGGTCACAATATAACCAAATCTGGCCTAACAATAATAATATAAAGGCACAAAAATAACAATAGTGGGATTCTATGGGGCACAATAATAACAATATGGGGACAATAGGGGCACAACAATAACAATAAGGGATACCACGAAAATAGTAATGGGGGAATCACTAGTATTATAGGGACCTAACATGCCCCTCTCCTTCAAAAAAGTGTTTTCCTTGACACTTGAGTAGTTCTGGATGATTCTGTATAAAATTCTCATCCTCTCGTGTGGAATATTCAACGAGTAAGTTCTTCCACTTGATGAGATACTCTGAAATTGATTGATTTTGCAGCTATCGAGTTCTTATTTCTTTGATTTCTTCAGGTTCCAATATGATTTTTCCTTCCTCATCAAGTTCTGGAAATATTGTTTGAACTGGAAGCTTATCACCTATAACCATCTTTAAGCATGAAACATGGAAAACTGGGTGCACTCGGGAAGCTGCAGGAAGCTCCAATCCGTATGCCATAGTACCTATCTTTTGCAACACCTTGTACAAACCATAATACTTTGGTGATAATTTGTTATCCTTCTTAGCTTGCTTGAGGGACATTTGTTTATATGGTTGTAGCTGTAGGAATACCCAATCACCTACATCAAAACTTATTTCGCAGCAATGTTGATATGTCTGTCGTTTCATTCTATTATGCACCAAGGTGAGGCTATCCTTTAAGAGTTGGAGAACTTGTTGCTGATGCTCAATGTGATATTCCACTCCTTGAACCTCAGAATTTTCTCTTAAATATGATGTGATGGATGGTGGATGATATCCATAAAGTGCCATAAATGGGGTCGTTTTTGTTGCAGTATGGAAGGAAGTGTTATACCACCATTCAGCCAGAGGCAACCAATTGACCCATTATGTCAATTTATCATATACAAAGCAATAAAGATATCCTTCCAAACATTTTTTTACTATATCAGTTTTCCAATCTAATTGACGATGATAAGATGAGCTATGAGCTAACTGAGTACCAAGACAAGAAAATAATTCTGTCCAAAAATCTCCAGTGAAAATGGGATTTCTGTCGCTTACAATAAACTTTGGGTTTCCATGTAGCTTTTGCATTGTTTCCATAAAACTGTACTCGCTTTAAATCGATGAGATAATGCACAAAAGTGTGCATACTTGGTAAGTTTGTCAACTACCACCATGATAACACTCTTACCCTCATACTTGGGTAAACCTGTGATAAAATCCATTGAAACCTCCTCCCAATGTTGGCTTGGAATGGATAAAGGGTAATAGTCCTGGGGTCTTAATTGTTTCAACTTTATTTTTTTGGCAAACCAAACATTCTGCCACAAACTTTTGAATATCCAATTTAAGACCATTCCAAAAAAAATCCTTATTAACCGTGTGGTAGGTTTTTAGAAATCCTGAGTACCCTCCTAAGGGAGAGGTGTGAAATTCCCTAAGAATCTTTTGTTTGAGTTGGGAATTCTTACATAGGTATAACCAATCCTTGTACCATAACAAATCATTTTTCTAGCTAAATGTATCAGATGTATTGGGATCTTGTTGTATCTTTTGAATGAGTGCCCACACTTCCTCGTCATTCTTCCATTCATCCCTTGCTTCGTATATCCAATTTGGTTGGATAATAGAAATGGCATAAAGAAATGCTTCCACATCCTCATCCTTTCTTAAGAGTGCTTCTGCCACAACATTTTTCTTCCCTTTTTTGTATATGATTTCAAAATCATAACCCAACATCTTTGTGACCCATTTTTGCTACTCTTCTGAAGATAATCTTCGTTCTAACAAGTATTTAAGACTATCATAATTTGTTTTTACCTTGAAGTGTCTTCCCATTAGGTAGGGTCGCCATTTCTTAAGTGCATGTAGTATTGCCAACATTTCCTTCTCGTAGATAGATTTGTGCAAATACTTTCCTTTGATCGGATGACCTTCGAAAGCAATGGGTCTTTCTACTTGCATTAAAACAACACCAATTCCATTTCCTAAGGTGTCACATTCCATAATAAAGGTTTTTGTGAAGTCTGGTGTAGCTAAGACTGGTGCTTGGCACATTGCCTCTTTCAGATGTTCAAAGGAATTTGTTACTTCTGGAGTCCACAAAAATGCATCTTTCTTCAATAGTGTTGTTAGAGGTGCTACTATTCTCCCATAATTCTTAACAAACTTGCAATAATACCTTGTAAACCCGAGAATTCCTCGTAGATGCTTTATGGATGTGGGGATTTTCCATTCCTTAATGGTTTTAATCTTGCTAGGGTCTACCTTAACACCTTCATGAGATACAATATGACCCAGATATTCCACCTCTTGTACTCCAAAGAAACATTTGGAGGTTTTTGCATATAATTGTTTCTCCTCCAATAGTTTGAGCACCATGTCAACATGTTGGACATGATCCTTCCAAGACTTGCTGTAGATTAGTATATCATCAAGAAATACTAACACAAATTTTCTAAGGAGGGGTTTGAAATGGAATTCATCAAACCTTGAATTGTATAAGGTGCATTAGTCAGGCCAAAAGGCATGACCAAATATTCATAATGACCCTCGTGAGTTCTAAATGTTGTTTTTGGAATGTCTTCAGTCTTAATTCTGATTTGATGTTATCCTGAATGAAGATCCAACTTGGTGAAGTAAATTGATCCATGCAATTCACCCAATAATTCATGAATGACAAGAATGGTAAATTTACCTTTAATAGTGAGCTTGTTGAGCTCCCTATAATCTGGACACATGCGCCATGATCCATCCTTCTTGTGAAACAATACTACTGGAGCAGAGAAATAAATTTGACTAGGTTGAATTATACCTGCATCCAAAATTTCTACAACCATACATTCAATTTCACTCTTTTGGACATAGGGATATTTGTAAGGCCTGATGTTTGGACGAACACTTCCTGGAATCAAATTAATAGCATGATCATGATCACAAATAGGTGGGAGGCCTTTCGGAGTCTCAAACACCTTGGAATGTTTGTCCAAGGCTTTTTGGAGATCATGAGAAATGGATGATTTGGATGTGGGAACCTCTAGTGAACATAATTGTGAAATTATGCCTCATTGTTCTTTCTTTAGAAGCTTTCTCATTCCGTTAGAGCGGATTGTCTTTCCCGGTTTCCCTACGATACCCCTTAATTCATCTTCCTTTCCTTCTGAAGAGAATTTCATGAAAAGATCTTGAAAATTAAAAGCTATTGTACCCAAGGATTGTAGCCATTGGATTCCTAGTACAACATCAACACCACCCATTGGAATGGAAAGCATTGGGCTATTCAATACATATTCTCCCATGGATAACTTGATATTATGGCACTTTCCTGAGCAATTTATGGTTCCTCCACTTACAACCATCGCTTGACACTCTTGTGCTGGATATAGGAAGTAATTCAATTCCTTGGCTATCTTACAATGAATAAAATTATGGGTACTTCTCAAATCAATCAACACTATTACCTTTTTGTTCTTGATATGCCCTTCTATCCTCATAGTTTGAGGAGTGGTAATTCCAGCCAATGCATTACAAGATATGGTAGGATTAATTTCTTCTTTTTCTAGGGTATGTTCCTGGTATATATCCTCTTCTTTTGACATTTCTTGTTCCTTTTCTTCCTTCTCTTCACAATCCATGTAAAATAATTTCTTCTTGGTGCACTTATGACCTTTAGTGTATTTGTTATCACAACTGTAACAAAGCCCTTTTACTCTTTTTTCTTCCAATTGTTGTGGTGTCAACCTTGTAGGTTGTGGATGGTTGGCAGTAGCAACACTTCCATCTTTATGATTGTGAGTGGTAGGCTTCCTTATTGCCATAATTTTGCTTTCCATTTTTCCTGCCAACCTGAATGCCTTCTCCAATGAATCTAGCTCCCATAGGCAAACCTCATGTTGGATTTTTACTTTTAAAGTCCCTATGAACACATCAATTCTATACTCCTCTGAAATATATTTTACCCTTATATTCAATTTTTGGAAGTCCTCAATGAGCTCCATCATTGAACCCTTTTGTTTGAGATTTATCAATTGGCTAAAAAAAGTGTTGGTATTTGTATCCTCATAATGTGTTATCATTTCATCCGTAAAAATAGACCAAACGGCAAGTCGTTTAGGAGATAAAATCCATCGATACCATTCAAATTGATTTGGTTAAAAAATATAAAGTTTCAATGCATACCTTTTGTATGTTTTGCACATTATGGAGATCGAAAAATTGCTCCATCTGTAATATCCATGTTTCGCAATCTTTGCCATCAAACTTCCTCATATCGATCTTTGGAACATGGTGGTTGTTCGATCCAACGTTAGAGTCTATGAAATCATGAGTAACATTTATTTTTTTCTCATCATGAGTTTCCTTTATTACCCTTTCGCCATTAGTAAGCATTTTTTGTAGAAACTTTGTCAAATTTGTCTTCAATTCTATCTTCAAATCTTCCATGCCTTTCTTTAAATCATCCATCTTAGCTTCCATGCCATTCAGCTTAGCTTCCACACCGTCCATCTTAGCTTCCATGTCATTCATCTTAGCTTCTATGCCTTTCTTTAAACCATCCAGCTTAGCTTCCACACCATACATCTTAGCTTCTACATGTTTTTTTAAGCCATCTAAGTTAGCTTTTGTTACATTTTGTGCGAGTGAAATTTGTTGCACTTGGTCTCCTAATTTTGATATATCATGTTGTATTTCTTCCTCTTCTTCATTAGTCATACTAGAGCTTTCAGGTTTCTTACTAGGTGTTTCCATTTTCTTTCTTCGAGGCACCAATTACCGATACTAATGCTTCACTATGCCCTTTGAATTCCTTCAAACTAATTTTTCAAACCAAGCTTATGAAAAAATTAAAAAAAAAAAATACACACCATTTTTCACTTTCTAGGAACATGATATTGAATCTGATGTATCTCTGTAATTTTGGATCTCCAAGGTCTGACATTTGTTCCTACAGTAACCCTCTAAGTAATATTTCTAACCCCACACGTCTTAACAATATTGGATTCTCCAATGAAGATTTATGCCAAATCTCCCATGATGACTTAAGTATAAACTGGTTCAGTAGAGTGAACTTGTATGACATGTCGCGGGTCACTGTTTCAACCTTAGGTTCTAAAAACGATATCCACAAAACTAAAGTCCATCTTCTTTGTGTAACTTCTTATGAAAATTCAATATGATGCTCAGAGCGAAAGTTATGACACTTTTCTCAAGTTCGCCTATTTAGGATGTAATTCGGGAGTCTACAAACACACTAACTTCCTCATATCATATATTCAAAACTATAGCGATACAAGATTTGAAATGCGGCCCCAATGCTTAAACTGATTTCTTCTCAAATGGGCTTGTTTTTTAGCTTTTGAAACTGTTAGCGCTCGAATTTGCCTCAGGCTGAGGAAGGCGAAACTCAAGGCAACATCAAACCAAGCTCAGCCTCGTAGCTAGCCCTACGAGGACAGGAGAGGGCTCTCTCCGGGTCTATCTCGGCAAAAGGTCTTCAAAGGGGCTAAGATGACCGATATGAATACTGATTTTGGGCTAGTAAACTGATAAAGATAGTTTGATTTAATATTTTTAGGGTTTTGTTGGAAAACAGGGAAAGGCAATTTTGGGTGCGGGGTTGTGACACAGTTTTTGCAGAGGTCTTTTTGGGGCAAGGTAGGCAATTGTCCTGATGTCTTTAAAGGAATTGAATGGATATATATGACTGGTGAGGAGCTAAGGAGAGCGAGAAACTTTCAGGAGTTCTCCTTAAACAGATGAAAACATAGATATTAAACAAACTTAAAGGGAGAGCATACAAGATTATGAATTCTACCTCAACACTTCATTTGTTTAATTTGCAGAAGAGAATAGTAGGAAAATGATACACATAAAAAACTTACAAGTACATGAGAGAAACACACCATCAACACAAATAACCACAGGAATCCCAAATAGTGCTGCAAAACCCTGGTCTTTCCTTTGCCAAATTGTTGAGATACAATGTGTAATACAGTCTAAGCTTATCCCCCAAGAGTCCAACCATGAAAATGACTAAGAAAGTACATAATATAGGCAAGCTAACACATTTCCTTGCCTCTAGGGGTCGAGCTCATCATCCTAGGAGCTTTTTCAACCAATTCTAAACTGAGCACTACAATCTAGGCAGTCAAAACAACTTGCCTCTATAAGCTAGGAAACCAATTCATTCATTAATTTTTTGCTATTTTATGAATGAATCTTCTAGAATAGGTAAAAAAGTGTCATGTCATCATGAAAATACATTAGTTACATCAAAGAGGGTGAAAAATCCCATGAAAAGTCAAAACTAGTCAAAATTTGCGTTTTCCTGAGCTGTAGATGAAAAACTGGCAAATTTCCCTGATGCGTAGCGCGCCATTTCTCTACACGTAGCGCGCCTTTGAGCCCACTTTTGGGGCATTTCATGGCATCCAAATGAGGCTCAAGTGGGCTTGTTGGAAAGGTCTGGATGTCTACTCTCCAGCCCAAGTGGAATTTCTCAATTTGGTGCCCATTTTCCCCTCCAAAAATGCAATCTCCCAAGACTGTTTCCTGTGTGTCCAAAAAGTGGCAGAAGGTCATTTTTTGCTTGTTTTTTGATCTTTTGGGGACCCAAACCTCAATGAACTGTCTTGGCAGTGGCTGAGCAAGTGTAATTTGTCATGAAAAATCCAAAAATGCAAAGTTTTTTGTGAAATGGACCTCCCCATCTTCAGGGTAGCGCGCGGCGCGCTACACGTTGAGGGCAAAAACCTATTTTTAGCAAAAAAAAATTCAAAATTGACCAAAATTGCTCCAAATTTTCTGAATTTTGAGCTGGGGGTGTATCATTGAGCACCATGCTCCTTCAAGGAGGCTTTGGCCAAAATATGAAGTGGATCGGGCATTTTCCTCCGTTTTAGTGCCTTGGCCAATCGTCCTTTGAGTACCTTCATTTTCGCTTTGCACACATGCATGCAGGCCCAATAATGATTCTTCATGTGGCGGAGCATATCTTTGTCCCTGTTTTCCTTGGCTAGCAACTTCTCTAAATGAGTGTTCACCCGGATGAGCATAGACCCTTGCTCAATAGGTGTCAAATCAGCGGGTCTCTTGCGGGCCAAGTTTCGGTCTTCTCGGATTCGCCACAACTCATCAAAAGTGTGTTCATCTTCTAGCTGCTTGTTACGCTGCTCCAAGTAGTTGATTGTCCAATTGGCCATTTCCAATTTCTGTTGCAACAAGCGATTTTCAGCCTTCTGTTGTTGAATGATCTCCTTTAGCTCCGAGCTAGGAGAACTGATGTCAAGGTCAATAATGTCTATGTCCGGATCACCTGATGGTCCCTCATCAATCATGGGCTGCTTGCCTCTCTCCTGTACCTGTGCTGCTGTCGGAAGCGAGGCCCCTTCCACCTGATGTGGAGATAACACTCGCTGTGCTGATGAAGAAGGTGAGACCCCTTCCACCTGGTGTGGAGATAATACTCGCCGTGCAGATGCAAATAAGGCCCTGTGGCCTCTCTGATATGTAACACATGCTGGAGTGCTGACATGCTCGGGCTCTGGAATATGAAACTGATGTGAACGCCCTCCCTCATCATGGACAATCTCAGGGGGTGGCTGTGGCACCGTGAAGAAGTCGCGAGAGATGAAATCCTCCCAAGCAATACCCTGCTGTGCCAACTGATGCATCACTATGATCTCGATCAGTGCATAATGATATATACTCTTGTGTTGTTGTGCGGGGTTCTTCCTCTGCACTAAGGGCACCATCCTCTCTATATTTCGGCACATGAAAAATGGAATGTTCATCATTCGTACCCGGGTGAAATGCATCAACAAACGGATATGGTACGAATATAAACATGAAAATCTGCCCTCACAAGTGAAATAGTGCATAATGAGCCTCATCAAGGGTGCATACTCATCCCTTAGGAATCTGAAGGGAAAAACAACAGTTAGGTGTCTCATACACCCAGGTTTGATATATGGTTCATAATGAAATCTGTCTAGTTGCTGGCACTTTTTCCACTCCTCCCCAACATTTGGTATCCCGGTCGCTTGAGCAACAATTTCGGGTGATAGGGTGAAGTCCACTCCTGCAAGGTTCACCTGACCATTGTGCAAATGTAGGACAAACAAGCGGACTAGTTCTCTGTGATGTTGAATTTGCGAGATCCGCTCACAATATCCAAAGCATGATTGATACTGAAAACATGTCATTGCAAGTGGACAAGCTTGCAACTGAGCCAAAGAAGTGGGCTCCTCCCTGACATGCCGACCACCTTTACCACCCTTATGATGCCTCCTTGGAACTTCTATCTCCGGTGTCGAATCACTGTAATAACTCTGCTCATAATCTGATTCAGTTTCTGACATGGTTTTGAAGGCAAGATGGCTGAAATGTATTGCTGACTTTGCACCCAATTAACTGTTGTTTGACTTTTTCAAATGCTGTCACCAAGGGGAAATAAATACAAGGGGATTGTTAGGGAAAGGGGAACATGAGGGAATTAGGGACAATAAACATAAATAAGGAATTTAGGGAAGGCAACATGGGAAATCATAATATTGTGGGATTTTAAGGTGAAGTAGGGTTTGGGAATTTAGTATGTTTTAGGGATTTTAGAGAGGAAGATTATAAAATTTTATGGGAAAATTTGAAGGAGAATGTTGGTGAAGATGAGGGAAAAGAGGGATCAAAAATGGGAAACCTTGGACAGCAAAATACTTTGAAACCCTAGCACAACTAAGTCTTTAAATTTTCCACAGCAATGTAGGGTTTTAACTTCTCATTTTCATGGCATTTTTAACATATTAATTTCTCATTCTTCTTGCAAAACCAAAACTAGCCATGGAGGAGAGGCCTACCTGAAATTTGCTTGAGAGAAAAGAGGATTTGGTAGCTTGCTGGCAGTTTATTGGGCGAAAAACCCAACGCGTAGCGCACCTTGCCCAACTTGTAGCGCCCCTCTGGTGCGTAGCGCCTGAGTAAAAATGCACTAGAAAAGTCGCGCTGATGCGTAGCACACCCTGGGTGCGTAGCGCGCCTCAGCTGATGCGTAGCGCGCCCCTGAAACTGCCCAATTTGCTCAATGACTCTTGAAATCGCCTTTTCAAGGATTCACTTGGCTTGTGAGAGGAAAACGAGTTGCTAATGAAGAGTGATGTGCTTTTATAGGCTCCTTTTTTATTTTTATTTTCCCAAAACCCACTTCATAATGTTTGAGTGTTGACACTTTTTGAATTAATTGGCTCTGACTTCTGGTTTCCCCTTTCTTTTGAAAAAAAATTGGTTGAAATGATGATTTCTTCTGAAAATTTTTGCAGGGATGGCTTCTGAGGTGCTTTGGAAAAGGAGACCAAGGTTGCGCTTCAACATTTGGAGAATTTGAAATTTTGACAATTTTTTACAAAAACGAGATAATGACCTTTGTTTTTCAAAAACAGAGTTTTGAAAACAAGGTAAAAATTTAGCTGTACAATAATGAGAATTATTGAAATGATGTTTTATGAAGGACATCCCTCGGGCCTGCTGGTCCTTTATGACCTCTCAAGACAAAAATTGACTCAACCCTAGACCTAAGACCTCGAAATTTAAAACAACATGAATGACCCTTTGAAGATTTTATTTACTTAAACAAACCTGAACCATCAGTGCCAAACAGGAGGGAAATAAAAGACACAAACTCCTCCACCAGAGTTATGGCATGCCTAACAGAATGCAGCTGATCAAACTGATGGGACACCTAATCATGATATGCAAAGAGCTTTGATCTCTGATGGAGGAATACTAGACCGACTCTAACATTGGCTCCAATGGGGATGGTAGCTCCTTGGAGGTTCCAAGAACAGCAGATCTTTGGGAGAGCAGACCAGTGCTTTCATCCATTGGGCGATGGAGTCATTATTTTGAACCTTTGACACATTTATTAAATGAAAACTTGACTGAAAACTGACTGAAACTTGGCTCAAACTGACTCAATGGCAAACTGAAATAACTTGAAAAAACTGACTCAACAGACCAAACACAAATGACTCATGACTGACTTAAAACAAGACTTTACAAAGCTTTTGAAAAAACGACAGCAATCCATCAAGATTTGGATCATGATGACAACCACCTGCATACTAATGAAATATGTACAATCATGTATAATTGGCTTTCCAATGTAACCAATCCAGTAGGTGGCTACATACCAAATTTCTGCTCTCGCTTATCTCGAGCAGGCGGAACGATGAACCTGTAGGCAACTCAAAATAACCACTGAAACCAAAGCTTATGATAATGAACCAGGCAACATTTATCTTCTCTAGTGCTTTCAAAAGGATGCCGCAGGGATCTTGATAATCCTGAAGCACTATCTTGTTTGGAGATCCAGCTGCAAAAATACGAGCACTCTCTCCATTCTGATCTGAAAGGGGAATCGATTTCCAAGGGATAGGAATGCACAGAGAGGTATGTGCTTCTGCCATCTGAGTGCTAGCTGTAGGCTCCTTGACTATGAAAAATTCTGGCATATTGTCTCTCTCAACTTCATGATCTAGGTCATTCTTAAACAAAAAACAATCTTCAAGATTATCAAACATGACAGCCTTATCTGTTTGCTGATCTACAAAACTGATAACAAGATAGTCATCTTTTTCAAAAGAGGAAGAAGTTTTACCGACATTTTCTTGACCAAGTGTGCACTGCAAATCTGCTTTAGCTTGGGCTGTAACTTGACCTTTCAAGAGCTGATCTATCTCCTCTTCAGACAAAGGAGATAATTCTTTTTGTTTTCTTTTGTTTAAACAGTAATTATCTTCATATGACAGGGCATTCAAACTATCATTTATTACTGAGTTATTGAAAGGAGATTTATCACTTACTTGCACAAAGATCTCATTTTGTTTTTCATGAACATCTGAATCCAAAACTCTGTCTATGATCTCAACAGCAGAGCTCTCTTTGATGGGCTTCAACACAAGATATGCTTGGTCATTACAATTTGAATCTAGTTCTGAGGTAGTTGTCCTAACATTATCACATTCTGCAATCTGTATGCTGTCTTCTTCTGTGGGCAGATCTGAAAAAAGCTCTTCTCTTTCATCAATTTCAGCCATATAGCAAATTTCAACCTGTTGATCTTGATTCTTCTGCAAAATTTCCTGAGCATCTTGATGGGAATCCTCTAGGTTCTCTGTGTGCTGCTGAAACGGATTTTCATACAGGGCTTCCATGATCTCTTCATCCATGAAATTATCATCTTCATAAAACTTCTCAAGGCTTTCAATAAAACTATAAGCATGCTTGCAACAGTCTTGAACTAAATTTAATGATGGATAAGAGTCCTTATATCGTTCAATGAACATAGCATGAAAATCCTTTAAACAGTAAATACAAGCAGGCGGCAAACTTTCATACCATGATTGGGCTTTACCTTCCAGAGTGGCCAAGAATATCTTCATCAGGCAATCTTCAGGAAAATCAACCTTCAACTTGCGAATATGCATGTGAAATCTAACCAGATGTAGAGCAGCGTCCTTCCTACCATCATCTTTAAATGTAGGCAAATTCCTTGACCAATCTACCTTCAGAATTTTATTTGGAAAACTAGGGATGTGATCTCGGTTCATGGGAGCATATCTTCTTGCAACCCGATCCATCTTGAAAAGCTCAAAGCTACTGATCTCTCTGCAGTGGAGTCACCATGAAGCACAAGTCGCTGGATTCTTCAGTGAATGAAGTCGCCAGATGAATGATTTCAGCCTTTCTAGTGTCCGATTGTTGTTCACCATCAACAATCAAATCTGAACTTGATACATGTACTGGGGTAATTAACAAGTTAGATGTCACGTTTACAAGCTAGATCGAAGATTGACTGAAGGAGCGTTTATCTACTTCCGCTAATGCAAAGCAAAAGCGTTTCGAAGGCTACCTGGCATAACTTCAGGCTCCGTCTGTAGCTATAAAACAAATGACATCAACAAGCAAACCATTTTTTCTCACCAGTATGGTAGCCAATATGTTAGCGCTCGAATTTGCCTCAGGCTGAGGAAGGCGAAACTCAAGGCAACATCAAACCAAGCTCAGCCTCATAGCTAGCCCTACGAGGATAGGAGAGGGCTCTCTCCAGGTCTATCTCGGCAAAAGGTCTTTAAAGGGGCTGAGATGACTGATATGAATACTGATTTTAGGCTAGTAAATTGATAAAGATAGTTTTATTTAAGATTTTTAGGGTTTTGTTGGAAAACAGGGAAAGGCAATTTTGGGTGCGGGGTTGTGACACAGTTTTTGCAGAGGTCTTTTTGGGGCAAGGTAGGCAATTGTCCAGATGTCTTTAAAGGAATTGAATGGATATATATGACTGGTGAGGAGCTAAGGAGAGCGAGAAACTTTCAGGAGTTCTCCTTAAACAGATGAAAACATAGATATTAAACAAACTTAAAGGCAGAGCATACAAGATTATGAATTCTACCTCAACACTTCATTTTTTTAATTTGCAGAAGAGAATAGTAGGAAAATGATACACATAAAAAACTTACAAGTACATGAGAGAAACACACCATCAACACAAATAACCACAGGAATCCCAAATAGTGCTGCAAAACCCTGGTCTTTCCTTTGCCAAAATTGCTGAGATACAATGTGTAATATAGTCTAAGCTTATCCCCCAAGAGTCCAACCATGAAAATGACTAAGAAAGTACATAATATAGGCAAGCTAACACATTTCCTTGCCTCTAGGGGTCGAGCTCATCATCCTAGGAGCTGTTTCAACCAATTCTAAACTGAGCACTACAATCTAGGCAGTCAAAACAACTTGCTTGTATAAGCTAGGAAACCAATTCATTCATTAATTTTTTGCTATTTTATGAATGAATCTTCTAGAATAGGTAAAAAAGTGTCATGTAATCATGAAAATACATTAGTTACATCAAGGAGGGTGAAAAATCCCATGAAAAGTCAAAACTAGTCAAAAGCTGCGTTGTCCTGAGCTGTAGCTGAAAAACTGGCAAATTTCCCTGATGCGTAGCGCACCATTTCTCTACGCATAGCGCGCATTTGAGCCCACTTTTGGGGCACTTCCCGGCATCCAAATGAGGCTCAAGTGGGCTTGTTGGAAAGGTGTGGATGTCTACTCTCCAGCCCAAGTGGAATTTCTCAATTTGGTGCCCATTTGCCCCTCCAAACATGCAATCTCCCTAGACTGTTTCCTGTGTGTCCAAAAAGTGGCAGAAGGTCATTTTTTGCTTGTTTTTTGACCTTTTGGGGGCCCAAACCTCAATGAAATTTCTTGGCAGTGGCTGAGCAAGTGTAATTTGTCATGAAAAATCCAAAAATGCAAAGTTTTTGTGAAATGGACCTCCCCATCTTCAAGGTAGCGCGCGGCGCGCTACGCGTTGAGGGCAAAAACCTGTTTTTAGCAAAAAAAAATTCAAAATTGACCAAAATTGCTCCAAATTTTCTGAATTTTGAGCTGGGGTTGTATCATTGAGCACCATGCTCCTTCAAGGAGGCTTTGGACAAAATTTGAAGTGGATCGGGCCTTTTCCTCCGTTTTAGTGCCTTGGTCAATCGTCCTTTGAGTACCTTCATTTCCGCTTTGCACACATGCATGCGGGCCCAATAATGATTCTTCATGTGGCAGAGCATATCTTTGTCCCTGTTTTCCTTGGCTAGCAACTTCTCTAAATGAGTGTTCACCCGGATGAGCATAGACCCTTGCTTAATAGTTGTCAAATCACCAGGTCTCTTGCGGGCCAAGTTTCGGTCTTCTTGGATTCGCCGCAACTCATCAAAAGTGTGTTCATCTTCTAACTGCTTGTTACGCTGCTCCAAGTAGTTGATTGTCCAATTGGCCGTTTCCAATTTCTATTGCAACAAGCGATTTTCAGCCTTTTGTTGCTGAATGATCTCCTTTAGCTCCGAGCTAGGAGAACTGATGTCAAGGTCAATAATGTCTATGTCCGGATCACCTGATGGTCCCTCATCAATCATGGGCTGCTTGCCTCTCTCCTGTACCTGTGCTGCTGTCGAAAGCGAGGCCCCTTCCACCTGATGTGGAGATAACACTCGCTGTGCTGATGAAGAAGGCGAGACCCCTTCCACCTGGTGTGGAGATAATACTCGCCGTGCAGATGCAAATAAGGCCCTGTGGCCTCTCTGATATGTAACACATGCTGGAGTGCTAACATGCTCAGGCTCTGGAATATGAAACTGATGTGAAGGTCCTCTCTCATCATGGACAATCTCAGGGGGTGGTTGTGGCACCGTGAAGAAGTCGCGAGAGATGAAATCCTCCCAAGCAATACCCTGCTGTGCCAACTGATGCATCACTATGATCTCAATTAGTGCATAATGATATATACTCTTGTGTTGTTGTGCGGGGTTCTTCCTTTGCACTAAGGGCACCATCCTCTCTATATTTCGGCACATGAAAAATGGAATGTTCATCATTTGTACCCAGGTGAAATGCATCAACAAACAGATATGGTATGAATATAAATGTGAAAATCTGCCCTCACAAGTGAAATAGCGCATAATGAGCCTCATCAAGGGTGCATACTCATCCCTTAGGAATCTGAAGGGAAAAACAGCAGTTAGGTGTGTCATACACCCGGGTTTGATATATGGTTCATAATGAAATCTGTCTAGTTGCTGGCACTTGTTCCACTCCTCCCCAACATTTGGTATCCCGGTGGCTTGAGCAACAATTTCGGGTGATAGGGTGAAGTCCACTCCTGCAAGGTTCACCTGACTATTGTGCAAATGTAGGAAAAACAAGCAGACTAGTTCTCTGTGATGTTGAATTTGCGAGATCCGCTCACAATATCCAAAGCATTATTGATACTGAAAACATGTCATTGCAAGTGGACAAGCTTGCAAGTGAGCCAAAGAAGTGGGCTCCTCCCTAACATGCCGACCACCTTTACTACCCTTATGATGCATCCTTGGCAGTTCTATCTCTGGTGTCGAATCACTGTCATAACTTTGCTCATAATCTGATTCGGTTTCTGACATTGTTTTGAAGGCAAGATGGCTTAAATGTATTGCTGACTTTGCACCCAATTAACTGCTGTTTGACTTTTTCAAATGTTGTCACCAAGGGGACATAAATACAAGGGGATTGTTAGGGAAAGGGGAACATGAGGGAATTAGGGACAATAAACATAAATAAGGAATTTAGGGAAGGCAACATGGGAAATAATAATATTGTGGGATTTTAACGTGAAGTAGGGTTTGGGAATTTAGTAGGTTTTAGGGATTTTAGAGAGGAAGATTATAAAATTTTATGGGAAAATTTGAAGGAGAATGTTGGTGAAGATGAGGGAAAAGAGGGATAAAAAATGGGCAACCTTGGACATCAAAATACTTTGAAACCCTAGCACAACTAAGTCTTTAAATTTTCCACAGCAATGTAGGGTTTTAACTTCTCATTTTCATGGCATTTTTAACATATTAATTTCTCATTCATCTTGCAAAACTAAAACTAGCCATGGAGGAGATGCCTACCTGAAATTTGCTTGAGAGAAAAGAGGATTTGGTAGCTTGCTGGCAGTTTATTGGGTGAAAACCCAACGCGTAGCGCACCTTGCCCAACGCGTAGCGCCCCTCTGGTGCGTAGCGCCTGAGTAAAAATGCACTGGAAAAGTCGCGCTGATGCGTAGCGCGCCCTGGGTGCGTAGCGCGCCTCAACTGATGCGTAGCGCGCCCCTGAAACTGCCCAATTTGCTCAATGACTCTTGAAATCGCCTTTGCAAGGATTCACTTGGCTTGTGAGAGGAAAATGAGTTGCTAATGAAGAGTGATGTGCTTTTACAGGCTCCTTTTTTATTTTTATTTGCCCAAAACCCACTTCATAATGTTTGAGTGTTGACACTTTTTGAATTAATTGGCTCTGACTTCTGGTTTCCCTTTTTTTTTGAAAAACAATGGGTTGAAATGATGATTTCTTCTGAAAATTTTTGCAGGGATGGCTTCTGAGGTGCTTTGGCAAAGGAGACCAACGCTGCGCTTCAACATTTGGAGAATTTGAAATTTTGACAATTTTTTACAAAAACGAGATAATGACCTTTGTTTTTCAAAAACAGAGTTTTGAAAACAAGGTGAAAATTTAGCTGTACAATAATGAGAGTTATTGAAATGATGTTTTATGAAGGACATCCCTCTGGCCTGCTGGTCCTTTATGACCTCTCAAGACAAAAATTGACTCAACCCTAGACCTAAGACCTCGAAATTTAAAACAAGATGAATGACCCTTTGAAGATTTTATTTACTTAAACAAACCTGAACCAGCAGTGCCAAACAGGAGGGGAATAAAAGACACAAACTCCTCCACCAGAGTTATGGCATGCCTAACAGAATGCAGCTGATCAAACTGATGGGACACCTAATCATGATATGCAAAGAGCTTTGATCTCTGATGGAGGAATACTAGACCGACTCTAACAGAAACTTTGTAGAAAAAGGGGTATAGCTAAAATTCCACAATGACCAATTTTAGAAGAAATTATGGAGCTTTCCAAAACCCTAACTTCCTCGGATCATATCTCCGCAAATATAGCGAGAGAAGATCTGCAGTTCGGACTCGAGGTTCAATGTGACTTCCTCTCAAATTTTTTTTTTTTTAGTTTCTGAAATGTTGCATAAAAGACATTATAGAGAACATTCCACGATGACCTGTTTGGAGCAATGAAACCCTAGAATCCAAAGCTCTGATACCAAATGTTATGAAACCATCTCACAAAAAGATAGAAATGATAGATCAACGCCTTAGAAATAAGGCTCTTTGAGGGGGAAACCTCCTTTACATTACACAAATGAGCAATTCATAGATGATTTAAATGACAAAACCTCATTTCTATATATAGGAGTCTAAGGGGTCACAATATAACAAAATCCGACCTGACAATAATAATATAATGGCACAAAAATAACAATAAGGGATACAACGACAATAGTAATGGGTGAATCACTAGTATTATAGGGACCTAACACTATACTACTAGTGTAACCCCTTATTGTTATTAGTGCAACCCACTTATTATATTTTTATGCCCATGTAGTCCCCATATTGTTATTATTGTGCCCCATAGAAGGCCATTATTGCTATTGTTGTGCCTTTACATTATTATCGTTATGTCGGCTCTGATTATATTATGACCCCTTAGACTCCTATATATAGAAAGGAGGTCTTCTCATTTGTATCATCCAAGAATTTTTCATTTGTGTAATGTAAAGGAGGTTTCCCCCTCGAAGAGGCTGATTTTGAAGGAGTTTATCTATCTTTTTTCTATTTTGTGAGCTAGTTGCATAACATTTGGTATTAGAGCTTTGGGTTTTAGGGTTTCGCTGCTCCAAACAGTCATTGTGGAATTTTCTCTATAACTTTGTTTCCGCAATGTTTTAGAAACTTTAAAAAAAAATCATTTGAGCCAAGATCTCTGTAAACCTTAGGTTGGAATGACAGATCTTTTCTCTCTAGATTTTTGGAGATATGATCCAAGGAAGTTATGGCTTTTGCAGGATCCTGAATTATATTGCAAACATATGACCTTGGGAAAATCGTCATAACTTACTCTCCGAGCAACAAATTGAAAATACGTAAGAAGTTATAGAAGGAGGACGGTCAATACTTTTCTGTGTATTGTTTTAAGGGCCGAAGGTGGAAACGGTGACACATGGCACTTCATACAAGTTCTCTCTACTGAAAATGTATATAATCAGGTCATCTTGGGAAATTGGGCATAAAGCTTCCTTGGAGAATCTAATTTCGATCAAACGGATGCCATTGGAAAGAGGACACAGAGGGATACTGCAGGTCGTAATTTCAAACCTTGGAGATCTGAAATTTCAAAGATGGAACAAATTGAAGATTGAGCTGCTAAAAGCAAGAAAAATAATGACTCAAATCAATAAAATAGAAACAGCTAGTGAGAAAAATTGGATGGATGTTTCGAAGAATGTGATCGAAGCTAATATATATAGTTTTATATGTTTCATGGAAGCTAATATTGATGGTAGGGAAGAATATTTGAAGAAATTCATGGAATATTTGAAGAAATACATCGAAGGTTTGAAGGAAGGTGGGACAAAGGTGCTACAAGAAAGAACTCCTAATGATAAAAAGGGAGTAGAGGAAACTCATGGTGAGAAAAAAAAAATGTTAATCATGATTTCATAGAATCTAACATTGTATTGAATAACTACCATATTTCAAAAATCGATATGAGGAAGTTTGATGGCAAGGATCCCATAACATGGATACTACATATGGAGAAGTATTTTGATCTACATGATGTGCAACTGTTAGAAAAGGTACGTATTGCATCTTTATATTTAGAACTGAATCAATTTTTATGGTATAAAGGGATTGGTTCTCATAAACCACTTGTCATTTGGTTAGTTTTCATGGAGGAAATGATAGCACATTATGAGGATACAGAGAGCCACACCTTCTTTAGCCAATTGATAAATATCGAACAGAAGGGTTCAGTGGTAGAGCACATTGAGCACTTCCAAAAATTGAATATAAGGGTAAATGATATTCCAGAGAGGCAGAGGATTGATGTCTTCATGGGGACTTTAAAGGATAACATTCAACATGAGATTCATCTTTGGGAACCTGATTCATTGGAGAAGACGTTCAGGTTGGCAAGAAAAATTATGGAAATAATAAATCATACCACTCACAATTATAAATATGGAAGTGTTGTTGCTCCTAGCCTTCCACAACCTATATGGTTGACACCACAAAAATTGGCTTAAAAAGGATAAAATGACCTTTGTTATAATTGAGATAGAAAATACACTAAAGGTCATAAGTGTGCTGAGAAGAAATCATTTTACATTGATTTTGAAGAGGAGGAAGAAAAGGATCAAGAAACATCAAAAGAAGAGGATATACACCAGGAGCCAACCTTGGGGAAAGAAGAAGTGAATCAGACAATATCTTGTAAAGAATTTGCAAGAATTACGGCTCCTCAAACTCCCAAAATAGAAGGACATATCAAAAAGAAAAGGGTTCAATAAGTGAAAGTCTGAAAGATCACATCGAGCATCAAGCAATGAATCCGGCCATATCTTGTAATGCATTGGCAAGAATTACCACTTCTCAAACTCTCAAGCTAGAAGGACATATCAAGAATAAAAAGGTTCAAGCAATGAAATATCAGATCAAGCATCAACAACAAGTTCTCCAACTTTTAAAAGATAACCCCACTTTAGTGCAGAATCAAATGAAACAACGGGCAAATCAACATCATAGTGAAAGAAGTTTTGATGTAGGCAATTGGGTATTTTTACGAATACAACCGTACAAACAAATGTCCTTCAAGCAAGCGAAGAAGGATAATAAATTATCCCCAAAGTACTATGGTCCTTACAAAGTGCTGTAAAATATTGGTACTATGACATACAAATTTGAGCTTCTTGCATCTTCTCGAGCGCCCCGAGTTTTCCATGTTTCATGATTAAAGAGGGCTATAGGTGACAAGCTCCCAATTCAAGCAATATTGTCAGAACGTGACGAGGAAGGAAAAATCATATTGGAACCTGAAGCAGTCCCAGAAACAAGAACTCGATAGCTACGAAATCGATCAATAGTATGTCATCAAGTGGAAGAACTTACCCGTTGAAGATTCCACATGGGAGGACAAGAATTTTATACAGAGGCATCCAGAACTACTCAAGCTTTGAGGACAACATTTTTTGAAGGAAAGGAGCATGTTAGGTCCCTATACTACTAGTGTAACTGCTTATTGTTATTAGTGCAACCCCATTATTATATTGTTGTGACCATGTAGTTCCCATATTGTTATTATTGTGCCCCATAGAAGCCCACTATTGTTATTCTTGTGCCCTTACATTATTATTGTTATGTAGGCTCTCATTATATTATGACCCTTTAGATTCCTATATATAGAAAGGAGATCTTTTCCTTTGTATCATCCAAGAATTGTTCATTTGTGTAATGTAAAGGAGGTTTCCCCCTCGAAAAGGCTGAATCTGAGGGCGTTGATCTATATATTCTTCTATTTTGTGAGTTGGTTGCATAACAAATACACTTAGGCTTGTGAATCCTTTTCCACCATGTTTATGTCTCTAATACCATATTTTATTTTTATTTTAATATTTCCATTTCATATCGGAGCAAGGTGATCAAATATTGGTGAAAGGTTTGAATTTTCCATACACTTGAGATGCGTTTAGAGTTCGGAGTGTTGTGGAGCTATAATGGTGATCGTTGCATGAGGCAAGGGAACATTTATGAAATCACTATTGATGTGACAATTCGATGGTCTCAAGAAAAGAAGTAGACAGAATAGAATGTGCAAGTCCCACAAGAGCTAGTAATTGGTTATCTGTGAAATTGAACTCTCTCTCGAAGCCCCCGAGAGCATCGCTTACTAATATTCTATCTTCCATAGAAGTTGCATCAACAAAAGTGAGTGATGAATGGCCAAAAATTTGGTTTGGAAAATTTGTATTAAATCTGTGAATAAATAAAATAAGTGTGTGTGTTTAAAGTTTCCAACATCTTTAGTGTGGATATGAATTATGTTAATTATTGTAACTATAGCGATGATGCTACCAGCAAATGAGTTATTAGCATATTGAGTATGTGGAGCGTGGAATCAGTTTTTCAGTGGTGGAATCCTCTCAGGTCACCAAATATTGTTAATCAAATGTTTATCATCAATTGGATCAACGATTCATTAAGAAATTATAGAGAAATGACACAGCTGGAATTTTAACGATAGATATGGATTCATTTAATCCGGGAAAAAATTAGATAGTCATAACACTTTCGGGAAGAATTTTTTTTTTGGGAGGAGAAGAAGTGACCAGGAAAGATTGGAAATGATGCACGTTGTAAACTCATTATCTGGAATTAATCCTGTGCCATCAGATTTGTCGAATGTATTTGTTGCCGAGTCCTACAAATCAAAGTTCCATTGGGACACGCGTTGATACTGGAGTCCATATGGAACCCTCGCAAAGAGCATATGTTGGAATGCACCATAGAACATCGATGTTGAAAATGTAATTTCAACGCAGCCGTACTGCGCTCCCCAAAACCGCCAACATGAAACCACAAACCAGCTTGAGGGATATCGCACCGCCATCCAGCGAAAAGCAATTTCCGTATTTTTGGCTCCGATGCGATTTGGTGAAGACGCGTGGCTCTCACCTGACATCAGCATCTCTGACATATCGGGAGGTAAAGCTCAGCATTAAAGTGGCTTCCGATATCTTTCTCCACCGTCGGATTTACTTCATCGCTCTCCACCGTTGATCCACCAAAGCTGCATACGAGGTGCATTAAAAGGCTTGCGTGGATTAAATTTTTGAGTTTGACCGCCGTAGAAGAAGAGTTATGGAATTTAATATTGATACATAGATTTAGGTGGCCCTTTTAAATATGGGTATGGGCACGTTTCAATATATTTTTTTTTATATAGCACGTAAGTTTTTTTATGTAAAAGGTATGGAGCATTTAAAGATAGGTATGGTCGTTTTTTTATGAAACGTAATACAAAAAAAGGGAGCTCGTATATATGTTTTGTGTGTTGACTTTTATTGTGTGGTTGTTGCACACGGGAGGAATAGAACAACTGGTGTTCGCAGCAGCGAGAGAGAACCAGAGATGTATGCACAGTAGTGCTCAAAATATACTTAGTAATGTTCTGTTTTAACTTTTGTAATGAAACGGTGAAAACGCAAGGTGAAATGAAAATGTTTTATGTGATGAATGTTTAGTAATATCCATGAGCGCATTTGTTTTGGATGCAAATGTAATTTGTTTTTGTTTTACAGCAGCCTGTAAAAAGAGTTTTACACCAGTGAATGTAAATGGAGATTTTACAGCAGTAAATGTTAATGGGAATTTTTCCAGCAGTGTAAATTCTCATATGGAGACAGAGTGAATGTTTTTTTTGTTTTAATGAATAGAAATATTTTATGGTGAAATACTTTGTTTCTCAGCGAAATTTTTTTTAAGCTTCTCTGTGCACAAAAAGATCCCGTGGAGGTAAAACAGAGCATTGCCTCTGTGTGTTTGAATCTTGGTTTTTGGTATTTTCCCCATCAAAAATATCCAACAGTGGTATCAAAGCAGGACCAGGCTCTTTAAAGAAGTTAAAGAAGCTGAAGGGAGAAGGTTGTTGCTGCAGCAAAACTTCTCAGGCAGACAGAAGACTCAGACAACGAAGGATTCAGGTATTCTTCATAACTATCTTGTTTGTTACTAAAGAGACAGTCAGTTTTTAAAATACACAGTCAAGGAATGGCTAGCACAAGCACTGGTATGGGTATGTTTAATACCCAGCTCCCACAGTTTAATGGGAAGAACTATGACTACTGGTCAATAACTATGAAAGCCTTGCTTGCTTCCCAAGACTTATGGGAAATAGTTGAAGATGGTTTTGAAGAACCAGCAGATGAAACTGAGTTCAATGCATTAACTCAGGGAGAGAAGGATCTGCTGAAGAGTAATAGGAAGAAGGATTCAAAATCCCGTGTGTTGTTGTATCTAGCAGTAGACCAGAGTATATTTCCAAGGTTAGCAGCAGCTAAGACAACAAATGAATCATGGGAAACCCTTAAGACAGCCTATCAAGACATGGAGAGAGTGAAGACAACAAAACTACAATTGCTGAGAAAGGATTTTGAGAACTTGAACATGAAGGAGTCAGATAACATTGATTCATTCTTCACTCATGTGATTGGTGTAATCACACAAATGAGAACTCATGGAGAAACCATTGAAGACAGAAGGATTGTGGAGAAAATATTGAGGGTCTTACCCTCAAGGTTTGATGCCATAGTCACCACCATTGAAGAGACAAAAGATCTTTCAAACTATTCAATTGATGAGTTACATGCATCACTGATAACACATGAGTAGAGGTTGAGTAGGAATGAAAACTCATCTCTTGAGCAAGACTTCAAGACCCAGATGTCCTTTGGAAGAGGAAGAGGTCAAGGAAGAGGAAACCGAAGAGGAAGAGGCAGAAGCCAGAACAGAGGTGGAAGGAACAGCCCATCAAATGCACAAGGAAGAGGCAGCAATCCAAATCAGAACCAAGGTCAAGGCAGCAGCCAACAAAGAGATCAGTATCAGGCTCAAGGACAAAGGTATGATAAATCTAATGTTCAATGCTATTATTGCAAAAAGTATGGACATTATGCTAGTGATTGTAGAAAGAAACAACATGATAAGAACAGCAGACAAAATGCAAATGTTACAAGAGAAAACAGCAGTCAATAAAATGTCCTGTTAGCTTGTAACATGGCTGAAACACATAGTGAGGACATATGGTTTTTAGACTCAGGTTGCAGCAACCATATGACAGGGAATATAGCCCTCTTTTCAGCCTTAAATCAGAATTTGAAATCAGAGGTTACACTAGGAACTGATAGTAAAGTGTCTGTTATGGGAAAAGCGGAGGTAAAAATATTTACAAAACAAGGAGAAAGGAAAACCATAGCAGATGTCTACTATGTCCCCGAATGAGATGTAACCTATTGAGTGTTGGACAGCTTATCCAAAAGGGTTACAATGTTTACTTTGTAAATGATGTGTGCACCATCATGGATATACCACCCAGCAAAAGATGCATTGCTGAAGTGAAGATGACAAGGAACAGGATGTTCCCTCTCCGGATCAGGGCAGACATGAAGAACAAAAGGGAAATGGCAGCAGTCACCCAAGAGGCCTTCCAAAGCGTGCCAAAGGATGAGAACTGGTTATGGCACTTAAGATTCGGGCATCTAAATTTTGGAGGTCTAAACTTATTGAGCAGAAAAGGAATGGTAAAGGGATTACCATTGATAGAGAAACCGGACAGCCTATGTGAAGGCTGCATTTTGGGAAAACAACACAGAGAAAGTTTTCCATCAAGGAAGAGCATAAGGGAAAAGACACCCTTAGAGATTATCCACTCAGATTTGTGTGGACCAATGCAAGCTCCATCATTAGCTGGCAGCCTATATTTCTTGACATTCATTGATGATTTTACAAGAAAGACTTGGATATATTTCCTTAAAAACAAAAGTGAAGTGTTTGAGAAATTCCAAAACTTCAAGGCATTTGTGGAAAACCAAAGCGGGCTGCACATTAAAGTATTGAGAACTGATAGAGGAGGTGAGTATATATCAAATGAATTCCTAAAGTTTTGTAGAGAAAATGGAATACATAAATAGTTCACAACTCGGTACACTCCGCAGCAAAATGGAGTTGCTGAAAGGAAAAACAGAACCATCATGGAGATGGCAAGGAGCATGTTGAAGGCAAAGCATTTGCCAAATGAGTATTGGGCTGAAGCTGTACATTGTGCAGTTTATATATTGAACAGGTGTCCTACAAAAGCAGTGATGAACAAGGTGCCAGAAGAAGCATGGAGTGGGAGAAAGCAAGGAGTCACCCACATGAGAGTTTTTGGGTGTGTGGCCTATGCACACATACCAGATCAGCTAAGGAGGAAGTTGGACAGCAAAGGGGAGAAATGCATCTTCATTGGATACAGTGATGAATCCAAAGCCTACAGGCTGTACATCCCATCTACCAAGAAGTTCTTTGTAAGCAGGGATGTTCAATTCATTGAGGAAGAAGCTTGGGATGGAAGCATAGAGAAAACAGTGAATGTCAAGAACTGTTTGTCTCATGATGAAGATGAAGAGGAGGTGGCTGAAATGCATCCCCAAACAGCAGCGACAACACAAGGACAGCAAGGGACACCATTGAGGATTAATGAGAGTGCTTCTCCAAGCACATCACAAGGAGGGAATTCAAGTGCATCTTCAAGCACTTGCACACCAAGTGAAAGAGGTAAGAAATTTAGAAATCTAAGTGATATTTATGATGAAGGAATGAATTCCTTATTTGTCTTGTATTGTCATGTTGATGATCCTATTCATTTCGAGGATGCAATCAAAGATAGGAAATGGGTAGAAGCTATGGATGAGGAGATGAATGCCATAGAGAGAAACAAAACATGGGATTTGGTTGAGCTACCAAAAGGCAAAGAAGTCATTGGCGTGAAATGGGTCTACAAGACCAAGAGCAATGCTGAAGGCAAGATTGAAAGGCATAAAGAAAGGCTGGTTGTCAAAGGCTACAAGCAGCAGTATGGGAGAGACTATGAGGAGACTTTCGCACCGGTTGCAAGAATGGAAACCGTGAGAGCAGTGCTGTCCATAGCAGCACAAAACAAATGGAAAGTCTACCAAATGGATGTGAAGTCAACATTCCTAAATGGAGTGTTAATGGAAGAGGTCTATGTGGAACAGCCTCTCGGATATGAGAAGAAAGGTGAAGAGCACAAAGTGTGCAAATTGAAGAAAGCTCTTTATGGTCTGAAGCAACTGCCAAGAGCATGGTACAGCAGGATAGATTCATATCTATTGGATAATGAATTTGACAAATGTGAAGGAGAACCCACAGTCTACATCAAGGAAAAGGATGGTAAAATTTTAATTGTTGTCTTGTATGTAGATGATGTTATTTTCACTGGAAATGATATTTATCTTATTGAGAATTTTAAATCAGTCATGAAGGATGAATTTGAAATGACTGACATGGGTTTGTTGAGATACTTCTTAGGCATAGAAGTAGATCAAAATGAAAAAGGAATTTTTATATCTCAAGCAAGATATGTAAATCAAGTTTTGGGCAGATTTAAGATGGAAGAATGCAAGGCAGCAATCACTCCCACAGTGATGGGATTAAAACTCAGCAGAGAGGACAACAGCAAGGATTTTGATCCTAGTTTATACAAGAGTATTGTAGGCAGCCTTATGTATTTAACAGCAACTAGGCCTGATTTAATGTATGTTGTTAGTTTGATTTCCAGGTTCATGGAGAGGCCAAAGGAGGCACATTGGCAGGCAGCAAAGAGAATTTTGAGGTATGTCAAAGGTACCAAAATGTTTGGAATTTTATATCATGCCTCAGAAGATTCAGATTTGGTTGGATACACTGATAGTGATTGGGCTGGAAGTGTAGATGATCGGAAGAGCACTTCCGGTTATGTTTTTCATATGGGTTCAGGAGCCATTTCATGGGCTTCTAAGAAGCAGTCCATTGTAGCATTGTCTACAGCAGAGGCTGAATATGTGGCAGCTACAGCAACAACATGTCAAGCAGTGTGGATGAGAAGAATGTTGAGAAGCTTAGGCCAAGAGCAGGCAAAAGCGACAGTGATATTTTGTGACAATAGCTCAGCTATTGCATTGTCAAAGAATTCAGTGTTTCATAAAAGAACGAAACACATTGATACAAGGTTTCACTACATCAGAGAATTGGTGAAAAATGGAGAAATTGTCCTAGAACATTGTAGGACTCAAGAACAGGTTGCAGACATCTTGACAAAGCCACTTGATCAGAAAAGCTTTGAATTTTTTAGAAAGTGTCCCGGTATGACCGAATGCCCAGCTGTTGAAATTAAAGGGGAGTGTTGAAAATGTAATTTCAACGCAGCCGTACTGCGCTCCCCAAAACCGCCAGCATGAAACCACAAACCAGCTTGAGGGATATCGCACCGCCATCCAGCGAAAAGCAGTTTCCGTATTTTTGGCTCCGATGCGATTTGGTGAAGACGCGTGGCTCTCACCTGACATCAGCATCTCTGACATATCGGGAGGTAAAGCTCAGCATTAAAGTGGCTTCCGATATCTTTCTCCACCGTCGGATTTACTCCATCGCTCTCCACCGTTGATCCACCAAAGCTGCATACGAGGTGCATTAAAAGGCTTGCGTGGATTAAATTTTTGAGTTTGACCGCCGTAGAAGAAGAGTTATGGAATTTAATATTGATACGTAGATTTAGGTGGCCCTTTTAAATATGGGTATGGGCACGTTTCAATATATTTTTTTTTATATAGCACGTAAGTTTTTTTTGTAAAAGGTATGGAGCATTTAAAGATAGGTATGGTCGCTTTTTTACGAAACGTAATACAAAAAAAGGGAGCTCGTATATATGTTTTGTGTGTTGACTTTTATTGTGTGGTTGTTGCACACGGGAGGAATAGAACAACTGGTGTTCGCAGCAGCGAGAGAGAACCAGAGATGTATGCACAGCAGTGCTCAAAATATACTTAGTAATGTTCTGTTTTGACTTTTGTAATGAAACGGTGAAAACGCAAGGTGAAATGAAAATGTTTTATGTGCTGAATGTTTAGTAATATCCATGAGTGCATTTGTTTTGGATGCAAATGTAATTTGTTTTTGTTTTACAGCAGCCTGTAAAAAGAGTTTTACACCAGTGAATGTAAATGGAGATTTTATAGCAGTAAATGTTAATGTGAATTTTTCCAGCAGTGTAAATTCTCATATGGAGACAGAGTGAATGTTTTTTTTGTTTTAATGAATAGAAATATTTTATGGTGAAATACTCTGTTTCTCAGCGAAATTTTTTTTAAGCTTCTCTGTGCACAAAAAGATCCTGTGGAGGTAAAACAGAGCATTGCCTCTGTGTGTTTGAATCTTGGTTTTTGGTATTTTCCCCATCAAAATATCCAACAATCGAATGGTTGCAATTCAGTAATATTTACATCACATTAAGACCATAGATAACTATGACTGATATCGATCTCTCCCACTCTGTAATATCTTCTCCTCCAGTCAAATTTCCCATTAGAGCAGGAGGTAAAATAGCAGATTACCCTCAATCCCTCTTTCCAATCGCCTGTGTGAACGAGCATCCTATTCGCGCCGAAGGCACCAAATGAACACTAGGTGTCGGTCATGATCATGAGAGTCATGATCTTCTCAGTTTCCATGTTGTATTCAATGGAAAGGCGCCAACAATCATGTGTGAGATTCTAGTCTTGTGGATTCGTCCGACATCAACCTTTGTCGAGAAACAACTGCGAAGGACCAAAGTTGGTCCTATCGGGAATGACGATGGTGTTAAGATAAGTCGCATCCATGTGCATGCCAAAAACTCCCCTGTTGTGTATCAGCAACGTCTAATTTCCGTACATCACTAGTGGTGTTCACTGAGCGTTGTGTAGAGGGCTAACCCTTATCTTTGGAGAGGCGCAACAAATTTGGTTGATTGTGGACCATGTGTTTGATCATTGTTTGTAAAGTTACATATAGTTTAGAGTGTTGCAGAGGTCCACAACAAGTTGTCTCAATCCATTGGCGAAGGCCTTTGGAACTTTTGTTCCATGGAGCCCGTTCGAGACATCACCTGTGGCAGTAGTATCCCAGTTCATATCAATTGTAGAGATAAATTTTTGGATCAGAGGAAGAGAAGTGAATTTGAAGAAAAAAAATTTGGTGAGTTTTACTCTGCTGGATCAGATCAAATCTGCAGGAGGCCCAAACACAGCTTAGGAAAAGTAGATCTTGAAGGCTGGAATTGAGGGTCGAATTTTCCATCTCAAGTGGAAATCAAATTATTCAAGGCAAATTTTTCGTCTCTTCAAGGAGGCCGAATTATGTGATAAATAGAGGGTCAAATCTCTCATTCAAACACCAGACCAAATAAATTTATTTAGAGAGACCACATGGTTCCGTCATTGATCGAATTCTTCCAGTTGGAGCTTGAATTAGAAGTCAAAGATCAACTTCTCCAAATTCACAGAGACTTCCATTTTTGTCATACACTCAGCCACAGTTTCTCATCTAATATTCGAGATCTGAAGTTTGAATTACATATCACAGGGTTTAAGCTTAGACAATAAGGAATGTATTATCTGTCACATTACTAGAGGATTGAATTGTTTTTTATATTTAATTGTCCTCTGGAATCTCAACGTGTCAAGGGCCAGTTTGTGTTCCAAATATATTGCCTATGCTGAATTTATTACGGAGTCAAATTGGTGGTAGTCTCAGAGCAATGGAGGCTAAAATATCCATAGTTGATCTGCATATTTTTCCAAAGATATATTTTTTCCATTAGTAAGTTTGAGTCACATAAAGCATCAATGCATTGGAGCTGCTACAATAGTGAAGGAGTTGAGTTTTAGGGGATGTTAAAGAGAACTTGGCTCATGTCTCAAGGGAAGATTATTCAAGACATGTTATTAGTCAACAACAGAAACATGGAAGATATACATTAAGAACTCAGCCGAGAGTAGCCTACGCTAAGCACCAACATTAGAACCTACATAGAGGACTGTGCGTGGACCCGAAATGTGTTAATCTCTCCAATGAATTTTTTAAGGTTTGCTTTAACTCTGAAATGATAATTCCCTTTTTCGAAAATTACTTTTCAGCCCATGAAATTTAAAGTATGTGGTTTAAAGATTTTAACGTGGAGCTCTCCTTTACATCAGTATAAAACAAAACCATTACTTTAGGTTCACAAAAAGGGAGACATAAGTAAATTGAAAAAGGTGTATTTTTTTAATTATGAGTGATTTTTGAGAGAGATAAGGAGTGGATAATTTATTTATTTTTATTTGGGAGTCATAAGCGTGAAGATTGGGATTAATTTCATAATAAGGTTGATGTTTTTAAAGGTTTTGGAGGGATAAGGTGCATTACAATTTTTTTGAGATAAGGTGTACCTTCTTTAATTTTTTAATGATAAGTGTAAATTTTTGGAGTGGGCTAATCAAGTTCATTTCAAAGTGAAGTCAAAGTTCAGGTTATAGGTTCCAAAGTTTAAAATCAAAGGAACATGATTGGTGTTACCTCACATCATTGTTGTGATGGGTGCGTGATCGGTTGAACCCGATACCAAAGCTTTGAATTGAGAGGGTGTCAATTAAGTTAAGTGAGTCAATAAGTGCATTTTTCAAGTCAATTCATTAAGTCATTATAAAAGTCCTATTGGGTTCATTTTCAATGGTATCTGAAACCCTCATTCTATTGAAACAAGATCGGGAGAGCATGAAAGCAACCAAGCGTGAGTTCAAAGCATTCAATTGTTCAAGCGAGCATGAAATTTAAGGTACGATCAAGCAAGCCTCGGGCGAGTGAGTTGGAAAAGTTAAGCAAGTTCAACATCAAAGAGAGCATGCTAATCAAGAGAGCTAGTATAAGAGAGCATGTCAAAGACAAAAATGGGTAAAGAAGGAAAATATCTTCAAAGTCTGGAGTTAGAAATTATAGAATTGAAAGAGCGCAATCATGAATTACACAACATAATTGAAATGCTTGAGTGGAAATTAAATCAAAATCAAAACTTAATCAATCAAATTACCAACACATTATAAGTAGCAAAATATTTACAAATTTAACTTGATATGAAAGAAAAACTCATTAATTCACTCCAAATTGAATTAAGTGAAAAGCAAGATTTACTAGATGCACAATATAAAAACAAGACAAATGAAATTTGTGACATAGAAGACCTCATCCAAACAACAAATGCAAGTTGTGACACAGATGAACTCATTCAACATATTGATGAAAGTTGTGACACAAATGATTTAATCCACCAGGTTGATGCAAGTTGCGACACAAATGATCTCATCCAACCACCTTTACTACTAAATGATGCAACCAATAGTACTCAATATCTAAGTGAACAATTTGATGCATCATGTGATATAATAGAAATGATTTATGTTGAGTGTGATATAGATGATTTAATGAATCCAACCCAAAATATCAACAACAACAAGAGGTGTGAAGAACAACAGCAAGATGAACTTTACAAGAATGTGATTAGACCTTAGGAAGATATTTCTTACAAAAAAGATTGACATGGCCTGGGATACAGAAAAGAAAACACTTTGTTTGTTCTAGATTTCTCAAAACCAGTTCAATTTGTAAGTGTTGGTTTTCTAGAAAATGCTCAGAATCATGTTAAATGTAACCATTGTAAGAGAAATGGTCATATGGAGAGTAAATGTTTCAACCTCCATCCTTGTCACCATTATGGAAAGAAAAATCATCTATCTGAGAAATATTGATTTTAGACTAAGGTTACAGTTAATTATGTTTGGATAAACCCTTGGAAATGGAGACTGGACTTAAAGAAGCTGCAAAAGTCCTACAATCTACTTAAGATAGAGGTAAAGTTTCCTAAGAAACTCTCCTACACCTTAAGGAGGGGTGTTCAATGCTGATGATTTTCTCTCCTTTCAAGTGTCAAAGTGGGGAAATGATAATGAAATTGAAGGTGGTTGTGAGACTAAAAGTTTCGATGATGTCACCAAAGAAGCCAGTGGATAGTTTCATCAACATCAAAAAAATCAGCCACTAGGCATAAACAAATCATCTAGTGGGCATCGTCAAAGGATCCAATGGGCATCGTCAAAGCATCTAATGGGCATCGTCAAATCAGTAAGTGGGCATCATCAAAATAGCCAGTGAGCATCATCAAAGTAGCCAATGGGCATTGTCAAAGCAGCTAGTGGGCATCATCAAAGGAGCCAGTGGGCATCGTCAAATTTTCCACTCGGAAAGAAATTGGGAATTTGAAATTCAACAAATTTTCTTGTGGGCATCATCGAAATTTTGTCAATGGAAAATCAATTGGGATGTTGCTTGTGAGAATTTGTGGACATTTTTTTGTTCACTTTGATGGTCAGTGGACCAAGAAAAAGACATATGGATCCTTTCGCATTGCAGATTGACATTTGATGGAGTTGTTAAGAAATTTTTGGGGACGTATTAGACTTACAGTTGATTCACATTTCTTGTTTTATTCCCTTCATATTAGTTTTTTCGGCATCCAGGTTTGGCAGTTTTTCAGAAAGTTTTTCATTGAGCATCAACTCAACAATTTTAGCATGTAGACTTGGATATTGTACCAGGTTCTTACTTTAGATTTATGGTTGAAGGGGGGGATGTTAGCCTCACACTCTCATAAAAACAATAATAAGTCCAAAATATTCAAATTAATTAAAATTATGAAACTTAGATTTATTCCTCCCTATCTATTATAGAATGGGTTAGTTCCTCAAAGTAGGGAGTTTGTTTAGGTCTAGTTGGTTGAGAGATTCTCTCCAACTAGTTAGGCTCCTAGATTCATGTGTAGTTGATATATTTACTCAACTAAAGTGATTATGTCCAAGATAGATGCACTATCTTGATACATTCTCTTGATGTATTTATATTTGTATCATTATGATTAGTTTGAATGAGAGGAATAAAATACACTAGTGCTTGTGAAGCCTTTTCCTGTTTATGTCTCTGATATTATATTATATTTTTATTTTAATATCTTCAAAGGAGAGAGACCAAGGCACAATGCCTTTAATACAATAAAAATGAAGAACTGTAAGATACACACACACACACACACACACACACACACACGCATGAGCCTACATTAAACAATAAACCCATTGTTTTCATAACCCTAAAGGCTAGAAGGCCTCAAGTTTTAAAGAAAATATGTACACATTAAAAGTAATATAGCATAAAACATAGAAGAAACCTCATGCAAGAAGTCATGCAAGGCCATAATAAATTAGTACACAAACTCCCAAGGCTATATAAGAAATAAGGTTAGGGGGTTGTAGTTGCTACAATTTCTAGACAACTCCTTAACTGTAATACTATGAATAGACCCAACATGGGAATAAGTAGAGCATTCAAGGTCTAGTAGCCTAGCCATGTGTTTTGGGTGTCATTTAGCCATCTCAAATAACCTAGCAAGAAGAGCGATAAAGTTAAAATTTGAAGCCAACACCAACACTTGGAGAAAGAAATCATGAGCCAACAATAAGAATCCTTTCCACTGTAATAGAGGCAGTGTACCTACAAGTGAGATATGCTACCAAAATATGTTCCTAATCTTCACAATATAAAATATATGAAAATAATAAGAGGGAACATAGTGCTAGGGATTACAGAGAAATATTACCTATAGAAGAGTCGAGACAATGAACACCCTTTTCCATTGCGCCTTGTAGGAGAGGGGAGGAAAACTTAGAATAAACATGTTAATAATAAATATAGCACTCAAGGAAATTAATTATTTAGGGTTTTTGTCACATCTCCATTTCCTATATGCAATTTTATTTTTTCTCATACATGTGGCTTACATGTTACTGCAATCATTTCTATACATGTTTTACGCTTATAACGCAATTATAATCATTCTCTACACATTGTTCTTCCAGGTTTAGTCATCCTATACACGGGCACACACACACACACATATAAAGGTCTTAGCTTATCTATCATTTGTTTGCCTCCTTCTAATGGAACATATTCCAAATGGTCTATATATCGCCTAAGGTATCCTTTAACATCCTTAACCTCCCTCTATAATACCTAACTCTCTATTAACTCTAATACAAAATTTTCAAAGGCGTATAAAAATTTATTGATCCCTTAGTGGCTTTATTGATTTATTCGAAGGTACGTGACCCCCTCATGCCCATGTGACCATTGTGTCCATATCCAATCATCTAGTGACCTTACATTATGTTATGTGATGGCCAAATGATTACTATATGGTTATGAGTAGAAAGTGAAGATTGACTATGTGCTAATCCTATTGTAAATAAAGTGTTGAACCTCTCCAATGTCCATTGTCATCCCTACAGATCTATCTCCTCTACAATTCTGTTTCCTTAACTGAATGACGTTGGTTAAAGTTATTTCACTTCACCCTTTGCTTGGTGAGGTCCCTTAACCTTACCATTAATGGTATAATATCCTCACGTATAAATATATTTACTTGTTATACCTTCAATATTAAACTTCTCCCCATAGCGCAGTATATATTATTCAACATCATGTTCATGGTGCTTACCGACTATTACTCGTGTCAAGTTGGCAATACAGGTATATGGTTACGTTTTTGCCTTTTTAGTTTCTACTTTATTACCTTAAATTCTAAATTCTAGACCCTTGGCTCTCTTAGATTATGAAATCAACCATATCAAAATGATATTGGCCATGTACAGATCCCCAGATTCATAGGAAAATCAACATGATCTCTTCTATTATTTTTTGGTGTACTAACTATTAAATTTCATTCCACAATTGGGGTATTCCATTTGTTGCTTACATCGTCTCAATTAGGGAAATGAATACGAATTTGGCACTTACCCTCTACGCTTGCCACTCTCACATGGCGTGATAGGACTCAACATGTCGACAGTGCAGGTCGACGGTGCAGCTGAGAGGATGGTTGAACGGCTGGGATTTTGCTCCAAACCCTAAATGCGAACCATCTCTTTGAATGCCTTTCATTTGGACTACTTCCATTTTTTTCTTTGCACCTAAGTTGTATGGACTACCACATGTCATGAGGAACGATATGCGGGAGCTCGGCATCTGGAGCACCCTCGAAATATCTTCTAATAAGGTATTATTATCCTAGTCCTCCTATGATGGAAAGGAAATGCCTGTAAAGGTTTTATGCGAGAATTTCTTCTTGCATTAAAGTCCTCTCAAGGTTTCAATTTTATTTCGAGGTTCTTCATAGTTTCCTACAGTTGAATTTATATCCTTCGAGTGTATTTCAATGCCCTTTATAGTTTTTCCTTGATGTAATGTGGTTTATTTTTTTTGTTTTCAGCGTGGTTATCACCAGGCACCCTCAATGTACAGGGACGCTACAAAATCTTCTATCACCCACTTAGGCGAGGGGTCCCCTATTTTGTCACAATGGTATAATATTGGTTCCTGCTCAACTTACAGTAAGTCCCCACTGATTACTAGAGAGACCACATTCATGTACAACTAGTTTGGTCCTTTTTTTTTTCTCCTTTGTTTATGGTAATTCGTAGAAAGAGATTTTTTGGGGGTTTCTATCTATATAATTTTTTCTTATTAAATATCTGATCCATTCCCGATGTTGGTGATATCGAGGTTACGTTTTTTCTGTGTAGTGGTTTCTGATAAACTGGACCGAAATCCTTGTTGAGTGATTACATTGTGTTCTTCCTAGACCAGTTTCATTGTGTTGTCGCTCTTAGTAGCCAAGGGTAACACTCCCATTTTTTCGCAATTTCTCCTTTAGAACAAAGATCCAATCCCCGATGTTTATGACCTTGACTAGTTCATCAATCTAGGAGGTAGGGGGAATAATGGAATACATTCCTATTGACTATCTTTTTTTTTCTTTGTTACTTTTTTTCTTATTAATTATTCGACTAATTTGAACTCTCAAATTTAGTCCTTATGCCTTGTCTTATCCCCCTCTCATAGAGAGTTTACCAGATACTACCAAATGTCACTGAACTATTATCAGTATTGGAATACCCGTTGGCTAAGGTAATCGAATCGAGTGGTATTTTTTTTTGTTTTTTATTTTCATGTAGCTTTCTTAATTTCTGTGCAAGTTATTTGTTCTCACGGTTATTTTTGTATCCCTCCTTATTTCGTATATGTTTTCCTCATGTTTATACAAGCAAACATCCTTACTAGAGATTGTGTTTTCTTCAGGATTCCTTTCTTTAATAAATTGATGACTCAGTCGTAAAGTCACGGTGATTAGGTTGATTCCCCATTCTATGTTTGGTTCTTCCATTCGACCCTATTGTTCTACTTTATTCATTCCATGGGATTTGTTTCTATGCCCTCAAGACACAAAATTTTTAGCCATTCCACCTCTTGCTAGAGTCTTATGAAAAGTTTGAAGTTTAAACTGAATTGGTCATCTTCTAGACACATCCATGAATGGATCAGACGTAACACTACTTTACTACTTTTACATCTTGTAACTATAGATTTTCTAATCCTTATATTTTTGAACCATAAGAAACTATGGAACTGTGGGAGGGTGTGCCCAACATCTACTCTATTACTCTTAGTTAAAATGATTGTTCCCTCTGTATAAGTGTTCATATAGTCACTTATATCGATTATTCATCTTTTATGATCGAATATTTCTGTGTGTAAGTATGACTCAAGTTTAGTCACTAAAGTCTGGAATTACATTGACATTAATTATGCCAATTATTTATTTCTCTACTTTGAGTACGTTTTTTTAATCTGTATACATGTATGGAAGAGTTAGTCATTGTGGTAGTGAGCCCAATTACTGCTTTTAGACTCTAGATATAGCTTCTATGTATTTCGTTTCCATACATAATCATGTGTTCTACAAAATCACCATAGTTGTTTTGCTACAAATTTATAGTCATATTATTGAGTACTGCAGTAGCATCTATAGCTTGTAGGCCCAAATTATTGGTTTACTAGCTATTTATTGTCATATTATTGAATTCTGTAGTAGCATCTATAGCTTGTATGCCTAGAGTATTGATTGACTAGAAATTTATAGTTAGATTATTGATTTCTGTAGTCGCATCTGTTCTGTAGTCACATATGTAGCTTGCAAGCCCTTCATATTTATCATTTCCATGCACTGTAATTTTGTTTACATTACCCTACTCAGGTATTTCATATGATTGTAGCCTAGGCTTACTATTAACACTAAGCACCCATGAACAATAATTGATTGTAGGTGATAATTCTATTCCTCTCCTACAGTTCATTATTTCAGTTCATTACACGCAACAAGATGCCATCCCTAGTCCTACTTGATCTGAACTTAGTTACAGATATAATCATAAACATAGAGATGCAGAAGAAAAACACTTCGTTTCATGAATAGAAAATTATTGAGCAATGCTTACAAACAGAATAGAAATAAGATAGTTTGGGCGATGGTAGCTTATCTCTGAGGAGAGATCTGGTGCTACATGCCTCTGAACTATGTTAAAATGAGGCTCAAGGGCCTATTTTTTATTGGAAAGCATGAGAAAACCCTAAAGAACCAAAACCTAAGCCTGAGAAATGTAACATCGAGAGTTTGTGGGCCCTGTTGGGGTTAGTTGGGCAACCAACTTCTTGGGGTGTTAACTTGGTCATATTATATCTGTTTGGTGTGTACGATACCTTGTTGGAAAGGTCTCACCAAGTACTACAACTTTCACCACAACTCCCTTCTTATCACTTGCCTCGGACCCCAAAAAACATCGTTTAAGGGGTCAAAACTTGTCCGGAAGTTCAGGACCTGAAAAACTGCTAAAAATAGTAAATGGTGAAATGAACAAGGAAACGAATAAAATTGACTAGGGGTTCTAGTTGGAATAGGTAGGTGGCCACCAATATCCATCTGGATCATTCCTTCCCCCTTAGGAAGCAATGGTCCCGATTGCTTTCAAAGCCTCCATGAGGTGAGGAAATTTCTATTGAACGTGGTCCCTGGTGAACCACGTGCCCTAGTGAAGTAGTTGGCCTTCTTTTGCAACTCGATATAATTGTACCCTCTATTGGCGAGTGCTTTTTATTTATGTGTCCATGATCTAATCAGTTTGGTTATTCCATTCAGTCTGGGTTGAGCTATGTTGGTGTGAGTTGTTATGCAATGTGAGATGTGTCCAACAATAGTGGAAAGTATGGTTGAAGGTGTTCTACATTGAACACTGGGGGTAGACCAAGCAACGGTGAGATGCTGAGCGCAAAGGCATTGTCACCAACATCCTTGTTGATGGTGTATGGCCCATATCAGAGTGGGCAAAACTTTTGGTGGGGTACAGAAACGTGCTCCTGCTGCAAATGTAGCCAAACTTTTTTGCTCACCTATAACTTGTGCAACACTTGATGTTGATCATGGCTCTGCTTGTACTTACCATTGGCTCTATCCAACATATCATGGACCTGTTGGTGGATGTGTTGAATGTGATCAATGAAGTTCTTACCCCTTTCAGCTTTGAACTGAACTTCAGCCAAATCTACTTGAGTGGCTACAAATGGTATGGCCACATCAATGAGGCATAATGGCTGAAATCCCAACCCTACTTGAAAGGGGTTGTGGCCTGTTGATTTGTGGAGAGATATGTTGTAGTTTTGTTGTACATAGGCGAGACTTTCATCCCATGTGCATGGATGCTTCGAGTTGTATATGTGCAAAATGTGTACAATCATCTTGATGACAACCTTTGTTTGGCCATCAGTTTGGGGATGGAAAGTCATAGAATTAGTAAGTTTTATATCGAGCATCAACCAAAGACTTGACCAAAATGCACTTAGGAATTTTTTGTACCAATCTGAGACAATGGACTGTGGGATCCCAAAATGTACCCACACTCACTCAAAGAAGATATTAGAAATTGCCTCTGTTGTGATAATCTTGTTGTAGGCTGCCATGATGGCCATCCTAGAGAATTTGTCAATGACCACAAAAATGAAATCATTTCTATTCTTAGTAGAAGGAAGGCCTAACATGTAATCCATGGAAACATATTCCCAAGGTTGGCTAGGAGTAGGTAGAGGATTATACAAGCATTGCTTCTTAAAGGTTTGTTTGGCTATGGCACAGGGAGTGAAGGATCTAATGTACTTCCCAACATCCTAATGAAGTTTCAGCCAATAAAAATAATTCTGCAACACCACCATTATTTTCTCTACTCCAAAATGTCTAGTGACCTAACTGTAGTGCACCTCCCAAATCATCTTGGCACACTCACTTGAAGGAACACAAATGTGTCCCAGGTGGCATAACCGTGCATCCTAAAGGTGAAAATTTGGAACTTTCTTCCCTTACAGGAGTGTCTAGTGTATGTTGTTGAATTCTGGATCGCTCTTGTAAAGATGCAGCCACCGTGATGTCTCGTACCCACAAGAGTCAGGCATAGTGATCAGTGCCAGGACTGGTTGTCAACTGAGGTAATCAATGACATTATTGGTGCTTCCATTCTTATAATTAATGTTCAAATGGAACTATTGCAGATAGCTGGAGAATTTATGATGGTGATCATTCTGCAACTTCCCTTGTGTCTATATGAACTGTAGAGGTCATTGGTATGTGTGGATGACCATTTCCTTCCTCAAAATGTAATGCTTCCATTGATGGCAGGCCTGCACAATGGAACACATTTCTTTGTTGTTAGTGGGGTACTTTCCTACATTGTCTAAAAGTGTCTCACTGTGGTAAGCCACTAGATGCCCATGCTGAGTAAGAACCATAACAATAGCATAGTCGGCAGCATCTGTCTCAATCTCAAATGATTTTTATAAGTCTAGTAATGTTAGGCTAGTGCAGAACAAAGGAGATTCTTCAATTGAGAGAATGCTTTTTGTTGAGTTTCTGACCAAAAACACTTTTCTTTTGCTTCGCCCTTGGTGACTTGACTTAAATGCTAAGTGATATGAGAGAACCCAAACACGAACCTACGGTAGAAATTGGCAACACCCAAAAATTTGCGGAGCTCTTTTAGAGTAGTTGCGGTTGGCCAATCCCGAATGACTTGTATCTTGGATGGGTCCTCATGTACACCCTGCTCACCAATGATGTATCCCAGATATTGAACCTAGGTAAAGACAAAGGTGCATTTCTCTAAGTTAGCACACAACTTGAGTTGTCACAGCGTTTGCAGGACCAGTCGAATATGGTGAAGGTGCTCTTCCCAGCTCTGGCCGAAGATCAAGATGTCATCTAAATACACCACCATGAATGCATTGGTGAAGGGTTGCAAAATGTCGTCCATAAGTCTCATGAAGTTTGTACGGGAGTTCGTCAATCCAAACAACATGACCAACCATTTGAAAAGGCCCTCCTTGGATTTGAACACAATCTTCCACACATCAGAGGATTTAATAGCCACCTGGCGATATCCTAACTTAGAGTCAAACTTGCTAAAATATTTGGCCGTTTCGAGTTGGTCTAAAAGGTCATCAATCCACGGGATTGGGTACCTATTCTGAGTATTAATCTTGTTCAATGCCCGATAGTTAATACAGAGCCTCCAGGTCCCATCCTTATTTTGTACTAGCACAATCGGGCTTCCACAAGGTGATGAGCTTGGCCTGATGCAGCGTTTCTGCGATATTTCCTGAATCTTCCTCTTCATCACATCATTTTTTAGAATAGAGTGTTGATAGATTGGTCCATTGGGCAATTGTGCACTCAAGGTTAGACCGATTGAGTGCTTGACCTGATAGTATAGAGGTACCTCTGTGGGTGAGGCGAACATATACTTGTATGCCTCCGCAACCTTGTACATCATTTTTTTTTTTTTTTCTGCAGAGGAGCCCTACCTTAAAGTCGTGGCCACAACTTTCTCCTTTCCCTGGGGTAAATCATAAGGAAAAAAATTTCCTGGTCTAGGAAATGATATTACTGCATTTCTTTCCAGTGATTAAGGAGATGGAAATAGCTGGTTCTACCTTCGGTATCCTGTACAACTTATTATACAAATTAATAATCATACAACGAGGTGTAGACTCATATACACAATGTCACTTTCGAAAGTATGGTTTTCCTAACAATACATCACAAACTTAAAGATGAGCAATGTCACACAATACCTCATCTGTGAAGGGCTCGATGCTGTAGGGAAGGTGACACTATTGGTTGACGCAAATATCTTGTCCTTGGTCAATCCACTTGATGGTGTATAGTTGTGGATGTCTTATAGTCTTTAGGCCCAACCGTTTCATGAAATCTGTTGAAATGAGGTTATTTTGGCCCCCGCTGTCAACAATGAATTATAGCGAAGAATCCTTCACCCACATCTATGAGTGGAAGTGGCATTCCCCCTCCTCTTCATCTTTAGGCTCAATCTTCTAGATCTTGGTGGTGACCATGGTGGTAGTGGGATCTGCATCAATGATATCCTTCCCTTTATTAGTTCCCTTATCGAGTTTTAATTCAAATTCAGAACCTGCGTCTGATTTGGAAGCCTTCATCTCGGCCACCAGTGACTACTTGGCTCGACACTCACTTGTATTGCGAGCGGAGCTCTTATGGAACTCACACCATTCTCTCGTGTCCTTCTCCGTCTTCATGGTGTTTTTCTTTTCTTGTGGCTTCGATGGGCTGTCCTAGGTATCCTTACCTTGGCTTGGTCCTTTTTTATGTGGTTTAGGAGTGCCTTTTCCTTGTTTTGGATTTACAGCACTCCAAAGTCCCGCTTCTTCTTTTTAAACTTCTGCTCAATCTTGATAGCGTACTGATACATCATGCCGAGCGAGGAAATTTCCAAGAACTCCATCTCGTCCTAGGTCTACTTGTGTAGATAGTCGCGGTACTTGAGCATCAAATTATACCTAGTATGCTTGATACCTATCTTCTTGTGAAGCGTATGGAAAATATTTGTGAAGTCTGGCACATCTTGGTCCCTTCCCTGCTATATGATCGTCCACTTTATGTTTTTTTCATCATAGTTCTTGACAGGGTAATATTGTTCCTTGATGGCATCTTGGAAATAATTCCAAGTGGGGGTGGCTGAAAACAACGAGGGTTCACTGTCGTCCTTTTGTTCACAGTATGTTTCCCGCCATTCCTTGACATGTGGGGCGGCTTTGAGAAGTGAAAAAGTAATCTTTTCCTGATTGGAAAAGTCATGAACTGAAAAATATCCCTCTAACAGATTTAAGCATTTATCAATGGCATCTACATCTCTCAACCCTTCGAATATGGGAATATCAAAGTTAACTTGTATCTTAAAAGGAGTGGAGCCTCTAGAGTGGCTGCTAGATGAATCTGCATCACCTGTGGGTAGTCATCGAAGGATCTGGGCAAAGTTATCCATCATCACGTCCCTCGATCACTCGAGGGATTCCTTGAGAAACATTTTGAAAGAATTTCATGCCCCCTCACCTTTATTTTATTCATCCATGGGAGGTTGTCGGGTTTTGCGAGGTTGATCTTAAAACGGTTCAACAAGATTAAGCCCTAACTCCCTATAACTTAACCTCATTGGGGACATGAAAAGAAAAAACAAAAGAGCAGATCGCTCTGATACTACTATTTTGAACTTAAACATGAAGGCGACAACTTACAGATATAATCACAAACACAGAGATGCAACAGAAAATCACCTCACTTCATTAATAGAAAAATATTGAACTATGCTTACAAACAAAATGGAAATAAGATAGCTCGGGTGATGGAAACTTATCTCTATGGAGAGATGTGGCAGCTACATGCCTCTGAACTATGTTACAATGAGGCTCAAGGGTGTAACACCAAGAGTTCATGGGCCCTGTTGGGGTTAGTTAGGCAACCAACTTCTCAGGGTCGTAACTTGGTCATATTACCTCTGTTTGGTGCATACGATACCTTGTTGGAAAGGCCTTTATGAGTACTACAGGTTTCACATAGGCCCATACCTATAGCCATGGGAATATTGTGGACACAAGAAAATGTCATTTATAGGGTCAAAACTACTCCTGAAGTTCAAGATCCAAAAAACGGCTAAAAATTGGAAATGCTAAAATGAACAAGGAAACAGATAAAACTGATTGGGGGGTTTAGGTTGAATTGGTGGGTGGCCACCAATATCCACCTGGATCACTAGTGTCCTATGAATTATCATGGACCCTTTTATATGAGTTAGAGTTTAGATTTTAATACTTTAATCATCGATAGATTTTATTCCCCTCAAAGTTCCTAGGTACCTTATCTATATTGCTTCTCCTAGATATATTTCTCATAAAATTACAACAACAAAGACCTATTGGATAAACACTAATCCAACAATGGTATCTAGAGATTATTTTGTCTGCACTATGGGATATGCCTCCATTATAAAATAAATCAATAAATTAAGTTCCACTCACAACCTCACATGATATACTTATCATTCAATTAAAGAATTTAATTAAAATAGAGACCAAGTACATATATCCTATCTATTAATTAATAATTACCCATTTACATAATTAGTTCATTATTCTTCTTTGGCTTTTCCACCTTTCTTTCTAACCAAACTCAGTCTAACCAGAATGTTTCTACCACAATGGAGGGATATTACATTCTCGGCGTCTTTTATTAACATCATCCTCGATATTCATTTTCTGGTTTCTTCTTCTGATATAACTCTTATTGGATAACCTTTCTTCTCTTCATATTCTAGTTCTTATATAACTCCTGAGCAATGATTCAATTTGGGGGTCGAATCTCTTTCTGGTCTAGGGTACCAACAACACTTGGCAAGCCGACTTTCCTCAGGTAATACCAGTAACATTTCCTAATCAAGCCAGTGAGATTTACCATGTACAACGTGTCACTACATAAAATATTATAAGCTACACAATGACTTGGAAATGTTAATTTGTAAACTACAGATAAGTATGCATGGCCCACAATTTTGTGGTACTTCCCTATTGTTTTCTCCAAAAATAAACATGGTCTCCAAATGTTGAATCTTATATATTTTTTTTTTGGTTGATGTGTGATAGTTCCAATATTAGCACACACATTCTTATACTTATGTTATGTTGCTCTTCTAGGATGCTTCCACACATTTTATCCTCAGTTGTGTGTATTTCACCTGCACTCAACAACTTTTCATACAATTTGTACAAATTCATCAGAATACGACAATAATATGTATACTTTTCATATATTTGTTCATGGTTATATCAAGCGTCATGATATTCAAAATACAAAATTGCTAATTTCCCCTCTGATAATATGCTTACAAGAGAATAATGGTTATTAACTACTTGCATCGTTTTGCTTTAATGCTAGTGTATACATCAATATTGTATACTTTAAGTATATTCTAGTCTATTATCCCAACCACTTTAATGGTTATGTACTTCCTATCCAATTTTAAAGTGGACTTAGTGAGTTTACTTCATAAGTTTTTCTCTTCTTTCCATATCCTTTGCAAGAATGGTCAAATTTGGGGGAATAAATGAAGAACTTTTTTCCATTTCTGCATAGATAATTAAATGGTGTTTGGTGCATATAATCGTGATAGCCAAGGAACAATTGTACTTTCTTGGTGATATTGTCACCATCTGCTAATTTATACTCCTTTTTCATCGAGTTTATAATGTTTTAACGAAACCAAAATATTGATCTCTAATTCTACAAAGTCTTTTATCCCTAATATTAGTGTCCCATCAAGGGTTTCCTATACCCCTTTTAATTTTTCTACTCAGTTTCTTCTAAAAACCATCATTTCGGCACATTTTTTGTCTTGTCATGAATTGGTCTATTACCCACAATTTCTAGTGGTATTCCACCTTGTTCTACTTATATATCACTTATTTGATAGATATTTCATATCTATGTGCATTTACATTGAATCATTCCTTTCTTCGTGTAACTTGCACCCTTGACCCCAGACTTTCTTGTATATTAGGGTCAACAATTCCTTGGTCAACCAATTTCTTTCGTTATGTATTCTTATATTATGTTATACATGTACCCTTTTAAAAACCTTCTCCATCATCCTTTCTCTTCCTGCGAATTTCACATCTCTCTCTTTTTTGTTTGTTTTTATTTATTTATTTATTTTTTATTATACATTATTTCATCATTAACTTATTCATCAAGATTAATATAATTAAGATTTACTCATGTTTGAATATTCGTATGAGTTTTTTCAATATGATAATATGCTTAATTTCGTAACTTCATATCTTTGCTGCTTTTCATATTTTTCTTAATTCCTATTTTTTTATTATTAAATTTTACTTTTATGTCTTAATATATTCTCTTCATAATATCTTCTCTTCATGTACTATATGTGGATTAAAGGTTTAGTGTCCCAACTTCCTCAATGTTAATTTTCCCCCCAAAATAGTAATGCTAGAACATATTGACTTACCATTGTCCTCTCAAACCTACACCATTTTTCAACAAGTTAGGCAAACTATCGTTATGGTTTCATATTTAGTCTGCCGATGGGGACATTAATTTACAATTGTCAAAATCCATTGGAATCTGCTAATCATGTAGCTATTGCGATGTAATATATTCTTACTATCTACTTTTTCACAATAGTATCATAGCATTACCAAGCAGAATGTTTTGTTTTTCTTTTTCCACTGCTCCATTAGTGAGGAACCCTATTTTGAAGAAGTCAAAACCTCACAGTTTTCAGCAAACCCACATTCATTTGGGCAATGGATATAACATATGAAATTCAAGTCTAAATCACTTTCCCATATACTATGTTATGCAAAACTCTATAATTGTTAGCATTATACCGATGCCATCGACTTATATTTCGCTTCACTACGTGGATTTTAAACTTAGAAAGATTACTTCCATATTATTTCCATAGTAATTAACATGTTAGGCTAGTGGCAACTTGCAATGGTATACCTTTTTTGCTACCTTATCGAAATCTTATTGAAGTATAGGATTTTTTTTTATCTATATCCCACCTATCTTGTTTCCTGATTGAAAACGATATGGTTTCTTTTCGAATCCTTAACTCCAACCTATTAAATTTCTCAAACACTATCTCCATTTTCTTGTTTTAATTTAAGGTTGAGCTCTTTCCTCCCCTGAAAATTGTAGTTGATGGCCTTCACTTAGTCAGTGAAGATTCTCTAAACCATATTGTTCTACTTTGTAGTAGGTTAAATAATTCAAGACTTGGCCAAGTATATTTAAGCAATTGAAAGTCTTTAATACCTTACCTTTACTTTTAGGTCTAAGAACACCTGACCTTATTATACTTACTTACTATTCACTAGGTTTTGCAAAGCATGGGTTTTTATATCAATTCTATCTATAACCTTTCTCCAAAATAATAGGACTGGGATAACATACCGTAGATTTGAGTGACCTCCACTAGGTGCTAATTTGTTGTCTCCCAACAAATTTCCCTTACCTGCAATTGTAACAAGACAAGTTTTTTAGAAAATATGATCCTCTTTGGCACATATTTAACATGAGACTCTTGATATTGTTTAAATTGAATACACATTTGGTCAAAAGATTTTATATAAGACAACATTTCTAACTAGTTTCCTCACGAACAGTTTCACACCCATTCCCTTCTTGAGACATTTAATTCCTTTCCTAATGCACATAATTTTGGGAATCATCATTCTCTACCTCATTCTAGATGGTTATGGTAATAATAGAACATTTGCATCTGTCTCTACAACATTAGATAAGTCTTCTGAGATAATGTTATGTGAGAAAATTAAAAAAAGAGAGGAGCCAATTATAGGAGTTCCAATGAAATTCAGATGTATAATTCCAAGACATCGTGGATTGTTAACACCTTATCGACAAAATTATTGAGATTTTATCAGTGGACACAAAGTTTGTAAGCACACCTGAAATATTTCATTATATTGTCTAGCTTAGTTTTCAAAGGTTTCAAATATGCATAATTGGGCACAGTAACATGAAATCTCCATGAGAATACTTTTCTCCCTTTTGATGAAGGACATAACACCTAAAACCAAGGAGAATCATATTCCCTAGAAAGGAGTAATACTCCATCATTTAACATCTTTACTATTATCCTAGTAGGTTCAATGGTTGAACCTAAGGCTTTCATACCACTTTTCACAACTCCATTTCTTATACGCAATTATGTTTTTCCCATATATGTGGCTTACATGTTACTACAGTCATTTGTATACATATTTTACGCTTATAATACAAGTATATATAAATATATATATATATATATATATATATATATATATATATATATATATATATAGGTCTTATCTTGTATATGGTTTGTTCACTGCCTTCTCATAGCACATATAAGTAGTGCCACTTCTCCAAATGGTGTATATATCACCAAAGGTATCCTTTAACATCCTTAACCTCCATTTATAATAGATAACTCTCTATTAACCCTAAAATAAAATGTTCAAAGGCGTATAAAACTTTATTGATCCCTTAGTGAATTTACTGATTTAATCAAAGGTACATTACCCCATCGCACCCATGTGACCACCGTGTCCATAGCCAATCATCTGGTGACCTTACATTCTATTATGTGATGGCCACATAATTACTATACAGGTTACTAAGCACAAAGTGAAGATTGGTTATGTCATAATCTTATTGTGAATTAAGTGTTCCACATCTCCAATGGCCATTGTCATCCCTACAAATCTATCTCCTGTACAATTTTGTTTCCTTAATTGAATGATTGTGGTTAAAGTTATTTCACCTCCCCCTCTGATTGGTGAGGTTTATAACTAATGGCTTCATATCAACTCATATAACATTACCAGTAATGCTATGAAATTCTCATCATATAAATATATTTAATTGTTATACATTTTAGATTAAACTCCTCCCTATAATGCATTATATATTATTCAACATTATATCCACGGTGCTTTTCGATTATTACTCGTGTCAAGTGGCAATATAGGTATAAGGTTATGCTTTTACCTTTTTCATTTCTACTTGATTACCTTAAATTCAAAAGTATACACCCCTAGCTCTCTTAGACTATGAGATCAACCATATCGAAATGATATTGGCCTTGTGTAGATCCCAAGATTCATAGGAAAATGGACATGATCTCTTGTATTTTTTTGGTGTACTAACTATTAAATTCCATTCCACCACTGGGTGTGACATTTGTTGCTTCCAACGCCTGAATTTTGGAAATCAATATGTATTTAGAACCTACCCCTTGCCCATGCCACTCTCACATGGCCTGATATGACTCAAATGGCCTGATATGACTCAACCTTTCAATAGTGCAGGTCGATGATGCAGCTGAGATGATGATTGAACGACTGGTATTTTTCTCCAAACCCTAAATGAAAACCATGTCTTAGAATTCCTTTCATTTGGACTACTGCCATTTGGTTATCTTAACTCCTCAGGTGCATGGACTTCCACGCACCATGAGGAATGCTATGCCGGAGCTCAGCATCTAGAGCACCCTCGAAATATCTTCTAATAAGATATTGTTATTCTGGTCCTCCTCTGAAGGCAAGGAAATCCATGTAAAGGTTTTTTGCAAGAATTTTCTCCTTGCATTAAAGTCCTCTCAGAGTTTCCATTTTATTTCGAGGTTCTGCATAGTTTCCTGTAGTTGAATTTATATCTTTTGAATGTATTTCAATGCTCTTCAAATTTTTTCCTTGGTGTAATGTGGTTTTTGTTTTCAGTGTGGTTATCACTAGGCACCCTTGATGTACAAGGATTCTAACAACTCCTCTGTCCCCCACTTAGGCAGGGGTTCACCTATTTTTCCATAATGGTATAATATTGGCTCCTGCTCCACTTACAATATGTCCTCACTCATTACTAGAGCGACCATATTCATCTACAACTAGTGTGGTCAATTATTTTCCTCCCTTGTTCATGGTAATTTGGATAAATATTTCTTTTTGGGGTTTCTGTCTATATAATTTTTTATTATTAAATATTTGATCCATTCATGATGTCAGTGTTACTAAGGTTTCGTTCCGTCTGTGTTGTAGCGAGTTCCAATAACCTGGACAAAAATCCCTATTGAGAGATTACATTTTGTTCTTCCCGAGCCAATTTCATTTTTTTCCACTCTTTGTAGCCAAGGGTAATACTCCATTTTTGTCGCAATTTCTCCTTTAGAACAGAGATTCAGTCCCCAATTTTTATGCCCTTTACTTGTCCGTTGATCTAGGAGGTAGGGGGAATAATGGAATACTTTTCTATTGACTACTTTTATTTTTCTTTGTTACTTTTGTTCTTGTTAATTATTCAACTGATTTGAACTCTCGAATTTACAACTTATGCCTTGTCTTCTCCCCCTGTCACAGAGATTTTACCGACTATCACCAAATGTCACTAAACTATTATCAGTGTTGGAATACCCATTTGCTAAGGTAATCGAACCGAGTGGTATTTTTTTGTTGCTTTTCATTTTCATTTTACTCTCTTCATTTTCACGCAAGTTATCAAGTTATTTTTTCTCATGGTTACTCTCTTATCCCTCTGTCTTTCAAATATATTTTCCTCATGTTTATACAAGAAAATTTCCTTACCGGAGCTCACATTTTCTCTGGAATTCCTTTCTTTAATAAATTTATGCATCAGTCGCTAAGTCATTGTGATCAGGTCAATTCCCCATTCTAGGTTTGGTTTTGCCATTCACCCATGGGGCTATGCTCTTTTCTCTCCATGGGTTTCGGTTCTATGCTCTCAAGACATAATTTTTAGCTATTCTATCTCTTGTTGGAGTCTTATGAATAGCTTGAAGTTTAAACTGAATTGGTCATTTACTAGACACCTCCCTGAATAGCTCGGACATAAGACTACCTTACTACTTGTGCATCTTGTAACTATAGATTTCTATTCCCTATATTTTTTAACCATAAACATATATGCAACTATGGGAGGGTGCTCTCAGCATCTACTGTATTATTCCTGGTTAAAATGATTTTCCCCTCCGTATAAGTATTCAGGGAGTCACTTATATCTCTTGTTCATATTCTATGATCGAATACTTCTATGTGTAAGTATGATTCAAGTTCAGTCACTGAAATCTGGAAGTACATTGACATTAATTATGCTAACGATTTATTTCTCTACTTTGATTGCACTTCTTCAATCTATATACATGTATGGAAGAGTTAAACATTATAGCAGTGAGCCGAATTGCTTCTTTTAGACTCTCCATATGGCTTCTAATTAATTTTTTCCATACTTAATCATGTGATGTACAAAATTGCCATACTTGTTTTGCTAGAAATTTATAGTCATATTATTGAGTATTGCAGTAGAATTTGTAGCTTATATGCCGAGATTATTGATTAACTAGAAATTTCTAGTGAGATTATTGATTTATGTAGTAGCATTTGTAGCTTGTATACCCAGAATATTGATTGACTATAAAATTATAGTCAAATTATTGATTTCTATAGTAGCATCTGTAGCTTGCATGCCCTTCGTATTTCTCATTTCCATACGCTGTAACATTCTTTACATTACGCTACTTGGGTATTTCATATGATTTTAGCTTAGGTTTACTATTAACACTAAGTTCCCGTGAAGAATAATTTATTGTAGGCGATAATTCTATTCCTCTCCTACAGTTCATTATTTCAGTTCATTACATGCAACTAGATGCCATCCCTACTTTTAGTGTTCTAGGAATTATCATGGACCCTTTGATATGATTCAAAGTTTAGATTTTCATACTTTACTCATCAATAGATTTTATTCCCCTCAAAGTTCGTAAGTACCTTATATATATTGCTTCTCTAAGAGATATTACTCATAAAATTACAACAACAAAGACTTACTGGATAAACACTAATCCAACAATGGTCTCTAGAGAGTATTTTTCCTTTGCTTATGGGATATGCCTCTATTATAAATGAAATAAATAACTTAATTTCCACTCACGGCCGCACATAATATATTTATCATTCATTGAAAGAATTTAATTAAAATAGAGACCAAATTGAACATGTGCCTATGTAAGCATCCCTACAATAGATTCTGATATACCTAGTTACACAACTAATTGTGACATAATAAATTCACAATCTTATGTAGATCTAAGCCGATAAATGTAGCCATAGTCACAGAGAAACCCATATTTGAGCGAGACATTGTCCAACCAACCTTCAACTGACCACCAGTTCCCAACAAGCCGACATCCTTTTTAGCAGGGAATCAACCACCTCTATTGATCCCTCCAACATGTATTTCATATGTTTCTTTCATGATAAAGGTTTCATTAGTAGCATCCCACTTTTGTGGAACTTTTTTATCCACTTGCCTAGGATTTTCCATAGAAACTCGTGTTTCTCTCCCCTGTGCTTTTAGGATTTTCTAAGCTTAGCATATTTCTCCAACTAAACAACTTAATGGATATTTCACTCCCATCCATTAGGCTTATCTAGAAGTTTATTCTAGAATACTTATCATGAAATAATTATCAAACCTCATTTACCAATGAGATTATATTCTTTTGTTTTGGCAAGAATCACATATATATGTGTCTCATTTCCACGTACATATATCCCATATATTAATTAATAATTACATATTTACATTTTAATTCAATATTCTTCCTTTTTATTTATGCCATTAATTCTAAGCCAACTCTGTCTAACCAGAATGGTTCTACCACAACAGAGGGATATTACAGTTTCTTTTAAATTTAATACCTAAAAGTTCCTCTAATAACTCCCTTGGTGACTACCAGCGTAGTATTTTGGGTTTGGAGTAGTGCCCTTTGTATTTGAAGGACATGAGAATGACCAAAAAAATCCTCTCTTGTCAAGGAATGTATCCTGCAAGATGTAGTGAAGTAGTCATAAAAAACACCAAGTTTCACTATGAAGAGATGAAACAAAATTTTAAAATTTCTAGTGGAAGATGCACATGGTCATTTCTACCTCTTTTAATTTCACGAGAGAAAAAAGGAGTGATAAATCCTAATGCAAAAAGACTATAAATTCCTTGCGGAATTAAGTAGTGGAATCATATACAACCCACAATGAGATGGTGCATGCGGGAAGGGGTAGATCATTACCATAACCCTTGGCTCGAGCAATATAAGTTGTCCCTTACAATCTTGAGCATAATTTTTTCAATGTGTGCCAGTGCCACATAGGAGTTGGGACTACCCTCCACATGCTAAATGCCATGTGAAGGGTGTTGAGCTCTTAGACAATTGGTCTAAGGTATATATAAATATATACTACTACTACTATAAACCTTGATAATGTAAATATCAATTAATGAATAACACAACCCATGACATAAAGTATATTCACCCCTTAGCATCAGTATCGATAGTCATGGATTCTTCTTAATAAACTAGATGTATTCACCATAAAATATGAAGTGCGATTGAAGGGATTATACATATTATGACTAAATTAACCTATGAATTGAAATATTTTCAAAAGGTGACATATAATCATACGATAGCTAGAGCTTGTATGGTTAATGGGTAAAACATGAACGTTTTACCAATGAGGAAAGATAGGTTATATATGTAAGTAGTTATCATTGTGAAAGTAATAAAAGTGAAACAAAATTGGCTCACAGAGGGTGTCACTAGACCTTGTAATTATAAATGAAGTCGAAACAAAATTGACTCACAATGGGCATCATTAGACCTTGTAATTATAAATAAAGTCATAACGAAAGAACCTTTTGATAATAACATGTATAAATAAAGAAGAAATATTGAAAAGTGATGGTTTTCTCTTAAGCATAGTTGTGTGTGTTCATAACTATAGCTAGATTTTAGTTATGACAAGAGATGATTGTTTCTTTCAAAATAAAATAAAATAAAGATAAACCCAAAATAAAAATAAATTCTCTTTTACGATAACACTGCTATCCTTTAAATCTTATGAGTAAATTGAACACTTAATTTTTTACAGTTATTTTATTATTACGAAGGGTGTGTTACAAATAATATGCCTAAAACATTATGTGAAAGTTAATGGTTATAAGATGGTTAAAGTACCATCCAATGGATGACCCACCTTCCTTTAGGAAGGAATCCCAAATGAGAGAAAGAGATATGACCATAGTGTAAAGTGGACGGTTATGGAATCATGTCATGTGTTGATCAAATAAGGTTGTTGATTGGATGTTTCTCCTAGGGGGAGAAAATCTTTATCCTATGGGTTACCCACTTTTTGGTGCGTAAAATTTGGCTCTAACATTAAGACTTGCTCACCGTAGAGCACATGATCGATGTGATTGAATGAGTAGTGCATGAGAACTCCAACACTATATAGGCTTTATACACATGTTACATATACACTCACAACAACTTGTTGATAAAAAAGGGTGTAGATTGGCACCCTTATGATATAAGATCAAATAATACTAAAAATAAAATGTTAGCTCAAATAATATAACTACTATGCATACACATCGATATGGATAATGTCAAAGGTAGGATGCACACACAATAATTCAAGACACATAAACTAAATGCAACTGTCTACTCTAACCTATGCTAGCATAAAGTACATCAACTAAATATGAACATACAAATAATTTAGCCAACATGTGATCAAACCAATATGATAACTCTTACCCCTATGACTAACCATGAGATCGAACAATGAAACATCACATTTAGTAATCATTATTTGATCATTCTCAAATGTTGGATAAAAGCAATAACGGTGGTATGTAGGAAAAAAAATAAACAAAGGCTCAATCCTACTTGAATAGAATGAGGATGAAGAGGAAATGAATCTTTTCTCATACCATTGTATCCTTTCTTGCACCTTAAATATGGAGTAATCACTTTTCAATTTTAATCACTCTTTCTCAATAACTATCTTAGGCATATAACATTCATTTATACTATTGGGTGCATGCTACTAGTGGTATGAGGGAGAGATATCTAATGGAAAAGGCCTAAAAAAACCAATTGTTCATTACAAAAATAAAATTTCAAAAGGGGCAAACAAAGTTGGCTTATCACATTCAAAATCCATGGAATCTAAATGTCATTAAGGAATGATATCCAAATGAAGTGAAGGTGGTTCAAATAAATTTAAATCATATCTTATTAGTCTTGATGCGGTGTGCAAGACTCATATTCAATAGGATCCTCCTCACCCCCATCATTACTTTTTCAATCAATAAAGTGATCATGATTTTCCTTGAGAATTTCTCTAATATGCTCCATGTGATAATCAGGTATAGTCTTCACTTCTTGACCACAATGATCCTCTTCATCATATTTCTCTTTAACATTTTTAGAAGGATTAAAAAGTCACTCCGTTTGAAGGGATGTGGCCACATGTCGAAATGTGTATTCATATCTCTGAAACATTGTTTCCTAATACTCAAGCAACTTCGAATGGATAATTTAATTGAAGGGATGCATTTATGTTTGCAAGAATATTTAACCCATTTTCTTAAACCTTTCCTAGGAGAATTAATAAACAATCTCATGAGAACATCCTCATAAACCATATTGATCTCTTAAGCATACTTGATGAGTTTTACCACACTATTAACTACTGGAGGAGGTTCACCATAGAATTTTTGATTATTTTTCAAACAATTTGTACAAATGATTATGATATCATGGAAACTTCTTAACATCTAATGCAAAGTACATTTCATGAAAATTCCAAGGAACCATTCTCTTGAATCTTGCATAACAATAAATCATTTACTCACTAGAGTGAATCCAAAATGCATTGAAAGATACTTGCTTCACTTTGCGAGGATGGGAACTTTTGAGCTAAATGAAAAATTACGACTTCACTCTTCTAATGGAGCCACCATATGGGAATATGTGTCCTTATCTTTGGGATTATATAGATCAAGTGAATATACAATTAAGCCTAAATTTAGGATCACAAAGAGGTGTACTCAACTCCTCCTTCAAAAAAACAAGATATTTTGCTACAAAATCTAGCAGTCCTGGTAAAAAGCCTCACTGGGCAGGAAAAACCTTACGGTAACAAGAGAAAGGGTTTTAGCTATCACCTTAGAGAACTTTCTCCTATTCATTAGTGGAATTAAACCATAAGGGATGTTTCCTTAAATAATGTAAAATATGCTCTTAAGGTGAGAAATAAAGATCTCTTATGTTGGATAAAGTATTTTCAAGGCCTAATATGACCTAGATTTTGAATACTAGGATTCAAGTATTCTATGTCTAGACCAAGAATAATGGTGCTATAAGTTAGGGTTTGGATTATATGAATTTAAATTTGGTTCGATTTCATATAGAAACATAAGAAAATATATTAAAATCATATTTAACAACAGAGGATTAAATATCTTCCAACAAAAGGTAGGATTAGGCTAGGAAATGTATTTCTATAGTTCTTAGATATGTATAAACAAAAAAAAGAATGTGTCATAATCTCTAATTAAGAGGGAATAACCATGAATGATGTTATATTTTTCCTTTAAAACAATTTATAGATGATAATCCTAATTTATCAACCACTTTCGTTGACAATTTTTTTAGTTTAATACATAAATGAGCCCTAGAAACCCTAGTAGTTTCGCAATATGTCTAAGAGATAAAAATGAAGATGAAACTTCAAAGAAAATACGAATGGTCAACACATTAACGATTAGTTCCATACTACGATTTGATGGAGCCTTTAGGGTAAGATTTTAATGGAAGTACCTTGATGGAGTAAGGGGGGATGCCTAAGGCATACAATCTTAAAACCTTTTATTTTTTATGTGAAGGGAGAAATTAAATATAGGATCTACATATTAATATTTCCTTTATAGACCTTATAGCTAACAATTTTTAATGTAATAATGAAGAAAGATTTCAACAGTAATCAAGAATTCAGTAATGGGATAATAGAAACCATTATTTAAACATTCAACATGTAAAATATTAATGATAAGACAAAAATTACAAAATTATCCCCAAAAGTATATTAATTTAATCCTAGAATAATTTCTTCATGCAAAAGATCACATCCACAAGAATGTTGCACCAATAAAGGTCACATGTTGCCCATAGTAGCGAAAAAGGCTATCTCACTCTTTCTTAGACAGGAAAGAATCAAATGCATGATGATGGTATAATGAAATATGTGGACTCTTTATTTATATGAGACTCATCCCATTCATTTATACAATAATGAATTAAATAATCCCTATTGACAAGTTTACTTTAAGTGTTACACAATTTAGAGGTTACAAGGCAACCTCATAGCTCAAAAGCATAACAAAGATGCAATAAATTCCCACACATATGGGAGGAAGACCACCTTAAGCATGAAAGTATCCTCTAAGTAAGCTATAAATGCCACAATTACGTTTCATGTGGCCTAATTAGTTCTCCATACTCCAAAATGTAGCTCAGAGATCATGGGCATGCCTCCAAAACACCTCCATACCAAGAAAACATATACATAGTTCCTAACATCACTCTCCAAAGGGTAATAGGGGTGATATAACACTCTCTCAGTCAAGAATGGAGATGGGATAAATGGAAATATCAAAATTGGTAAGTATGGAATATCATGGGCACACTAATTCAATGAAAGTCCTCATAGTAGAGTCCTTCCTAAATTTGTAAGGCCTTAAAGGAGGTCGCAAAGGCTAACCTCTCAGGTGAAGTGACAGAACAAGAATACAATCAATATTAGTTAATCATCTACTTCACCACTCTATTGATAATACTATGCCCAAAACATCAAGTGAAAGCACATGATTACAAAAGGGTTAAATTGCCTACTAATGGATAACCTGCTTTCCCTAATGAAGGAATAATGGATGGGAGAGAGATCTGAGATAGAAGTGGAGGAGTTTGGCATCATGTCATGTGTTAATCATATAGTGCTACCTTATGGCTAGCTATCCAAGGAGAAGCCAAGTTTTCTCCTACTTGAAACCCATTTTTTCATGGGTAATATGCCATATAGATGATTTGAAATCACCACGCGAAACATGTAAATATAATTTTGAACAACCACTGAAATATGGATTTGATTATAAGCTTTTGCACACAAAAATTGGGCGAAGACTACTGTCATTGCATGGGAGGGGAATAATATAATAGGGTGTAAGGTGTGCTTCTTTATAGATAATGTGAAATTCTTAGGATGAAAATAATCCTACATATCCCAAAAATAAAATTATTAGTCTATATGTGGTATGTACTTAATAATATGAGTTTTCATGTACTAGAGATCTTGAGGTATTTACAATCGAATAGGGATTTAAATTAGAATTTTACGTATCAAATAATTTTTTTGGGGTCCATGGACTATTAATGAGAACTTAAAATATCACATACATAGCATATAAATTAAATTTCTTCCATTTAACCTTCAATGTAGACAAGTATGGGGATTTGTGCAATGGGATGGGCTACCTTGTAAAGGTAATTTTGGAAAACAACTAAAACATGGATGTCATTATAACGTTTTGCATACCAAATATGGGTGAAGATCATTCTCATTGGTTGGGAAGGGATCTAAGGTCATAGGGTCTGCCGTATGCCTATTTATAGATAATTGGACATGCATAGAACCCAAATCCTACATGTACCAAACATAGGGTTGCTAGTGTATATGTCACATGTCATTGCCAAGTTTTTATGTAATAAGGGTCTTGAGATCTTAACAATGGTATAGAGACTCTAAATTAGGATGTGAGGAATTAAATAAATCTTTCAGAGTCCATGGACCATTAATGAGAACTTGAATTATCACATAGATAGTATAAATAATTTGTTTCCCTTTAAGCTTCAATCTATAAAATTATGAGGTTATGAGGTTTTACACACTAGGATGGGACTTTTATCCCTGATAATGGCATGGAGATGAAAAACATCGCTTTCCATAAATACATATTATTATAGGGATTATAGATTAGGCACAAAATGCTAAACCCCTAAATAGACTACATAGAGGGAATATGACATGGTTCACCTAGATTTAGTTTTTAGGGAGAACGTTGAAAAAAAACCCTAAAAGATTTTACTCCACATTCATTGATTACATACCTAGTAAACTTATTAGTGTAAACTAACATACATATTCAAATTAAACACCTATTCACATAGTACTAGCAAAATAACCAACATTAGTAAAAAAAATAATAAACTAATGCTTTATTGCTTAGACCTTATACATTACCTAACTAAAAACTTTTATAAATGAATTAAAAAATAAAATCTATCTTAACTATTTATTAAAATTAATTAAAAATAATAACATTAATTAATAAAAAATTATCTCAATACTTCGAAAGATTAAAACAAATATTAATCATAATAACATATTATATATTTATTTACTTTGGATTCGTCATAAATAAAATGACCCATATTATATTAATCAAATGAATACAACATTTCTAAATCTTTATCAATATGCGATTTTGTTAATATTTATAAATAATGTAAATACATTCATGTTATTTGAATTTTTATACATGTTATTTGAATTTTTATATGAACCATATATAAATTATGTAGAAGTTGTAAAATTTCTACACAAATTATATCTGAAAAATTTTGACAATATAAATAACTGTGGAAATTTTTACTGTTAAAATATACTCATTAAGTGATTGATTATATATGCTTTAATTCATATGAATTAAATGTAAATAAAAATATATTTTATTTAAAATGTATGTTTATCACTTAACTATTTTACCTCAATTTTATTTTAATTATTTATTTTATTTTTATGTAATTTTACATTACAACATCTCTTTCACACTGGGCTATAAAACTCTTACCTAATTTCTAAATATACTTACTTTTTAACATTTTATTTATATAAATAAACTTTGTTATATATATAATCTCTTATATATATATATATATATATATATATATATATATATATATGCTTTAATGCATATGAAATTATTTATTTTATTTTTATGTAATTTTATATTACAACATCTTTTTCATACTCGGTTATAAAACTCTTACCTAATTTCTAAATATATTTAATTTTTGTAAATTTAATAGTGTTTTAATCTTTAACATCTTATTTATATAAATAAACTACCTTATATATATATATATATATATATATATATAGAGATTATATAAGCTTTAATCCATATGAATTAAATGTAAATAAAGATATACTTTATCTCAAATATATGTTTATGAGTTAGCTATTTTACCTTAATTCTATTTTATTTATTTATTTTTATATAATTTTACATTACAACATCTCTTTCATACTGCTCTATAAAACTCTTACTTAATTTCTAAATATATTTACCTTTTGTAAATTTAATAATGTTTTTATCTTTAACATCTTATTTATATAATATCGTGGAGGAACAACGGGCGAAGCAGGGAGACGACACTGAGGCTTCGAAGAAGGTAGATGGCGATATGGAGGATTATAGGTACTTCGTTGTTGAGGAACGCCCATCGTCTCCCCAACGCACCTGATCGGCCACACAACCTACCACGTGTCTACTATTCTTAGGTTATGGGAATTATGCTTTCTGGTTTCTTTTACTGGGATTTCAGGAAAACTTGTTATTTGGTTATTTGGTAGATTTTTTGTTTTTCTCTAAAAAAACTGATTAAAAACTATGCGTAATCGTTGGTTTCCCCTGCGTGGGAAGCAAGATAACACTGACAATCATATTTTTGATTCGGACTCGTTTCCCATCATGGGCAGTCCAGACTCTGTTTTGTTGTTTTTTCCCCACACTCACGCATGGACATGCACAGGCTAAAGCCTCAGTGTACTATATTTTTTCAGTAATAGAATTTATCTTAGTTTAAAAAAACATGGATCACAAATGTCTAACTTCTATAAGTAAACTTTGTTATATATATATATAGACTTTATTGTTGTTATATATAGATATAGATATCTGGTTTTTATTTAAATTTAAATTTTTAATATAGTTTCTTGATCTCCAATATGAAATCTATAATGTGAAGAGTGGTTGGTAACATGGTTATAATATATAATTTTATTAAAACATATTTTAATATTTTTATTTACTTATTCATACTAAGAATAATACTCGATGCTATTTTGTTAGAGGGCACGCTTTAGGTGGCAGATTCAAATTCATGCCTTAGAAATACTTGTGTAAATATTATTGCCATAAGTGAGTGGATGAATACCATCCATCTAGACTTAAATCTAAAATAAAATGAGTATTTTTATTTTTGTTTTGAAAATTAAAAAAATAAAAATTGATTTTACTAGAAAAGGCAATTGGTTTGAAAAAAAAGCTATATTTAAATATTTAAATTAAATTTATCAGAAAAAACTTGCATTAATAACTTGCTAAGAGCTCGTCTTCCTCGGACGTAAGGAAACAGGTTAACGGCCCAAGACCCAGAGGCATCTGGCAGGAGTGAGAGCCTGCTCCCGATTACGGACCACCAGCAGGGTTATGCCAGGTGGCGTGGTTTTCCTATTTAACAGTGATGAGTCAACCCAGCATTTGCGGATAGCAGCCAGAGATGGCTGTCCTCACTGTTGGTTTGACACCTGAGTTGATAGGTTTTACCACCTTCGGAAAAAAAAACTTAACTTATTCCATCCATGGGGCATCCTTGAAAGGGGCATAGGACAAGATTTTCGGATCTTTAGCGGAGTTGAAGAAAAAAACAAAAAAAGAAATATTCCCATACACGTCAAATAAGTACGACTCTTTATGGCAGTAGTCTATGTTTCACTTTCATAAAGTTTTTTTTAACCATGATCAAAGATTACTCTGCAAGGCAAAAATGCCAAAATCGATCACCTAATTTTTGAAAACGTTTCGTTATATTTCCAAACAAAGGATTAGTCAAGCTGTTTAGCTCAGTTTTAAAATCCCCATTCAGGTTATCTACTGAAGAATGCCTTTTCATGGCAATTTATGTTTCAGATTGTGAGGTTTATACACTTGTCAATGATTACTTTACATGACGAAAATAACTAAGATTTACTGCTCACGTTGAATAAATTTCCTTCCAACTATACCATGATCAACAGATTCCAAGCCATCCGTTAAAATATTCGAACCCATCCCAAAAGTCCATCCGGTAAAATCTGCTTGTAGCACGAACTTTAAATTGTACCGAATGGTTTTTTTTGTTTTTTGTTCGGCCATCACATACTATTGCTACTGCACGCAGATCAATCGACAAGCATGTACAGAGAAGAGATGCATTAATTCCATATTTGCAATATATCAAAGTAATGACAGGCACCATTCAACCATGTCAGTCGTAATTTAAATGATATATAATAATTGTTGGACCGCTGTGGCTGCAATATTAATGTGTCTGACACGTTCAGTTTTGCTAATAGCTCATGAAATTTTAACTAACACTGCAGCTGAGAGTAAATGAAAATGAAGAATACAATATCATATTATGGAATTAGCAACGAAAATTTCAATTACATAAATGTATATTTGTTACACAGGATTAAGAAATCCATAGAATATATTGTTTTCTAGAGCCATAGAATATAGTGATCTGAGGAGAAATGTGGAACCACGAAATTCTATTTCGGAGCATATAAGAAACCTTAGCTTTAGGAGTGTAGCACGTCCGAGAGAAGCTTATACCGTCGACGGCATCCGCCTTTGTTGGGGCTTGTCAGGGCAGATGTACGGGGCACTTTAATGTAGGGTTTAGCGGTTACCTTGCAGTGTTGTAAGAGACCGGATAGCTGTTTTTTCTTGCTTCCTCCAAATTGGCTTTTCTTGCTCCCTCCAAACTTGATGTCGAGTTTAAGACTACTAGGCTTAGCATTAGCCTTTCTGGGTTTGTTCATGGTGACTGATGCAGGCTGCTCCATGGCACTTGTGTATGCCGACCTGGGCACAAGGTCACTGTCAGGTACCTTCTTGGCGTTCTTACTTCCCATTTCCTGCAATTCAACTTTCTTCTTTTGGCTCTGAATTTTCTCTTTTGCTTGGAAATGGAGACACCACTCACATACATTTGCGCCGTCTAAATCTAATCGATCAGAAAACAGCCTGCTGCAATATCTGCAAGAGTGGTCACACAGTTCACATATCAGAATTAAAATAACTATTTTACAGAATATCAGAGAGAATGACTGTATTCGATGAAATCACTAGGAGACAGAGTTTCACAGGTGTTGAAATCGGTGGTGGCATCTGTGGCATTTGAACAAGAGTTCCTGAAATCCAACGTCGCCACACATACAGCACTCGCTTTCTTTGTCTTTCGTCGTGTTTCCAGGCGTATCTCGGATATTCTTCCCTTCTTGTTCCAGGGCCGTGAATGAAGCCTCACCCATTTTACCGTATTTGATTTTCAAACCACAGGCATTTGATGGACCTTCTAGCTAAAATGGCCGGAGATTCGAACAAAGCTGGGCGTATTCCTACGGGAAGGGCATGGGGATCCATTTTCCCAAAGCATCGGTCAAATTTCAAAGTTCAAACGCTATGTGTAACTCTGTAACTTAGCGGTTCCAGATCCCAGAGAACGATAGCCACCTGCTTTGTTCCGAGCAGGAAAGAATCGTGGCGGGCGTTCTTGTGATATAACGTGTCGTGAGAAACAGACACAACATCCGTTTCAGAAAAGGAAAACGCGCACACCGGCAATATCTTCCAGAGAGGAGTAAAAGGTGCACAGCCCACACACACCCTCCGTTTCGTAAAAGAAAAATGAACAGAGCCGGCAATATTTTGCAGAGAGGAAAAGTGGGCACAGGTATTCCCAGGACTAACATCCGTTTCATAAAATAAAAATGAGCAGAGCCGGCCATACTTTTCAGAGAGGAGAAGTGGGCACAGTTATTCCCAAGGCTAATATGTCGCATGATAATAAAAATAAGGACCATATAATAGCTAGTCTAGGCTTAATTTAAAGTTTATGATAATAAAAATAAGGACTTTATAATAGGCTTAATTTAAATATAGCTAAACTTTAAATTAGAGTAGAAAAACAATAAAAATATAAATAATTTATAATTTATAATTTACAATTAGATTAATTTTAAATTGTAATTAAATATATTATTAAATTTTGTAAATTAGTATTATTTGTATGGTAACACAGAAATAATTATTAATAATTTATATTTGGTTTTTTATATTTTGTGGATATAGTTTTATGAAAATCTTATTATTGGATCTTAGTTATAGAAGTCTCATTATAAATTTCGATTACCCTTGGTCTATGAATATGAGAAATTTTATATTTATTTCTATTATAAACATTTTATTATTTTGAATATCATTCATTCATTAATAGTGTAAACTCTATCATATATGGTTAAGTTCTCACAAAAGCCTAAGTAACCTCTACCCCTAAAAAATATAGTGTAAAAATAAAAATATATCTCTCATATAACATTAATAAATCTATTTAAATTATATATGTGATTTTAAATAATCATTTTAAATTATATATATAATTTTAAATAATATATACTTTTATTAGATTATATTAATCATTAGTCATTTTTATAAATAGGAATATAAAATGCTTATATTTATTAGCAATAATTGTATCACCTTCCCAAAACAAATTGTATCATAAATGCTCGCATCTATGTACTTTTAGTTAATTAATACAGGTAATGGGCACATTAATAGAGGAAAAGGGCAATAACATGTTCAATTTCATAGGCAATCAAATTGAACATAAATAAATTAAATTATTTTTAAAAAATCATCAAATTGTATCATAAATGCTCACACCTTGATGTGATCTATGTATTTCTAGTTAATTAATAGAGGTAATGGACACATTAATAGAGGCAAAGGGAAATAACATGTTCAATTTCACACCCAATCAAATTGAATATAAATAAATTAAATTATTTTTAAAAATTCATATATTTCGAAGTGTAATGTTATACTATAGAATTTTTTTGCAAATTGGTTTTGGTCAAACCCAACCTAGCATTCATTTAACCAAAAACCATTCCAATATCTACTCAATGATAACGATAAGTTCTATATAGTAATTCAAATGTATTTAAATTAAAATAAAAATTGGGTTCTATATAGTAGTTCAAATATATTTAAATTAAAATAAAAATTTGTAAAAACTCATTGCTTCCGGTGATGCTCGCCATCACTTTCATCACTTTCGAGGCTTGCACTCAATAATATCCCAGACTTCCCGATAGGTCACCCATCCCAGATCACCTATGGCTCAATAATGTGAAGTTTTCCCCACAATCAAGACCACTTAACTTGCTACCCCATTTGCAAAACCTTAGCAAATATTGTGCCTCATGAACCATTCAAGTAGAGTTCCCTTTCCTCTTTTATATTTAAGTATTGGGGGTTTTAGCAATGCATTATATTAGATATCATTTTTGGGATTCAACTGCGTTAAGTAAACATCACTCGATGCAATGAGTGAGCATCACCTGATGCAATGAATGCTAAGTGGACTATTCAGAAATAATGAGGAATTAGTGAGTTATGACTACCTCTCATGGAAATGGTCATGGATGAATGACTTACTTAACGCAATTGAATCCCAAAAAATGATATCTAATAGCTAATTACTCTTGGCTGCAGAATAATCTAAAATTTGAGTGTGGTTGCATATCAAGTTATTTTAGGTGAGTAGCTAGTTTGAAACATATAAATATCCCTCATCAAAGTTTCTTGTAATCAATTTGGGTTTTGTGTGATTTGCAACTCGTGTTTTTCGTGGTTGAGATTTTTGTTTTGGCTTCTTTGCCTTTTCAACAAATTGGTATCAGATGTCAAGGAAAGATCACAATATCCATGATGCAGCGAGTAAGAAGAGAACCGATGAAAAAAGGCCGTCAATTTTTTTTTTTTAATTTCATTACAAATTTGTCAAACTATTAAGAGCAAAGTGAAATCCACACTTTGTTAGTGCAAAAATTTTGCAGATATTGATTAACTTCATTCTGCCAAAAATCGAGTTAATTGCACAGATGATTAAGTGCACAGCTGGATTGTGTCGAGGGTGCACGCATCTTAATAAGCAAACGAAACCTTCAAAATTTTGTAAGCCAATATGAAAGTCAAAGTCCTTTTTTTAAAAGGTTTAACCAGTTACAAAAATGAGTTGTATACGTCATCTTTCCTACGAGAAATATTTTGAGTTGTACGATGTATTTGACGGTGATTACAAAATTTTCCATGAAAAACTTGACCTGTCTTATGCCCCTGTAACCCATCATTTTGACGTTTAATTTGAAGTGTAAACCATCAAAAACTATGATACCTCTATCATACCTAAAATTACAAGCGCCTGGGTGGATGGAGCGGTGGACCCGTACACAAAAGAGTTCGACTTCGATCTTAAATTTATTTAAATGCTCCTAGTCGTCACTGCCTAGTGCCTACCATTCCTTCCTTCTGACGGTTGGGAGTAACTCCTCCTTGCACTGAGCTACCATCCATGATTCGACCATTATTCATATGAATGATGTTATTTATGACAAAATTTAATCTGGAGCTACCATGGTCCATCACAGTATCTAGCCTTCAAATTATAATGCGTAACATCAGGTCAATCACTGACTCAAAAATGCAGTGACTAGGAAATTGCCAAAACTTCACTTTCACCATTCAATTTACAACATTAGTTCCTTTAATCCACCTATCAAAAAATAATTTAGTAGTAAAAAAATTGAATTATATATCATTGTTTCAGTTTCTTCAACGAAACAAGAATTTCAAAAATCAACCATATCTCGTTGTTATTTTGTTTTCAATCAATTGGCGTATTATCTTCTACGACGTTAAAGCCTCCAGCGCTTTGCTGGTCGCGAGGTAAAAATGGAGTCTATGCTCGATCTCTATGTGTGCTTAAAGAGAAGAAAACATATGGTAGTCAACTCCATAAGACTCCGACATTATATAAAGATTTGGGAATGTTGTCTCTGAAGTTGCAGAAATAAAAGGTTTGGACAAAGAGACTTATAACGGGTGAGAAACCTACCCTTACTCTTATATTTTTTGGATTGAAGATATATGGCATTTATGTAGGCATTTCTACTTAGTGAAAGAGGCTACCTATCGCCATTTATGATAGGATGTAAGTTTATTTTAAATGGAGTGAAAGTGGTGAAGATCAATTTCATATGCATGGTAGCATTTCTGAAATGTGTTCAATAAAACTCTTTTTCTCTTGGGAGAATAATCGAGAATAAAAAAATATTCTGAAATAGTGGAAGTTAGCATAGAGCAACAAGGAGTAAGATTAATAGATTTGTCATAGTTAAAAACAACTGTTGATACACTATCGAAAGCAAAGTTGGATAGTGATAACTTGAAAAACCAAAAATCATAATTTCTGGCTTCAATCCAATAAATGTTTGTGTGGTTTTTACTATGGTGTTTTGTTCAAAGACATCGAACTAATTTCAGCAAGTGTTTACCCTGGACTAAAGGCTGATTTATGTTGTAATGTTGGTGTTTCACTTGTTAAAATTCTGGTTTTTCCTCTTAACATTGGATCTCGGATCTAGAAAGTTTTAAGGAAAGAGAAATTATTATCCTTATAATCATTTGCATTACTAAAAGGTTACCTCTATAAGTGTGTAGTGAAAATTTTGTATAATACAAATATAAAATATAAAAGAGATACTTAGTTGCCTGAATAATGTTTAGATAAATGGTTATTTAAATAAAAGTTAAGTTAAATTTGTTGTGTATTATATTTATTATAAAAGGGAGAAAATAAAATAAATTCTAGCTTTCTTTAATGCCTCATTTCTAGGTATGGATGGGGCTTTGGTTACTAAATAATTATTGACATAAAATATATTTATTGTTTTTGTTATTTATTTAGTGCTATGTGATTTTATAAAAAAGGTTAATGTTGATTTTTTCTTCTTTCATCAAGTAGGTTATTTTTTTGAGTTTTTCTTGCTTTTGGGAAATTCTTTTTTTGGTTAATTTTGGCTTAAATTAGACAAGGATATCTTGAAATTGTAATTTCCAAATGTAAAATCTAAAAAATATTGAGTGTAGTGGGATTCTTTAGATAATTTTCAACTGTAAAATCTAAAAGATATTGAGTGTTCTGGGATGTTAGATAATTTTTAACTACAAAATCTAAAAAATCTTGAATGTCGTGGGATGCTTTAGACCACAGTGTTTAGCTTAAGACTGGTTTTAATTTTATTTGGAAGGGCATATATTCATCTAACTCTTTAAAAATGAATGGTTATAAAAAAATGTAGCGATATTGACAAGTGTATATTAAATAAACGCTTAATTAAAAAATATCAAAACGAAAATGATAAGAGAGGTCGACGCTTTCAAATTTTCCTAAAACGTAAAATGAACGGCACGAAAAATGCGAAAAAGACATCAAATTTTCATTTGATGGGCAGAGAGGATTTGAAATTCCAGACCTGCCTAGGAGGTTCAAAATGTTATTACAAAGGTTTTTTTTTATAGATTTTTTATATATAAAGTTTCTTTTAAGGATTTTTTTATATAAAAAAAATAATCATAGGATTTTTGAAAAAGGGATTTATTATAATAAAGAATTTTTTAAAGAGTTTTTTATAATGAATTTTTTATAAAATTATTAGAAAGGTTTTACAAATATTTTAAAAGCAGATTTTTGAAGAAGATGGCATTTCTAGGCTCATGATGTTTGAGGTTATTTCTAGTTTAGGTTTTCAGAACCTAAGGATGAAGTAGAAGAACGAGCTCTCACTGATGCATAGAAGGATCTATGGAACGAAGACAAAAAGAAGAATGCATAAAAATTTGCAGCTTATCCAAGAAAGAGTGGACCGAAAAGTGTTCCTGTAATCTATTATCACATCTTCAGCAAAGGAAACATGGGAGACCTTGGCTAAAAGCTATAAAGGCATGGAAAAAGTCAATGTTTTTAATTTGCAGAATACTAAGAGAGATTTTTAAAGTCTACAGATGAAGGAGAGAGAGGACATCAATTATTTCATGAATCGAGTCATGACTATCATAAATCAGTCAAAAATTTATGGTGAGGAATTTAAAGATCAAACAGTGGTTGAGAAGGTCCTCAGATCTTTGTCTACCAAATTTTATGTTGTGGTAGCAACCATAGAAGAAGTCAAGGATTTGACATCTGATTTGAAGGAAAATTAGCATCCACCCATGGTATTCATCGACCCATGGTATTTATCCACTCATGGAATATACCTATGGTATTGTAAGTGACATCCACTCATGGTATTCATTTACCCATGGTATTGTAAGTGAGATCCACCCATGGTATTCAATCACCCATGGTATAACCACCCATGGAATTTAACTATGCTATTATAACTAAAAAAAATACTTTAAGTAGCAAGTCACATTTTGTAAAAAGACAAATTGTCCACCATAATGTAGCTTTTACAGTTTTCCCGATTTTAATAAAAAAATTCTTGGTGGTTTTGTTTGTTGTGTGTTCTCCTCCTTTTCTTCTCGTATTTCAATTTTTCATATCTTGGGGGAACCCTTCCCCCCCCCAAGGTCTATTTCAATTTTTTAGATCTTCAGGACCTGCCCTAAAAATCTGGATTAGTGGTATCAAATTCAGGTTACGAATCCATGGAAATGAGTGTTTGACACATATTTCAGTTTAAAATTTTTGCAGCAATCTTCAAAAAACTTCATACACATTCCACGCCATCCACAAAGAACTTTCTTGGGCAAAGTGGGAAGATTGTTTTTTTTTTTCATTTTTTGGCAGAAGTTTTCTGGGTGGAGAGTTTTCAGATCATATATGAAAATTTTGGTGTAAATTTTATAAAAACAAATAATATTTCTAGATTTCTTATGAAAGAATACCCAAATTCAAAAGACAAATCGGCCAAATCAGAGTTTGGATGAGGGAGATATCGTTCACTTTAAATGAGTTATGTTGCAGAAAATTTTCTGACGACAATTCGTAAATGGAGGCTCTCCTATCCTTTTTTGCATTTTTTGTGCAGAATTTTAGAAAAATGATTGTAGGTACGAGCTCCTATTGAAAAACACCCAATTTCAAAAAGAAAATTGGTTGAATTGGAGTTTGGATGAGGGATATATTGTTGATTTAAAATGAGATATTTTTTCAGAACTTTTGTGATGGTGGGAGAGTTGCAGGACAAATCTGAGTTTCCAGAGTGTCTAGATAGGGATTTCAATGACATGGGAAGTTGCAAAATGGTCATTATTTTTCCAAAAATAGGTTATAAGAAATATTATGAGTAATATTGACTAAGTTATGCTTATTTTAAATAAGTTTTTATATCTAGAGAAACATTCAGAGCAAGTTCCCCTCCCACCATGCTTTAGTGGGCACTTTCATTGCATTAATTAGATTCAACATAGAATCATCCGTCTTGGGTTCTTTGGAGATGTGTCCTCCCACCCCAACCTATGTAGGTACTGACTGCTTCATCAATAGCTAGCGTCATGGTTATGGGTCAACTGCACAAAATCCTTGTCATCAAAGTCCATTTGCTAGGCTACACACTGTTACTGACATAGTTGGTCACAAGCACTACAAGGTATCTCTATCCTCGGATCTTGGTTTTTCATGGTTATGGGTCATCCAAAAACCCACACTTCATCAAAGTCCATTTGCTACGTCGTACACTATCAATATCACAATGGTCACAAGCATTACAAGGTATCTCTATCCTCGGATCTTTGTTCATCATGGTTATGGGTTAACCACACAAAACTCTTCTCTTCATTGGCTCTTCATATTCAACCAAGCATTCGTAGGAGGAAACTTCACACAATGGGGACGATTTCTTCTTAGGGAGGGAGGAATGATTTGAATGGAATTGGCATCCACTCATGGTATTCATTGATCAATGGTATTTATCCACTCATGGAATATACCCATGGTATTATAAGTGCCATCCACCCATGGTATTCATTCACCCATGGTATTGTAAGTGAGATCCACCCATGGTGTTCAATCATCCATGGTATTGGTATACCCACCCATGGAACTTAACTGTGGTATTGTAACTAAAAAAAAGACTATAAGTAATAAGTCGCATTTTGTAAAAGGACAGATTGTCCACCACAATGTAGCTTTTATAGTTATTCCCTATTTTAATAAAAAAACATTGGTGGTTTTTTTTATTGTGTGTTCTCCTCTTTTTCGTCTAACATTTCATTTTTTCATATCTTGGGGGCATCCCCCCTATGATCGATTTCAATTTTTTAGACCTTGTGGGCCTCTCCTAAAGATCTGGATCAACATCCGTGATAGTTGATGAGTTGATGGGATCACTTCTATCACTTGAGGCAAGGATAGACATAAATAAGGATTCCACTTTAGAAACCGTTTTCAAAATTCAAGTTTCTATTTCAAGAGACAGAGGTTGAGGCAAAAGTAGATGAAGAGGTAGAGGATGAGGCGAAAGACATGGTGGTCAGAGAGATGAACGAGAAGAGCATGAACATGAAAGTGGAAGCAGCTGTAGAAGCTTCACCAATAATCAAATAGTTCACAAATCAAAGGTGAGATGTTATTATTGCAATACATTTGGTCATTATTACTGTGATTGCAGAAAGAGGATAGTTGATCAAGGAACCCAGAGAGCTAATTTCACTACAGAGAGTACTAAATCCATATTTCTAGATTTCCATACTATGCATGAAACTTTTGATAATGTGTGACTATTAGATAGTGGTTGCAGTAACCACATAACAGGCAACAAGAATTTGGTTCCAAATTTGGCTCAATTTGTCAAGACAGAGGCAAAGTTAGGGACTGAAAAGACTATGGATGTAGATGACAAACGAGTGGTCAAGATTTGGACCAAGAGGGGGGAACCAAATACAATCTCATAGGTATACTATGTTCCTGGTCTCAAACATAATTGCATAAGTGTTGTTCAATTGACACACAATGGGTCAAAAGTTATCTTTCAATGACAATATTATATTATATATGACAAACCCCGAAGCATGCAGTTGATAACAAAGTTGCAGATGATGAGGAACAACCTCTTTCCTGTAATTATGAATTACAGTGATCGGGTAATTTCTTTTACATTTGCATGTTCTAATGATTATTGGTTATGGCACTTTAAATTTGGATACTTGCACTTTTCTAGTTTAAGATTGTTGCAACATAAACAGATGGTGAGAGGACTACCTCCCCTCAAAGAACCTACTAGAACTTGTGAGTGTTTCATCTTGGGAAAGCAACACCATTAAATTTTTCCAAAGGGAGTTGCATACAAAGCAAAGCAACCTCTTGAGCTAGTGCATACAAACCTGCATGGACCTATGAGGACACAATCAATAGGTGGAATTTGTTACTTCCTCACTTTCATTTATGACTATAACAGAAAGAGTTTGGTTTACTTCTTGAAGCATAAGATTGAAACTTTTGCAATGTTCGAGTAATTCAAAGCCTTAGCAGATAACCAAAGTGATTGACAGATCAAGGTATTGAGGACAGATCATGGTGGAGAATATGATTCAAAGGCATTCCATGATTACTCCAAACAACATGGGATTATAATACAATTTATAACCAGGTACACACCAGAGTAGAATTGTGTAGCAGAGAGAAAGGACATAACCATTATGAACGTGACAAGAAGAATGTTGAAAGGAATAAACTTGTCTAAAGAGTATTGGGTAGAATTAGTTGCATGTGTTGTTTATGTGATAAACATATCCCCTACAAGGAGTGTGACGAATAGAGTACCAGAAGAAGCATGGTCAAGTATTTATTGCAACATATCTCATCTCAAACTGTTTCAATGTGTAGCTTATGCACATGGGTGTAAGGAGAGAAGAGGAAAATTAGACGATAAAGGTGAAATATGCATATTTACTGATTATAGTGAGCAATCAAAAGCTTACAAATTGTATAATCCTCTAACCAAGAAGACCATAATTAGCAGAGATGTTTTGTTTAAGGAATGAGAGTCATGGAATGGTAGTATAGACAAAACAGTTTATGCACAAGTGTCAGTGATGGAAGAAGATGATGTAGCAGAAAAGGAGCGGCAAGAATCACAGGTGAAGACACCAAACAAAGACACATCAACAAAAACTCCAAGATTTTCTGAGCAGCATGGATCTTCAAGCAGATCAACAGATTGAGATTCTCCCAACAATCAGTCAAGTGTTGAATCAAGTAATGGTAAGGGAGAGATGAGAAGTCTAAAATATATTTATGATGATTTGGATGTTAGTTGAAATTTTGCATTATTGTCATTCTAACCTTTTTCGTTTGAAGAAGCTATGAGAGATGAAAATTAGGTGCAAGCCATGGATGAAAAAATTGAAGCTATTGAAAAGAATAATACATGGGATTTGATTTATTTTCCAAAGGACGAAAATCTCATTGGTGTGAAATGGGTGTACAAGACAAAGTTGAAAGAGAAAAGTGAAATTGACAGATTTAAAGCAAGAATTATAGAAAAAGGATTCTTGCAGAAACTGGGAATAGAATTTGGAGAAATGTTTGCTCTAGTTGCTAGATTGGATACTGTAAGAGCAGTTGTAGCCACAATAGCTTAGAACAAGCGTAAATTATATCATATGGATGTGAAATCAGCCTTCTTGAATGGAATTATAGAAAAAAAAAAAATTGTGTGCAACAACCTTTAGGTTATGAATTTGAAGGTCAATAAGATAAGATTTACAAGGTGAAGAAAGCGCTCTGTGGACTCAAGCAAGCACCTAGAGCTTGGTATAGTAGAATTGACAGCTATGTTAGAAAATTATATATATTACGGAGAAATGGAAAACATAAAATATATTGCAGAAAGATAAACACAGAAAACACATAAAACAAGATAGATAGAGATATACGTGGTTCATCCAATTCGGGTTACGTCCACGAAGAAACAACAGTCCTTCGTTTTATATTATCCAGCAAAATGAAGAGATACAACCTACAACATATCCATTGTAATTCCCTCTTCGTTCTCACACAATCTCCTCTATCTTTCTCGCTCAGAATACAAATCTACATAGGCACAATACAATTCCATCATATAGAGCGAGGGGTTGCCTTCTAGGGAAAAAACCCTAAATTAAATGTAACTTCTACCATCCGATCTCCACCTCATGAACAACCCAGATTGACTATGAAATTACAAAATTTCACAAGGAAATTTTACATCTATTTTTAGCTTCGGGGGCGCTACCCCCGATCCCCCACCAGAGGGGGGCTCCGAAGGATTGCAAACAACCCCCCCAGACCCCCCTTGCAGCGTACATTTTACGGGCGGTGTTGCCGCCACATTATGAACTGGGGTCCAATGTGGCGATACCTCTAAATAAAGAAGATAATCAAGCCCGACACCCAACAAGCTACATGATCAAAAATGTATTTTTCAGAAGCAACATTGAGCCTACCTTTTACACAAAGGTAAATGAGCATGGACAAATTTTGATTGTTTTCTTATATGTTGATGACATGATTTATACAAATTAAATTTGAATTAGATGAATTTAAAGTAGCCATGATGAAAGAATTTGAAATATTTTATTGGCATAGAAGTTGAGAAATATGAAAAAGGAATTTTTATTCGTCAAAATAAATATGTTAGAGATTTGCTGAAAATATTCAAGATGGAAAATTGCAAACCTATCACTACACCAATTGCAACAAGTACAAATTTAAGCAAAGATGATGAAGGATCATATGTCAATCCAACTTAATTAAAAAGCTTGGTTGGTAGCCTCATGTATCTCATAGCTACAAGACCATATATTATCCAAGGAGTGAGTTTGATTTCTAGATTTATGGAGACTCCAAAAGACACACATTGGAGAGCAAGAACACTAGTAGAAAATGGTGAAATCAGTGACTAAGAGACTAAAAAAGTTAGTCACCACAACATTTTCAAGTGAAATACTACCAAAAATTAGAGATATTAAGACACCCAACTAAAAACGAGTAACACAAATGACTAATTTAGTCTCGAGTTAAAATATATGACAACCAAAATGAATTTTAAGGAGCGAGGGCATCGACTAGTCGTGGGTGTTACTAATTTCCTGTGCCAAGCCCACTCACCCTTTTTTTTTCGAGCCTTCATGAGAGGAACTAGCTAGCGAGAGCCTGGAGCAACCTCTGGCCAGCAGGAGAAAGCCCGGAGGCAAAGAGACACAACCATCCTTGAGACTGAGTGAAGGTCTAGATCCATGGCTCCAGGAGGGGGTTACGAAAAGGAAACTACCTTGCCACCAGAGCTAGCTGCATTCTGGGATCTGGTTGCAGCTTGCAATAAAAGGCTAGCATCCGAAAATAAACAGAAGTTCGTGAAAAAAATGGCAACTATCCCCACAGTTGCTCTGCCTACTAAAGAGCCTTGCAAAGTGACACTAAACCTAGTAGAAAGAGGACTTATCATCTAGTTCACAGGCGTATGACCCTCGCCAGAAGTGGTCGAAGCCTGGGTTCAAAGGAACTGGCATCCATTGGTCAAAGAAGGAATAAAAACCCATTTCGTCAATAAAGGCTTCTTTGTATTTATATTTGAAGCACCAGAAGATAGAAACCTAATATTCAGAAATGGCCCATACTTCATGGGGCCTCAGGGACTATATATGAACCAATGGACTCTAGACTTCGACCGGACCTAGGATGTGCCCTCGATCATTGCGATCTAGGTGATATTGCCCCACCTTCCTCTCCACTATTGGAACCCTAAGTCCTTGGAAACCATAGGCAACAAGCTAGGTAAATACATTGACCGAGAAGAAAGAAGAGACTAGTATTCATGTGCTCGAATTTGTGTAGAAGTAGACCTGGAGGAAGGTCTCCCTAAAGCCATTAAACTCATGGTGGCTAATTGGTCACACATACAAGTGCTAGATTATGAGCAACTACCATTTAAATGCAGACACTGCCATGGCTATCGGCACTTTGTCAAGCATTTTAGAAATAAATCAGAGGATGTAGTTGAGAAAGAGAAGGGAGATCAATGGACTTAGGTCCAGAAACCAGGACCATCTAAGAAAAGCAACAGGAACAAAGGGAAAGCCGCCTCCACTGGGAGGGTTGTTCCTCCAGAACCCCAAGCAGAAGGAAGTTCCGTCCCTCCAATACCAAAAATATCAACCAATTCGTTTGATATTCTCAGCACACCAGAAGAACCCCAAGATCCAGCAAATAAAGAGAATGAACAACAAGAAAACAACATGGAAGAAAAAAAAAGGCAATAGAAACTAGTCCAAACCCCAAAAGGTGTCTCTAGTTCCCCAACCTATGCATATATGACAAGAAAGAAGATCCCTGACACATCAGGATCCTTAGAATATGAAACAACGGAGAGGCCCTTGAGAAGAGTGGGGAGGAAATCTCACAGAGAGGCCAAAGAAGAAGAACTAGAGAGACAAAAAATGCAAGGCAGTTAGGCCACTATAGAGATGACTATCGACAGAAATACTAGAATGAGACCTCCCAAGGGAGGAGCTGCCTCAACCCCGACCAGTAAATAATGCGATTAGTCTCTTGGAATTGTAGAGGACTAGGGAACCCACCAGAAGCAGAAGCAATCAAGAGCCTATTGAAGTCAAAACTTCCCGAGATCCTTATGCTCCAATATATTAAAATATAAGGAGAATCCCTTCTGGAACTCAGCAAAGCAAAATGGAAAAGAAAAGTGGGAAAAGTGGTAAGTGCTATAGGTACATGTGACAGGTTAGCCACTCTCTTGGAGGCTGACAAATTCCTACTTGAGAGCTTCTTTAAAACGTAGCACTCGATTAACAGTGAACTCTTACACCTTACAAGTAAGATAAACATTGCTCTCTTTAATCTCTATGTTCTAGTACTCTATGTAGAAAATGAACAATGCTGGCGAACCATGACTGATTTTTTTGAAGCTTACTCCCTCAATAATATAATTATTGATGGACACTAAAATCTAATCCTAGATCCAAAGGAAAAAAGAGGAGGAACCAGTAGCAAGGACCGCTTCCTCCCCTTAGTGGAAAACTTGATTCAACAATGGGACTTAATGGACTTCAAGCCAAAAAAATGGTTATAAACCTAGAAAAACAACAGAATAGGGGAGGAGCATATCTTAGCCAGGCTGGATAGATTCCTTATTTAGAGTTCTTTCCTCTTCGAGAAGATGATCATTTCCACAAAAATCCTGCCAAAGTGGAACTTAGACCATAAGCCCATCCTCCTTTTGATGGAAGAAGAAGAAAACCTTGGGCCAATCCCCTTCCGGTTCAACTCACTATGGGCAAACAGGGAAGGGTTTTTGGACACAGTGAACAAGGCCCGATCCAATCCTATTCAAGGATCATCTAGCTATGTTTGGGAGCAAAAGATAAAAGTCACCAAAACAACCCTGAAGCAATGGATAAACAACCCCACAGTCTCCCCCACTACCCAAATAAAACAGAGCACCAAGCAGCTATTGGATCTTCCAATGGGCCTAGAGACACAAGACATAACTAGAGCAGATATCCACATGGAGAAAGGACACCAAATTAGCACCCTCCAGACATTTAGAGAAGAGGAAGAATACTTGAGGCTCAAGTTGTGCAATCTCTGGCTTGAGTCTAGAGACAAGAATACAACCTTCTTCCACAAGAAAATTCGTACCCACCTCTCTAGAAACCACATTGCTGAAATCACCTCACCAGACGGGACTGTTCTTAAAGGCACATCTCTGATAAAAGAGGCAGAAACCTCTCATCTTCAGCTGATGTTCAAAGAAGAAGGCGTGGAGGATAATTAGGAAGAGCATGACTTCCTCAAGCATGTTCCAAGGATGGTTAACGAGGAGGACAAGGCAAATCTCCTGAAGCCATTCAATGAAGAAGAAATTAGGAATGTCGTATGGAAGATGGAACCAGACAAAGCCTTAGGACCAGATGGATTCTCAATAAACTTTTATAGACTCTGTTGGGATATCATCAAGGATGATTTGCACCAAATGATCAAAGGATTCCTTCGGAAAGCCAAAGTCGGAGGAAGCAAAAATTAAACCTTCCTAGCCCTAATTCCCAAAGAAGCCAACCCAGAGACTTTTGATAGATTCAGACCAATCTCGATTTACAACATGTCTTACAAAATTCTCACCAAGCCGCTAGCCAATAGAATAAAACCTCTGCTGGACAAACTCATTTCTCCCAATCAAGGAGGGTTTTTCAAAGGAAGGCATATCTTGGACAATGTGATCCTGGTGCAGGAAATCATCCATTCCAACCACCACCACAAAGAGAAAGGTGTGCTCATCAAAGTAGACATGGCGAATGCCTTCGATAGAGTAAGACATTCCTTTCTTCTCCATGTTATTTCTGCCTTTGGTTTAAGTTTTGAATTTGTTAAATTGATTAAATCATGCATTGGAGAACCTTGGATAGCCCCTATAGTAAATGGTATACCTGAAAACTACTTCAAAGCTACAAGGGGAATCAGGCAAAGGCTTCCCTCTATCCCACTTCTTGTATATTCTGATGGCAGACTCTCTAAGTCGAAAGCTCTCTTATGAGAAACTCAACGGGACTCTTCCTAGCATCAGGGTGATACCAGGAACAACCCCAATCAATCATGCCTTGTTTGCAGATGACTCTATCCTATTGGGAGGAGCCTCTATTAAAATTTCAAGAGCCTTTAGAAAAGTAATCCAAAGCTTCTGCAGAGTCTCTGAAAATATGTTGAATAATAGAAAAAGTGTAGTGTACGGTTGGGTTGCAAACCAACAATCTATTCTTAGGATTTCCCAAGCCCTAGGATTCATCGGATATGTATCTTGGGATAAATTCAAGTATCTTGGCCTGCCTTTAGCCTTTGGCACTACTAAGGCCCCTCACTGGATGGAAATTATCAGCAAAATCATGGTAAAAATGACTTCTTAGGGAGGACAGTGGCTCACCACAGCAGGGAAGCTTACTCTCGTCAAGTCAATTCTCTCATCCCTTTCTATCTATCAGGCATCCTTCCTCTTTGCTCCAAAAACAATCACCGATCAGTTAGCAAAGATGATTAGAAATTTTCTATGCCAAGGAGGAAAGAGGAACCAAAAAAAATTCCATATAGTAAGCTGGGACATAGTGAAAATGCCAATACCTAAAGGTGGTCTTCAAGTTAGAGATTGTGTGTGGGCTAATATGGAAATGGGAGGGAAGATCCTTCAGAAAATCTTCTCAAACCAAAGACAATCTGAAAGTCAAGTTCTAATTAAAAAATATATGCACAGACTCTTGATAAAGAATGTGGATGAAGGAGCTTCTCACAAAGGAACCACGTTGTGGAAGTTATGTAGCCAAGGCTGGAATTTCTTGAAAAAGAACTTTACAGAATATCAGGAAATGGAAAAATAATTATACTATGGGAGGAAAAGATCATGGGTCTCCATCCCCTAAGCCTGACACTAGATATAGCTGACTTGCATAACTAGCTCTCCCAAAAAGGTATTCACAAACTTGGTGACATTTGTAGATGGGACTCACAAGGGAATTGGAGTAACTGGGACCTTCATCGCCATCCTGAATGGATGCTCCCCCAACTTCACCAATTATTAGATAAACTCACGAGACTAGCTCCTGTGCACCTGCATTCGAGGGACAAGTGGGGCTAGGGGAAGACCGAAACTTACTCACCATGGCTCGGCTTTGCAACTCTCTAAGAATAACAACATCAGACCCATACTACAAAGCTCAAGAACCATATATGGAACCCATTTGGACTCCCAAAAATCAGCTTCTTCAGCCGGACCCTCATGCACAAAAGGATCCTCATAGGGGAAAACTTAGAGAAAAGAGGAATCGTAGGTCCTCATATATGTGCTCTTTGCTACAAGGACTAGGAAACGATCGATCATTTGTTCATTGACTGCCCCTTTTCTCATGAGGTCTGGTTGCAAGTAATCATGGAGCTCAATGCCCAAATCCCTCAGTGGTCTTCAGTGGTTAATCTTTTCGCAACTTGGAAAGATTGATATCCACACCCTTTGAACAACAACTCAACTTGGACTAAAATCTGGAATGAAATCCCAAAATATATCTGTTGGGGAATCTGGTTGGCTAGGAATGAAGCAATCTTCAACAACAGACTTCAATCCATCATCACAGTAACTACCAAGGCCAAAGCCTTACCGCTGGAAACTACTGAAAATAGACCTCATAAGCCAGAAAAATCCCTACTCCCTGAAGAGCTCAGTTGGCTAGGTGAGTCCCTGAGACAGGCAAGCATCAAGAAGAATATCCACTTGCCTGGCCATAATCTAGAGTGGCATCTCTGGATCTCTGACGAGGATTTTAAAAAATGGTGGAAAAAACATAGAATAGTGACGATTTTCTTCAATGGAACCTCAAAAGGAAACATTGGGATATCAGGGGTTGGAGGAATAATTTATTCAGTAGATGGACAACAACAAGAGAAATTTTGTTAGGGTCTATGAAAAAGCACCAACAACTAGGCTGAGATCCTAAGTCTACTCAAAGTGTGACAGTTGTCTCAAAGGAATATAGCAAAAAACCTTCAAATATTTGGGGACTCTTAAATCCTGATTAAAACCCTTAATAAGGGAAACCAACTCAATAGCTCTACTCTAAACAAGACCTTAGAAATAATAAGAAACCTAACCCAAAACTTCACTTCATGATCTTTCTATCATGTCCTGCGAGCTCAGAACAAGGAAGCTGATATAATGGCTAACAACGGATGTGTGCTAGCCCAAGATATGGTATTGAACAATGAAGAAGAAGCTGAAAGGCACCCAATTCCTTAATAGGTTAGGAGAGCCATTCAAGGATAGATTCCCACAGATCAAAAGCTGGCACGGACAGATCTCCACTGACGAGGAAGAGTGGCTCACTTCTCAACATGTCTTCAGCTTCCCACATGGGCCAGCAAGATGGGAATAATAATAGGGCACGGAATGGATTCCATTTAGAAGAAGGCTTCGATGGTCGAGATGCGTAGGCTCAAGGTGGTGGATGATCCGACGGCCATCGTATGATGGAATAGGTGAGGGGCTAAAGACACGGGGAGTGGTAAGAAGTATTCTTTGCATCACTTTCGGTTGATTGGAAGTAATTCACGAATCAGACGTGATGTTCCTTTTGACATGACATGTGGAAACCACCCTCATCATGTGCCCCAATAGAGTTAATGGTTGGACAACAATTGGACACGATTATCATAGGATCCGGGTGGGGGAAGATCCAACGAACATCACTTGCTTTTCTTGGCGGGGTCTTATCCATGTCGTGGGGCCAGGTACAGAGATGGCTTTTGTTAAAGCTAGGTCAGAAAGGGATGCGATAACCATCAGATTTGGGAGGGTTCGATCTGACAGTCATCGCACTTCTCAATTTGAGGGGAGTTATTTAGCCAATAGTGGTAAGTGGGTTTCATAACACCGCTCTTGGTTGCTTGGAAGTTTTGTACGAATTCGACGTGATGCCACTCAAGGGCCGATGCGTGGCATTGCAAAACCACCCATATTGTGCGCTCCTAATGAGATAAAGGTTGGAAAGTGAAGGACGTGATATGCGTTGAATCTAGATAGGGGTAGATCCGACGGCCACTGAGTGTTGATCACGATGGGGGTTTCCATGTAGTGGGGTCGAGTACGGTGTAAACAACAGGCTTTAATTAAACTCATTAAATATATGTAGGTTTATATTTTGACCATGGAACATAGTTTAAGTGGGTTTTATATCAATCTAGGAAAGCAACAAAGTTTCAAAGAAAAGAGGAATGAAAGATAGAACTCTAAGCTGAATTCAACAAAGCAAGGATCTCTTAGCCAGCTAACTACCTTAAATCAACAACTAACCTTAAATTCAAAAGCTAGTTTAGGAGGTCTCAAAAGAGCCAAATTTCTCGCATCTCTCTGTATTCGAGGTCATTTGGCATGCCCAACCTCTTTTGATAAATAAAACTTAATCGTTTATGTTAATATATATATATATATATATATATAAGTAACACTACTGAAAGTGACTAACATAAATGACTAATTTAGACTAGGAACAAAAATATGACTACCTAACAAGAACTACAATAATATGAATTAGTTTTTTATGTTATTCATTTTAATTGTGTCACTTCAACAATCTAAACTTGCAAGCAATAGGGGATTCAAAGGCTTTTATAGAGTGGATGAAAGGCTATACTTCCTTATACACTTATTTATTGGCTTAAAGGATGATTAGAATTATGGATCTTATTAGAATCTTTAGGGTTATATCATTTGATCGCATTCGTAGGGAATTAAATTCAAAGGTTAAAAAATTATCGAAAATGGGAGTGGGCCAACACCTCCTTTTGCAACACAACATCATCACCTAGCCTAGGCCACACCATCCCTTAAAATTAACATATTTTTACCTACAGAGTTTCAAATCGGTGGCCTTAACACCATGGAATGCCTTAACAATACACCCTATCATCATCTATTTTATACCCCAAGGACATAAATTCCCAGTAATTTTTTTAGATAATTTACTTCTATTTACATGACTTATAAATTCTAATTAAAAATAATTGGTTCAATACCATAATATCCCCTCCCAACCTTAATCCATTGTATATGAAAAGACTTAATTACACCAAAGGTGTCCATTTTTGAGGTTGGTCAAACTAAGCATTGTCCAATACCCTTTTCATCTCCATTCGACATTTGTCCTAATGTACACCCATGATATATGTCTGATTCTCACAATTTCCATTGTTATCAATTGAACTCTATTCTTGAGGACTATTGGGAGACTTTCCCATGCCTTCGGATAAATTCTTGATATATCTAGTTTATTGGTTGTTGGATATACTCTTGTTGTTATAGTAGTAGTCACTTGTTTGACCATGGACTTGGCTAAAATTACTCCAACAAATTATGGATTTAACATGGTAAGAATAATGGAATAAGAGAAAAAAAAGATGTAAAAATATGAAAAACTATAATCATCCACAAGCATTATACAACTCTTTAAAAATTTTCTAACAAACTCAAATATATATATATATATATATATATATATATATAAATTATAATAAAAGAATATCATAATTTTTTTTATTAAAAAATATTGAAAATACATTCTTTATGTTAAAAAGATTTTACACAATTTCTTTGAAAAATGTGCATTTCTTGAAATACTTAAATCTCTAAACCACCTATTGGCTTACATAGTTAAAAAAACACCATTAATATTTGAAAGTAAAATTTATACATATTTTACATAATAAACATTCATTTCTACAAAAAATACAATAATTCTAATCCAATTTTATCAATGTTATTTTATCATATTCAATCTCATCTAAAATATATTATTATAAGATAAAATATTAAAATTTAAATATTATTTAAATTTTAGAAAAATTATAAATATATTACAATTCCCTCCCGCCTCCAAAGCTTCAAATCAGAACAATTCCCACCATTCAAATTACCCAAGACCTTCTTGTTACCAATTCTACACAATGTGTAGTATGCAAGGATAAATTTGAAGTGGGCACTGAAGTAAGACATATGCCTTGTAATCACTTGCAGCTTTTTTTTGTTGCATTCTTCCCTGGCTTGAACAACATAATTCTTGTCCATTTTGTCAATATGAGATGCCCACAGATGACATGGAGTATGAGTAGGCTCGCTTCCATGGGAAAATCTCTCCTTAGGTTCAGAATTCTAGCGACACATCGAATGGGGACGATGGAAATATTGATGGGTTTTCTTCACGGGTTATTTTGGGAACATCAAATAACAGTAATAATGAATCTTTTAGGCCCCAAATTAGTTCTAGAAATACCATTGTATTGCCATGGTCGGTACTAGTAGTATTGCCCCAAATCAACAAGAATCTTCTAGTGGTGGTGTTGTTGTTATATTTCCCACCAACGAAGTAGTGTTGTTGTTATATTTCCTGCCCACAAAGTAGCTAATGTCAATGGTAGTGGTAGAGGGACAAGAAGGAACTTCAAGGTCTCTCTTGCAGGGCCATTCAGGGCTTCCTTTCAACAACTCAGCAAGCTCAAGCTAAAACAAGTTCTTTCTTGCAAATAGTGGAGATATTGTTTCTAGCAGACTAGACGAGGGAAATGATATTTAGAAGGACAACTAAGCTACTTCAAGGGCAAGGTATGATGGTGATACTCTTACGTCTAAAGCAAAAAAGTGAGACTTGGACTAATGGTTTGTAAATTATATCACGCAACTGTGGCTAGCTAGAGTTCAAATTTTTTAAAGGAATGATTTTTAGGTCATTCAACCATAAGTAATCAATTGGAAAGGGACTTTTTAGTCCTACTTTCTCAAGGTTGTTTTCCCTTAAGCAATCTAGAACTTGCATATCAATACCAAAACCTTGAATATTCCTATAAAAATATCCAACAAAATTGAACCTAAGATCATTGTCACAATATTCCATAATGTGAACCAATCCACTATGATGTAAACCATCCCTCATAAAATTCCCTGGATCCCAAGGCCACATTGGGATACTGACATTTCTATTACCTGAAAAATTCAGCCCAATATTTGTTCCATTTCTCGCCAACCTAATATTGTACCCACATTGCAGAAGTAAATTATAAATCCTGCAAGTTATGAATTCACATTTCAAAGGACAAATCACCCCCTCCTAAGGTGATGTATACAATCCCTTATGCCAACCGTCCTTCCCATCCTAAGGGCAACCAAACTTATGTTCTACAAGGATATCATGTTGTAGCTAGCCATTTCCCTAGTTGTTATCGATAGATTGGTTCCATTGTCAGCTCTATAAATTTACCATCAATGGGACCATTGGTTATAACCACTAGTTTGTCACTGAAATTAGAAAAGGCTAATGGTTTTGTAGTCCCACCAAGTTTATTCTCCTCAAAATTAGACAGCATAGGTGCTTTTTTCAATACAAAAACTAATGTATTAACATCTATAGTTCCCAAATCATAAGAAGAATGTAAGAATTTGTTCCCTATAGTTTGGAACATGTGTTGAAAAAAAAGCCTCTTTTGAACAACAACACTATATGGGAAAAATTGGGAAGATAATGGCATTACAACAACACTCAATTGTACAAGAAACTGTAGTGGTACATGATTTTTAGCCAACTCATAGTAGAGATCAACTGTGTATGCACGCAACTGTAGTGGTGCAAGTTTTGATAAGAAACTCCCCATAATGGGGATCAATAGACCAACACACCACCCAACAATAATTCTAGTCACGGAGCCAACAATAATAGCTAAAACAAGATATTGATAAGGTTCTCGGACATAACCAAACATTCCAATCTTTTCAATAAGAAATTGGAAACAACCTCCACCAAAGTAGAGAGAAAATGCAATGGGAAAAAAGAGTGGAATAATGTAATCCATGAGTGACTTAAGCAAACTTTGACCAAATAATTTGTCAGAGATAGTGAAAAATTGTCACGTTAAAATAAAAATTACTTCCCACCAAATGTCAAAATGCTTCCACCAAGTCTAGTATACAAGTAGACAAGTAATTGTAACATAAAAGGTGATTTCTCCCCAATGGCTCACCCATTCCTCTTTAGAAGCCTTATCAATGTTAGGCATATTATTAGCTAACATGTCTCTCCAAATAGCCTTTGGCAATAATAAGAAAATAAGAGCACTTGGAACAAACATAAGCATTGTCTCGCAAGAATGTGCATACTAGTTCATAACTAAATTTAACACTCTAGCAATCTCAAGAAAGCAAACATTGCAAGTATAATTACTGCTAAAATTCGCCCCACATGCAACACCATAACTTTAAAGATACACCAAAGACCTATGATCCAGGAGAGACACATGAAATTAGAAGACATGGAAAATACAAGAGAAAGAAGAATAAAGATCATAGGCAAAACATGTAATATCCCGGATATTTTCTTTGAATAAATAACCATAAACCATGAAAAATAGTTGAAGAAAATTGGCAGATCCTTTTGCGTGCTATTTTCTGCAACCATGAGATCAAATCTTTCCTAATAATTTCTTAACTAGAAGGAACTTGAAAGTGCTTTCAATAAGATGATTAATTTCTCCCCTCGAACCTGTATGCTTTTGGGAAAAAAGATTATTCGACTTGTCATATCCAGTGTGATAGAAATAGACTCCAATGATCAGTATGGTATCTAATCCCGAGATATCCCCATATTTCTTAAGAAATATTTGATAATGTGTATGTCCAGTAATAAAAGGAAAAATACCTTTTTCTGCACTATGTGTCATAAACTGCTGACTTGGTGTAGAACAAAGAAGGCCATGATCCAGGACTAGATTGACAAACTAAATCAACCAATGTTGTGCCAAATGCTTCCACATTTATAAAAGTTCTGATTGTTTCCTTCCATTTACGTGTCTGCATAAATCCATGAGATGCAAAAAAAAATATCTTCTACTCCATTAAAAAGGAAAATAATTGGATGAGGTGGCACCTGACGAGAATCAATAATGAGACATAGCACTCCCAACATTGATGCTACACATGAGCCACATTCACTAGCTCCTAGAGAACCCAATGGATTGTGAAAATGACTGTTGATGAGAATAGTTGGATATCAATGGTAGTGGTATAGGGACAAGCAAGTGTTTCGAGGTCTCCCTTGTGGGGCCATTCAGGGCTTCTGTTTCAACAACTCAGCAAACTCAAGTTGAAACAAGCTCCAGTCCTACAAACAGTGGATAGATTGTTTCTAGTAGACAAGACAAGGGAAATGATGTTCAAGGGATGCTCCAGGTGGACATTGGTGGCCACCCACCTATTCCACATGGACACCCACCATTGTTTCTTTCAGCGTACTTATTTGTAGCACAATTTACTATTTTTGGCAGTTTTGTGGGTCCTGAACCTCTGGAGCAGCTTTGAGGCCCTAAACGACGTTTTTTGGGAAAACTAGGACCAACATGGGCCATAGTATATTGTTTCTCATTCAAAATTTGTGCTCCTCAGATAGATATTTCTAACGAGGCATTGTGCAAATGGAGATCGTATGCCAAAGTTACGACCCGAGGAAGTTGATATACCAATTTACCCAAACGAGGCCCATAGTTTTGCGCTTCATCTCCTAGGGTTAGGTTTTTGGATTTTTAGGGTTTTCCATTGTTTCTCAATAATAAATAGGCCTTTGACCCTCATTGTAACACAGTTGAGAGGCATGTAGTCGCCATATCTCTTCTTAGAGGTAAGCTACCATCGCCCGAGCTAGTCCTATTTCCATTATGTTTGCAAGCATATTTGAATATTTGATATTAATGAAATGAAGTGTTATTTCTATTGCATCTTTGTATTTATGGTTATATGTGTTTTTTGTTGTGTTCCTGTTTAAATCCGGATCAGTGGTATCAGAGTGATTTGCTCTTTCTTTGTTTTTCTTTGCATGTCCCCAACGAGGTTGACATATAAGGAGCTAGGGCTCGATCTGGTTGAACCTTTGCAAGATTAACCTCGTAAACCCCAACCACCACCCATGGGGAAAGAAAATAAACACAAGGGGATAGGAGATCCTATCAAAATATTGCTCGAGGATGCCCTCGAGAAACAAGGGAACACGATGATGGATAACTTTACCTAGATCCTTCAATGGTTGCCCACCGATAGTGAATCCAAATCCAACAACAACTCTGGAGGCTACACTTCTTTTAAGGTACAAATAAACTTTGACATTCCCATATTTGAGGGTAAAATAGACGCAGATGCCTTAGATAAATGGTTAAATATGCTAGAAGGTTATTTTTCTGTTCATGATTTTTCCAACCGAGAAAAGATCACCTTTTCCCTTCTCAAAGCTGCCCCCACGTCAAGGAATGGTGGGAAACCTACTGTGAGGAGAAGGATGAAAGTACGACCTCCCTTTTTTCAGTTGCACACACTTGGAACTCGTTCCAGGAAGCCATCAAGGAGCAGTACTACCCTATGGGGAGCTATGAGGATAAATGCATAAAGTGTACAACGCTGTGACAGGGAAGGGACCAATATGTGTTGGATTTTACCAATGTTTTTCATACCCTTCGCATGAAGTTGGGTATCAAGTATTCTAAGAAAAATCGGTACTCAAGTACCATGGCTACCTACATAGGTATATCCAGGATGAGATGGATTTACTGGACATCTCCTAGCTTGGCACGTCATACTGATATGCCGTCAAGATTGACAAAAAGTTTAAATAGAAGAAGCAAGACTTTTGATCTATGAATATGAACCAAGGGAAAGGTGACCCTAGACCACAAAACAAAGGACAAAGCCAAGGTGGGGAGGCCCACGAAAACCCATCAAAGCCACAAGTAAAGAACAACACCATGAAGCTGAAGAAGGACATGGGAAAGTGGTGTGAGTTCCATAAGAGCTCCACTCACAATAGAAGTGAGTGTCGGGCCAAGCAGTCACTAGTGGCCGAGCTAAAGACTTCGGAATCAAATGAATGTTCTGACTCTGAGTTAGAACCTGACAAGGGGAATGACAAAGGGAAGAAGGTTATCGATGTGGAGCCCAATGCCACCGTTTCCACCATGAAGATCCAGAAGGAGGAACTCAAAGATCCATAAGAGGAGGAGCGTCTCTTCTACTCCCAGATGTGGGTAAATGGTTCCCCACTATAGTTCATTGTCAATAATGGGAGCCAAAAGAACCTCATTTTGACAAAGGTCATGAAGCAACTTGGCTTATTGACCATAATACACTCAAAACTATACACCATCTGGTGGCTTCACCCAAGAAGAGATATTTGTGTGAGAGAGCAGTGTCAGATTCCATACAGCATCAAGCCCTTCACAGATAAGATATTATTTGATGTTGCTCCCCTTGATGTTTGTGATGCATTATTAGGCCAACCATACTTATGGAAGCGACATGTTATGTATGAGTCAAGGGATCATGTTTTTATTGTTACTTTGGGAAATAAGTTGTACAAGATACGGGAGGTAGCACTACGTACCGCCATCTATTTGGTTACTGCAAAACAATGCACTAAGATCATTTCCAAAACTGAGAATTTTTTTTCTTGATGATATGCCCTCTGGTAAAGAAGAAGAAGGTGGCGATGACCTCTAGAGAGGGCCCCTGCACACAACAAAAATAGATGGACAAGGTCGTGGAGGAGTACGAGGACATATTCACCTCCCCAGTAGGGGTGCCTCTTCACTATTGGGTCAAGCACTCCATCAATCTAACCCTAGGTGCATGGTTTCCCATTAGACCAATCTATCGGTGCTCCATTCTAGAGAATGATGAAATAAAGAGGTAGATTTAGGAGCTGTTGTAGAGAGGTCACATTCGGCTAAGTTCATCACCATGTGGGAGCCCGATCGTGTTGGTACAAAAGAAGGATGGGACTTGGAGACTTTGTATTAACTATTGGTTGCTGAATAAGATCATTGTCTAGAATAGGTACCCAATCCCATGGATTGATGAATTTCTAGACCAACTCAAGGGGGAAAAATATTCAACAAGATCGACTTAAAGTCTGGGTATCACCGAGTACCAATCAAACCCTCTGATGTGAGGAAGACTGCCTTCAAATCCAAGGAGGTACTTTTGGAATGGTTGGTTATGCCTTTCGGGTTGACGAATGATCTTGCAACCTGCATGAGGCTGATGGAGTACATCTTGTGGCCATTCACTAACTCATTTGTAGTGGTATACTTCGATGACATCCTAATCCTCAACTAGATTTGGGAAGAGAACCTCTAGCACATTCGACAGGTTCTCCAAACAATACAGCAACACAAGTTGTGTGTCAATTTGGAGAAATGCACTTTTGGCATGCCCTGGGTTCATTATTTGGGATACATTATTGATGAACATGGGGTGCATGTGGATCCAGCCAAGATCCAAGTAATTATGGATTCACCATCCCCAACCACTTCGACACAGCTCTGTATCTTTCTGGGCCTTCCCAATTTCTACCATAGGTTCATGTTAGGATTCTCTCATATCACTTGGCCCTTGAGTCAAGTCACCAAGGGAGGAGCGAAAGCAACATTCTTATGGTCTGAATCTCAAAAAAAGGAATTTGTGGAGTTGTAACATCTCCTTTGCTCTGCACCAATGCTCACATTACCAAGCTTGCAACAACCATTTGAGATCGAGAGAGATGCCTCTAACTATGCTATTGGGGCAGTCCCTACTCAACAGGGGCATCCAATGGAATATCAAAGTGAGACACTTTCAGACATAGTCCGGAAGTATCCCACTTATGACAAAGAGATGTATTCCATTGCGTAGGCCTAGCGATAACGGAAGAACTACATTTTGGGGAAGGAAACGGTCATCCACATAATCCACCAGCCCCTATAGTACATACAAACGCAAGGGAAGTTGCAGAACGATTGGAATCAGGAGTGGTCCACATACCCACAATAGTTCCATTTGAATATCAAGTATAAGAAGGGTAGCACCAATAATGTTGCAGACTGCCTCAGCTGACCACCGATCATGGCGTTAACCATCATGCGCAAATATTATGGGCACGAGACTTCTGATTGAACAATTTTCTACAAAAGCGACGCAGAATTCGGCCACACATACCAAAAGCTCTTGGAGGGCCAGAAAGTTCTAGATTTTCACCTCAAGGATGCCCTGTTATACCACCTAGGACACCTTTGTGTTTCTTCAAGCGAGCATTCCAAGATGATTTGGGAAGCACACTACAGTTGGGCCACTAGGAATTTTAGGGTCGAGAAAATCGTGGCAGTATTGCAGAAGTATTTCTATTGGTCGAATCTTCGACAAGATGTTGGGAAGTACATCAAATCCTGCACTACCTACACCATTGCCAAACTGACCATCAAGAAGCAAGGCCTCTATATTCGGTTGTATACCCTTACTCAACCTTGGGAATCCATCTCCATGGATTACATGTCGGGCCTTCCTTCTACTAAGAATGGAAACAACTGCATTTTTATGGTCATCAACAAATTCTCGAAAATGGCCATTGTGGTGGCCTACAAGAAGAATATCACAGCAAAAGCTACTGCTAAACTCTTGTTTGAATGAGTGTGGGTAAACTTTGGGATCCAATAGTCTATCATCTCAAATCGGGATAGCAAGTTCCTCATTACATTTTTTTCCACTCTCTAGTCGATGTTGGACACCAAGCTCACTAAGTCCACAACTTTCCACCCCCAAACTGATGGCCAAACAAAGGTAATCAATTGGATGATTGTAGACATTCTCCGCATGTAAAACTCAAAGCATCCATGCACATGGTATGAGAGCCTCCCCTATGTCCAGCAGAACTATCACGAAACTCTACACAGCTCGACTCGCCATGGCCCTTTTCAAGTGGGTGTGGGATTCCAGCCACTATGTCCCATTGATGTGGCCATGCCATTTGTAGCTACTCAGGAAGATTCGACTCATGTCTAGTATAAAGTTGATAAGGAAAACAACTTCATTGAGAACATCCAACATATCCTCCAGTAGGTCCATGACATTCTGGAGAAATCAAATGCCAAGTACAAGTAGCGACATGATCAACATCGTGTGCCACACAAGTTTCAGTTGGGCGACAAAGTTTGGTTGCATTTGCAAAAGGAGCACTTTACCAGAGCCTATCGAAAAATCAAATCACTCTAATATGGTCCTTACACCATTACCAATGTTGTGAGAGACAATGCATTTGACCTCAGCATTCCCCCATTTCTTGGCCTACACCAAACGTTCAATTTGCACCGCCTTTGACCATACTTCCCACCATTGCTAGACACATCAGACATTTCAAAATAGCTCACACCTACATAGTTAAATCCAGATTGCCTGGAAAAAGCCACAACTAATAAAATCATGGACACATAGATCAAGAGCACTCAAGAGCAAAGGATCCCACTATATCGAGTTGTCAAAGCAAGCCAACTCCTTCACCAGGGCAAGTGGCTGACCAGGGACCAAGTTCAGCAGAAGTTTCCTCATCTCATGGTGGAACTCAACGTAATGGGGATCATTTCTTCCAAAGGGGGGAGGAATTATCCAGGTGGATATTGGTGGCCACCCACCTATTCCACATGGACCCCCACCATTGTTTCTTTCAGTTTTTCAATTTCCTTATTTGTATCACAATTTACTAGTTTTGGTAGTTTTTCGAGTCCTGAACTTCCGAAATCGTTTTGAGGCCCTAAATGACATTTTTAGCTACTGTGAGGGTAGATGATGATGGTGATACTCTTATGTCTAAATAAAGAGAGGGAGACTTGGACTGATGGTTTGTAACTTATATCACATAACCGAGGCTAGCTAAAATTCATCCTTTTTAAAGGTATGATTTTCAAGTCATTCAACAATTCCATGTAAGAAAAGAATAAAAAAGAAAAAAGAAAGGTAAAAAAAGATGAAAAATGAACCCCAAGAAAGAAAAAGGGCCATGAAAGTGTGCAAGTCAAAATGCCACTACCATTTACTTTTGATGTAGAATAAAAATATTGTGTGTAGCTTGTTACCTTTGCCACAATCCATGGATAGTCAAAATGTTTAAACTTGGTTATTTCATGTTTTGAATTTCATGTTTATAGATAGAGAATGAAAATCTAACCAAACTGTTTAACCCTGGCAGATAATTAGATTAGGTAGAGTGAATAAAAGGAGCTCAACTGTTTAATCTGAGCCTTTGGATATAATAAGGTTAGACTTAGATAAATTACTTTCATAAAAGAAAAGAAAATAAGTTTTGATAAAGGGTTTTCCAGCTTAAGTGCACCCTAATAAAGAATGGAAAAAGTGGTATGATGAGTATATGGGTAAGTAGTTGAATGGTTGTAGAATTGTGATGATTGATTAGATTAGATCATATCATTTACCTTCATCATCAAATTTCTAAAGTGTGGATGATAATTGAGAATTTACCAAAGTACACAAAGACAAGTGATTAACCTTCCTCAACCGCTCTCATTCATTACATTTTTTCACTTAACTAATTTCCAAGGAAAGTCGTAAAGTACCTAAAATCTTAAGTTAAAGGGGCTCAGAGCATTTCTCTGACTTCTGGAGGGACCAAACCCTTGGCCCAATAACTTATAGGTCCTAAGTACTAAAAGTCCTCTCACAATAATTCACCCCCTCCATAATTCACTCATTTCCCCTAACAAACCCATTTTCCCTAAGGATAAAACCTTAGAAAAGTTATTACCCCCCAAGAAAACCCCTTTTCCAAAAAAAACCCACAAAACAACACTAAGCCTAGGTTATAATGTGTTTATAAAAGCAAAGAAATTATAAAGACACATTTGACTTGGCGCTAAGTTATTTTCCACTTTTTCATATTAACATTAACTTTATATATTAAATCTCGGAAAACAAATATTAACCCTCTCCCATATGTATTTATTAAACCCCCTTATTATTAATACCCCAATCCCAAAGTTTGAAACATAAACTTTATTAATAAACGATTAATGGGTTAATTAAGTCGATCAGTGGCTAATTAATAACCAAGACCCACCACCAAATAAAAGAGATTAATTAATCAATCAGTGGTTAATTAATAATCTATCTCCACGAATGAAATCACTCCCGATGTCATTAAACCTCCATAATCCATCATTAATTGAACCCACCACACTTAAACCTCCGCCAGGCACCTCCATTAAACTCCATATCAAATCCTTGCCCCGACCACCATACGATCTAGTCCCTTTTGATCCAACGGTCGATGATCATATCGGGCGGCCTCTGAAGGCCGACCTTTACCCACCCGATATGGGTGGTTTCACTATTCACCCTGCTGCTACGTGGTGCCTGATGAATGGCATCGGGTGGCCTCCCCCCAAAACCACTCTAGCCCAAAAGCAGTGCGAAATGAATCTGCTTACCGCCTCCCACTAGATGACAAAATGTCTCATCCCCCGCTTAAAGCAAAATGCACCTTTTCCCATGTACCCGCCAAAATAGTTGACTTTGTGAATAAAACTAAAAAACTCATTATTTTTAGTTTTATCATGAAAAAGACCACTCAAACCTCCATGAAAGCACCAGAGTATGTGCAACCGTCAACCCACATCCAACTGCCAACCTGTTGAAGCTGCTAAAACTCCAGACCAAATTACAGTCACGTGTGCTTCCTGCAAACCATGCATAGTCACCCATCACTCTGTTCAAAGCCAAAACCAAGTATTTACCCAAATTTGCTGAGAAACCCTATTTTATTCCTGAACCTTGACTCAATTGCTTCAAATTACTAAGTAATGCAGTAAGATAGTTGCCCAATGACTCCAAAATACTCTGAATTAGACTAGTTTTCCCTAATTTCACTGAAAACCCTTTGCCCATGTCCTTAAATCCACAAGAACCAAGGATGGCTTCTCCCATTGGATTGAATGTCCTACCAATTTCTACTCCCCATAGGGATTTAGACAATCTCCCATTGGCAGATAAAGATTTTCAAATTAAAGATACCTCTATCCAAGAATCCCCTTTGAAACTATACTGTAGGTACAGAGATCAGTACTTGAACCATGCAGACAAAATAGGTCTTTGGGAATCAGGTTTAGTTAAGTACAAATTCCCTAAAGTTCATATCTTCCTAGAGATTAACCACTATTGCAATATGACCTATAGTCCCAGCCAAAGAGCAGTGATGACCCTTGACCATTCTGTATTATTTACCATCACTGCTAAGTCCATAAATGAAATGTTGTAGTTACAACTAGGCCAAAACCTGACCTCTCTTTTTGTTGGAGATTTGCTGAATAAATTCCCTACACTCACCTCAATCAAACTTGCTCAGTTATTCCAGACCTTCATTATGGAAGAGCAATACATTCCAAAGGATCATCCACCATACATGTCTACCATATTCTCTGATCTTGGCTGAGACATCATAGAAATGATATCCAGTGCGTTAGGCCAAATTACAAGTGAATTTGTTGATGAGATCATTATACCCTTTACGTCCATTTACACTCCTAGATAGCCCCCAACCCTCATATTTGACTATGTTAAGTTCATTGCAGAGAAGATGCATGATCAATTCATGGGGATGGATAATGAAAGAGTGTTCAAATATTCTTTAGTTTTATATCATCTTTTCCTGTATTATCAAGCTGAAAGATTCCCAATCACACTCCAAAAGCTTGATACCAGAGGCAACCCTAGATCGATAGTCTTATGGACTTCATTAATCCACTTGTATGACTCCTCATATTCTTATATTGATTTCATAAATCTCTTTGTGCAACTAGTGGCAACCATATTATTAGGTAGTCCCCCCCCCCCCAAAATTAGTGTAGATATTAGGAGTGTCCTACAGTTGTCCAAACAATATAGAGTGGGAGATTGCTACTTGTACCAAATCACACTGAAATCGAAATATATGGATGTGAGTTGGCTCCCTACACACTGCCCAGATACCTCCCCATGACATTGTTTTCTCTGGAGTACTACAGGAAAATGATTAATTCATATGAGGTGCATTTTGTGAAGTCCAAGAAGAAAGCTCAACTTAGGATAAAAGATCAGCTTGGCCCCTTCATATGTAGTAGCAGGGAAGCAGGAAAGGAAGCAGAAGAAATCCTCGAAAGGTTGAAACTGAAACAAAGTTTTATCTAGATATATGACCCTTTAGAGTTCATTTGCAATAGGAGACAAAAGAACAAATTATCTCCTTATATCCACCAAAAAATTCCCGAAATTGAAAAATATGCTAATCAACTAGAATGGGTGGAAAACACTTTGGTAGATCGAGATGGCACAGAATTTGCTGTCAATAACGTATTGATTGATTTAGAAAGAAGACTTGATAAAGATTAATTTGTACAGGTGCCAAGAGAATCCCAATCTCAAAGGGAATCACAGGGACACATTGGGCAAACAGCAAAAAAAAGATCTCAAGAGCAAGAGGGATCAGAGCAACCAGAGATATCAGAAGAACTTGCTCAGCCAGAACATATCATGAGTAATCCACCTATTTTACAGACTCCTCTAAATGAGGAGAAGAATCCTAAGAGAGATAGAGAGGGGGCCACTTCTTCTAGCAGAATTGTTGCCCAGACTTATATCAAGAGGCAAAGGTTGAATCCATTTTCAGAACAAGAGTTTACTAAAGAAATAGCTAGAACTGTAGGTACAAAAAGAGTAAAAAGGAGGCAGACCACTCCCTCAGGAGGTACACAAGAACCTTCCACTTCACAGGCTCAAATTCTAGAGAGACAACAGAGCATGGAAGTATCCTCATTCAGAGCTCCAAGTGGCCATAGCCAAGAGATTAGAGAGAAATATAAAGAAATAAAGGCCAGGAATGAAAGATTGAAGGCCCAAAGCTATGCACATTACCTTAAAATGGCTCCTACTAATCAAACAAGGCTAATGTCAGCCTTTGATGTGAAAGAAGGTAAAATGAAAATGACTTTCATGAAGCCTACTACATAGCAGCCCAGGTCAGTAGTAGATTACTTGAAAAAAGACTTTCAAGTATTGGTGAAGGATATCCATCCTATCGACCAAATAGAATTACACAAGCAGACTGGGGAAATGGTCTATTCCACTTTGCCAGCAAGGCAATTGTAGCACACCAACTCCAAAATTTGTTGAATAACATATCAGTGCAATTCCAATTAGAGAAGGCCTCTTCATAGGCCAAGGATACTAGAATAAAGTCCTTAGAGGACTTAGTCATAGAACTAGGGCATGACCCCAAAGATGTAAAGCTTGCAGAAAATCTTATTAAAAAGAAAAACGATGACATAGCTGCAATAAAAAAGGAGCTCAAAATTCCTCCTCTACATCATCCTCAGACAACTGAAGTATTGGAAAGTCGGAAGGAGGAAGAGATTATGGATTTAGTCCTTAAGCTGAATGAACAACTAAAAGAAACAAAGAAAGAGCTGGATAACATGATACAGTCTAGACATAGTGAGTTGGCCACCACTCCTTAGACTGTAATTCCTATAGTCTCTATAGCAGTACCCTCTACATTCGCTGCTTCATTAGCACCAACAGTTCCAGCAACTACATCTCTACTAGTTGCAGGCACATCTACAAGCGTAGGGACATCCACAAAAAAGACAGTTGAATTGGTAAAAGCCATGGAAGAAATGACCATCCAGGCTACTGAGCTCAAAAAACTTAGAGAAAAAGTGTCAAGTTTGGAAACTGATTGCAAACTTGCACACATACAATAGAAAGAAGGAGCTCAAAAGAATCAAAGAATGGGAGAAAGAATAAAAGTCCTTGAAAAGGACTTGACATTGCAACAACCACTTGGAGATATAAAGGAAATTATTTGGGCCAACATCATTGACTCCATCAATGATGTTTGGCAATCTATTCAAGTAATTTTTGAACAAATTGAACTAGTAAAAGTGGCTACAAAAGCAATCCACAAGACAATGGAAGAGTTGGGAGATAAGCCTGAAGAAGCCAACCAATTGATAGCATTCCTAAACAAAAAAAACAGGTATCATCTTGATGAACTGGAAATAGAAGATAGAAATCAAGAAGATTCTCACCAAGAGGAACCTCATGCTCAGTCTTCAGAAAAAATGTCAGAGCATCCAAGCTGACATTGATAGATTTATGAAAAGGTTTGGTATTTTAAGAGAAAAAGGACTATGGTAATACATGACAAGCTGATGACCCAAGATTATTATGTTGAAAGAATAAACAAGTTGGCCAGCAACCAAGCTAGTATTTCATGGGTAAAAGCTTTGCCCACTGGAAAGGCATTATAAGATAATATGGAAAATCTGTTTTTCATAGAGCATGAGGTCAAGCACTTGTTCGTCAACGGGCCAAACTTTTCCAAGTATACCGAAGCTGATGAGATATATAGAAAGATGATAAGGATGAAATTACTTGACAGTGAATGGTGGATGAAACTAACATATTTACTATAAAGTTACTGCAGTATATCTATATGCCAGGTAAACAGGTAAAACAAAGTCAAAGTGTTGCAAGTAAAGAGTATCAGTAGGTAGAAGACATAAAATAATTCCATCACATAAGTATCAAGAAACTGAAATAGCCAAATATGAATTACAACAACCAGCACAGTTACAATAAATGGGACAACAAGAAGACAATTCTCCATCTGTCTCTATCTTCGTGCTTGAAGATATTTTCGGTTTCCTAGATTAATTCTCATATTGTTATGAGACATTTTGTAACATTTTTTTTGTATAAATACTTCACAAATTGAAGTAATTAGGGTGGATTAAAATACATTCCTGTAGACATTTTATATTGAGCCAAGGGGCTATTATACTCAAGACTGGACTGGTTTTGCTGGGTCATGAAATAAAGCTAAGGAAATTTCACTGGATTCTTCTGCACAGTTGGAACCAAATAAGTATTATCTCTTCATGTTTTAAATATTTTTTTCTCTTCATGTTGTAAATATTCACATGTGTCTCTTATGAAATATGAAAAGTAATCAAGGAATGATATCTCAGAATTAGCTTAAATTCTCTCTGTTTTAATTGTTTACTTTCTATATGTTTTCTGCTAAACTATCTTGGTCTGGGAATCCTTAATTGCTCCCTTACTTCCATAGTTCCACCCCTCAGTCCATAGTAAATGATTCTTAGTTTCCCTTTGCTACTGATCATCCTTCTTTTCTTCATCTTAATCCTGGTTAAGGATTCTTCATTGCCCTTTGCCCTAGTTAGGACTACCTCATCCATTTAAACCCGCAGATTTGATTTTTGTTGTCCTAGCTTGCCCTGTGAACTCTTACTTTAGTGATTGATTTGATCCAGTTAAGCCACTCTTTGATTGACTCCATATCCCAATGGTCTAAGTACTTGTTATGTCCATCCGTTTTCTTAATTCCACTGCCAAATCAAAACAAATCATCATGAGCACTAATAACTACCCTGAAATCCTACCCAAAACAAAGTTAAATTATAAAGAGAGAGCCCTCTCTGGACTTAGGTTGGCTAGAACCTGAGTCTAAAAGATTAGGTTTGTGGTTACCTCAGATTATTCCTTCTTTTATAACTTCTAGGGAAGATTTCTGAGTGATAACACTTTTCAAAACTTTTGAAGCACAAAGAATTAAATCAAAACAACATATTGTTCTGAATGTGGCGATATAATTCAATCATGGGAAATGACAACAGAAAATTATAGCAACAGAATGATGATAATTCTTTGGTTTCAGTTCAAAATCTAGTTTGGTTAAACTTTCAAATATCGTAAATTGAATGTAAGAGCCTCTGCTACTTATATGATCCCATGCACCAATCCTAAGCATGAAAGTTTTCCATGCCTCCTTAAGAAGTTGTTATTTTGATCAATGGAATGAACTATGACTTCTTGCAACTTAGTTTAATCATCTCTATAATTCTTTTATGGAATATGAATTACTTTCTTAATACTGTCTATCAATATCAATTAAAAAAAATCAAAAAATTATGGGAATTTAGCAAGATGGAATCTCATTATATGAACCATTAAACTCCAAGCCTTTAACATAAATATATGTTCATGTAAGCATTCTTCTACAAAATTTAGTTTCCAGGAACTCACTTAGAATTATAATGTGTGTATGAAAGATCTTATATGGAACTACACTTCAACACAACTTGTGGTGTTTGGGGAAGTCAGAGTTTCAAGTACCTTATTCCTCACCTCAACTCCGATAGAACACAACTGTTTACCCTCATGTATAATTAGATACTAAATGGTCCATTATACTCCTAAACATTCTTAGTTGTTGTTAAATGATGGATTATCGTTTCCTCCTCTTATATTCTACACCAGTTTAAATGGGGCATGTTCTCTAATAACCTTTCTTATATCTTGATGAACATGTTTAGAGGTATAGGGATTCTTCAACAGAAGATAAGGTATACACTGAAAAATGAATTCAAGAAATGGAGCATCCTTCCCTGGTATAGCCATCTCTTTTGTAAGGTTTGAGTCCTTGACTCTTTTTTTCTCTCTTATCACTTCCCAGTTATTTTTACTTTGTTTCTCATAGGCATTACTAGAGATTTATAAGCTCCCAGAGCCTTATTTAAATGGATCTCCTAGATTTGCAAGGTTGTCTCCTAGCAATGGAAATGATTTTAGGCATAGATAGTGGAATTTTTTATAAGTCAACTCCATCGTAATTTTATAAGGACAACGTTTAGTGTTTTTTTGAATATTTTTTACAATGAGAATTGTGCCATCAACAAAGAGTTGATGATAGATATACTTGATCTCAAAAGTGAGGAAACTCTTAAGTTCTGTAAACTAGAGAAAAGGCGTAAATTTATGTGACTCTCCTCTGGAGGGTTGTAATTGGATTCTCCCCTAACGGGTTACACCTAAGGACCAAAATGCCAAATCTCATTCAAAGATCCTGTGTATTTGGAAACGATGATTCTTATTTAAATATGAGATTTTTTTTTCTAAATTTTTCATTTGTTGAGAAAATTGATCAACAAATAATCACTTGGCACAAATAAATAATGTGATTTTCCAATCGTCTTTCTTATTCTAGTTCCTTTATAGTTTATTTTTGAATAATTAGGTATCAAACTATTTCTTGATCTGCTAACTTTTTCTCCCAAAATTGTATTAGAGAAATAAGATATTTGGAATCTGTGAGATTGGAGACCAAAGAAGATCTGTGTTAGAGAGCTAAGGATGAGACCGAGAAAGTTGGGAATGCTTAGGAAATATTTTTTATCAATAGAATACAAGTTAAGTTAATCGAACTACTTGTAGGGTTTATAATACCTAACATTAGTGTGTTATGCATTCTTTTGATTGATTGATTTTTATTATATTGTTTTATGATTTTATTAGTTATGTCTCTGGAGAAAACTAACCTTTGGTAAAAAAAGTAGAGTTAAATTGTTGTTGAGTTCAACTGATAGGATTGAACTTGTGAAATTTGTGTGCAAATGATATCCTCCCTTATCCATGATGTGTCAGATGCTTTGACAAAAAGACTTTTAGGTGTCGAAAACTACAATATGTGGGTAGACACCATGATGTTGGAAAATCTAAGTAGGTTCAGTCTTCATTTAATGTATTTGATTCATCATGTAACGTACTTGTCAAATGAACAAACAAAATAATTTTTGTTATTACTATTGTGACTTATTAAAGCCGATTAGTCATGCGTTCAGGTCGAAAGTCGAGAAATGGTTGTGCTTCTCAGGAAGCAAATCACAACAGGAACATATACAATAAGACTTGATATTGGAGGTATCAAGGTGCATTGGGTCCATTTGTAGTGGAGTAAATAAAGAATTTTGATGTCTATTATCTTGCTAGAGTCACGTTGATGATTGTCACTAGCAAGCAGATGCTATTGGATTGCATGCATTCAGAAGTAGAAGGGGGAGGAGGAAAGGAGGAATTGGGTGGGATATTGATAAGGATGTCATCCAAAAGGGAAGGGTAGAGTTAATAGTTTCATCATTTCTAGAGGAGTATCATAATTGATGCGTGCAAGGAGGGCCTCATTTTCCCCCATTGCAATGGAGGCTTTGTGAAGGAAACAGAGAGACCAACACCAAATGTTGGGTACCACCCATTTACACTTGGGGAAGGGTAGGGGAAAGGGTAGAAGCAAGGGAGATTTCGATTCCAGCCATGGAAAGTTGGACGAGGTCCTAGCGAGGTTCATTATACAACTCTTACAGCTAATCATGGCATAACCCAAATGATGGAATCCCTTGCTGCTCTCTTCCAACATGGGAATGATGATGACAAAAAAAACAATAGTAATACCAATGATGAGGAGTAGAGAGGGAGAGAAGGAAGGGTATGAATTTAGATGGATCCTGATGGGTTCAATCCTATGATGTTTACTCGTGGTCAAATGATGCAGAATTTGATGGGTCTAGGTGAGGGGAATGTGGAATTCTTTGTTGATGAGAGCACACATGTGTAGCCAACCATATTACCTGGTAACTTTGGAGATTATTTCCTTGGGCTTGGTTTGGATAAACTTATTCAGTAAATGGTAGAAAATGACCCCAATAGGTATGGTACACCTCCAACCTCCAGATATTCTATAGGAACAATGCTCCCCATTAAAATTACCTAAGACCTTCTTGTTATCAATTCTACACAGCCTGCACTATGCAAGGATGAATTTGAATTGGCCACTGAAGTAAGAGAGATTCCCTGTAAACACATGTACCATTTTGTTTGTATTCTTCCATGGCTTGACAACATAATCCTTGTCCTGTTTGTTGATATGAGATGCCCACAAATGACGTGGAGTATGAGAAGGATTGCTCCCGTGGGCAAATCTCTCCTCAAGTTCAAAATTTCGGTCACACATCAAATCGACAAGGTGGAAATCATGATGGGTTTTCTTCATGGGGTATTTTGGGAACATCAAATAACAATAATAATTAATCTTTTAGGCCTGAAATGAGCTCTCGCAATACATGTTTGGTACTACTAGTTTTTCCCCAAATCAATGAGAATATTTTGGTGGTGGTGTTGATGTTATAGTTCATGCCCATGAAGAAACTAATGTCAATGGTAGTGGTAGAGGGATAATTAGGAACTTCAAGGTCTCTCTAGTGGGGCCATTCACTGATTCCTTTTCAATAACTCAGTAAGCTAAAGCTGAAACAAGCTCTAGTCTAGCAAATAGTGGAGAGATTATTTCTAGAAGACCAGACGAGGGAAATGATGTTCAGGGGTACAACTTAGATACTGCGAGGGCAAAGGAAGATGGTGATAATCTTATGTATGAAGCAAGAGAGGGAGACTTGGAGTGATGGTTTGTAACTTATATCAAGCAACTACAACTAGCTACAGTTTAGCTTTTTTAAAGGTATGATTTTCAGGTCATTCAACCGTAAGTAATAATTTCAAAAGGGACATTATAGTCCCCCCTTTTCAAGATTTTTTTCCCTCAAGCAATCTAGAACCTGTATATCAATACCACAATCTTGAATATTCTTGTAGAATACTCCAACACAATTGAACCTAACATCATTATCACGCTCTGCCATACCACAAAGAAATCCATTATGATGTAAACCATCCCTCATAAAAATCCCTAGATCCCAAGACTACATATGAAAACTGACATTTCTATTACCTGAAAACTTTATCCCAATATTTGTTTCATTTCTCTACAACCTAATATTATACCCACCTTGCAGAAGTAAATTATAAATCCTGCAAGTTATGAATTCACATTTCAGAGGAGAAAGCATCCCCTCCTAAGATGATGTATAAAATCCCTTATGCCAACCATACTTCCCATCCTAAGGGAAACCAAACTTATGTTCTAGAAATAATCCTATTCTAGCTATCCATTTCCCTAGTTTTTATCGATAGATTGAATCCATTGTCAACCCTATAACTTTTCCATCGATGGGTCCACCCTGTATAACCACTAGTTCCTCACTGAAATTAGCAAAGGCTAATGTTTTTGTAGTCCCACCAAGTTTATTCTCCTCAAAATTAGATAGCATAGGTACATTTTTCACTACAAAAACCAATGTATTAGAAACTATAATTCTCAAATCATACAAAGAATGTAATAAGCTTTTCCCTATATTTTGGAACATGCATTGAAAAACAAGCCTCTTTGGAGCAACAACATCATATGAGAAAAAATGAGAAGATAATGGAATTACAACAACACTTAGTTGTACAAGAAACTATAGTGGTACGGGATTTTTAACGAACTCCCCTCAATATGCATCAAATTAGTGTACAAGCAATTGTAGTGGTACAAGATTATTAACCAACTCCTCACAACAGGGATCAACTGAGTGCACAAACAACTATAGTGGTACAGGATTTGATAGCCAACTCCCCACAGTGGGGATCAATAAACCAACACACCACCCAAAAATAATTCTAGTCACAGAGCCAACAATAATAGCTAAAACAAGATATCCACAAGGTTCTGGGACAGAACCAAACATTCCCATCTTTTCAATTAGAAATTGGAAACAAACTTCACCAAAGTAGAGAGAAAATGCAATAGGAAAAAGAGTGGATAAATGTATTCCATGAGTGACCTAACTAAATGTGGACCAAAGAATTTTTCAGAGATAATGAAAACTTTCCACATTAAAAGAAAAATTACTTCCCACCAATTGTCAAAATTCTTCCACCAATTGTAGTATACAAGTAGACAAGTAATTGTAGCTCTAACATGCTCTAACATATTTCTGGGGAAACACTTTTGTTATTATCTGTTGTTTTATTCTTCTAAATAGTTGCTGAGACATCTTGAACTGTGGAAATGCAAAAGAAGAGTGCATGGTGTGTTGTAAAAGGACCAAGACCACAAATTATGAATTCCAACAACCACCTGAAGCGAGGCCACTACAGGAGGAGAATTTTTCAAAATCTATACATTTCCCTTCAAATGTATTAACATATGTCCTTAATTAACCTTCCATGAATTATCTTATTAAAATTTGTTGGCTATTTTCATAAGGCTCAAAATTTCAAGTGAGCGTACACTTTTTCAAAATATCTAACTAATCACTATCATTTTTCACTCCATTGCTTACTGCAGAGTCCAGACAGTCATATTTCAAACTCCAGCATATGGAATCAAGAACGTTCATTCAATTTTGTTGAGACCAATACATACATCTTCATTTCTAAATGGGAAATTATTTCACTGGAGTTCACCTATTCTACTATGCCCAAATTTCATAACAGATATGTTCCCTTGTTTCAATATCGCTAAGAAAAACCATGTTCAGTTTATTTTATGTTATTAGAACTTATATTATAAAAATATTTGAGTTTCTAAATATGTCTGGAATCATTTTTCTAGACTTCCAATGACACTATTTGCTAGCATTTCCTAAGAGATATGTACACTACTGATAAATAAGATCAAAACACAAGAAACCCTTCACCCTCTTTATGATTCCTACATGATGAAATTATGGACCTTAAAAGCAATGAGTAACAATTTTTCTTCCAAAAGATATTATTCAAACAAGAGACAAATACTCAGTAGTTTCCTCTCAATTCTTGGGGCCATTTTGTTAAGGAGAGGGAAACCTACCCCCCCGCCCTCCACCCCCACCCCCTCGAAGAAAATAATACTTTGGGTATACTCACTTTGGCTGTAATCATGCCCTCTAGAGATAGTGTACGAGGTAAATATGCTCTAACATGTTTGTGGGGAAACTCTTTTGTTATGATTTGTTATTTTATTGTTCTGAATAGTTGTTGAGACATATTAACTATTGGCATGAAGAAGAAGAGTGCAAGTTGTGTTGTAAGAGCACCAACACCACAAATTTTGAATGCCAACAACCACCTCAAGCGAGGCTGCTAGAGGAGGAGAATTTTGAAAAATCTATACATTGCTCTTCAAATGCATAAACGTATGTCCTCAATTAACCTTCCATGAATTATCTTATAAAACTTTGTTGGCTATCCACATAAGGTCTGGAATTGTAAGTGATTGTACAAATTTTCAGAAGCTCTAACTAAGAATTGACACTTTTCATTCCATTGCTTTCTGTAGAATCTAGACAGTGATCATTCAAACTCCACCATATGGAATCAAGAACATTCATTCAATTTTTGTTGGGAGCAATACATACATATTCATTTCTAAATGGGAAATTATTTCACTACAGTTCACCTATCCTATTGCGCCCAAATTTCATATCAGATAGGTTCCCTCATTTTAGTACTTGCTGAGAAAAAGCATGTTCAATTTTTTTTATGCCATTAGAACTTATATTCTATAAACAATTGAGTTTCTAAATATGTCTAGAATCATTTTTCTAGACTTCCAATGACACTATTTGCCAACATTTCATAAGAGATATGTAAACTGCTGATAAATAACATAAAAACACAAGAAACCCTACACCATCTTTGGGATTCCCTACATGCTGAAATTATGGACCTTAAAAACAACGAGTAAGAATTATTTTTCCAAAATATATTATTCAAACAAGAGATAAATACTTAGAAGCAACCTCTTAGTTCTTGGGGCCACGTTGTTAAAGAGAGGGACCCCCCCGTCCACCATGAGTGGCCTAAGAAAATTTCAACCAAAAAATTTGTGAGAGATAGTGAAAATGGGCCATGTTAAAACAAAAATTACTTCTCACCAAATGTAAAAATGCTTCCACCAAGTCCAATATACAAGTAGACAAGTAATTGTAGCTCTAACATGCTCTAACATGTTTGTGGGGAAACTCTTTTATTATTATCTATTGTTTTATTGTTTTGAATAGTCATTGATACATCTTGAACTATGAGAATGCAGAAGAAGAGTGCATGGTGTGTTGTAAGATCGCCAACACCACAAGTTATGAATGCCAGCAACCACCTCAAGCGAGGCCACTCGAGGAGGAGAATTTTTCAAAATATATACATTACTCTTCAAATGTATTGAAATATGTCCTTAATTAACCTTACATGAATTATCTTATAAAACTTTGTTGGATATCCACATAAGGTTTAGAATTTCAAAGTATTGTACAAATTTTCAGAAGCTCTAACTAATCACATTTTTCACTCCATTGGTTATAACAGAGTCCAAACAGTCGTATTTCAAACTCCACCATATGGAATCAACAGTGTTCATTCAATTTTCGTTGGGACCAATACATACATTTTCATTTCTAAATGGAAAATTATTTCATTGGAGTTCACCTATTCTACTCTGCCCAAATTTCATAATGGATATGTTCCCTCATTTTAGTACTCACTGAGAAAAATCATGCTCAGTTTATTTGATGCTATTAAAACCTATATTCGAAAAACATTTGAGCTTCCAAATATGTCGAGAATCGTTTTGCTATATTTCTAACAGTATTTGCCAAAATTTCGTAAGAGATATGTACACAACTGGTAAATAAGATCAAAACACAAGAAACCCTACACCCTCTTTGGGATTCCTACATGTTGAAATTATGGACCTCAAAAACAATGAGTAAGAATTTTGCTTCGAAAAAATATTTTTCAAACAAGGGTCAAATACTCAGCAACAACCTCTCAATTCTTGGGGCCACATTGTTAAAGAGAGGGAAACCCAACCATCGCCCCCCACAAGAATATAATACTTTGGGTATACTGACTTTGGTTGTAAGCATGCCCTTTAGATATAGTATGTGAGGTCGATATGCTCTAACATGTTTGCGGAGAAACTCTTTTGTTATCATCTATTGTTTTATTGTTCTGAATAGTTGCTAAGACATCTTGAACTGTGAGAATGCAGAAGAATAGTGCAAGGTGTGTTGTAAGAGAACCAAGGACACAAATTTTGGAGGCCAACAACCACCTCAAGCGAGGCCACTAGAGGAGGAGAATTTTGAAAAATATATACATTTCTCTTAAAATGCATAAACATACATTCTTAATTAACCTTCCATGAATTATCTTATAAAACTTTGTTGGCTATCGACATAATGTCTAGAATTTCAAGTGATTGTACAAATTTTCAAAAGCTCTAACTAGTCACTAAGTAAGAAATTTTCTTCCAAAATACATTATTCAAACAAGAGACAAATAGTCAGCAACAACCTCTCAATTTGTGGGGCCACATTGTTATAAAGAGGGAACCCCACCTCCCCCCCCTCTGGGATCATTTTTCTAGACTTCCAATGACACTATTAGCCAACATTTCATAAGAGATATGTACACTATTGATAAATAATATCAAAATACAAGAAACCCTACACCCTCTTTGGGATTCCCTACATGCTGAAATTATGGACCATGAAAATAACGAGTAAGAATTTTTCTTCCAAAAGATATTATTCAAACAAGAGACAAATACTTAGCAGGAACCTCTCAATTCTTAGGGCCATGTTGTTAAAGAGATGGAATCCCCCCACCTCCTCCATGCAATTTTGGAGGATAAGGAAGTCACTCAGACCAAGCTCATAAATAATACTAACAAGCAGGCTTGGATGTTGGATCTTAAGGTAAGGGGATTTCAACAGCAACACCTTTGACATCTTACAAGGAACCAATGTAAGCAGATGTTTCCTTTCTCCATGGGTTCCAGTTCTTCATTCTTATACCACTATATCATTGGAACTATTTCTTAAATTTCTTGCACTACTTATGGAGTGTTTCAATTTGTTTTGTTATATGCAGGTATGTTGATACTTGACTCATTTTTTTGCATTTTCTTATTTTGATTTTTTATCTTTGTCTGAGGATCTTAGTATTTGTTCATTTCTCTATCTCGTTCCTCTTTTTTCCGATTTTGGAAGGACTCATTATTTTGTTTCTAAACCTTTGCTACTTAATATTTGATGCAGTGTTGCCAAACTTGGATAATAAAAACTTGGAAAAACTATGGGAAACATGTACATAGACCTGGAAAACTTGAAAATTCCATGTCCTAAAAAGCTCTGAAAACTTTGAAAACATGCATGAGATTAGAGATATTTGTAACATTGATATGATGCATTGGTAAGCCTTCTAATTGCTAGTCTAGTTTCCCTTATTTTGCAACTACTTCAAGTTTCAACTGATTTTCAACTAGAATTACCAAACTTTGAAATTTCCTACTTATCATTCTTCATAGAATTGCTTTCTCAATGCTCGTGTTATAAGGAAACTCTGCAACTGAAAGGGATTTGTCATAGTGCACTGATTCTTTCCAAGCATAATCCAAAAGTTGTACATTCAAACACGTGAAAGTTTCTTCTAGTTCTAGGTTCACACATATGTGGGCATGTTAGGCTCCTTCTTTGTTATTTCCAGCACATTATGTAATCTATGGTTTTTATCTATGTTTCCAGTGTATAGATATTGGTATGGGAACATGTATGGGTACAACGCTTTTTCAAATAGGGGATGGGATATATGGAAAAAATGAGAACTAAAATTAATGTAAATAGAAATAATTCAGAATCATATTTTAGATTCAAATCAACTGCCAATAAAATCATTCCAGTATTTGATATTCATCAAATGAAATTCATGTTTCCACATTGTTGATTGACATTCCTTCCTTTTCTATATATTTTGTGAAAATGACAAATAGAAAATCTGAAACTTGAAATTTGATAATGCTCAAAAGTGGGGACTTGGGAGTGAAGAATGTCGATAATTATGAAAGTGGCTTAACGCTGAGCTTTTGGACACCAATTTTTTGCAATAAAATTAGTGAAAATGTTCTTCTTCCTTTAATATATTTGTGGAGTACTAAAGAAGGTATGTTTTTGATGATTATTTCAGTATCTTTTCATTAGAACTTGCAAACCTTTTGCATCATGAACTCAGAAAATGATAGAGAATTATAATAAAACATGTGAGATTAATATGCAAGACTAAAACACTGACAATTGTCATTTCCTTATGCAGGGAGGAGTGAAAACGAGAAGTTGTCGTTCCAAAGGAAAGGACAAGGACGGGTTAACCGTTGTCCCTTTGACGGGAGACCGAATGCAAACAAGGCAAAGAAAATCAAAGCAAATCAGCTCGGAAAAAGAGGTGGAGATATCAGCTCAGTGCAGGAGAGAAAAGAAATGACCGAGGACTAACGGTTCGGTGAATCCCTCAGGATCCTTGATCCCGAGGGATCGCTATTTTATCTATTTTTGTACTTAGACATCTCTGCCATCACCCTTATAAAAGGGGAAGCACTGTTAGCTCGGGAGGGAGTTAGACATGGATATGCTTTTATGTAATTTCTTTTAAGATCAAAGCTTTGGTCATCGAGTCTCGCTAAGAACTGGTTTATTGTAATTCTGCTTTATGCATTAATACAAACTTGGTTATTACTTCATCTCTGAGTCTGGATTAATTTCAAGCAGTGTACCCCTGGAGGCTAAGGGCCTGACCCTGGAGGACACTTGATCTTGTATTATTACGTTGGTTTATGCGTGGTTTGCCTATCGTCGTTATTTGGTAATCTGATGTGTTTCATAAGTTTACATCACATGCTCTGTTATGTTTAATTCATTAAGGTTTTTACAGACATGAATATTGTATTGACTCTGCATCATATTACTATTCTTTTAAGAGTTGATCTCATATTGCTAGTCTTGACAGAATACTGTTACTATTCCATTACAGAGCTTTTGTGTTGTGCACCTGTTCATCAACATTAAGGAATTCATTACGGGAGTTATGTTCTTTACGATTGTTGGATTTATGAATAATGTTGTTCTACTTTGAAAAGCAGTTGTACTCCTTCTAACTGAGATTGATACTTAGATCATATTACTATTTAAGTGTGCTGCGTGCGTATATGGCTTTCAAGCGTTGTTCCATTGGTGTGTGCTGTTTGATTTTCCCTTAAGAGTGAAAGGTTGCCGTTTGATTATGATTAATGCATTTGATCTGACAGATTAAGATTGTTACTGCTTGTGAGACCTAGTTGTTGTTCTATTTCTTAGCCACTGTCCTATTTCAGAGTTGCTGTTGCATTTCGGATTTGCTGTTCCATTACAGACTTGCTGTTCCATTTCTTATTTGATGTTCCATTTCTTATCTGTCGTTCCATTTACTATCATTTGTTATTTTGGTGTGAGGAACGATGTAAGGCTGTAGTGAGCATTGGCATTTACTATCTAGCTCCCAGATCCATGATTTGTTCTCTGATTTCCTTTTCCATCAGTTTCCAAAGTGATGGGTTAATGATACTGAACCCTTGACTGATAAGTTGCTTAGTCTTTTGAATGTGTGATTTACTCTTTTGAACAAGTTAAGTTGTAGACAAGCATCCATTTATTCTTGTATTTCTGAACACTATACTACTAGCATTACTCTGGAAAATGATAGCCTCAGACTGAGACACTCTTTGAAATAACAAAACGCTCCCGGATTGACATATTAATGTGAGGTAGTTAGAGGTGAAAGAGACCATTTTTATAGCTCTACATTTTGGCGTCGTTGCCGGGGAAAGAGTGTAGCCATTTGTTCTTTTTTCAGAGTAGTGTACGAACCTGCTAGGGAAGAGTTGGATTTTAAAAACGAAAGGTAAGAACCTACGTGCGGAGCATGTAAAAGCCCTGCTCCTCTATCTGCTTTCCTACAGATTTGTTGTTGTTTTGTTTGAATAGAATTTAGTAGTTAATTGAGTGCATGACTAAGCAAAAAAAACCAGAAAAAAATGCCAAACTTCTACCCAAGCCAGAAAAAGCTTAGGGGCCGGTGACCCTTGGCCGACTGACCTTCATAGATGAAATCTAAAAAAGAGCAAAATCTCAGCCATCAGTTGGACCCAGGAAAATCATTTCTAAACAGCCTACTAGTTCCCTTCAGGCCATAGGATCACCATCTGTAGCCTTTGCTGAGGTGCATAGTCAAACTGAATAGCAGGACTTTCAAGAAATTGAAAATTCTACTCTAGAACTATTGCAGGAAGGGAATTTCAGCAATCTTTGTGAAGCAGAAGGAGAGACAGGGGAAACTGAGGAACCAAGATCTCCTATTAGAACAACTCAGCCATTAAACAGCTCAGACAAGGGAAGTGCTGCAAAAATCATTGTTGAAGAAACTCAATCTCCTCAGACATCAGGCACTCCCATTATCCCGGATAGAGGAAGTGTTATTAAAACTATCCCTGTTAAAGCCATTCCCTCTCAACCTAGGAATACCCTCCTAGATGTCGCAGAAGCTTATTGGCATATATTCGACCTAATGGCTCAAAACCAGCCAAACACCTAAACCTCTACATTACAATACCCTATAGTGGATTCTGCAGCAAATGTGCCTATGAAAGAAATCCCTCTACAACATATCCCCACATTCCGTGGTCTTACATCAGAAGATCCAGATGCATTTTTATTTGAATTTGATGTGCTGTGCAGGGGATATGATTACACCACCGACCCCCAGAAACTGAAACTATTTCCCTCTACATTAAAAGGGGCTACTTTAAGATGGTTTATGGGATTAGGTGGCGGGGTTATAAATAACTGGGATCAAATGAAAGAATCTTTTCTAAAAAAATATCAGGATTATTGCAGGTCTAGCGAACTGAAGGACGAAATATTCCAGATGACAGCTAGACCGAATTAAACATTAGATGAGTATGTGGAATGTTTCTAGTATAATCTACAAAGATCTCCTTATGCATCACTACCTTTACCTAATAATGTGTTAAAAACAACATTGGTAAGGGGCATGAAGGAACAATGGATTGAAACATTAAACATTATGGGAAAAGGGGATATTTATCAAGAAAATTTTGATGACATTATTGATTTATGTATCAGGAGCTCGAGAGGCAGCACAAGAGTAAAACTGACAAAACATGATCGGTTTGTAAGAGATAATAAAATTTCGACAGAAGGAGTAACACGTGTAGAAATTGGAAATTTATTGGAAAATTTTAAAACTGATATACTAGGGAGACTGACTACACAACTTGATATTATGCAAGCCAAACAGAAGCAAATGGAGGTAGAATAGAATTTGACGATCTTCTGTCCCCGATGCAGGAAAAAGCATAGCCACAAGGAGTGTCCACTGGATACAGTCCAAACATGCGCCATCTGTACAAAAGATCACCTTACGGAAAGTTGTCCCTCACTTCCTGGATTGAAAGAGGTATATAAGGAAGCAGAAGAAGAGCCAAAACCAGTGTATTTTCTCGACCAGCGCCGTCAGTGGCAGCTGAGACAATCTGGTATGTTTCCAGACCCAACTTCTTCTTTCAGCCTCCGCAGTATAATGCTCAACAATATAATATGTGGCAAAGTCAAACCCAATCCCCGTTTCGAAACTGGTCACCACAGTCGTTTCCTTCTTCAAACCCATGGCCGAATCAAGCAAACCAATCTGGTTGGCCGAATCTTCCTTATACCCCACCATATTGGCAAAGTAACTCATATCCACCACAATGGACTCCCCCTACTTCACAAAGTTCAGCCTGGCAGACAAACTGGCAGAGACCGATGCATCAGCCAGTAGGAACCATTCCGCTCCCTCAACCTACACTGCCAGCCTTACAACAAAATCCCCAGTCTAATCTGAGACCGCAACTCCCAACCCAACCCAACCCCAATCCAAATAACAAACCGGTTCAATCTGTCCAAATCATAGAAACACCTGAGATAGGAGCCGATCTGAGGGAGTGTAATGATCTTCAGTTAAGATCTGGGCGTATTATTGAAACCGAGGGAGATAAGACAGTTCAAATTGAAGATCAGTTACCCAGAGAACATCTGTCACAACAAGAGGATGTGAATAAACAAAAAACTCATAATCAAGCAACCACATCCTCTCCTCTGTTCCCAAAACAATTAGTCATACCTCGACCTATACAATATCCTGATTTTGACATTCTAGGAGAGCTAAAAAATCTGTACATAAAAATTCCATTCCTCCAAGCCATTCAAGACATCCCGATATACGCAAAAACTATCAAAGAATTGTGCATAAAGAAACCAAGGAGGAATATAACAAATAATCCAAGAGTCCAAGTAGTTGGCACTTTATCTGACTTGCTATCAGGGAAAGAAACACCCATTAAATATGAAGACCCAGGAAATCCAATTGTAACTCTCCAAATTTATGGTCAAACCCTGTCCAATGCCTTAGTTGACCTAGGAGCTGCAATTAATATCTTAACAACCACTACTTGCCAAAAGCTAGGCATTACATCTATATAACCCACCTCTACCTTGCTAGAATTGGCTGACCGATCCGTGGTTAGGCTGGAGGGTACTCTACATGATGTCATGGTCTCTGCTGATTCCTGGGAATATCCAACCGATTTTTTGATAATAAATCCCAAAAAGCGACTTGATGGACATCCATTGATTTTAGGTAGACCTTGGCTTGCCACTGCCACTACTTATATTGGCTGTCGGCAAGGAAATATGACCATAACCAAAGGACCAAATATCAAGAATTTAGTTCTATATCCTCCAGCGCAGCTAAGTGTCACAATAATCAAAACTAATAAGCACCTTGTATCATACCTTACTGATAACATTAGATCTCCATTAACTATACAAGAGGCACTTGATTTCAAAGACCAAACAGAAGATAATGCCATTAATAATTTCATTAGTCAAACTGAATCTAGATCCTGCACATAGTGTCACATGATAGAAGCAACATTTGATAATGAATTAGAAGAAGATCCTCTGAAAGATACACATGATCAAACAATACATGTTACTTCTGTTGCAAATAGTAAAATTGTGGAAATTGAACTGGGAAAAACCTTAAATATTAATGCTAACCTCACAACTGAACAAGAAATGAAGCTCATCCATTTGTTAAGGAAATATAAAGAAGCATTTGCATGGGATTACCCTGATATGAAAGGAATTGACCCCCAATTATGTACACACCACATTTATATAGAAAAGGATGCCAGACCTGTTCGTCAACCTCAAAGGAGACTTAATCCTCATCTAAAAGATGTGGTAAAAGCTGAACTTCAAAAACTTTTAGATGTCAATTTTATCTATCCTATCCCGGATAGTAAATGGGTCTCTCTGCTTGTGGTGGTACCAAAAAAGAATGGGAAATGGAGAATCTATATGGACTACAGGGAGCTAAATAAAGCAACACAAAAAGACCACTTTCCTCTCCCATTCATCGACCAAGTATTAGATACTTTAGCAAGAAAGAAATTCTTTTCTTTCCTGGATGGCTTCAGTGGATACAATTAGATTCAGATTGCCCCTGAAGACCAAGACAAAACTACTTTTACTTGTCCTTGGGGAACATTTGACTACCGAATTCTACCTTTTGGCTTATGCAATGCTCCTGCCACATTCCAAAGGGCTATCCTTAGAATTTTTTCAGATTTAATAAATGACGGACTTGAAGTATACATGGATGAATTTACACCATATGGAGATGATTTCGATCTAGCATTGGATACCCCAGAAAAAGTCCTACAATGTTGCATTGCTACCAGTCTTTGTTTAAGCCACGAAAAATGTTACATGATGATGACTGAAGGACTTATCCTAGGACACTATATTTCAGCAGCTGGCATTCAGGTAGACCAGCCAAAATCCAAATACTTTTGCATATTCCCACTCCTACCTCTCAAACAGAGGTATGCAGTTTTCTTGGATTTTCTGGTTATTATAGGCGAATAATAGAACATTATTCGCACATTGTTGCACCTCTATATGCACTAACTGGTAACGTTGATTTTCTTTGGACAAAAAAATGTGAATGTGCTTTCAAGGATCTAAAGAAGCTCGTATCCATAGCCCCAGTCCTTCGAGGACCAAATTGGGATTTTTCATTCCAGATATCATCTGATGCCTCAGATATAGCCATTGGAGCAGTCCTTGGGCAGGAAGAGGATAAAAAACCATATGTAATTCATTACATTAGCAAAAATTTATCCCCTGCTGAATTAAACTACACTGTTACTGAAAAAGAGTTTCTAGCTGTAATACATGCTATCAATAAGTTTAGACATTACATTACTGGATATCATGTTATCTTGTACACATATCATTCTGCCATAAAATATTTAGCAAACAAGCCTATCACAAACGACGGAATAACTAGATGGCTGATTTTATTGCAGGAATTTGATATTACAATCAAGGATCGACCGGGCAAAGAAAATCCTGTAGCCGATTTTCTCTCAAGAATGCCAAAGCCAATCGATGCAGCAGTAGTTGAAGACCAATTTCTGGATGAGCATCTGTTTGTTGTGGCTGTTCAAACACCCTGGTATGCTGATGTTGCCAATTACCTAGCAGTAGGTAAATTACCAAAGCATCTAACCGCTAATGAGCAGAAACAGATTGTTCAGCAGAGTGCTCGATTTTCGTGGATTGGGTGCTATTTGTTTCACAAAGGGGCAGACATGCACATCAGGAAATGCGTTTGAGAAAATGAAATCTTTGACTTTTTAAAAGCCTGCCATGATGGACCATGTGGTGGACATTTCGCCGATCACAGAACTGGACATAAAGTGCTGCAGACAGGGTATTATTGGCCCATGATTTTCAAAGACGCAAAGAAATTTGTCCAAGCTTGTGACAGTTTCCAGTGAGCAGGACGCCCTGGTCAATATGATGAGATGCCTCTGAAACCATAGTTAGTCATTGAACCGTTCGAGCGATGGGCTCTTGATTTCATTGGACCAATTAACCCATCATCATACCAGAAAACATATATTTTGGTGACAACAAAATATGTCACCAAGTGGGTTGAAGCAGAGGCATTGCCTAGAGCTACAAAGGACTCTGTCATCCAGTTCCTGTTCCATCTATTTGTACATTATGGCCTTCAAAGAGAAATAATTATAGACGGTGGACCATAGTTTGCTGGGAACAGAATAGCTACAACACTCAACAACTATCATGTCCAGCATAAAATCACTACTCCATACCACCCACAGGAGAATGGACAGGTAGAAAGCAACAATAAAATAATAGTAGCAATTCTAACGAAAACCATTGCATCAAATAGATGTGATTGGGCTGCCAGATTACCTGAAGCACTGTGGGCTTACATAACAACATGGAGAAGCACCACTGGTTACTCACCTTATCAATTAGTGTTTGGAAAACAACCCATTTTCCCCATAGAATTCAAAATCCAAACATTACGAACAACACAGGAAGTTGGCTTAGATCTAACTGAGGCATAGATTAATTGATTATAGCAGATCAATGAGCTGGACGAAATTAGGCTCTCCGCACTTCAAAACACTGCCCTGATCCAACAGCAGCGAGCTAAATGGCATGATGCTCTCATTAAAAATAAAGTCTTCCACGAGGGAGACTGGGCTCTGTTGTACGACTCCAGGTTTCAGGACTTCCCCAGGAAACTCCAGACTCGTTGGTTGGGACCATACAAAATCCAGAAGGTACATGACAATGGGACCCTTACTCTAGTCACTATTGACAGTTCTGGATATGTCCTCAAGGCAAATGGCCACTAAGTTCGTCTCTATCGCAAACCACTCACTCAAGGGTCCTTCTGCCAACAGCTACGTCGAGACTTTGATATGGAGATTTTGGGGGAGGAAGAGAAGTCTTCCTCACCTGTAATTCATTAAGGAATTCATTTCTTTCTAAAGTTTGTACATAAGTTCTTTTCTTGAATCATTTTTGTACATATTTTTGATGTTATTATTTTTGTTGTTCCTTTCTTTTCTTCAAAAGAACAGCATTTTCTTCTGGCTATTCCTTTTTCAAAAGAGAAACCCCCTTTGGATCAGTCGTCATCTTGTTGCAATTTGGTTTTTTTTTCTTTATTTGTGTGTCTTTTGTTGTTCCTTTTACAAAGGAACAACATTTTTGATTTATGTCGTTCCTTTTCCAAAGGAATGGCATTTGTGTGTTTTTGTTGTTCCTTTTCCAAAGGAACAACATTTTTTATTTCTGTTGTTCCTTTTCCAAAGGAACGGAACTTTTGCGTCTTTTGTTGTTGCTTTTCCAAAGGAACAACATTTTTGGTTACTGTTGTTCCTTTTCCAAAGGAACGACATTTTTTGCATTTCTGTGTGTTTGTTGTTCCTTTTCCAAAGGAACAACATTTTTTATTTCTGCTATTCCTTTTTCAAAGGAATGGCATTGGTATGCTCCGCTGTTCCTTTTCCAAAGGAACAACATCTGTATATTCTGCTATTCCTTTTCCAAAGGAACGACATCTGTGTGTTCTGCTGTTCCTTTTTCCAAAGGAACAACATTTTCCATCTTTGTTGTTCCTTTTTCAAAGGAACGACATTTGCATTTTCTGCTATTTGTGGTCTCTTGTTCGCCCTTTTTCCAAAAGAAACGCTCCTTGCATGCTTTTACTCTCCTTGTGAAACAGCTTGTTCCTTTTGTTGTCCTAAATTGAGGATGTTATTGCTCCTGTTCTTTCAAGTCTTTTAGAATACAGCTATGCACTTATGCAATGGATACAAAATCACAACATACTAAAATCAACCAATCATAAATCACTATTTTTTATAAGGCTCTGAATTGGTGAAAGGTCAGAAGGAAGGACACACTTATTTATCATCTTTTGCTGTCATTGTTCTACTAATTCTGCTATGATTGTTCATCTTTATCATGACAACCCCTTTTTAATCCTCTTTGATTATTATTTAGGAATAAGAGAAAAGGGTTTATATCTTCCTATTGAGATGTTAAGACTTCTTCCACCATTCCTACTCTTAAGGAGTGTTGAGCCACCCCTTGTGTATAAATAAGGGAAAGTACTTTATGTAAAAGAAAGAAAAAAGTAAACATGACTTATAAATTGTCAAATGCAGGATAGGGGGTCTCATCAAGAGCCAGCCTACCATGATCATGAGGATGAAAGCGAAGTGGCATTCCCACTATGACCACCACACCAGGGATATTGTCCAAAAGGTATATCAAATAAACAACCCTTGGAACAGGAGGTCTCATCACGAGCCGGCCTGCCCACTTTTCGCTCCTTCCTCGTGAATGGCATTATGGTTAACTGGTCACCAAGCCAGCATAATGGCCTACATTTTGACATCACACAACATTCCCTAAGTATACACAAAGGATCATGGTTCCATGGGTGAAATAAACAACTCTGCCAAGGTTATGGACACCTATCGGCAACAAAGCACTGTTAATGGTATTGAAGTTAGATTATTTACACCAATAGGTGAGTTATTAACACCCTTTTGTTTCTTATACCTTAGTAATTAATCATATATCATTTCCTGAATTATATAACGCATGTAAATTTATTATCACCAATCATGGCAGAGTAATTGACAATGACCGCATGAGATTTGGAACGTATGATAGATGTCCTATCCTCCTAGCCTCACATCATATCATAGCAGCCTCTTACGTAATAAGCGATCTAACTCTACGCCTCGATTTCGGTAATTCGTTGTTTTTGTAAACATGGCATATTGCCATACGCTGTTCCTTTATGACTCTGTTTCAAAGCGGGCGCTGCTCCTTTATTTGACGGCTGGGACAGCCTATCACATTGCGGGGGGGGAGGTTAACCTCATTATTCCCTAGATTACGTGTCAGCTCACTATTCGGGAAAGTTGTGTACTAGGGTATGGCACAGCTCAATGGCATACTATTTTTATTTTTTCTGCACGAATTATTGTTCATAAGCCATTTCTATTGTATACTTTGTTTTTTTGAACAAGTCTTGCGTCTATTAGCCTCTCTGTGTTTCAACAGCACGAACAGCTGCCATTCCATTGAGAGTTTACAGTGAAACCATGGGAGGAAGATCGATTTGGAGGGAACCGCAGGTGTTGAAAGTCTTCGCTGCTGCCCGGGAAATCCTGGCAAGAGCAAGGTGGCTGACTTATCTCAACCACTTGCAAGAGTCTAAAGAGACAGTGGCAATTGAATTCTTGCAGAATTTGCAAGAGGATTACTCCACAATGAGGGGGAGACATATAGCAGTCACCGATGACATAATCGCAGAAGTCTCAAGACTACCAACCACCGGACCTGTATGGACGTTAAAAAAGGAGAGATTGCAGAAGATTATAGAAATCTTCCGGGATGAAGGCTAGAGCCTGGCAATTAGAGGAAAGGGAGTTCTACCAGCAACGCTAGGAGAGCCCTGGGCAGAATTGGCAAGGACCGTTCAAAGCTACATCACCTGTGAAGGAAGAAAAGACGTGGTAAGACCACGGCATCTTAAACTCTTATCTATACTAAAGCATAAATGCTATGTAAATTTACCTGCATTTTTGAATTCGTTACTTCATGACGTTGCACGGAGCATAAAAAAGGCACAGCATGTAGAGTCAGTTGTTAGTCATCATGGGTTGATTCGGTTAATTGTCAGCCATAGCCTCACCCAGCAGCAGAGCAGCTGGGAAGAGATAATTGCCATGGTAAATTGGGGATTGACTGCACCATCCCCAAAACGTAAATATGCCACCAATACACCAGAGCGTCCAAAAAAACGCAAGGAATTAGCAAAGCATAAACATACCACCAGTACACCCGAACGACCAAAAAAACACAGTAAATTGGTCTGGCTAGCACGGATACGAGGGAGGCTAGAGAAGCTCTAGGAAAACACTAGCCGGCCGGTAGAAATTGAAGATGAGCAACCCTCACAGCCAGGAGGGGAGGCTGAGCAATCTGAAGAAGAAGAAAAAGAAGAGGCTGAGCAATCTGAAGAAGAAGAAGAAGAAGAGGCTGAGAAATTTGAAGAAGAAAAAGAAAATGAAGAAGGAGCCAAACATTCTGAAGAAGAAGCCGAGCAATCCGAGCAGGAGGAGGAAATGGAACAGCAGAAAGGTAGCCCATTGCAAGACCCAGTGGGAGAAGATGAATTGGCCAAAGTCTTGGCCAATATGGGTGAACATGGCCAACCTTCCAGTCCATCAGACCTCCATGATGAAAATAAATCCCAGGAGGAGAATGCACCTGAAGAATCACATGAAAAGGAGGCAAAAGAAGAAAATCTGCATGTTCATGATGAAGAGATGATAGGAGATACTGAACAGGAACAATCTGTTCCTAACCAGAAGACACCAGAAGAAATTCTGGAGGAAGCAGGGGCAGAAAGAGAAGTCGCCCAAGAAATGACAGAACCAATTAGGGTTCCTACCCCAAAATAGCCAGAGCAGAACATTGAAGAAACACCCCAGAAGGAAAATCCGGGAACTAGTCACAATCCAGGCCACAGTGAACAGCCTGCTGTTCCTTCTAAGGAAATTTTGGAAATTAAAGAACTGCGAAAGGAACAGTAGATATTATTGAATATAATAGTCCAGCTCCACCAGCACATTAGGATCCTGAAATCAAGGCAAAGGGTAAAAAGGACTTCAGGAAGGAAAAAGGTGAGCACTCCAGCAAAACCCTGCAAGGAAAAGGGGCGGAGTACCAGAATTCATCCTGCTGTTCAAAACCCTGCCGAGAACCAGGCTGTTGTTCCAAATGATGCTAATAAATAGACTGCTGTTCCAATTGAAAAGGAACAACAACAGACTGATATTCACGTTAAAATAGAAATGGATGAGATGATGACCCGTGAAAAGGAAATTCAGGCGGAGGCACCACTTTCGGGAGTGATAAGGGTTATGAACTCAAAGCAACGCAATAGGAAAGTTCAGGTAAAACTCCCGGCCTCCACTGTTGCATGGAGAAGAGATCCAAAAACAGTAACCCTGCGAAAGGGGTTGAAGCAAGCTCAGCAAGAAGCAGAAAAGCTTAGAGAGCAAACGGTCCCTCGCGAAAAGTATGAAGAGCTACAGCAGCAGCTTAGGAACGTCAATCAATCTGAAAGCCAGGCTTTTGAAGGTTGGCGAAGGGAACAAGAGAAAGTCGCAAAGGTAACTTGTAGGCTAGATATCGTTATCAAGCAGATGGATACCTTATGTTCTTTATACAATGACGTCTTAACATGTAGAGCCTCTGCCAAGAATTATCCCTTGTTTCTACTGGAATGGTATTTGCAACTAAAAATAAAGGTTGTTGAAGCAGGTGCTCCCATACAAATTAACACTGTCAATGATTTTATAGACTGTTGTAAGGATTACGAGGTAAAAGTCCAGAGACTACTGTGTGACTTCTATTTACATAAGCTTGTATTAGACTAGGATACCGAGCTGAACGTTGGCCCTTTTGTTGGAGACATCCAATTACAGGCGCTCATCTCATTTGGGGTTAATCAAATTAAATGGCTTAAAGCCTATAATACTTTCCAGAGGCAAGAAAACGGCTTAGATTTGTGGGTAAGGGCTGAGCCTAGGAACCCAGTACAGTTGTGGAAAGCACATAGAAACCTCATGAAGACTCCGGGTGTAATTGAAACATTAGGACCCATGCATGAGGCACTCATTCGACAGGGATTAGAATACTTTCTTGCTATCAAAGACCTTGCCATTGCTGCAGCTAAATTTCGGTATCAAATCTCTAATCCGAATATCCAGCTCAGGGAACCGTTTAAATATGAGAAGTTTAAATTAGCTGCCAACTGCTTGCACCTCTATGGTGAAATCACTTTGAGGGCAGGGCCATCCTGGTTAGGATATAGGTTCCGGAGTCCAATTATTTGGCACCCTGCACCCGAATACCAAGCCCTATATGAGATGCCCGAGGGTCAGACAGGCCATTTCTTTGACTACCTAGTTACTCATCATGGTTGTAGGCCTCCACATGAGATTGCATCTCCAGCCTATTCTTTCACTGCCTTGCATGTCAACTACAATGTTTTCGTGAGGGCATGAAACAGGGTAAGCAGGGGGGTGTGTGGATTACTAAAGAAGGTATGTTTTTTATGATTATTTCAGTATCTTTTCATTAGATCTTGCAAACCTTTTGCATCATGAACTCGGAAAATGATAGAGAATTATAATAAAACATGTGAGATTAATATGAAAGACTAAAACACTGAAAATTGTCATTTCCTTATGCAGGGAGGAGTGAAAACGAGAAGTTGTCGTTCCAAAGAAAAGGACAAGGACGGGTTAATCGCTGTCCCTTTGACGGCAGACCGAATGCAAACAAGGCAAAGTAAATCAAAGCGAATCAGCCCGGAAAAGGAGTTGGAGGTATCAGCTCGGCGCAGGAGAGAAAAGAAATGACTGAGGACTAACGGTTCAGCGAATCCCTCAGGATCCTTGATCCTGAGGGATCGTTGTTTTATCTATTTTTGCACTTAGACATCTCCGTCGTCACCCTTATGAAAGGGGCAGCACTGTTAGCTCAGGAGGGAGTTAGACATGGTTATGCTTTTATGTAATTTCTTTTAAGATCAAAAATTTGATCATCAAGTCTCGCTAAGAATTGGTTTATTGTAATTCTGCTTTATGCGTTAATACAAACTTGGTTTTTACTTCATCTCTGAGTCTGGATTAACTTCAAGTGGTGTACCCCTAGAGGCTAAGGGCCCGGCCCTGGAGGACACTTGCTCCTGTATTATTATTTTTGTTTATGCGTGGTTTGCCTATCGTCGTTATTTGGTAATCTGATGTGTTTCATAAGTTTACATCACATGCTCTGTTATGTTTAATTCATTAAGGTTTTTACAGACAGGACTATTGTATTGACTCTGAATCATATTACTGTTCTTTTAAGAGTTGATCTCATATTGCTAGTCTTGACAGAATACTGTTACTATTCCATTACAGAGCTTTTGTGTTGTGCACCTATTCATCAACGTTACAGAATTCATCTTGGGAGTTATGTTCTTTACGATTGTTGGATTTATGAATAATGTTGTTCTACTTTGAAACGCAGTCGTATTCCTTATAACTGAGATTGATACTTAGATTAGATTACTATTTAAGTGTGTTGTGTGCGTATATGGATTTCAAGCGTTGTTCCATTGGTGTGCGCTATTCGATTCGCCCTTAAGAGTGAAAGACTGTCGTTTTATTATGATTAATGCATTTGATCTGATAGATTAAGATTGTTACTGCTTGCGATACTTAGTTACTGTTCTATTTCTTAGCCACTTCCTATTTCAGAGTTGCTGTTCCATTTCAGATTTGTTGTTCCATTATAGACTTGCTGTTCGATTTCTTATTTTCTGTTCCATTTCTTATCTGACGTTCCATTTCCTGTCATTTTTTATTTTGGTGTGAGGAATGAGCTAAGGCTGTAGTGAGAATTTGAATTTACTGTCTGGCTCCCATATCCATGATTTGTTCTCTGATTTCCTTTTCCATAAGTTTCCAAAGGGATGGGTTATTTCTACTAAACCCTTGACTGATAAGTTGCTTAGTCTTTTGAATGTGTGATTTACTCTTTTGAAGAAGTTAAGCTGTAGACAAGCATCCATTTACTTTTGTATTTCTGAACACTGTACTACTAGCATTACTCTGGCAAATGATAGCCTCAGACTGAGACACTCTTTGAAATAACAAAACGCTCACGGACTGACATATTAATGTGAGGTAATTAGAGGTGAAAGAGACCCTTTTTATAGCTCTACAATATTCTCTTGACCTCTTCCATGCTCATGTAGGCAAAACTGAAAATGCAAAAATGAGATTGAAATTAAGGTTAAAAATATATAAGGGGGAAACTTAGATGTTTTAGGGCTTCTTGATGGGTCCATCCTAAAAATATTTTATTAGGGCTTTTAACATGTATAGGGGCATGGGTATAAATAATTGGATCCTCAGGTACATGTACCCATGTATCAGTTATCTCTAATAGAATTAAAATTCAAATTGTGATATACTGAAGAGGGTATTTAGTTGTCCTACCCACATAAATATTGTAGGTAAGTCTTCCACTAGATGAAATCCATGGTCTAATATCTTATGAATTGACCTGTTCTACCCATGACCCAATTTCATCCTTTGAAGACTAAGTCTCTATCTTTCTGGTTCAAGAGAATGACAATGAAGTAGCCTATGTTATTTATATCTCAGATGTTCCTTGTGCTCCACTTCTTTCAAATCAAACTCATTATTGTTTGGAAAGAGGGTTATATTGATATAAATTTGCAGAAAAGGACTTGGTCTTTCAACTTGATACTACCTTCTATTATTGGATATTAATTTAGAGAGATGATGGGCTTTTCAACTTGGTGGATGATCCCACTCCGACGAGGACAGTGAGACAATTTCTACTTCCCTTGTACGTTTCTGCCCATGTAACCAAGCACTCCATACTTCAACCTGTAGGCAAAGGTAAGAGATTGTCCAGGTGACAAGGCCATTCAACAAAAATGATTAAATTCATTACAACAATATAATCAATATCAACTCAACATGTCAGTAGCAGGAATTGAATCTAGATGGGGAGGAATACAATCATTCCTCCTGACCACCCAAGATTTACCCAATTAACTCTACTTGCCATTTTCTTGAAGAATCTTACTGAGAATTTCTATATTAATGGGTATGGGTAATGCAATCCCTATTTCTGTTCCATATAAGTACCTTCATAATGCAGAAGAGTTCATAAAGAGCTTAAGATAAAAGTTTCCAAGTTCTTTTTAGTCCACGTTGAAAAAAAAACTTCTTTGGGTATTTCTACAGGTACAGGGGAATGGATTCAAATAATTGGACCCCTACGTACAATAGTCCATGTACTCATATTAGGGTTTGACCCATGTATCACCATTTGAATTACAATCCAAGGTATGCTAAATTGAAGTGAGTGTTTTGTTGTCTTACCCACATAGCTATTGTAGGAAAGTCTTCCATTGGATGAACATGGTCTAATATCTCATGAATTGACCTCCTCTTCTCATGACCCAAGGTCTTGCTTTGAAAAATAATCATTTATCCTATTGGTTCAAGAGAATTACAATGAAGTAGCCTATGTTTTGGTTATCACGGTTGTTCTATATGTTCTATTGCTTTGAAATCAAACTCATTATTGTTATGAAAGAGGGTTATATTCCCACAAATATGTAGAAAAGGACTTGGTTTTTCAACTTGATAGTACCTTATACTATTGAACCTTGGTTTAGAGAGACATCGACATTTTCAACTTAGAGGAAGATGCCACTCTGATTTGGAAAATACTATTTTTTCTACTTTTCTTTTGAAGATCACTGATAGTTTCTTTGTATTGGGAAGGGGGAATCCCATCCTCTCTCCTATTCCATTCAAGTACCTTAACAATATTATAGGAGAGTTCACAAAAAGTTCAGTTCAAACTTGCAAAGCTCTTTTTAGGGTCCACCCTTAAAAAAATGTCATTGGGTCTTTTTACAGGTACAAGGGAATGGGTACAAAGAAGTAGACACCCAGGCACTTGTACCCAAACTATGGGTTTTACCCATGTATCACCAGTTACATTAAAATCTAGATTATGCCAAATTGAAGGGGGTATTTAGCTATCTTTTGAACATATCTATTGTATGGAAGTCTTCCATTGGATAAAAGATATGGTCTAATATCTCATGAGTTGACCTTCTCTTCTCATGAATCAAATTCCTCCTCTGAAAATCGAGTCTCTATGTTGTCGGTTCAAGAGAATGACAATGAAGTAGCCTCTGTTACAATTATCTTGATTTTTCCTTGTGCTCCATTTCTTTGAAATCAAACTTATTTTTGTGAGTCAAGAGGGTTATATTGCCACAAATTTGCAGAAAATTATTTGGCCTTTCAACCTAATACTACCTTCTACTATTGGATCTTGGTTTAGCCTTAGACATACCATGGTATTTTCATATTGGTTAAATATCCACTCTGATCTAGATAGTGAGACAATTTCTACTTTCCTATTGGCATGAGGAAGGTTACTGAGAGTTTATATTACAATGGGGAGGGGTAATCTCATCCACACTTATGTTCCATCTATGTAACTTCAGAATCTCGGGGAGTTCACAAAGATCTCAAGGTCAAACTTGCCAAGCTTCTTTATAAATGGAGGGATGGACCATAGACTGCATACATGGAAATCCTTCCCCATGATCTGCAGACAAATAAGAATGACAAAAAAAGCCCACTTGTAGCATGCCCTTCTAATTGGTACATATTAATATATTCATAACGATCAATGGTAACATTATAATTAGTCATTGATTGTAATGAATGCCTATTGGGAGAGGTTATCGCTATTAGATAATAGTCATGAAATCAATATCTATTTTCATTTGGTATTTTCAATGCAATGTTGTAATTGTTTATTACTTTTTGACATTTTTCCATTAAGGTGCATTATACTTCTGAGCTCGTGGACCACAAGAAGAAGCCAATGATGAGCATGTCTAGTATAATGCCACCAATATAACAACTTGGTAATTGGCATTTATGATTCTCAAGCTTCTTATTCAATCAAGCCATTTATATTTATAATTTTCTATCATTTTGTTTTGATGTGATCGACAGACCCAATAAAAATGAGGAGAAATGTTAGTGATTCGTAGTTTGTCTCATTTGAGAAGCTTCATTTTGATAGTTTCAACAACACGGAAGCTTGCCTTTGCTTTGTCAATTTCTTGACTGGAGAAAGTCGGTAACCATATATTCATTCACCAAATCTATTCCCACAATAATAATGTTAAAGCATCTTTTATCCATGGCTAAATTGGAATCCTCAAGATGAAAATAACTAGCAGTCTAATGCTTCAGATTCTATCCTTTATACCAAAGTATCTCTCGAATTTTCCTTTTTAGAAAATTTAAATATCTATTAAACAAAATGTTATTGAATTCTAAGTAAGATTCACATTTGTTTTTATGATGCAGTTTTCTCTCGTCCTCCTCTTCACAAACAATTCTTACAACAAGTTAAGTTTCACACAAAACCGAATCAATCAGGTCTCTTGGAATTTGTGTATCTTAGTTTTTTAGCTACAATTAGTTAAACCAATTGTCCATGCCAGTGGGGATCAACAATCTTCACGAACTGGCACAAGAACTATAGGTCATGTATGTTAATGTGGAAAAGGTCTAGTTCTTATGGAGCATAAAGTATATTGTCTTGGGTGTTATTTTTAAAAGTTAATTTTCATACAGAGAGGAAATAAACCAAAAGTTACAAAACGGGTAGCTGATGTAACTGCTTAGGATCTTGTAGTTCAAGGACAAACTTTGTCTATTATGAAGGATTTAAACAAGGTTAGATTTCAGAAAATAAAGTGTTTTAGTCCTTTTCTTGTAAACATATAAATGAAATGACTATATGGATGTTCCATGTAAATGTAATGCTTATAGGAAGACCAAGAAAGACTAGTTCTACATAAGTACATGTTTAAAGAGCCCGATGGTTGATATGATTTCTTCTATTTTGTTTTGGCATTTTATTCTGTTATTGTATTGAAAAATGATATTATGAGGTATTTTAGAGAGGATTTGCATCGAAGCCTTTTAAGTCCAGACTTCAAGAAACAAGTAGATGATCTCGAAATGTTGCAAAAGGTAGCATTATAAACATCACTTTGTGAAATTATTTTGCTAATTACTGAAGTGGTTTCCTCTAATATTTTTTCAGAGCTAATTTTCTAGGTGAAATGACACTTTATAATATTTCTATTTCTTCAAATTTATACATTTGCAGAGTCTACTTTCTCATGGTAAAGAAATGGTTGAAATTGTTGATATCCTTATGCGATGGACTATTTTACGTTTCTGTGAGTCAAACACAATAAGTTTACTTAAGGCATGGTTTATTTTTTCTTGGTTTAAAAATGTTTTGGGTTAATTTGAAGCACGCTTCCGCTTAGGTTTGTGGATTTTTGGGGTCAAGTTCTTTAATTTCTTCATTAACTCTTTGAGGCTCTAAAGAATGAGGGGTGTACTATAACTGAATGTGAAGCTAGAATATTAATTCCTTGGTTAATTGAGAAGGTATGCCTTTGATGCATTTTATTTTATTCTTCATATTAATTTATTGACTTAAAAATGATAAAAAAACCTAAACATTCATGATGGGAACTTCATTGTATCAATAGTGAGGGCACAATATTGAGAAGGTATGGGAAAATATATGTGAATTAACATAACTTAGAACGTGCATATATACTACACCAAATATTTTTACTTTTATATTAGAAGGGCTACGGTCAAAGATCAATCGAACTAGAATTGAATATGTAGATCTTATTAGATTTATGATAGATCACTATGGGATTGAGTTATGTGATTAATTGTTCTGTTTTTTGATGCTACTCAGTTTTTGTTTGTTATCAATAGATATGTGGACTGACAGAATCCTTACAGACTATTTTTGCTCTGACAATAGAACGTGATGGTTAAATAAGAAAGGTCGCTCTAAACACATTGGAAAATGTTCACAAGATTATTGGTATTTTGTTTTGGACACAAGATTTTTTTTAATGGTTTAACAATATTTACTTCAAATATATCTCAACTTATATTCTACATAAGCCACATATTATTTGAAAAAGTAATCTGCATGGCTGAAATTGTCAGCATACATTTCAAGTTATGAGTCAATATATTCTTTTCAATTTATAATTGGGCACTACTTATTTGGTGTCTATTTGTTGCTTTTGTACTTATTCTCATTTTATCTTACGTGTCTTTGAGAAATAGTGAAGGTGTTATACTTGATTTTATATCATTGAAAGTCATAGTAATTCAACCTGGAAAAGAATATTTGAAAATCTCAAACTTAGAAATTAGAATATGTTTATCACCTTTTTAAATAAATCAACAATAAGATCAACATGGCATAGTCTTATTCTATCACCTTTTCATAGTGGAACAATGGCCCTTTGTATTTGACGTGTTCTTTACCTCCAACTTCTTTTCATCCACATGTTATTTACCTCGAACTGCTTTTCATCCACCATATAAATGATTTAATCTTATAATTATTTGTCAAATTTACTGAAGACTTGCACATTGCTTCATATTTTAGAAACTCTATTTGAACATCATGCTTCTTGTGCAAATATTTCAGAAACTTTATTTGTTACTTGACTCTGGTGTGGGGAAGTTACAGGAAATTTGATTGGAAAAAGGATGGGGGGACAATGCAAATCGTGTCTTAGATATGATTCATTTATTGTTGAGATCCTTAAGGCACCTAAGCCATCGACTTTGGAAATGTTTCTGGTCGGGATTCTCATGGTTTTTAATGTTGTGTGTCTTTCACCTCGTGGTTATTTTGGGTAAGCAAATGTTTTAGGAATGGCATCCAAGACATCGGTAGAAAGATAATTTTTTTTTATAATTGCAATGTCCATTCCATGATATCCCATCTTTATTACTTGATTATATTTTGAACGTTTATTTTGATTTTGTTTTGTATTTTAAATATGAAATTGGAAATACTTGGTATCATTTCCATTTAAACAACAACCAAAGCTTTCAGATGAAATTAATATTACACAATATTGATTGCAATCCTTTTAGTTGTTTTGTGTTAAAACATTTTCATGACTATTAGAAAAAAAAAATTCATGTTGTTATTTTAGCACATGTTGTTTATATACTTGACCAAGTTCATGCATTAGAGAATGAAATGTTGTTACGAATAAAATGATAAGGATTAGACATCACACATCATATTATTTGTTTTCACAAGTTATGTACAACTTGATCTTTTTAGCATGTAACTTAGTTCACATGATTATGCCTAAGCTTTCACTAAAGGTTAAATACTAAGTTACTAAGGTGTTCCTTTCTATGGTGACGTTTGATTTTCTTTCTTTATATAGGTCATATGGCCACATAGTGGCCACGATCTCCTAACTGAAGAAAAGTTGTCCGAGTTTATTTATTTTATGGGGGGAAATGCCTTTGGAATTGAACATTATTATCCATCAAATAGGAACTATTACCTCAAAACAAGTACTCTAGTCCAAAAATCCAAAAAAAACATGAAAAAACAACCCAAAAATGAAAATTGTTTACGCTAGAACAATGTTTTTCTAGGGTAATTTTCAACATTTTTTTAAATGGAAGTAAAAACCAATTCTTTTTTGAAAAATGGGTGAAAAAAACACCCTAAGGAAAATAAGCGTTTATTCTGGAAAAAAAAAAAAAAAAAAAAAAACGGGTTACAATTTTGACATTTTTTAGCAATGGAGTTAAAGATAAAATATCTGGACTTTGAAAATTTGTAAAATTCCAACAATTCTTAGACATGATGTTAAAGATAAAATATCATGTCTCGAATCTTGATAATTCCAACTATTTCCATCCATGTTGTTAAAGATAAAATATCTTGACTCTAAAAAACCTTGAAATTGTAATTGTTTTCAACCATAGCATTAAATATAAAATATCATAATTCAAAAAAGCCTTAAGATTTTGACAAATTCTCAACCTTGTAATTAAAAACCTTCAGTTTTTAACACATTTAAACCATGAAATTATGGACAAATTATATGACTAAAACAATTTTTAAAAATAAACAAGTAAATGAAAGATTCATTATTCCAAGAGTAATTTTTATTTCAAAGGCTAAAACTATACCTCTTTTCAAATTTTAGCATAAGACAACTTATCCTATTGCAACAAACACCTAAAAATCAACCATCAAAACGAAGTGTTCTTTTTAATGAGGCATCAAAATTTCAACAATTTTAAAACTATATTATACCAAATGATAACAATAAATAATATCATGCAACATCATTGTATAATTTAAAAAATCAACATTAGTTTCTAATATTTATTTACTTTTAGTCAAAATATCAACTTTCGTAGATTGAATATCACATACATTAAAGCGTATAATTCAAAAATCATAGAAATGACCCATAACTTCATGTAAGATCATATGGAAGTCAAAATATTTATTTCAAGTTACCATGCAAACATCTCTAAAGACATGAATTTCTTTTAATTTAAACATTAAATCCAACAAACATAGAAATGTCTCATAACTTCATGTAAGATCATATGGAAGTCAAAATATTTATTTCAAGTTACCATGCAAACATCATTTACATAAAATGTCTTAGACATTTAATTAAAATCATCCATAGGATCTGGCACACTATCAAAATCTACATCTTCAGATGAATGACTAGATGCAGATGAAGATGACCCATATTCTTCTATTTCATCAAATAGAGCCCCATCTGAGTCAACACGCATGCCCAACATTTCAGGTTTCAAAAGTCTTCTAGATCTACAACTAGGTTCAGTAGACTCCCATCTCAACACTGTTCCGTTTGGTAGAAACTTCTTAAAAATATCTATGGTCTTGAAGTGATGATTTCCTCTCTTTGTTAAATTGAAGTCATAGACAAGTATGTCAACATCCTCCAATTTTAGTAGGTCTGTGCGGAGATGATTTATATTTGTACCCTTTCTTTTTCTCTTTTTGCGAATTTATTTATCAACTACAATGTCTTGCTTGTACACACCATTGAATGGGTGGGTATTTGTGGCATACTAATGTACCTCAATAGTTGTAATATCTTCATTTTCTTTAATCAACTTTATAACATTCACAACCCAAAATGGATATCCAAGTGGATCTCTATCTACTAATACTATTATCATGCAACCCTCCTTAACATCCTGCACATAACACATGTAAAGGTCTTCAATGGCTTCATGTTGTGCATGCGATCTTCTAGAACCAATATGTTAGGGTCCCACCCTAACCCCCTTATTTATGTCATGGGATCACGTCATAGTAAAGAGTCAATAAAGCCCATATTAATATTTGTAAGTGGTTAACCCGCAATTAATGACGGGACCACAGTTAGTTGCAAATGGGCGGTAGTATTAGATAGACGGTAAATGGGCGGTAGTATTAGATAGATGGTATTAATAAAACCCACGATATTGGACCATGGTATTGCATGTATGAGTCATATATAAAGGATAGAGACTCCCTGCGAGGAGCATCGTGTCTTGTTTTGTAATCGAGCTCTGCTCTATTGGAGGTTGCCCCCTCGAACAGGCCTGTGAACATTTCTCTCTGAATAATAAAATCATTGCTATTCTGTGTTCTGGGTATATTTTCTTCGCATATTCTGTGTTCTCGGTATCTTTTCTTCGCAAATTCTATGTTTGGGTATTTCTTTGCAGGTTAAGAGCATAACAAGTGGTATCAGAGCACTTTCCAGGGTTCAGTGGGATCTCCAAATTTTAGCAAATTTTTTTTTGGCTAGAGACGTGTTCCGGCGTCTTTAAACCACGGGATCTGTCGTTAAGCGCATAAACCTGCGGATTTGGGGAGGCATGCACTCCCTTGTAACCCCTGTGGGTACCCCTTCGAGTCGTAGCGCATTAGACAGAATCGCGTGTCAGGCGGAAAGAGTCGATTGTGCGGACACAACCAACCTCCCTAGGAGCCTAAGAATCTCTAGTGACAAACAAGACAAACAAGAGCAATCCTTCTCTAAACATGCATTTACTATACGGGAAATCAAGTGTTTAGATCCTACCTGTAATCCAACGTTGTTGTAGCAGTCCAGCTCCTCTAATCCGGATGAGCTCCTCCTTCACTTTGAAACCTGCATACACTAACAATCAAACGATTAAATAGCACTTGATAATCTCATAGAATAAAACATATTTAACACATAGACCAAGGAGTACATGAAACAACTCATAAATAACAAGTTATTGAGAAGAATGGACTCATTTGCATTAATAGGTAACAAAAGGAACAAATACAACCTGAGCCTTGGTGTTGTGCAAGTCCCTCCCAGGGTCCATCAAGAGTTCTCCTTTACTTTGACAAAGCTCACCCACTTCCAAATAGAACAAGCAAAGATGGCAATCTCTCCTCACAAGCTTCTAAATGGGAGTCCTAATTCCTGCAGCATTTACCCTTAGAAATGTGTAGCTTTCAACCTCTTCTCCTTCTGGCCCAATGCCTGTATTTATAGTGCTCAAGAGGAAGTTAATCAGGTCCACCATCAATGGGATAATCCCCTCTTTGGATGGGATAGCTCCCCTATTGATGGGATAAGTTCCTCTTTGGTAGGAGTGCATGAACCATCTGGAGGCGCTCAATACACGTCGAACAACCTTCTAGAATGCTCTAGAAATGACCACAAGTGACTTTTTAAAGATGAAACTTGCGCATTTTAACCTTTTCAGGGGGACGCACCTGCACCTTTACATACAGAGCGTCCAAAGACGCAGTTTTTGTGAACATTGGGTGCGTCCCCGCAGATAAGGTTGAGAGAACCTGCGTCCCCAGAGATAAATACATTTAAAAAGACTTTCTCTCTTTTTTTGGAGTTTGACATGGAAAGCAGAGGCATCAGACTTGCCTAAGAGGGTAGCATGACTGTTGATAGAGTCATCCTAACTGTAAATAGTCATGGTGACATTTTTTAGTGTAACAGATTGCCCCCTAAAGTGTGAAGCCTGAAATAGATTAGGGTTTTGTATTATCTAGGAAGGGTGAAGCGCTTTATCATTTCAAGGATTATCTCGTGGAGAGCCTGGTCAGAACCTGCAATTTTCAACACAAAATACATGTATAAGATTATATCATCACTGAGGTAGGCATTCCCATACTCAGATTAAAACTTTAACTAACAGACTAACTACTCTGATACAGGAACGATCTTGCAGTACATCATAATCATAGACTTTTGTAGACACAGTATGGGCGCAGCCATCTGTTTGTGATTAGTCTACTTAGATAATGAATACAAAACTCCTCGCAGCCTGGATGGTAGAAACTAGATCCAGGGTCTTCATTTCTACTTCTCGAATTGGTACGATTCTAGCCATGCGAATAAATGAGTTGATGTCGAACATGGTAGAAACCACTTGATTACCAGTCGATGATGTAAACTGTTAACAAGCGTGAGAGAAACCACCAGTAATGTCAATGATTCTCAAAGTACCCAGTACAATCCATGAGATGTGAATGAATGAGTTGATGTCGAACATTTCACGGAATCCTTTGATCGAAAGTCAATGATGTAAACTGACGTCAAAGGCGAGAAACCTGCCATTGATGCATGCAGACTTCAAGGTACTGACGATCTCTAAGTCATCTCTCTAGATAATGTGCTGATGTCGATAGAAAGCGACTCGTTGCAGGCAAGCCTGCAACACGAAATCATTGTTCAAGTTGAAGAAATGTTGCTGTAAGGACTGACTCAGGGATGGTCAAATGGATGACAAGTATTTTGCAGATGAAAGTTTTACTTGCAGACCTCTTGAACACATAACGACACGACAGATGGCTTGGTGATGAATAATTCAAAGTTAATCCTCGGAACCCGGTTAAAGACTTTCAAAGTGGTTTGATCAACTGTGAGGTAAGGATTTCCCAACCCAGGTGAATGAAAAAAGTGTCGTGTTCAAGAGTGGTAATAAAGTTTCTTCTGAGACAAAAGGTAACAAATAGGCTCATTCTTCTCTCTTTTCCCCCACCATTTCTGGCAAGTACCTCTTTATTTTTAACAAGCTTGAGGAGGATAACATATGCTTGATTATAAGCTCATCCTTCGGATGAGTCCAACCTAGTTTTGATTCGAACCCTAGGAAGGAGTGGTTCGTTCCTGTTTGTAATTGAACAGGTCCTTTACTGTGAAATGTTTAACGAGCCCAGTATAGGAGAAACTCGGCGTTTTTCAATTTTAGAGAGTCTGAAAAACTTAAGAAGACTCCAAGTTGAACTTTTTCGTAGATTTGTGTCCCTCAAGCCTGAAAAAGTATAAAATAATACCTCGGGGAACCGCTTGATCTTGCGATCAAGGAGTACTTTCATAATTAGTGCCACTGACCTGAAAAGTAAAAAGCGATCAAGGACACGTCGTTTTATTTCCTTATCGAGTTTGAAACGACAAAAACCCGGCAATCTTTTCCTGATTTTACGGTCAGAAAAGAGCTATAAGGGGACCGTCTTTTAATTCCGTTTTAACGAGTGTAAAAGAAACGCTCGGCAATCTTTTCATTTTTTAGGAGTTAGAAAAGGGCTTAAAAGATGACTCTGATATTTTGGTTCGTGAAAAATGACAATTTTCCCTCTAAGTCCCTTTGTCCTGCACAAAAGCAACACATTACTCATACCTGTTTAAGATAGGAAAAAATACATCGAAAAACATATTTCCGTGGTGAAAAATGAACAAATTCATCCAAAAAACCTATAAAAAGACTTTTTACCATGTCATTTTTACCATTTCACTGTTGAGGTTGAAAAAAGGGCTTTTGGCAGAAAACTTCTCGTGGTTGCTGCGGAAAATCCGACCGTCAGAATCGAACGCCGTCTCTTCCAGGTATTTTACAACATCCTACTCTTCAATTTCATCCAATTAAAATTGTATTTTAGGTTTTAGTTTTGATTTTTGGGGGGTTTTAGGTTTCAAAATGCGCTCTGCGGTGGACGCAGGTGCCCTTCGGGTGACCTGCGTCCCCCGACTTTTTTCTATACAGAAAAAAGGTCGGGGGACGCAGCCCACCTTCAGGCCAGATGCGTCCCGACGCCCTGTGTTCTAAACGCGGGGTGCGTCCTCCGCAAAACGCGGATTTTGAAACCCCAAACTCCAAAATCAACCATTCAAATTTCCCAAAATTAATTCTAATGCCTATTTATTCATGTGTAGGGCACTTACCATGCTGGATTGGAGAGAAAGAGAGCACGAGGAGGTTGATGAAGCTGCAATCGAACATCAACCTTCCCTGGATGCCCTAAAAGCGTGCGGGTTATATAAATACTGGGCCATACCGGGCATGAGGGCTCAGGTAAGATTCTTGGAATGGCTGGTTGAGAGATGGAACGTTCAAGAACAATGCTTTTACATCGGAGGGCACCAGCTCGAGATAGAGCCCTCTGATATATACTTTCTCACTGGCTTGCCAAATAGAGGCGAGCAACTCAATCTAGCCGGGACTAGGCCGGGTGGCCAATCCCTTGTTAGTCTCCGGGAAGATTGGTGCACACCTGGTGCACACCATTCGAAATGCGTGGAGATCAAACACATCTCTCTGCGTGAGCTCAAAGTTATAGCGTTCATGGTTACCAGAATTTGTGGCGCAGCCGCTTTACACATTGCTTCCGGGTCCCAAATGCGGATGGCAATTGACTGTTACCAAGGCACCATTTTCAACTGGTGTGATGCTGTGTCGGCTAATGTGAAGAGCCAACTGACTAAGGCAAAGAACGGACGACTGAAAATTTTTGGATATGGGCCTTTAGTCGTGAGCTTTGCCTTAGAGAGAGTTCCGATGCTGATCCCTCAGCAACTCACTGTTGATACCTTGGGTCCTCGGGAGCCAAAGCTGGTACGATGGGTTGCGGTGATGGCCCGGCATCCTGACGAGGGCGCGGCAGTTGTTCGATTTTCCGATAGTTACTTTCACTGGTTGGAGGACCAGGTTTTCTCGATCCATGACTTTCCGTATGCCGGAGTAGATTTTCGACATGATCCGGACATGGTTCTTCCACAGGGAGAACAATGGGATGACAGAGGTACTTTATTTTTCACAAGTTCTCAAATTATGTATTTTTTTTGTTTTTATATATATCGTCTCAAAACTGACAGTAAAAATTTTTAAAATGCAGATGTTGGTCCACAGCGCCCAGCCAACCTCCGGCCTTTTGAGAGAAGACATCCAGTTGCACCGATACAGGCCCCACAGGATGCGGCTGCAGAGGTACTAGCTGAGTTGGAGCATGATCTAGAGCGTCTGACGGCGGATATGCCTGAGACTACCATCGATGATATTCCTATCAGGCTTCAGCGCTATGTAGTCGCGGTCCCTGGACCGTTTAGGAGATTTTTGCGCAAGGTAGCCCGTGCAGTGGTGTCGTATAGGGAGCACCACCAGTGATTGGCTAGTCACTTTGTAGACACATGTGACATTTTTGACTTTTTTGTACTCTATCATTTTTGCCGATCATAAGGTGTTTTTCAGCCTATGATCGAAGACGATGTATATTTTTTGACACACTCCTATCTATATATATATCACTATTACCGGCTTATCTTGTTTAACATATGTGATGAAATGTTTTTAAATTTACTTGCATGATTATCGTAAATGTCTGTCCAACATTTGAGAAGCAATTGCATCTGCTAATGTATTTAAAGACCTTGGAATATGCTGATATTCAATGTAATCAAATTCACGTTCCAAGAGACGCACTCTCAAAAACAACCTTAATAACACAGGATTTCTAATGGCATAAACTCTATTAAGCTGTAATACAACAAGTTCAGAATCTAACCTCACTATCAAACGTCGAATTCCAAATGAAATAGATTCGGATAATAATTCAACCACTGCACTGTATTCTGCAATGTTGTTCGTTATTTGACCGAGGCTTACCCCATGCATAGAAACTAACTCGTCAGAGGGCGAATAGATAACCCAAGCTGCGGAAGAGATATTCCGTGTACTACAACAAGCACCATCAGCAAATCCAATGTATGTTTGGAGAGGCGTCGACATCTGCAATATCAAGAGTAAAACCAAGATAAGCCAGAATAACGACGAAAAACACACTCGCTAAGCTAAGCACACTGACTAACTAACAAACATACTAGCTAGAAAGAAAACCTAACCTAATCTAAAAATTTCTCCATACCCATCATTTAAGCATAATACCTCTTTAGGTAAAGTCCATTTCTGGGTTTACCCAAAGAGTCCCCATCAAAATCAACCAGCTCATAAGCCCCTTTTTCTAGCTTTCGCTTTACAATGTAGGGTCCATGCCACATAGGAACGAATTTTCCAGCACCTAGCTTATCGTTAGCTTGATCATATAATAGCACTAGGTCTCCCTCCGAAAAACTTCGAGGGGTCACATTTCTATCATACTGAGCTTTCATTCGCTTCGCGTGAGTCTCGATTGCCAATGTAGCGTCACGTCGAGTCTCATCTAATTTAGCTAAGTACAATAAACGTTTCTCCTCTTCGGAAGTAGCTGGAAGTAATTCGACAGCCATTTGAAGTGATGGGATTTCGCATTCAATGGGTAACACAGCTTCCAAGCCATAAACTAGCTGGAAAGGAGTGAACCCTGTTGAATTTTTCACTGAGGTTCGGTATGCCCATAGCGCTGAAAATAACATGTTGTGCCAATTCGACCGATGAATACCAATGGTTCGTCGGATCATGATAACCAGAACTTTGTTGATAGACTCAACCAAACCGTTGGCTTGCGGATAATAAGGAGTAGAGCTATCGTGGCGCAAACCAAGCTGGCTTGTAAGCTCAGTCATCATGATGTTTCGAAAATGGCTCCCATGGTCAGTAATGATTGCTTGTGGGACACCAAACCTAGTTATAATATGATTGAATACGAAAACTGCAGCTGTTTTGCCGCTTGCGTCGAATGTAGGCATCGCCTCGGCCCATTTAGTAAAATAATCAACCGCGAGGATGATATACGCATGCCCCCCGGCCGAGTGAGGGTTACAAGTAATAAAGTCGATACCCCATTTGGCGAATGGACCAACGGCAATTATAGGGTGGAGAGGAGCAGGTGGTGCGCGCATCTTTCGATCAAACACTTGGCAGTTGTGGCACTTCTGGACTGCAATGATACAATCTTTAAACATAGATGGCCAGAAGTAACCAGCGCGCAACACCTTCTGAGCTGTGGCATACCCAGACATATGACCGCCACATGCTCCAGAGTGACAATCATTCAAAACCCTCTCAGCCTCTTCGTGAGTTAAACAACGTCGAAAAACTAAGTCTGCCCCCCGGCGATAAAGTGTATCTCCAATAATTTTATATTGCTGGGATTGAAACCGAATTTTTCGACGGTCCACTTTGGAAGCTTCAGGCCGAAAGGTTTGGGTTTGGAGATAGATGATTATATCTCCGTACCACGGATCTACAGTACTGATAAGAAACAAAGGTTCGTCCGCAATGGACTCTTCTGCCACAGTTTCTGTGTCAGCACACGGGAAATCACACATCAATTCCGCAAAAACTAAGGATTTCTTAGACTTGGACTTCTCGAACTCCAAGTCGAACTCTTGCAGGATAACGATCCATTTAGAGTACTTGCCCCCTAGCAGTTGTTTTGTCAAAATATAAATCATAGGGTTGCAATCCGAAATAACTGTAGTTTTACGGAGAAGAATGTAGTGACGAAAACGCTGGACAGCTTGAACAGCTGCCAGGGCCAATTTCTCCACATGCGAATATTTTAACTCAGTGGGATTTAAGGTCCTACTAAGATAATATATCACATGTTCCGCTCCGAATTCATCTTCTTGAACTAACACCATTCCAATGGTGGAATGCGAAGCTGCGAGGTATAAGAAGTAGTCCTGGTTGTAGTTGGGAGGATGCAACAACGGTGCATGGGTCAACGCGTGTTTAAGTGCATCAAAAGATTGTTGGGCAATCTCGTCCCAAGAGAATTGAGCGTTCTGTTTCAACAACCGTGTAAAACCTTTAGTGACCTCGGCGTAGTTTGGGATGAATCGGCGTAAAAAGTTCGCTTTCCCTTGCAAACTTTGGAGTTGGCGCAAACTCGAAGGAGGAAGCAATTTGATGATAGCTTCGACCTTCGAGGGATCGACGCGAATGCCGGCTCTTGAAACAACAAATCCCAGCAATCGAGCTGTTTCTATAAAGAAAACACACTTGTGGGGATTCAACCTAATTCGATAATGCCTACACCTCATAAAGATTGCTCGTAAGTGGACAAGGTGATCAGCTCGATGTAAAGAATGAGCAGGCAAATCATCGAGGTACGGTTGCACAATGTGCTTGATGTCATGAAATGCATAAGACATCGCTCGCTGAAAAGTGGCACCGGCATTCTTAAGCCCAAAAGGTAATTTGCAATAAGCAAATGTCCCCCATGGACAAATGAATGCCGTTTTTGGTTGGTCGGCAGGTAGAATATTGATTTGATTATAGCCCGAAAAACCATCCATAAAGGAAAACATTTCACTTCCGGCACAATCATCAATAATTTGATCGATATAAGGCGTAGGATAGTTGTCTTTTGGACAAGCTCGATTTATATCCCTATAGTCGATACAGATTCTTATTGTTCCTTGTTTCTTGTTGACTGGAACAATATTCGATACCCAATCCGTTAACGGGATCGGATATATGAAACCTGCTTTCAACAGCTTTTCGACTTCTGCTTTAATCGCAGCCGCTTTTCGAGGGTGAATCTGACGCAACCGTTGCCGGACGGGTTTAGCATCCGGGTAGGTCTTTATTTCATGAACAACAATGGCAGGATCGATTCCCGGCATTTCCTCGTAAGACCAGGCAAACACATCGCGGAATTCTTGGAATAGGGCCTTATAAGTTTGGATTTCATTTTCTGTACATGCGGCACCTATATGAATGTTTTCCTCAATTCCGGGCTTCACTGAAATATCAATGGGAATAGTACGAGAAATATTCCCTAAATTCAACTCTGAATCAGAATGTTTTGTTGGATCCTGAGCGTCTTTGACATATTCAGCGGTAAAGATACATGAAAAATCATTTTCAAAAGCATCATCCTTAGGTAAAAACGAAGATCTGTGATGGAGATCTTCCCATGGTAGATCGTCTACACTTAGGATTTCGCGAAGTTGTTCGTCAGATGACACGACTTCGGGAAATGCTATCCGTTCTAAGGTTGAGGTGAAAAGTGATTCTTCACTGACCACATTCATTTGGTCGATTTCGGTTGAACGCGAGTCGGTAAAAGACATGACAGCTTCATAAGCAATTTCATATGGACTCAAAGGCATAGCATCACCGAATGAGTCTATCTCGGATTCAGATGGGACAATCCAAGGATCATCATAAATAATGTTTTCTGATGTAATCATATGAATTGTTGCAAATGAAGGATCTACGCTGAGTGGAGGAAGAGGAAAAGTTCCCAGTAAACCGGAATCTTTAACTAAACCTACACCAACGTCCCTATAAGGGATTGTCGTCTTACCGACATGCTGGATACTCTCTGAAGAGGCTGGGTCGGATGAAAAGTATGTCAGCTGATCAATAGTGACGATCTTACCGTTATGTGGAAACTTAATTACTCTGAAGACCGATGAAACGACCGCTGTCATAGCATATGACCAACTTCGACCCAAAAGAAGGTTGTAGTCTAGAGGGTCATCAACCACCTCCACATCCAGACTAACGGTTTTACCTTCTACCCCTATAGGCAATTCCTGTAGAATACCAAACGGACGGAACCCACGACCATCGAAGGCCTTAAGGATGGTGGGGGATTGGTTCAACGAAGGAGAACCAAGAGATCTCCAACATTGAATCGACATAATACACGTAGAGGCTCCCTCATCAATCACAGTCCGATGAATAGGCCTGTTTTTGACTATCACTGGAATTTGGAAAGCCATTTGATGGGGGAGACGTGGTGTACTATTTTCTAGATCGAAGATTATCAGGTTCGGGTCCTGAACATCAACAGCTCCGATAGCCGACAAAAGTAATTTTCGTTGTGCTGGGCATGATTGCAGCACTTCTAACGCCGACATTGCTGAGGGTGAAACAGCTAAGTCCTCAACAATGTTGTAATTCTGGGCTGCTCTCGCATGTGGATTGAAAGCAGACCTTCGAAGTACACCCTTGGCGGGCGGTTTAATTACTAAGTCCGGGTTAGGTTTTTCGATCTGTAGTGGATCGGAACCAGGAGCTGAGGTTGATGGGTTAGAATGAGAAGATTCTGCTTCCTTACCATCAACAGGAGCCTTACTACCATAATCTTGCGATCGAGTCGCAATCCGCACATGAGACATCATCAAAATGGGTTCTTCACTGGCATTTGAGGAAGAACCTATCATCTTATTCTCCTGCTCCGGAAATGGATTTTTTAACACAGCAGGAGTGGGAGAACCTTTGACTATTTTCACAACCTCGGCCCGATGAGGGCAATCTCTCGTAAAATGATCCTCTTCACAAATAAGACAAGGATATCAAGGTTTGCGTTTTTCGTCATTGGTTTCCGACTTTTCCGTTTTCTCCTTCGGAGCTTTGTCTGCTTTAGCCTTCTTCTTTCCTTTCTTCTTTCCACCGTTTTTTGATTTGGCCGTAGAAGTCTCTACAGCGTGAATATCGGCGGTAAGTTCAGGAGAAGACTCTCCTGTCGGGGAATCAGGAAAAGTGATAATAGGAGTAGTTGAAGCCTTGGAAGACTTCTTCTTGCTCTTTGTATTCACGATACCAATCATACCATCAACGGCATGAGATCCCGAAGGAGCAGCAACAATTTGATTCGACTTTGGAAGATCTGGAATCTTCTCGTGTAACGTACCCGACTGAGTATAAACTAAGTCAAGGTATTGCGCCTGAGCAATGACTTGCTCCTCAGTAACTACTCCGGCCTTAGCTACATCTTCAGTAATCTTCGGTAATAATGATTTAACAAACCATTCAGCTAAGATTTGGTCCGGGATAAAAACTTTCACTAGCCTTCTTCGACGTCTCCACTCATGAATGTGATCAGAAATATACGTGGACGTTGATTGTTTTAGTGAAGTTAATAACTCCGTGCCGTTATCGTATCTGACCGGCAACTGAAAGTGAGTTAAGAACGAGGTAGCTAACTGGCTAAAATTGTAAAAAGAGGCCCGTGGTAACTCAATGTACCACTTGGCCGCGAGACCAATGAGTGTACGCTGGAAAAGACGTAAGCGGATCGAATCATCCGAGATAGAATTTGAAGCACACCAGAGGTGGTAAGTCATCACGTGATTGGACGGATCCTCTCCAGACTTACCTTCGAACTTGGGTATATCACTGGGCAACTTATTTGGCATTGGCGGCCAGAACTGAAGATATTGAATTGGATCGTTCGTTAGGCGCGTCAAGTCTGGTAAATCCAAAGTTGCGATAAATGGTAACTGCCGGTTAGGATCTCTAAAACTCTGGGTCACAATACCAGCCCCAGGAGGAGGATATCCAGGATAACTAGGAACAGGAGTCGCATTTGGGATATTATATCCTCCTGGAAAACCAGGATTAACCTGACCGTACTGGGGTTGTTGAGGTTGTTGATAAGTGTACCCAGGATACGGTTGATACTGGTAAACCGGTTGTTGGACAGCTTGCCCAGGTTGGTACTGCCCCTGGTACAGTTGGTGAACAAATTGAGGTTGAGTAGTGACAACCGTACTTATACCAGGTTGACCTACAGGCATCTGGACCGTGGTTTGAATCGTAGATCCAGACAACGGTAAAGATGTCTGAGGAGTGGTTACAGAGACAGTAGAAACCGGAGCCGTCGATACTCCAGAAGTAAGTATGGTAGATGTGGCGGTAGTTGCAGCAGCCGTTTGAGATGGAGTACTAGGTGCAATTGGCGGCTGAGTAACTACCGAAGTTACAGAAGTTTGAACATTTGACTGGACAGGTTGCGGTTGCTGGGGTGGACCAGAAACTACGGGTTGTCCAGCTTGAGGTACCGACTGTATACTTGGCTGCAACACCTGTTGACCCTGTGATGGATCCCACACTAACATTCCAGGGTATTGACCCGTAACAGGTTGAGGATACTGAGATCCATAACCGGATTGAGGATAGGATTGATAATTGTAAGGTGCAGTTCCTATACTTGGAACATATGATTGACCTTGAGGTGGTTGATAACCTTGACCTAAGTATTGACCTTGAGGTTGATAACCTTGAGGTAAATACGGATACTGGGGTTGACCTTGACCTTGAGGTTGGTACCCTTGAGGTTGATACCCTTGAGGTTGCCATCCTTGAGGTTGCCATCCTTGAGGTTGGGAAACGGGAACTGAACCTGACATCATGTAAATGTCTCCTACACCCAATGGTATATTACCATTGTTTCCAACTAATAACCCATGATCAACGGGTTGAGGAGATGCCCCCGCAAAAGTACCAGAAAGAGATTGATACCCGGTGGGAACAGAAGGACCGCCGTGTAAGAAAGATTCAGGACTTTGAGTAAACACGGACGACTGACCAGACATATTTACAGGAGTATGAATACCTCCAGGTGGAAAAGGAGTACGAGGTGTAGAAAAACCTAGCCCAAAGTTGTCTAAATAATTGGTTAACGAAAGGTACCAAGTAGTACTTCTAGGAGGACTGTAAAAGATAGATTCACGCTCCCTTAGATCAATAGTAAGTTGATCTTCAAGGTTAGAGACGCCTATTTCTTCCTCTGGAGCAAGTTCTTCAATAGAAATCAAACCAGTAGGAAGATTTTCGGTGATAATTCTTTCTATTCTCGGTGAATCAGGAACACTAGAAGTCGGAGTAACAGGTTCAGATATTTCTGGTTCTTCGCCTGTATCACTAGCAGACGAAAAACTACCAACAAGCTCAGAAACTGTAACAGCTTCGGGATTATAACCTGTCTCTAAACTTTGGTAATCTGGATGGACTACCAAGGAAGATTCTCCTTCTTCAGGTGAACCTACTCTACTGCCACTAGGAGGAGTTACAAGGACCTTTAAACCTTCGTACTGACCCGGAACGTCTTCAGGAGATCCACCCCGCGATCTATGGAGTTTTCTTAACAAATCTGTTCCGGTAACAATTTCAGGTGACTTGCCCCAATGTCTACGGGACTGTCTCGGTAATTCCGCCACAGCTAAAAACTTTTAACTACTACACACGAAAACAAAATAAAAATTCAAATCAAACCACCTAAAGTCTCTAAAGAACCAAACAAATTTGAATCACACGCCTAAAGAATCTAGAGCGTCAAACCAAGCACAAACAGTAGCCTTCCAGACCGAAAGCGCTAGTTGGTGATGAAGCCCAACATCGCCGGATTCAGTACAGAAGTGGCGGGTGGAACAGTTACCCCGGCAACCTGCTTAATGAATAGACTGGACCAAGTTCCTCCACTTTAACCGTCTCGAGTGAAGTGAACCCCCCAGAAAATCCAAGTGAGTCTAGCCGACGTCTGCTCCAGGTACAGTGGGATCTTCCCTCCACCGTCACCTCGGTAGAATCCTAAAGATAATGGTCACTAAGGTTACCAACCGCAACAAATGCACCTGGGGGAACAGTCTAAACTCCGACAGCACGCAAGGGCAGAGTATCAAGCTCAATCCCCTTGCCGGCTCCTTGACAATAATCCAAGGTTTACCGACAAGTGACCCCTGGCTCCTCGGCAATGGTTAATCCGAGGTTTACCGTTTGTAATACGTGCATGTCTGGCGTCGTTCCCAACGAGGGGGGATTGATCCCCTCACTGGTTCGGACATGAGCTCGTGCTTCTCCTTTAAGAGGAGCTTTCCTAGAGTACAAATGAGACAATTGGATTTATTCTATCACAAGATAAGCTACTTGTTTGGCTTTGTTGTCTTGGAGAGTTAATTACTCACCTACTCCAAGACACTAGCCTGATCTAAATTGGTGTTTCAGAGCCCTAGTAAATAAAAATTACTACGTTGATTTTACTTTAAGCGTTAATTTTATGGTTTTTTCTTAAAGACAAAAGGTAGCGGAAGTGAAACCAATGGTGTGTAGACTCGACTCAAACCACTACAAAGATGCACCTAAGATGATTTACGCTACTTTTCCTTTTTCAATGAAATTCTTAACTAAGAGAGTTGAGAGAATGCAAATTTTAAAGAAAACAACTTTCTTAATAAAGACAATCAAAGAAACAATTATCTTTATCTTTCCAAGCATACAAACATGACCACTCTTTACGTGCACGAAAAACTCTTTTTCTTTCAAAACTTTTCAAAGCTACTTGAAACAAAACTTTTCAAAGGAGATATTTTTGTATTTTCTCTTTTAATAAAGCATATAAATCTATTGTAACGAAAATCAATCTTAAAAGCTATAAAAACTACGAAAACTTGACTCACAAGCAAATCAAAAAGAAATTACTCTAAGCAAATCTAACAAGGCAAAAGCTCACAAAGATGATTCTAGGTTGTTTTACTTGACCAAAATCAAATCAAGGACCAGCTAATGCAGAATCAAAAGACTAGTCAAAACAAAACTCAAATCTTTTTGTTCTTTTTGTAAAATGGAATTCAAGACTTAAACAACAAGCACTTCGAAATTTGCCCAAAGAGACAACTCAATGGTAAGTTGCTCACACAGGTAGACTTTACGACAGGTCTGACTTCTTAGAATGCTGACAAAACCAGAGAGATCTAAGGCTTGACAACTTCTACAGCCAAAGTCACTACAAGACCTACTCAAAAATCAAACCCTAGGGCTTACACTTCGATGAAATCCACTAAAACACTCAATGCTATCGAAAAAATTTTAGGTGAAGATCTCTGACAAAGGACTAATGAATCTGGGCAGTAAAAACTAAGAAAAAACTAAATCTAACAGCAAAAATGCAAAAGATGGAATTTTCTCAAATTTTAGCAGGGGACGCAGGCGACCCGTTAGCACAGGTGCAGGCCCGCTCTGTGCACACAGCGACAGTGCGTCCAGGGACGCACTGTGCAACACTCAGAGGGTGCGTCCTACTGAAAAACTCAAGAAAAACCAAAAAGAATCTAATCCTAAGCTAACCCACCCACAGACAAAGTCACAGAGCCAAAACCAGTAAAATAAACCAATTTTCTCAGAGCAAAGTTCACACAAAGGAAAAGACTTTTCACATCAATGGAATATCCCCAGTATGGTCGCCAATTTGTCAGGCGGAAAGAGTCGATTGTGCGGACACAACCAACCTCCCTAGGAGCCTAAGACTCTCTAGTGACAAACAAGACAAACAAGAGCAATCCTTCTCTAAACATGCATTTACTATACGGGAAATCAAGTGTTTAGATCCTACCTATAATCCAACGCTGTTGTAGCAGTCCAGCTCCTCTGATCCGGATGAGCTCCTCCTTCACTTTGAAACCTGCATACACTAACAATCAAACGATTAAATAGCACTTGATAATCTCATAGAATAAAACATATTTAACACATAGACCAAGGAGTACATGAAACAACTCATAAATTACAAGTTATTGAGAAGAATGGACTCATTTGCATTAATAGGTAACAAAAGGAACAAATACAACCTGAGCCTTGGTGTTGTGCAAGTCCCTCCCAGGGTCCATCAAGAGTTCTCCTTTACTTTGACAAAGCTCACCCACTTCCAAATAGAACAAGCAAAGATGGCAATCTCTCCTCACAAGCTTCTAAATGGGAGTCCTAATTCCTGCAGCATTTACCCTTAGAAATGTGTAGCTTTCAACCTCTTCTCCTTCTGGCCCAATGCCTGTATTTATAGTGCTCAAGAGGAAGTTAATCAGGTCCACCATCAATGGGATAATCCCCTCTTTGGATGGGATAGCTCCCCTATTGATGGGATAAGTTCCTCTTTGGTAGGAGTGCATGAACCATCTGGAGGCGCTCAATACACGTCGAACAACCTTCTAGAATTCTCTAGAAATGACCACATGTGACTTTTTAAAGATGAAACTTGCGCATTTTAACCTTTTCATGGGGACGCACCTGCACCTTTACATACAGAGCGTCCAAAGACGCAGTTTTTGTGAACATTGGGTGCGTCCCCGCAGATAAGGTTGAGAGAACCTGCGTCCCCAGAGATAAATACATTTAAAAATACTTTCTCTCTTTTTTTGGAGTTTGACATGGAAAGAAGAGGCATAAGACTTGCCTAAGAGGGTAGCATGACTGTTGATAGAGTCATCCTAACTGTAAATAGTCATGGTGACATTTTTTAGTGTAACACCGCGCATGGACTGTCTTCCACGTACCCTCTGGGTATATAGGAAGCCCCATAGCTCCCTTGAAACCTCGCCATAGATAAACCTTCGGTCGTCTTGTGGCTATAGTACACCGAGAACAACACTCGGAGAGATTACTCGCCCATACGATAGGGTAGTCGGGTTGTACGGCTAAGGGTACGGTCGATCCTCCTTAGTTAGAGCCCTGAAACATTGGGCCGAGTACTACTGTCAGACCCTTATGTATATTGCGATCTGTAGCACCTGACACTCCCCAAGACCATAGTTCCCTTTCTATCAGGGGATCACACATCATCTATTCCAGATCAGCAGCAGCAGTTGTTCCACCATTCAGATCTCTCAGATCCACCAGATCGGATATTCCAGATCAGCAGCAGCAGTTGTTCCACCATTCAGATCTCTCAGATCCACCAGATCAGAGTAGTTGTGAAGGGTTCCTGTACCTGGATATAATTTTCGCAGGACTTTTGGCGGCATTGACATTTTGAGGATTTGGCGACTGCAGTATTGATCAGGAAGGAGTAAAACTCCGTTAGGAGTTTTCCAAAAAAATAAAAAATAAAAAAAATAAAAAAAAACGAGTCTGAGATCTTATGGGGCGCTTATTGGTGACCTAGCCCATCAGTATCAGGACGACGAGCTAAGCAAGGTGGTACCATTCAATTTCTTAGTAAAAATTTTTAGGCGGTCCCAATTTTTCATCAGGTTGGTGTATGGTAGAAACTCGCGCTCAATCGATGGCCAATGAAAGGATCGACAAAATTGAAAACCATGTGCACTCCCTCCAAACTGCGGTGCACAAGATCGAACTTGAGCTTCAAGGAATGAGTAACCACATAGAACTTGAGCTTAAAGGAATAAGTAACCAGTTACAGGAGACATTCCCAAAGGGCAAGAAGCCAGCCCACGAGGAGGCGTATAATGGCCATGAATACCATGAGGGTGAGTCTAGCCACTCTCCTCACGTTTGGCACTCCCATCCACCACCCAGTCAGCGACCTCCCAAGTTGGATATGCAGAAATTTGACAGTTCTCACACGTCCGCATGGCTAGCACAAATGGAGTAGTATTTCCAATTGAATCATATCACAGATGAGGGGAATAAGCTTATGGTGGGCACCATGTACTTGGACAATGAACGATGGCAATGGAAGGAATGGCATCAGCGTTGCAATGGACATTTTCAGAATTGGGCCCAATTTGCCAAAACTTTTCGCAGTCGCTTTGAACAGGAAGACTCTTTTTTGGGGCGTCTCACTAAGCTCCGACAGACGGGTACAGTGGAGGAATATATTACTGCTTTTGAAGCCTTAACCTTCCGCACTAAGGGTCTCACAGACGAGTTCTACATGGAATGCTTTATCAACGGTCTTAAAGAAGCCATCAAAGCTCAGGTTCTACTCCACCACCCTCCCACATGGACAGAGGCTTGCCAGGTAGCTCGTAAGGTGGAACGTGCATTACGAGCCCAATCCAGCGGCCCCAACTTCCCCGCTAAAGGTCGTCCCTCACAGGCTCCAAATATGACTCAGACACTTAAGATTCAAAAGGTGTCACCTGCGGAAATGGCCGAAAGAAGGAAGCAAGGACTATGTTACTACTGTGATGAAAAATATTCCCCAGGTCATAAATGCAAAGAGCACAAGTTTTTTCAAATAGATGCCACTGACTACAGCTCCACCGAGGAAGATCCACCACTTGAGGAACCGGAGGCGATCGAAGAAGATAACCAATAGGAGATTGTATCTGATGAACCAATTATTTCGCTAAATGCATTGGCAGGAATTTCTTCCCCTCAAACTCTCAAAATCAGGGGTTTTCTTAAACATCGCCCAGTAGTAGTCCTGATTGATAGTGGAAGTACCCATAATTTCATCCACCAAAAGATCGCTGAAGCAGCACATTGTTTCGTCTGGGCAGTTTCTAACTTCCAAGTCCAGATTGCAGATGGGGGCACAATGAAATGTGAAGGTCGCTGTGAAAATGTCAAAATTCAAATGGGGGATTATCAATTGAAAACCCACATGTTTGCAATACACATGGGGGGTTGCGACATTGTCCTCGGCGCAGAATGGCTCCGCACTCTTGGGCCAATCACAATGGATTTCCAGGTGTTATATATGAGTTTTAAGCAGAACAACTCCACATATACCCTCTGTGGACTACAGGCGGGAGCCCCCTCTATCATCAGCTCGCATAGGATGGAAAAATTGTTAAAAAAGGGCCATCATGGATTGGTAGCTCAATTTATTGCCATCCAGGTAGTAGGCACCATGCCTCCACCAATTCATCCTGAGATGCAACAGATTTTAAATAAACATCGAACGGTCTTTGACAAGCCTCATGAGCTTCCACCCTCGCGAGGGGAACATGATCATAGCATCACATTGGTTCCAGGGGCCCAACCCCCAAATGTGCGGCCATACCAATATCCGTTCACCCAAAAGAATGAAATAGAAAAAGTCATCAAGGAATTGTTGGAAGCAGGTGTCATTCGTCCGAGCATTAGTCCTTATTCATCTCCAGTGGTCATGGTCCTCAAGAAAGATGGGGAGTGGCGGATGTGTCTAGACTTCAGGGCCCTCAATAAGTTAACAGTCAAAGATAAATTTCCCATCCCAGTGGTTGACGATTTGCTGGACGAACTCAATGGGGCTCAATTCTTCACTAAGTTGGATCTTCGCTCAGGCTACCACCAAATTCGCATGAAGGAAGTCGACATTCCCAAGACAGCTTTCAGAACTCATGAAGGCCATTATGAGTTCCTGGTCATGCCATTTGGTCTCTGTAATGCCCCCTCTACTTTTCAGAGCCTTATGAATCACCTCCTCAAACCATATCTCAGAAAATTTGTCCTTGCCTTCTTCGATGACATCCTCATCTATAGTGGCACTTGCGCGGCACATCTTCAGCATGTAGATCTACTCTTGCAACTGCTCCGCACGCATAAATTATTTGTCAAGATGTCTAAGTGTTCGTTTGGCATGGAAGAAGTTGAGTATTTGGGCCACATTGTGGGGCGTGAAGGTGTCAAGGTGGACCCAAAAAAGATCCAGGCAATGCAAGAATGGCCTCAACCTAAGACCTTGAAAAGCTTGAGAGAATTTTTGGGTCTCACAGGCTATTATCGTAAATTTGTCCGCAACTATGGCCGCATAGCGAAGCCCCTAACGCAACTCCTAAAGAAAAATTCCTTCTTCTGGAATGAAGAAGCACAACAAGCATTTACCGTTCTCAAAACCGCCATGTGTTCCACTCCTGTCTTAGCACTACCAGACTTCACCAAATAATTTGTCATTGAATCTGATGCTTCGGGAACAGGTATTGGAGCGGTCTTAATGCAGGAAGGGTGACCATTGGCCTTCACCAGCCAACAACTAAGTGGGAGGAATCTGGGCCAACCTACCTACGAGAAGGAAATGATGGCCATATTACATGCAGTCAAGACCTGGCGACCTTACTTGTTGGGGCGACGTTTCCAAATCCGCACAGATCATCACAGTATTAAATATTTTTTGGAGCAACGCCTATCTTCCCCACAACAAAATAAATGGTTAGCCAAAATGCTGGGATATGATTATGAGATCATTTACAAGAAAGGGAAAGACAACAGGGTAGCAGATGCATTGTCGCGCCAATTTGAGGAGGAAAGTACTCTGCTCGAAATTTCCCTCCCCATTCCAGACTGGATTGAAGAGGCTCGCAGGGAATGGTTTTCACATCCCGGGCTCTCCCAACTCATTTCTCAATTGCATATAGATCCTAATTCTAGCAAGGGCTACTCGTGGTAGAATGATATTCTTCGCTACAAGGACAGAGTCGTAATAGCACCAACATCCACCCTCAAAAGTCGCATTTTGGCAGAATTGCACTCATCTCCCATTGCAGGACATTCGGGCTTTCAGAAGACATATGCTCGCACCAGAAGATCATTTTTTTGGGCCAGCATGAAACAGGACATCCTTACTTTTGTAGCAGAATGTGACGTCCGTCAACGCCACAAAGGGGAAACCGTCAACACACCAGGCACATTACAACCATTGCCCATTCCGGCGTCAATTTGGACGGAGGTCTCCATGGATTTCATTACAGGTCTTCCAAAGTCTGGGAACAAGTCAGTCATCATGGTGGTTGTGGACCGACTGTCGAAGTATGCTCATTTCTGCGCCCTACCCCAACCATTCACACCCACTTTGGTTGCTCAAACTTTCATGGATCAGATCTTCAAATTGCATGGCATGCCCACTTCTATTGTGTCCGACCGCGACCCAATCTTCACCAGTAATTTTTGGCAGGAGCTCTTCAGAATACAAGGCACTCAACTCAAACTCAGTACTTCATATCATCCGCAAATAGATGGTCAAACCGAAGCCGTCAACAAATGTCTAGAAACCTACCTTAGGTGTTTCACTTCAGAAAAACAACACCTTTGGGTATAGTGGTTACCTCTGGCGGAATGGTGGTATAACACCAACTATCATGCCACCACCAAAATGACTCCCTATGAAGCAGTCTATGGACAAGTTCCGCCTTCCCCTACTTCTTATCTCAAGGGGTGCTCCAAAGTACAAGCCGTGGATCAACTCCTACAACAATGCGCAACCATGCTTGCCCATCTGCGCGAGAATCTTCATCAAGCTCAGAACCGTATGAAGCAACTGGCTGACCAACATCGCTCAGAGCGCCAATTTCAAGAAGGGGATCAGGTCTTTTTGAGGCTGCAACCATATAAGCAAACATCACTCAAAGACAAGGGTTGTCAAAATCTCTCTCCAAAATTCTACGGACCATACCAAGTACTTCAGCGCATTGGAAAAGTGGCTTACAAGTTGGCTTTGCCACCTACAACAAAAATCCACCCAGTTTTCCATGTACCGTGCCTCAAGAAAGTGATTGGGAACAATTGCCGAGTTCAAACTAGTCTACCTGAATTGGACGAAGAAGGATCAATCTGGCTTCAACCGGAACAGGTTCTAGACACACGAGACAAGCACCTGCGCGGCCGCATGCTTAAGGAGGTCCTCGTCAAATGGAAAGACACCTCTCCGGAAGATGCAACTTGGGAACCAGCCACTATTCTTCAGCAGTTTCCGCAGCTTCAGCCTTGAGGACAAGGCTAGTCTTAAGGGGGGGGGCATGTTAGGGTGCCACCCTAACCCCCTTATTTATGTCATGGGATCACGTCATAGTCAAGAGTCAATAAAGCCCATATTAATATTTGTAAGTGGTTAACCCGCAATTAATGACGGGACCACAGTTAGTTGCAAATGGGCAGTAGTATTAGATAGATGGTATTAATAAAACCCACGATATTGGCCCGTGGTATTGCATGTATGAGTCATATATAAAGGATAGAGAGTCCCTGCGAGGAGCATCGTGTATTTTTTTGTAATCGAGCTCTGCTCTATTGGAGGTTGCCCCCTCGAAGAGCCCTGTGAACATTTCTCTCTGAATAATAAAATCATTGCTATTCTGTGTTCTGGGTATATTTTCTTCGCATATTTTGTGTTCTCGATATCTTTTCTTCGCAAATTCTATGTTTGGGTATTGCTTTGCAGGTTAAGAGCGTAACACAATATAGATTTCTCTTTCCTCTTCTTGTTGAGAATTAATAATGCCCTGAGATTTTTGTTGTTGAACAATATTTATTTCCTCTTGTTCATTTGGCATATTTTGAGGGAAAATAAATGGAGTCTTCAAAAGTGTATATTCATTTCCTGATATTGAGATGATGTCACTTTGGTCATTGAAAAAATACTCCCACCAAAATGAATCAACAACATCAAAGTAGTCATATGTATCTATAATACATATTTTTATTTCTTTCAGACAGTCATAATAATTTATCTCTCTCTTATGCCTTCGTGCATTATTGAGTTCAACAATTGACTGTAATAATATTATATTTGATGCAAATATTGGATGATTTGGAATGAAATTCAAAAATGCTAAACCTAATGAGAACCCCCATTCTACAACAGTTGAATACTTCTTGCCCCATATAAGTGTTTTTCCATCAATTATTTTGATACGAAATTGATTCTAGAAGCTAATTTCATTAAGTTGTCCAATGCATTTCTCCTAACCATGTGATCCCAGAATAAACCTTCGCATGTCAATATTTTGTTCCAGGACATGAATAAAATACTCTGGAATGTATGCTTTCTTAATACATTCAATTAATGATGGCAGGCTCCCAACATTCTTCCTCCTCAATGCTATTGAAAAATGACTAAACATATGATCAATATGGTCACAAGTCTGCCCAACAAGAAGAAAACCAATCTTCACCTTTTTAAAAATTCCCTATTGGACAAGCATGTTTAGATATCCAAAAAGAACTTAACTTTTATTTTCACAGCTTGTGTTGTCCAATTGCAAATAAAAAACTTCAAGAAGAATACTAGACTAGTGAGAAAGCACATCATGGATTATAGTTACGGTAATACTTGCATCCTTATGAATATTGGGAGCTGTGAAGTAAACCCTTGGCAACATATTCCCATTAAAGACCATACAACCAACCAAGTGAAACTGAATAAAATTTTCTTCCTGTAAATTTTTTGGTGTGCAGACAAAATGTGGCAAAAGTGTTTTCTTTTGGTCCATACCATCAATTATCAAACCCAAATATTTATTTCGATCAACATAACACTATTTTCTATGTCCATATATTTTCTTTCTTTCATTTGTTTGTTGATTGTGATGCTCTTGAAGTGCTTTGGTAATGGAATCTACACATAAAATAAAAGAAATCTATTAATAAATATATTTTCATAGTTGATAACTATCCAATTTTTAAAAATAATGTTATGAATGCATACCTCTTTCCCCTTGAAATTTATCTATTTTTTATTTAAGAGAAGCACATATACTACAAATCTACATCGTCGTCTTCTTAGGAATATGAACATGGTTGAATATGTTCCTCCATATCCTTGTAGAATATCAATATGTAATAAAATTACCATCTCCTTCAGCACCTTCTGCATATTCTCTGTATAAGTTGTAGATTTCTCATCTTGAGAAATTATCTGGAATATGTATTGTGTCTTTATTTGACATACACTCTCCATGCCTTCAAAAGAAGTGTTTCATCCATCACATTGCAGTACTTGCTGATGGTCCAACCTCTATTTTATAACGTACTTCTGAATAATATGTAGCGCCTTTTTCCAGTTTTCTTGGATTCTTGACAAACGAAAATTACTAACTTAATGCAACATTTTGAAAGCCTTTCTATAGATCAATACATTCCCAATATGATAATCATAACCTACCAGTGTAGATTGCATGTAACCCACTAAAAATGAATTTTGCATGCTTTTATTCATTGAAAAATATTTCTTCCTATGCTCCAAAGAAAACTTGAAATCCATATGTTTTGAGCAATCCTTTCGACAACATCCACTTGAAATCAGATCACCGATAGAACTTCTACTTGTGGGTATTTATAACTAGAATATTTTGGATTGATATAAAAATACCTACTCCTACACCTAAATACAAAATTTGCTTGCAACAACTCCCTCATTTCATTATTATCTGCACAAGCATTTTCATCATCAATAGGAGAAATATTATACTGACGAACATAGTTAGAAAATTCATCACCATCATTTCTTGGAAAATACTCATTAGCATCCTCACTTGAAGGAAATTCTTCACTACCAACATCCGTGCTTTTAAAATCCTAACTCAGATGAAATTCTTCACCATCTTCACCCCTGCTTTTGAAAATCTCCCTTGCAGGACTCAATTCATCATCACCATGACTATCTTTCAAACACTCACTTAGAGAAAATGCATTATTGACATTTGTGCCTCTAAAATTATCATTTGCAAGAAACTCTTCATCCTCCGCTTCATCACTGGTGCTCGCATAATCCTTAGGATTATGACTAAGTGGAAAATATGACTCTCTATTCATAGTGAAATAATAATTTGCATGAAATTCTTCATCCTCCCCTTCATCACTGGGTGTTTCATAATCCTTGGGATTAGGAATAAGTTGAAACTTTGAATTTCTATTTAATGGAAATTCTTCACCCTCCCCTGTGTCAATGATGCTCTCATAATCCTTAGGCTTAGGACTAAGTGGAAACTTTGAATCTCTATTTACTGGAATTTGTTCATCCTCACCCTCCCCTTCATCAATGGTGCTCTCATAATCCGTAGGGTTAAGAATATGTGGAAACTTTGACTTAGCAAATTCTTCATGCCCCCCTTCATCAGTGGTGCTCTCATAATCCTTAGGATTATTAATATGTTAAAAGTTTGACTCTCAAAATTCTTCATCTACCCCTTCATCAATGTTGCTCTCATAATCCTTAGGATGAGGAATATGTGGAAACTTTAACTCTGCAAATTCTTCATCCCCCCCTTCATTACTGTTGCTCTCATAATCCTTAGGATTAAGACTATGTAGAAACTTTGACTTTGCAAATTCTTCACCCCCCCTTCATTAATGGTTCTCTCATAATCCTTAGGATTAAGTGGAAGTGGAAACTTTGACTCTACAAATTCTTTATCCTCCTCTTCATTAGTGGTGCTCTCATAATCCTTAGGATTACGATTATGTGGAAACTTTGACTTTGCAAATGCTTTATCCCCCCTTCAACAGTGGTGCTTTCATAATCTTTATGATTAGGAGGAAGTGGAAACTTCGACTCTGGAAATTCTTCATCCCCCCTTCATCAGTGCTATTCTCATAATCCTTAGGATTAGGACTCTGTGCAAACATTGACTCTTGGAATTCTTCATCCCCCCCTTCATCAGTGTTGCTCTCATAATCCTTAGGATTAGGAGGAAGTAGAAAAATTGACTCTCTATTCACAGGAAATTCTTTTTGCTGCCCTTCATCAATGTTTCTCTCATCATCCTTAGGATTAAGACCAAGTGGAAAATTTGTCTCTCTATTCATAGTGAAATAATTCCTATTACATTCATCAAAATGAATAGAGTTGTTGCATGACGAAGATGTCAATGTTAAAGAAAGAAAAACGTCACTATCAGAAGAATCCATGACCTTCAACCAGAAGATGTCAAATGATACAAATGCACTCTCTCCGAATGACAATATATAACTTAGAGATTGAGAATTTCCCTCTAAAGTTTTCACCCAAATTTTTTTTGCCAAAAATTTTCCATCCAAAAACTTCGTTTTTAAAAATTTCCCTCCAAAATTTTCATCTATAATTTACTTGAAAACATATTACTAAACTCTTGGTTTTGAAAAATTTCACCCTAGTTTCTATTCAAAATATTGATAGAAACTCAAAATAATTTTTCTATTTAAATTATTTAACATTGACTATGTAACTAAATTAATTTTTATAATTAATATTTTTTTATCCCATAATGAATGAAAACTAAACTAAAGCTATAATATATATATATATATATATATATATATATATATATATATATATATATATATATATATATATATATATATATATATATATATATATATATATATATATATATATATATATATTTAATTTTAACTTTAATCCCACATTCAAGAAACACTAAATCAATCTCACAATCATCGCTATAAAATAAAAGTCATCTTTTCTATTGATCACATCACATCAAGCCTTCTTGGTCTTGTTAAAAAGTTTGGAGTGTTGCATTGTCATAGATAGCACATTCAACAGGAGTTTTACACATTTTAAGGTTATTTTTATTTCTATTTCGACTACTCACATATGAATTTGGGGAATTTTGTGTTTTTACGGGAAAAAACACACAAAAATCTCTTTTTTATATTCATTTTTATACAGACGAAAAGGAAAAAAAACTCGAATTTTTAGGATTTTTAGGAGAAAATTGCATGAAAAAAAAAACTTGTTCAACTAGAAAAAAATTATACATTTATTCTTTTTTGTTATATATTTGTAATTTTTAAATTTTTTGTTTTTTTTTAATTGAAATTATATTTATTACACTTTATTAATAAAGTTTTAATTTTTTATTTATTCTTATTTAATTTTTTATTTTGAATTGATTTTTGTTTTAAATTAAAATACATATTTTTGAAAATATTCAAAATTTTAATTCAAATTTAATTAAAAAAGTATTTAGAATTTTGTCTTTTGTTTTTTTTTTAAATATATATAAATTTATTTATTATTTGTTTTTGAATTATTGAAAAAAAAATAAAAATAAAAATATTAGATTTTTTTAAATTATTATTTTTTTATTATTAAATATTATTAAAAAAATCGGCCTTTGGCCGCTAGTCGAGGGCTCGGGCAGGAGGAGGGGTATTACGCGAAGCCCCTTCTGCCTGCTTGGGACCCCGACGAGTAGCCAAAGGGCTGCAGTACGATTCCCAGAATTGGCATACGACCCTTTTGCCACTGGCCGGGGGCTTGAATTGCCAAGCGCCAATTTTTTTTATTTTTATTTTATTGCTATAAAATGAAAATTCGAAACATAAATATAAAAAAAAAAAAAAAAATAGAAAATAAAAATTTAATTTTACTTTAATTATAATTTTTTTATATAATTTCAAAATATTAAATGATTTTTTATATATAAAATTTTAAATATTATTTTTTTTATATAATGTTTTTAATTTTTATATATAATTTAACATAAATAAATAAATAAATATATATATATATATATATATATATATATATAATATTTAATATATATATATATATATATATATATATATATATATATATATATATATATATATATATATATAATAATTTAAAATTCAATATATAATTATATTTTTATAAAAATGTAGATATAAATCATTTTTTTTAATTTATATTTAATAATTTCAAAATTATATAAATAAAATTTGTATATAATATTTTTTTTATAAATTTGGATATATAAATTTTATAACAATTTCTAAAAATTACATACAATTTAACTTATTTTTATATTTAAATAGCAATTATAGTGTCAATTTTTTTTTTTTTTCTTTTTAATTTTTAAGTAATATATATGGTTTTTTGATTAACTAATTTACATGTTTATGTTTGTGTGTGTGTGTTTCAGGAAGATGGCATCAAGGAAGGTCTTTGTGAATATGTTTGGAACAAAGAAAACAATTCCATCATCTTAAGTTGTAGGCGGACATGCTTTGAAGACATACCTGAACTGAGAAACATCGTAAAATTCGACCAACTGGCCCATCAAGTACACCAAAGATTAATTCTCAATGGAAGAATTCACGAAAAATATATAAAATAAATTTTACATAGCATGTTAAAGATGTTGAATCTGATGATAGTACAGATCTCTATCTATATTGTGGTATGATTTACATTGGTGAACCATATGAGGTGCTAGGCAGAGTACGAGATATATGTTTGGTGTCGAATTCAAACAATGTTTATGGTCTTGCAAAATTTCTAAAGTCACATGAAAAAGTTAGATATCATCTCTCAAACAAGAAGTATGACACAGATGAATAATCTACACCATTGTGTGAAGAAATCCCATCCAACATTTCAAATAACATTGCAAGTATGCTTATTTATATTTATGTGTAATATATTATTGTAAGGATCATTAATTTTTTTATAAATGATTAATCATGGACATATTGTATTTTCTTTGATAGGATTTTGCTGAGAGTCTTTCAATGATGTTGGAAGGTATATATTATGTGGAGCCAAATATTATGAATGTGATCAACAGTTTCCATATAGACTCAGAACAGGAAAAGAAAATGAAGCAAAAATCAACAATCTATGACACTGCAATGGTACATATAGGGGATCAACAAAGAATCCATATGGTGGGTCAATCTAACAAAGGCAAACATGTTTCTTTTGAAGATGTGGCAGTGGTAGTTGATGATGAAGCTCAAAAATATGTTTCCATTAGTGAGGAGGAGATTAGAACTATTGTTGAAAATGAGAAAAGAAATAAAACACTGGAAAAAAAAATTCCCATGGATGTCACTCTTCCACTTGATGATGAGGAGATTATTTATGTAGAAGAAGATATGTTAACTAGGAAGAAGAGAAATAAAAAATTGATGAATTTGTTAAAATCATAAGCGACAGTGAAGAACAAAGTGAAAGTTCTAAAGGCAGCAAAGAAATCATAACCCTAGGTACTGATTTAGAGGATGGAATTATGAAAACAAAGAAAAATGACATTCATAAATATTTGAGCAAGAATAAATTAATTAATGGTGGTAAAACATTTGAGCTTAATGTCGCCCAATTCTATAGGTAAGATTAAGGACAATCTCAATATCAAATTAAAAAGGCACATCACCTACATGTCCATAATTTGAAAACATTGTTCAGGTACAATCCATATGCACATGTGGTGGATTATTCGGTTCTTGTTGATCAAAATCAGGTTCCTAATAAGGAGGCATTTGATAGGACACAATGTTTTTACTGCAGATATTATGTAATTGGAGGGAACCATTCAGCAGAGGCCAAAATACAATTGGTCGAGGAATATCCTAGAAACTATCTTTTTGAAAAAGTGAAATGCATCATTTATGCTGGTTTAACAGAAACAGAGGCAAATTTATTGGCATGGGATCATAATATAGATAATGAATATATAATGTCTATGACTTTCATCCAAAGGGTTGGATTTATTTATAATGAATTTGTAGAAAAATGTGGTGGGGATAAGACAAAGGTCAGTTTAAGCTTTCGAAAGGAATGTTGTATGGAAACAGGTTACCAAATTGAGGATAAAATCAAATCAAAAGGTGGAAAAGTAAATTCAAAAATATTCAAAGCCACATATAACATTTTCCAGTTGGCATTTAGAAGAAGGGAGATATGGGAATTAATTGATGACATTTTCGAAATGTGGGAGAATATTGCCATAAAAAATGAGAAGGTTAAAATGTCTAAACCCATAATATTTACCAACAGTAAGACAGGTTCGGAAATGAAGAAACTTCTAGATGATATTACTATCACACCTTGGAGAACATTACAAGGAGTGGAAAATGACAAACTAGTCAAATCAATATTATGTCGTGTGAAATTAGGTGAATTGTCATTGGATCAAATGTGCTCGGAATTTCAAAAGTAAGTTTGTTGAATTACTTTTACTTTTTCTTGGATAATAATTTTCTTTTAAATATAACATATTGGTGTTGGTATTATTTGTTATACATATCACTATATTAACAATTTTTACTTAATTTATTGAGTCATAAGATTTATATGAAAGTACAAGAACATATGGTTAAAATGTTGAATGAAGAGAGCTGGAATGTTGTTGTACTAAACTACCCAGAATCAAGTTCTACAGCAATATGTTGAAATGTGGCAACAAGAATATTCCAATTTTAATTTGTCCTTGAATTAAAATTCGAATTTAGTCTCATAAGCTGCTTGAAAAATAATTAATTAATTCATAATGAGTTAATTAGTTGGAGAAATTCAAGTTAGAAGTCTTTGTGAAGTCATGCAACAATTATCCTTTAAATTAAGGAGATTATCCCTTAATTAATTAGATAATATTGAGTTGTATTTGAGTTGTAATTAGTTAGCTCAGTTTACTGAGTTAATTCTAGTTAAATTTGTTCTAAACTATTTGAGGAACTAATTGTGGGTTCAGTCAGTTAATGCATGCATGCATCCAACTAGTGTACTCTTGATAACTGAAGATTCTCTCATGAGTAACTCATGCATGTCTATTATGAGAAAGGCCCAATTGAGATTAAACACAGGGATAGTGTACTATCAGTTGCATGTTTTCTCCTATAAAGGAAACTCATGCATGCAGAAGGATTAAGGTTCCTTGAGGATTGTGCAGTTTTACAAGGTGTGAGATTAGTGTGAGTGATCAGTGTTACACTTGGTAACAATAGGATCACCCTAGAGAAACAACACAAGGAAATAGCAGGCTTGGAGGGCGGAGGAGAAGGTTTGTGAGAAGCCTTGTTTGCCTGTGAACATCCAGGAGGATTGTACTGAGAGCTAGCTAGCTGTGAGAGCTAAGGCTTTGTATAATTCTTATGTATTTCCACCTTGTATGATAATACAGATAGTGCAGCTTTTAACTGAGGCTTTCCCCTAAGTATTTTTTGTGTTTCATGTGCATTGATTCTTCTTCTTACGGTTATATGTGTTCAGCTCTGATTCAGCCCGATCTTTAAGCTTCCACAAGTTTGATAGTAGAAGTAGATTATAGTATTTTGCTTTGGTATGTTGTATTATCGGGTTAATCTACACTCAAATTTTCTACATAGATCTCAGATGTAGATTTGTAGAGAATTTGCAGGAAATTCTACATAACACTTAAACTTTTTTATCTTGCATTCAAAAAGGTATGTTGATTTTTACATTCATTTTATTCATATAATTTTTTATTTTATTTTATTACGTATATTTTTTTATTTCATTAAGGATGTCGAAGAAGGATGTGAATGGAGTACCAAATACTTTCAAAAGCTTCATTGAAAATATTAAGTTGGAAAGGATGAGAAGGCAACGTCTTAGGAATGTTGAACCTGATCCTACTCTTACTCATTTCCTTTGGAATGGGATGGACACTATCCAATATCAAATAATGCAAGGTAACTATGAAGGCATTGCAAAAATCATACCTAAAAGGGAATATGCTCTGGTTATTGTAGACATTCCTCATGGTTTCAATTTCCAAGACATTGGATATGATAGTGAGCCTTATACTTATCAAGCTTTTAATAAAGTGGTTATGGGCTTTCAAGAAGACACAACATCACCACTTTGGAGATCTGTGACATTTCATTTAGACACACAATTTGTAATGTTATTAACAAGCTTCATGGGAAAATCAAACTCAAGGATGTAGTTTACATGGTAAGACATTGAAATTATATGTTTGATTAATGTAATTTGTTTTTTATGTACAAGTGGATTGAAATTTTACTATGTCATGTTACAGGAAAAAGTCAAACCTTTTTTCTTCCAGAGATCAGCCAATCACAAGTGATTATGAATTCATCCATGTTGAATGTTGGGCAAAAGATGATAGTTATAAGTCCATTCATTTGAACCAGGTAGATGCAAAGAGTCATAGCAAATAACTGGTTCATGATGTTGTCATAAAAAGTTAGCATATGAGGATAAACATGAAAAATGAGAGATAGTTAACATTTATTAGAAACCACAAACATTGATTAACTATCTTATAGATTTATGTTCAAATGAAGGAGATTGAGTTTTGGATTTATTTTCAGGTTCAGGTAAGTTTAATTATATGAAATTGAATTTTAATATTTTGTTTTTTTTTTATGTGTTTATACTAATTTACTTACTATTGTTTTTGTGCCTGATGATTAGGTATAACACTAGCATGTTGCCTACGAAAAGGAAGAAATTCCATTGCGATTGAAACAGACTGACTAAAATGCAATTTTATTCAACAAAGAATTAATACTCTTCAATTTCTTCCAGATATAATGCAAGAAGTTGGTTTGAGGAAAGGAGATTTTAATGAATCACGTGTGGCAAAAACGGCAAAGTAACCTCAACCACCATTATATGGAATGATTGGAAAAGGACATTTCGGGAGATTTGTAGACATGAAAGATCCATTAGAAGAGGAAAATGAGGAAACTCAAGCAGGAAATATCGTGGAAGAAGAAAATAATGAAGCTGAAGAAGACGATGAACATGGATTATATGATATTTTTTATGACATTTAAGTTATTATTGCAAATTAAACGCAATTTTGAGAGATCTTCATTAGTTTTACTTGTAATGTTTTGACTTTGAGATTTCATGAGAAGAATGAGCATTTGATTATTGTTGTTATATGTTCAATATTTGTATTATCTCATTTTCACTTTAATTTTTACGTGAGTCATTTCTTTTTGTAAAAAACCTATGATTATTATTATTTTTTAACACAAAATTCATAAAAAATGTTATTTTTAAAGTTTTTTTGTTAGGATTTTTCCATAGAAATCGTTTATTTGACATGTCATTTTTGATAAAAAAAAATCTTAAAATGTGTACTTTTTCATTATATTTATATTGAAAATGTGTTTTTCTGTGCCAAATGTTTAAAACTATTACTTTTTAGTGATAATTATTTGATGTTCATTGAAATATTAATTAACATTAGATAAACATATAGAACATACTAACTTTAAAATGTTGACCTTTTTTAATTATTTTAACTACCCGAAAAAAATAAGATTTCATTACAAAAAAATTTGAAAAAAAAATGAAAACGCAAAAATACAAAAATACACTTAAAAAAAATCTTACGGGAAGAAGAACACGTTAGAAAATTTAAAATGTCAAAAATCAACCCTCTAAAAAAAACAGTTGATGTTGCATCAACACTTTTCAAAATCAGCATGAAAATCACTAACATCTAAACAAGAATGTTCATACTTGATACGTAAGAAACTTTAAAGTGCAAAAAATATTCTAAAGAAAAGGTGTATTCTCCATCAGCGCTTTTCAAAATCGGATGATTTTTTGCTACCTCAAAAAAACAGGTACTAGGTCATTTTCTCGTTTGGTCGGTAACTATGTTATTGTTGGTGTTGAGGTATATGTCGCATAAATCATTTATAATCTACCTTATTTTATATTCTAGTGTTCATCATCTTTCATGTCTTACACTTTGCATTGTATCTTCTTTTGTTTTCAGAAAATAAACTCAGTATTGATGATAAGAAGTAAGAATTGAAGAAAGAGGAAAGCAATAACACTAGAGTGACAAATGCAAAAGGGTGAGAGAAGAGAATGTTCTAGTGATACCCTTACAATCAATATCCCACATAAGACACACACATAAATATTCATGGTCAAGTCTTCAAAGTTGGATAATTCACTTGCAATCCCTTTGCAACACAATCGTAATGTTTTGAAGTGATGAAACAATATTTCATGTGTAAATTGTAGTCCAACCAATATGAAGTTGGAAACTCATATTGTAATACTTGACATTTCATATAATATAATTTATGTGGTTGAAATGATTTATAGTTACACTTGATATTGTTTAGTATCGTAATTAACTTATGTAACTTTTTGTTTTTATATTAGATGAACATGCAAATTGTATGACATTTTTTTAGTTTAGTCTCAAAGTTATACTAATTAATTTAGTTGATTAATAATGAACACATAAAATCAACCTAAAACTATGAAATTAGTAGTTTGTAATGATTAATGAGGAACATAAATAAGATGAATATACAACTAAATTAGTCGTTTATATTGATTATTAATGAAAGTAAATGAAATGAATAGAAAATACTAAATTAGTCATTTATATAATGAATGTGAAACTACAAAAAAAAAAGATAAATGATTATTGCAAATGATAAATTTGTGATTACAAATGACTAAATTTTGCATATACATATCTATTAGTAGCTAACTTACAGTATCTTCTAACACGACAAACATTTTGGTCATTAATTGATGTTCTTAGGTGATCATATAGTAATATATTTTGTTGTATATTTGATCATTAATTGTGACAATTAATGACTAAATTAATGACCAAATGTATGACTAAATGTGCCACTAGACAATAAAATTGAGACAACCAATTAATGTCTAAGCTAAAAATGACTAAAAGTTGGTCGCGTTATAAGATACTTTAAATTAGCTACAATTGGTCACCGACTTAAAAGTAGTCATTTATATGAAAATTTTAGTCATTTTTTAGTAACTAATTAGTCATTTTGTATGAGTGGAAAAACAATTCTGAGATACATAGAAGGAACTAGAGATTGTGGCATAATGTATGCAAGCACTGAAAACAAGGATTTGATTGGATATACAGATAGAGATCTTGCAGGTAGTTTAGATGATAGAAAGATCACTCTGGTTATGTTTTCCATCTTGGTTGAGGTGTAATTTCATGGGCATCTAAGAAGTAGCCTATTGTGACACTTTCGTCAGCAGAGGTAGAATATGTAGCAGCAACATCACTAACATGTCAAGCAATGTGGTTAAGAAGAATATTTGATGGACTCAAGAAGAAACAACAAGGATCAACAACAATATATTGTGACAACACCTTAGTGATTCAACTATCCAAGAATAGTGAGTTTCATCATAAGAGAAAGCATATTGATATTAGATATCAATTTATTAGAGAACTTGTGAGCAATGGAGAAGTTCACTTCTAGCCTTGTAAATCTAGGGATAAATTGGCTGATATATTTACAAAGCTATTAGCAAAATATTTGTTTGAGTTTCATAGAAGAAACTTGGGTGTTGTAAGCGTAGCTGAGACATAGACCAACATGCATGTTTGAGTTTTCATGAGACATGTCCTAGTTTGGTGGTCATAATTAAAGGGTAGTGTTAAAATAGATAATTACTCCTGCATGGAAGCTAATCTAAAATTAGAGAGCCAATTAACTGAGTGTTGCGTCAAGCCGAGTTAACTGATAGATGAATTTAAAGTGTGGTTGCATGCCAAATTATTTTAGATGAGTCGCTAGTTGAAAACATATAAATATCCATTACCGGGTTCATTATAATCAATCAAGTTTTTGTGTGATCAATAGAAGAGCTACAACTTGTGTGTTTTGCCTCCTCTGCCTTTTCAACATAGATTAGATCTACTACATATGTTTTCCTTATTCTTGGCATCAACTATGGGTATGACACTAAACAAAAGTATGATATGCATAGATATATTATTATACTATTACTCTTGATTAGATATGATTACCTTATTAATAGTAATTATTGGTACATTATATATATAGTGAAGAGTGTTAGGATTGTTCTTGTTGGTAGTCATTTTTTTTAAGTTTAAATAATAAATATAATTTAAAAAATAATTAAAAATATATTAAAATTTTATATAAGAATTTGATCATTTTTATTAAAATATAATTAAAAAATGAAATTTAACCATTTAATTAAAGATATAATTTATAATTTTGAATGGGGTCTTGGATAGGTAGTGATCAGGTGTCCAATATATCACCAGTTCAATTTCGCGCCTCGATTGGGGTGATATATTGGACATGATAAGATGTAGTCTTGTCGAGCCCACTAAAAGAAACAAAAGGTTTAATTTATAACAATGTAATTTCAATAAATACTTTACCTTAATTAAACTATATATATATATATATATATATATATATATATATATATATATAAAAATGTTTCTATATATTAGTTATTTTTTTTATAGGAAACTAAATTACGCTTTGAATTAGAAATTCATATTAGATATTATATATAGAATTATAAATAGAAATTATTAATATATCTATAATTATTTAGTTAAAACTTAAGTAATGACTAACATAGGGAATTAGTTTATTTGTATATATAATATCTTTTATTTGAAAACACATTTTCATAATAAAGAAATATTTGAAACTAAAAACTTGTTATTCTTGAAAATACAAGGAAAAATAAATTAATAACTTTAAATTTAATATATAAAAAGATTTAAAAAATGATAATTTATCATAGAAATTGGTAGTAGTCTAAGGAGTTGACTATTAGGCCCTTTTCAAGATTTTTTTTTGGTGCTCAAAATCTAGTGAAAATTTGAAAAAAACTTAATTTTAAGTTGTTTGGTTTAGTGTGATTGGGTTGTGATGCATAAAGTTAAAGTGGATGTGGTACAAGTTTCACTTCACAAAATCATCCATAGTAGCATAAGGCACTAACTTTTTGGCTTTTTTGGACCAAACTTTTTTGGTGCCTAAAATCTACTGAAATATTGAAAAAATATTAATTCTAAATTGTCTTGTTTGCATTAATAAGGATTTTCCAATATATTAAATACATTTAAAAATACAATTTAAACTACAAAATATTGTAATTTCATAAAAAATCACTAAATTCTAACAAAATTTATAAAACTAATGACGATGATGATTAACGTCCACTAAGAACAGTGTGGTTTATCCGACCTAAAAAAAAAAGTCTAATTGTCATTCTTCAAAATATTGTTTCCATGATCAAGGAGGAGGGAAATAAGTGCTCCAAGATCGCTATAGTTGGGCTGGCTTAATAAGTCAAGAATATTGGAGGCATGGCTGATGACAAGGAATTGAGAGCAGATGTGGGCAAGAGCCAAACCATCTAAAAAGAATTGTTTTTTATATTCCACCTTATTAGTATCACAAATATGATAGATTCTATCTTCCTAAGGAGTCTTGGGAGTAGACCACTGCCCTGTCTCACTTTGAAGCTCATGAGAATTAGTTGTTTTCCTAGTGATGTTCATTATTTCTTAGTGTTGGTCAACATAAAGAGATAATTTTGGTTATCAAGGGTGGGGTTGATCACCTCCTTATAGTAACTTAGCTTCCTTTTACCCTCCAACTCCTTACCATCCCACATATTGTCCTTAAACTTTGAGGTAATAGTGTCTTTGATACTATCCTTGCTTCACATGATGATGTCCGCCTTAATCCCACAAAGGTTGAGCCAAGACTAGGCATTCTTATGCCACTCGCGCTTGAGGCATAGGTGGGGGTTTTGACTAAAGTTAGAAGACATTTTTGGGAGCCTATTGGAATCCATGTTGTAAAGCTTCTTCTTATACATTAAATATCTAAACATAGTAGTACTTTTAAAGGGGGATATATCTGCTTTGATCAAGGCGATAGGATATGGATTATTTCCCTTGATCTTGAGGTTATGGGTTATGAATTTATTTTAGATCATCTCAATCTTTCTCCACGATTCTCTTGATATAATGCAACCCAAAACTTCACATTTGTATAAGACAAAAAGGGCGACAAGAGTCTCAAAGAGGAACATTTTTTTACTCCAAATGTAAATACAGACCGACTTGCAATTTTTTTCAATATAATAATAAGCTTTCCAACCTCCAATAATTCTTTTCTCGATGCTATAATTCCAGTTGAGCTGATGAGGAAATCCAATACCCAAATATTTGTAAGAAAAACCTGCTCTAAACAATGGTTATCATAGATGAAACTAGCATGGGTGATATGTTTTAATTTAATGATCATGAATTTAGTCTTGTCAGTATTAACTATAATACCCATCTTGGAGTAGTTAACATGAAGAGTCTTAAGCTACTTGTCTAGGTCATCATGGCTTTTTGAAAGAAGAACAATATCGTCGACATAAATGAGAAGAGTAACAATTATGCTAGCAAGTTTGATGCCCTTACAACCTGAAGTTTCGAGACACTCCTCTAGCTTATCGATGTAAATACCAAAAAGGGTAGGCAATAGAGGACACCCTTGCTTAACCCTGTGTTGTAGCAGATACAACACTGTCCAAAATTTTGGCCCGCATCCAAATTTCGGAGCCTTCCTTGGCATTTCCACTGATGGTTGCAAATGCTCAATCTCATTCCATGAGCTCTTGCAGATTCATTTTCAGGATTTGCTTGTCCAACCAAAGGTTTTCTTTCGGCATGTGGATTGCTTTGTCATGCTTGCAGTCTTGTTCTGGAAATTTTGAAGCTTGGTCTTTGTGTGCATGAGTTGTCTTCACTTTGTGAACAACAATCGTACTCACACACAAAGTTGTAAGAATTGTCACGCAAGTGTTTCCATGGTCTTCGAAGGTCTATCTCAATTGTCGCACTTGTCGTTCTTAACCTTAAGATAGTCTCACTTAGCCATTTTTCTTGAAAAATATGTTGACTGGACAAACCCCTTCAACCGGATCCCAATTGAGCTTCATTGCACAATCTCAGCACTCAGTGACCCTGCTTTGTTGCCTAGAATTGCACAGTGTTAAATATATCCTTTGGGGCAACTGCATTGTGAAATCATGGAGGTGAGAAAATTGTCTATCTCCCAGAATTTCGCAGAAATTATCTCCAAGCCCGATCTAATTTGTAATTCCCACAAGATCAGTTATGAAACCTCCCTCTCGTCAACCACAAATATGCACTACACTGTGACCTAGGGCTACACTACTCTCCAAAATTTTGTAGGCATGCCCAACTACCTACCCTACACTGCTTGCAGAAATTGCGTAGTCATGCTGAGTTAGGCCTCTTGCTGCCCCCCTCTGCACTGTTCCTGAAAATTGTGGATGTGGAGACGAACCAATAGATTCAGAGGTTGAACCGTTAGATTCAGAAGAAGGGGAAGAGGACGAAGAAGATGACAATATGGCTGATCAATATCTAGAATGGATGAAATAGGTCCCATTCGAACTCCAGACTGTCTTGTACAATATGGGAAGAGACACAAAGAAGTTGTTAACAAAGTATGACCTTGATAGAAGAGTGAAGGCAGAAGATCATCTAGACACGTTCTACCTACATATACAGACACTCGAGGTATGCTATCGAGATGTTGCATGTAGAATGTTTCCATGTACCTTGAATGGAAAAGTAGTTGTACGGTACCATAGCCTTCTTGTCAACTCCATTCAGAATTGGGGGGTGTTTAAGAGAATTTGCCTTGAGAAGTTTTCTAAGGACAAAACCCCCGCCATGTTGTTGAAAGAGTTGGGTAGTCTCAAGATGGAGCAAAAAGAAAAGGTGAAATATTTTAACCGGAGGTTTAATCGTATCTTGAACAAGTTCATTGAAGACACCAAACCTCATGACTCCATCACAGTTGACTACTATGCATATGCACTGCTGACCAGCATTGCGCAATTTGTCAAGTGAGCTACAGAAACAACACTTTTAGAAAATTTCCAAGAGGAAATTGATGTGGAGAAATACATGCACGCTATAGTAGTCTTTATAGATGGTGAACCATCTAAGGACTCCAAAGACATGGGAAGGAGGTCTTAGGCTACTATGAGTAAGGAAAAAGAAAAGGAAGTAAGTGAAATCGAAAACCTTACTCATATCGTTGAGTCCTTGACAACCAAAGTTTCTGAACTTAAGCAGAATACAAGTGAGACAAACGTGAACAATAGACCTCCCAGATTTGTGTAGAGGTAGAACTCATTTTTGAGCATCGGTAGTCACCCAACCAAAATTTTTCATAGTGCTAACCTTGTGTTCAACATGGATGCAATCGCAAGATATCATTATTGTAAGTTCCATGGAAAAATTCAGAAAGGCCTTATGAAGGTTGGAACGAAGGAGTGAGCGCACTAGATACACAGTTAATTAATAAGTTTATGGCTGGTGAGAAGGCTAAGCCTGAGGGTGAACACGAGGAGGAAATTGTTGCATCTGATGGAGATCCAAGTTTTAGACATGTAATAAAAATGTATTAATGTCTTAACGCTTCCCAGAAGAATACAACCACCGAGAAGGAGCCTCTGAGTGATCGTTTGGCCCTAAAGTAAAACAATCGATATAGTTTGAGGAGTCAAGGGGCCCCGACTATTTTTGAGATTCCGTGAGAAAAGGTGAGACAACATTTGCTCAAAATAGTGGATCCACCAGTCATCTCGATACAACAAACACAAGGCAAGTCTGAGAAGACAACTACTACCAAAAGTACATTCGTGAGCAGCAAAGATAAAAACAACCCACCGGAAAACACTAACACAAGTCTACCCACAGAAAACTCAGTGAGTCTTCCCGCTCTAGATTACAATATTGTTTAAGACATGAAAAAGACCTGTGCAAACATCTCTCTCTTTATAAATTAACCAAGCTCACGGGTTTGTAGGATATTCTCTTGCACACACTAGGGAAAACCTTCACATACAATGCTGCCTCTTCGAGCAAGGGACCAAGCAAATCTCCCAAATCACTTGCATCTATGCTCAATGCTCTTCGCATGGAAGAAGTGAACTCACTCTGCCCATTGTTTTTGTTATCATTTGAAATATTTAACTTCAATGTCCATAAATGTTTGGTTGATTTTGGCGCATCAATCAATGTCATGCCACTCTCCATCACTAAATAGACCAATGCGAAATGGAGCAGTACAACTGCACAGATCATCCAACTTAACCGAACATGTGTACCAACCATTGGTGAACTCCGGGATGCGATCATTTGGTTATCGTCTGACAGACGAGTTCATTAGTGCATTAACATTGTGATCATGGACATCCAGAAAGCATATGGCTTATTTCTCAGTAGAGACTAGTATATAAATTTGCAAGGATATTTTGCTACGGAATGGTCACACTTATGGCTTCCACATAAGGGAAAAAACAACCAGATTTGGGTGTTTTCGGCGAGATATATGAAACATAATGTTACTCCCTTGAATGGGCAAAATGAACCATTATCTTTCGCAGAACTTTTGTTTGGAAATTTATTTCTGGAAACACAGCTTGTGTGTTATCGAGTATAGCCAAACCCCACCCCACCAGACACACAGTTGGGTTTCCTTCCTTACCAAACTGATGGAAATGAAACCTGTACAATACATTGTAACATTAATAGGAGTAGTTTTAGCAGTACTAGCGCAACAAGCGGTCCTTGAACAGATGACATGTAGACCTTGTATTTTGACAAATCCAAAACAAAGGATGGCTCTAGAGTCAGGTGTGTTTTGATAGACCCAAGGAGAAGGAAACAATAGTCTCAAGCTGCTTGGAGTTTGATTGAACGAACAATACTGCCGAATATGAAGCACACATTTTGGGTTTACCGAAAGCCATCAACCTCAATGTTGTTATGCTTAAAGTGGTAGGTGATTAAGAGATTGTGGTATGTCAGGTATGTAAAACCATACACTGTCTTTCACCTCGTCTTAATAGTTACCAACAAGAGGTTTGGCAACTTATTTATAACTTCCAAGCTTTCAATATCATCTATGCAGCAAGAATACATAATGCAACTGTAGATGCTCTGGCAAATGTAGCTGTTGGGATGACACTGCTTAGGGATAGATTTTCTATTGAAATTTTGTATAAGGCATCTATCCCTAAACACATCACTAATTTACATGTTTTTGATGATGATGAACAAATACTACACTTCATGGCCAATGATGACGTCTTCAAGGACACATCGATAGATGAAGATGTGCACAAACAGTCTCTGTAAGACACAACTGATGATAGTAAAGGCAACCTCATCGCCAAGGCTATTATTTCACTCGAGAAGATATATGACTTGAAAAAATGCTTCAAGGGACCTAGGAACACTAAAACCCATAGTTCTACACTAATGCATGAACATATTAATCTGGGCACACATAGAGATCTGAAGTTTGTGAATCTCGGTATGTGTCGCACATCAGAAGAGAAACAAGCCTTTGTCCGCCTGTTCAGACAGTACAATGATATATTCACATGGGTGTATGATGATTTGAAAACATATGACGCATGAATAATCCAACACATCTTCCTAATAAAAGAAGCATCTAAACTATTCTAGCAAAGTCTCAGGAAAGTACATTTGTCACTGGAGCCCCTCATTCAGAAAGAGATGACTAAGCTGTTGGATGCTCGAATCATTTATAAAGTTCATCATTCTACATGGGTTTCAAACTTATTTCCTATCATAAAGAAGTAGAGGGAGATCCACTTGTGCGGTCGATTTCCAAAATCTGAATCGTGCTTCGGAAAAAGACAATTACCATGTGTCGTCTATGGAACACATATTGCAGAGAGTATCTGGAGAAGAAATGTTTTCTCTGTTAGATGGTTTTCACGATATAACTAGGTTCTGATAGCAAAACCTACCAGACTAAAAATTACATTTCGTACAAAGTGGGGTACATTCGCTTATCGAATAATTCCATTTGGGTTGGTAAATGCAGGTGCAACTTTTCAACACACTTTGGACATCACCTTCTATGGGCTCATCAAACAAAGTGTGGTGGTCTACCCTGATGACATAATAGATTCTTTCTAGAAAATAGTCAGAACACTTGTGCCATCTCAAGAATATCTTTGAGTGATGTTGCAAGTACAGGATATCGTTGAATCCCAAGAAGAGCGACTTTGCAGTGTCTGAGCAGAACCTCCTTAGGCACATCATTTCTAAGAGTGGGATCAAGGTAGATACGCATTGAGTTTGGACCATCAAAAATATTCCTCATCCCCTAAATAAGAAGGCCATGCAGTCCTTCTTGGGAAAGATCAAGTTCTTCTAGAAGTTCATCTCAAGTTATGTGCAGATTGTTAAACCCATACAACAAATGATCAAGAAGGATGCAATTTACAACTGGGGGAAGAAGGAAAAGGACATGTTCACAAGTATTAAGTAGACAATAGTAGAAACACCTGCACTATGCAACCCATATTTAAAAAAATATTTCTTTCTTTACACATTCACTTCAGACACTTCACTCACTATAGTGCTCACTCAGAAGGACGAGCTCAACAACGAATGTCCCATCTCCTTCATGAGCACGAGCTTGCAAGGACCCAAGATCAACCATCCCTCCATGGATAAGCAAGAATAAGTAGGATATAACGTATTAAAACACTTTAGACCCTACTTATTGAAGAATCAATGCATAGTCTGTGTGCTGCACCCAACAGTTAGATCACTGGTTGTTAAACAAGAGTTGGGTCAAAGATGTGTGAACTGGATGACAGGACTACAAGAGTATGATCTTGAAATCAACCCCGTTCACACCATCAAGAGTCATAGTCTCTGTAGACTAGTAGCAGAAGAAATTCACACTTAAGAGGAAGAAGAAGAGGTCATGAGTTGGGAGATAGAAATTGACATGTACAATGTAGAGTGAGCATCCCCCACTTCGCATGATAACTCCTGGTACGAAGAATTGCGGCAATTCCTTGAGCACGACACCATTCCCTCTCACTTCTCTATGTGACAAAAGTGGGCACTCTGACTCAAAGCTTTATCTTACCAATTCATGCATGGAGTGCTTTATAAAAAGCACCACAATGGCATTTTGTTCAGGTGCCTGGAAGAACATGATTCAGAGAGAGTGTTACGTGATTTGCATGGCAGACTAGTCTGGGGTCACTTCGCAGATAAGACAAAAGTGCATAAAGTCATGAGATTCAGTTTCTACTGGCCCACATTGTTCAAATATGCACATGCCTATGTCCGCAAGTTCCCATTCTATCAATGATGCACCAATAAAACTTGAAGGTCAGCAACCTCACTGCAACCTATTGCTATGGAAGAATAATTTCAACATTGGGGCTTAGACATCATTGGGGAAATTTTCCCACATTAATCAATGTAGCACTGATACATCCTCACTGCTACAGATTACCTCACGTGGTGGAAAAAATCAATTCTGCTCAAACAAGTGAATGACCATGAAGTCATCAACATCCTTCTGCACAACATCATTTCGAGTTTTAGCGTTCCTGTATGATGCAGGTGCATCTAACCTGGGTCAATTGCTTATTAGAGTTGTAAGTTTCTAAAGTTAGGATTTAATTAATTAATGCAGTTTTCTAATAGTTTTAAGAGACAATTAATATTATTGTAAAGAGGAGGAGGTTTGAGAGTATTGTGGAAGGTTTGAGAGGATTATGGAATAGTTAGCTCTTATCTAGGGATAATAGATTAGATGAGAGATGTTATGGATCACAAGAGATATTTTGGGAGTTATTTTAGGGATCTAGAACCTACTTGGGTTCTAATCCATTTGTATTAATTGAGTTGAGCCTATGACACATAAAATCATGTATTATGTGAGTAATTATGAAGACTGAAGAGGCCAATCATTGGGCCAAATTATCCTCTTATTATTTTGTTTATTAGGTAAATATTCTCATGTTTTTATGTGCATAGTGTGTGGATTTCAGTTCAATTTTTATGGTATGTGTTTATTCATGAGTGCATAAACTATGGTTATTTGACCTGCGTCAATTTTGGTATCAGAGCTAACATTGACGCACGTAGCCAACAATCCATGTGAAAGATAAAGTTGAGTATTCGCATTGAAAAATGTGAATTGGACCATAATAATTTCCATGTCATCGTAAGAAGTGAAAACCAAAGGGCCTGTTATGAAACTGGTGCATTTGAACGTTGTATGATTCTGTTTTATACCATGGAATTTTGTCATATTTTGGTTTGCCATTATATAAAGTGTTGTAATATTTTATGAGCTACGAATTGTCAGATTGAAAACCCGAGTGTGATATCACTCATTCATAACATCCATTGTTGATTGTATTTGAAGTTTCACATTAAATAGCGATATAAGGAAACAATTTACCAGTGGCACTGCATACAACAATCCCTTTTGATTCCATTTTCAAAAAAGGTAGCAAGGTAGCTTTTGAAGAATCTGAAACTCCTTGCTTGAAATGATCAATTCCTAATATGTTCAGGTAATCTTTGCAGTATATAATACATGTTATTCCACATAGATATAAGGGCTGGTATTAAGGTTTTCTACAAGAGCGTGGCTTGAACGAAAGAGATGAAGGCCACATCTCATTCTTAGAACTCTCAGTTATGACACATGCTCTTTGAAGGAGTACGAGGGGGAAAAGTTTGTTTTTACCCTGAAAGAAGGGCTTTATTCAATTTTTTTTAACTAGGAAGGAATCACCATGAGGAAATCAAAGATTTTCTATGTGGGAGAAAAGTCACTACAACATCGTGAAAGAAACTACGTGGAACATCACAACAGAAAGGATATTTCACTTTTCAATATTAAGGTGTTTTTGGTAAAAGGGAAGAGTTTATATTTATTCGTGTTAAACGAAAAAAGTCCCATATTTAACTGGAATGCCACAAAGAGATCATATGGTAACAAAATAATATGTTAGAGGAGTTCCCGTAAAGTTTGTTAGTGTGGAAATATACTAAAAGGTGAAGACCTTGTGAATTATGATTTATATGCCTCCTTTTTATTATTTTGCATTATTTTAATGCAACAAATTACAGGAAATACTTAATGGGAATATTTACATGATATATTCTAAAGAGTTGAACGTTATGAGAGAGAAGGTTTATATGAGAACTTTTAAAGTGTGAAAAGGAGTGATATCATGAAATATGGTTTTCTAGTGCAAAGTTTAGGGAATGGAGTTGAATTTTATATGGAAATATGAAAGTGAAAATTAAAATGTCTTTTGTAAGTCATAAAGGAGTCATTGTGTATATAGAAAGTTAAATAGTAAAAGTCCAAGTGGAAGTCAAGTTAAAGTTATTTATGTATTGTAATAAAATGGGTGTATCTTTTATTGTAACTGGCCCCCAAGGTCCATTAAGAGTTGATGTCAAATTAAAAGTCTGGAGTCAAAGGTCAAGTCAAAAGTTTGAATCTAATTGGGTGCATGATCGGCGAAGCCCGACAACCAATGTCTGGTGAAAGTGTTATAAGGACAATTTGAAGAGTTACTACAGTTGTTGTTTGCATAAAAAAGGAGCAAATATTGGTCAGAAAGAAGGTTCAAGTGAAAGGAACCATTGGTGAAGTTCAGAGGAGATAACTTGGTAAAGTGATTCAATTACAGGTTATAGTGAACAAGGTGAACTTCACGAAAGGAGAAGAAAATGAAGATGTAGATTCCAAAGAAAGGCCACGATGATTCCATACCAATTGGCATTGGTGATGATGAGAAAGAGATTGTTGAATTAAAGGTATGGCTTGATGTGTTGCTAGACCTATTACAAAGACAAAGACATGAATGGATAATAAAGAGAATAGTTAAATGGGCAATTAAACAATTTATGGAAAGAAGACAAAAGTGTAAACTAAAAATTTTGGAAGCCAAGAAACTTGAGACAAATGAATATATTTTTTAACCAAAGAAAGGACCATTGCTTGGAGACGATGATGATGAAATGAACGTGGGTTTGATTCCCACAAATGGCACCATAAATTATTTTGAAGAATAGTCATTGAAGACTATTGTGAAGATTGAAAAGAGGCCAGAACAAAATGAGGATGATGAATGTATGGATTTGGACACCAATAAGAAAATTGAATAAGATGAGGAAGAGTCAGTGGAAACCTTGAAGGATTGTCTGCTACATAAGGAAGGGATGCAAGAAGCCATAAGAGAGACCTCCGGTCTGATGATTTTGAAACTAATAATTATTTTCTATTTGCATATAGTGGAGAATCGCAAGAAACTGATAGTAAGATGGAAATTACGGAAGCTCAGGAAGCACTGGATGAACCTATGCAAGTCTACAAAGGCATAGATATGGAGGTTGTCACTGCAGAAATGGATTTTTTAGAGGATTGGTTGGATAATACAAAGAAAAATTGTGAAGCAAATGAAATGATGATGGACTGCAATAATCTCGTAGAATATGAGGACAAGGTTTCAATGAAGAAAGTGCATCAGAAAAGTGGTAGCAATAAGGACGACTTCCAATAGAAGAGGCAGGGAATGCTATAATATAAGTGGTATCCTATTGACTTCGTGGAGGACAACATTCATTTTCAACAAAAGATGGGTGATTTTTTCCAGCAAGAAGACAAGTTGGACATGGCAATTGAAGAGATTAGAAGATTGATGGTGAAATTGTTCCAAAAGAAACATATTGCTGGAAGGAAAGAAGATAACAAAATATTGTTGATGACAGCAGAGTAAGCATAAATTAGCAAGGAGAATGGAGAATTGCAACATAAAGTTTGGAAGCATGGAAGAAAAGAAAGGACAACCATAGAACATCAACAACATAACCGAGTACATGATTAGCGACGAACTAAATTTTGGGATCCTGGAGGATTTCTATCATCTTATGAAACCTTATGGTTGGGAAACCATGATTTTATTTTACCTGGGGAGTCTGATGCAAGCACATCTAACCTGGGTCAATTGTTTATTCGAGGAGTTAGTTTGTAAAGTTAGGATTTAATTAATTAATGTATTTCTCTAATAGTTTTAAGAGAGAATGAATATTATTGTAAATAAGAGAAGATTCGAGAGTATTATGGAAGGTTTGAGAGGATTATGGATTAGTTAGCTCTTATCTAGGGATAAGATATTAGATGAGAGATGTTAGGGATCATGAGATATATTTTGGGAGTTAGTTTAGGGATCTAGAACCTACTTGGGTTCTAATCCATTTGTATAAATTGAGGTGATCCTATGAGGCATAAAAGCATGTACTCTGTGAGTGAGTGTGAGGAATGAAAATGCCAACGATTGGGCCATGATTTCTCCTGTAATTATTTTGTTTATTGATTAATTATTCTGATATTTTTATGTGCATACTTAGTGTGTATGTTTTAGTTCAGATTTTATGGTATGTGTTTATTCATGAGTGTATGACCTATGGTTATTTGACCTGCATCACCGTATCACTTGTTTTTTACAATGAAAATTACTGCTCTTCATTGAAACTTTATGATTTTTCATTGAAATATCGTATTGTGCTTAAGCATTCAGATAACTACTACCTATAGGGAAATGATCTTTCTTAATCTGCAAACAAAAATCTCATTCGCATCATAAAAAGTACCACTTACGCTGAACAACGAAACTGGCATTCCACTCTGGTGAATTCTCTTTGGGCTGACCGAGTTCCAATCAAACCCTCTCTGAACACATCTCCATACTTCCTCATATACGGAAAACAAGCCATCCTCCCACCAAATATCTACTTTCTCGCTCTCCAATTATCCCAAGAATCCCAAGGCAAGTTGTGTCTATTACTTGAACGTAGGATGGACACACTACACAAGTTACATGAAGAATGTATGAAATAAAAAGAAAAAATTTCACTCCACCAAAACCTTATCAAGAGATGGTTCGATAGAAAGTTTGCATCGAACACCAACTTTGGTGTGGGTGACTTGGTCATGAAGTGGGATAAACCCCATGAGGACAAAGCAAAACAGACAAAGTTCTAGTCCCTATGGATTGGTCCTTTCATGGTTCACAGAAGCATGGCCAACACACATACCATCTCCAATCACTTGATGGGAGGATTGACAACCTTTCTATCAATGGCCAAGATTTAAAATGGTATTTTCAATGATATGGGGTCGCACCCCACCCTATGTACATAACATGTTTATCGCTTGTTCTGTTGCTTTTCTTTATCATTTTTTCTTCGTTTTGATTTTACCTGTTTTGATGTCTTGTATTTTCATTTTGTAAATAAGTGTTTTCCTAAACTATGTTCTGGATTTTGAATAAGCATGTGGTTGAATTTCAAGAATCTTGTGACACTACAGTGCTTGGCCAGTCCTATGTTCATCTTCTCTGTGATTACTTGTAACTTTTGGCTAATGAAGTCTCGATGGAAAATATGATCCGTCTGTAAGGGAAGCTTTGGTCAAACCATGACCCTATTTCCAAACTGGGAAACCCCATCCTTATACTTAGTCTTCTGCTCTAAGTGTTCAAGCATATCCAACTAGTAGGAACGAAGAAGGGGAAAAATCTAAATGAGCAAACCTAAATCAGAGGTCTTAAATGCTTCTATGAAGGAAGAAACTCTCCCGCTCTCAATAAGTTGAGATCCCTCTTTCGCCCCAACAATAAATAAGTGCCTACATGCTTATGAACCATCAAGAAAATACCAAGACATAGAATACCCCACAACACTTTTCCATGCAAAGGTGAAGACACAACACACCAAGAGCACATATATCACTCAACGACATAGCAGCCTAACGCAAACACTGTAGTTAGCCAGCACATGTCAGGAGTGTCATGTCGATTTGTTTCATGATTTGTCTCATCCACATCACTAATATGGGCCATACTTGTTGTAATCAAATGCAATGTAATGTGAAATTCCAAGAGTTGTACATATGAAGTTGAAGAGTCATGTGAAGTTGAAAAGTCATAAGAAGTTGAATGGTCATGAGGGAAGTCCAAGAGTCACAAGGGTCAAGCATCACCCTTGGCCATATATACCCCCTCATTGTGTGAGGAAAGGAATTTTCACCTTGGCTCCTCCCACATATCCTTGACATTCTGTAGTATGTTCTTTGAGGAGTGACTAGTGGCTCTAATGTCCCACTACTGGGACTAGTGATGTATGTTGTAAAAATGTGTCTTGGAACTTTTGCTTAATTCAGAAGTTTGTCCCAGGCCAACATGTTTTCATGCATGTTTTGTATCCATTTGTAAGACTATTCTTTAAAAGTTTGTAATGCATGTTTGCTTACCATGTACTAAGATAGTTGAACTATTTCGGTTATTTAGTGCTTACATTGTTGAAGATGTGTTGTATTGTTTACCATTATTGTCTCATCCATGTGGACTACTCCGCCGGACATTAGGCAGACCATTCTTTTTTTCCTTGGTTATAATGACTATCACCTTTTTTTGGACTACTCCATTGAACGGTGTACGTGTTTTCCCTTGCACTTTCATTTTAATGATTGCAGTATCCGCTGTGGACTATTCCGTTGGATGCTAGACAGACCCTTGCTGCTTTCACATGTTTTTCCCCTTGGGTGGTACTACTACCTCTCATCTAAAGGTTCACTTTTACCCTTTCCATTACAGTAAGAAAACCTGGATACAAAGTTACATTACGCAGTCACTGGGCATACCTACCTCTCTTTCTTGAAGTTACAAGCATAACACTCTCATGTTTTGAACAACAAGAGCTAAGGAAAATATCTAAGATAATGGCAACCGGGCCATCGTACCGGATGGGACTCCTACCGCAAATGGTGTGAGGTCTAATTGGGACTTCATACTGGGGAGATGCCGTGAATGTTGGTGGGTCCAACACTGTCAACACCCCGATATTGTGTTTAATTTATTTAGACCACCCTTCGTCGGTCTTAACTTTGGTAATGATATTCTCATAGAGGAGGATCACAATAGTCCTCGGCTCAGAAGGAACCATGATCTCTTTAAGTCTCTCCCAAAGCTTATCTTGAGGGACAGTGTCGAACTCTTTTCTAAAGTCCACAAAATAGAAAAAGTGTTCAGTTTTACTATTGTGACATTCTGATGCAATGATCTCAAGAGTGACAAGGTGGTCGACTCGAGTCTTGTGTCCAAAAATCAGATTTCCCTTTAGCTCTTTTACACTGGTTGTCAAGCCAAAGGCTAAGCTTCTTTTCTAAAATAAGCCCATAAAGCTTGCCTAGCATGTGGCTAATCATAATGATCTTGTAGTTAGAACGAATGCTTTTGTCCCCATTTTTAAAGATAGGAAGAATAAGGCTTTGCATCTAAAGCTTAGGGAATCCATGCTTTACAACCAAATTGAGAAGGTTGTGGAGATGAGGAATGAGGATGGATCTTCCCAGTTTAAATATCTCAGCTTGTTAACCTTCAATATCTTTAGCTTTCCCATTAGCGAGCTTAGTAATCCCAGACTCAACATCCTCCATAGAAAATATATCTTCCTTAATAGGAGTGTTTAAGATGGTGCCCATGGTGTTTGGAGAGTCGTACAACTTCTTAACATATTTATCCCAATTTTCTAAGGGGATAGAATGATTATCTTTAGTTTTACGAACAAGCACATTCTAGCAAAACTTTATTGGCACAACTTTAGAAAGGTGGAGAAGATGCTCTTATCTCTAATTAATATATGACCTCTTCTTCCTCTTGATGAGATATTTGTATATACTTATATTATGGAGCTTAATGATTTCATTAGGGGCGTCTCTCGTTGTTGAAAATAGCAACAAGAAATGCTAAAAATAGCATTGATATAAATATAATTTCAGGATATACTTCAACTCTATTGGAAATAACAAAAAATAGAAATGCTAAAAATAGCATTGCTATAAATAGCATTTTGGGATATATTCCAATTTTGATTTGTCCTTGAATCAAAATTGAGAATTAAAATTTGAATTCAGTCTCTGCAACTGTTTGAAAAATAATTAATTAATTCATCTTGAGTTAATTAGTTGGTGAAAATCAAACATGAAGTCTTTGGGAAGACATGCAATAGTTATCCCTTTGATTAAGGAAGTTATCCCTTAATTAAAAAGATAGGGATGAGTTTTATTTGAGTTGTAATTAGTTAGCTAAGTTAACTGAGTTAAGTTTAGTTAGATTAGTTCCACACAGTTTGTGGAACTGATTGTGAATTCAGTTAGTTAATGCATGCATGCATACAACTAGTGTACTTCAGATAACTGAATATTCTCTCATAAATAACTCATGCATGTCAGTTCATACAGAGATCTAGTTGAGATTAAAGGAAGGGACAGTGTACTATCAGTTGGAGGAATTTTTCTATAAAGGAAACTTATCCATGTAGAAGGAATTAACTCCTTCAAGATTGCACAGTTATTTCAGAGGTCAGTGTTGTGTGTGAGGTGAGAATCACACAGGTTGCAGCTGGAGGACCCAAGAGAAACTACACAAGGAAATACGAGGCTTAGAGGACTGAAGGAAGGCATATGTGTTTTCTATTCTATTTATGAGCAGCAATGACGGATTATACTAAGAGCTGGATAGCTTGTGAGCTAAATCTTTGTGTAATCCTAAGATATTTCCACTTGTATGATAATACAGATAGCGACGTTTTTAGCTGAGGCTTTCCCTAGAGTATTCTTCTATGTTTCTGTGATTCATGTGTTGGGGATACTTGTGGCATACACTGATACATCCCACAACTATCAGGTTTTCTTACCTACCAGTCAGAGGACAGTCGTACGCAGAGATATAAAGTTTTATGAACATAAGGCCATGCAAGTTTTCCTTGAGAGGGATCTCAAGTTGCATGCAGAGGAGGAACTTTTGCTTCCTAAGGAGGAGGAGCCTCAGACTGATGCGGACCAGCTGCAGGCAGAGGTTCCAGGAGTGGAGACATCCACTCATGCAAAGTCTTCCAGAGATGGGCAAAAATGCAGAAGGGAAACTGACAAATTATTGATGGATGCGAGAGAGAATGTGGGAGAGCCATCTTCTCAATGCAGATAGAGTAGGTCACCTGACCGGTACACTGGTTACATGGCCCTTATTGGGGAATGTGTAGAGACCAAACCATCTTATTTTGAGGAAGCAGTGCAACAACCAGTTTGGGTTGATGCTATGGTGGAGGAGTGTGACTCCATAGTTCGTAACAGTGTTAGGGATGTGGTTCCAAGACTGGAGAACAAGTCAGTTGTGAGTTCCCATTGGCTTTACAAGGTAAGGCATGCTATTGATTGTAGTGTGGGGAAACATAAGGCAAGGTTTGTTGCCTGTGGTTTCTCACAGGTCGAGGGGATCAACTATGATGAGACTTTTGCTCCTGTAGCAAGGTACTCATCTATCAGATCAATGTTGGCAGTATCAACACAGGTGGGTTGGAAGATCCATCAGATGGATGTGAGGACTGCATTCCTTAATGGCAACATTGAGGAAGAGTTGTACATAGAGCAGCTAGAAGGATTTGAGACCTTCAATCATGAGTCACATGTGTTCCAACTGAAGAGAGCTTTGTACGGGCTGAAGCAAGCACCTCGTGCTTGGTACACCAAGATCAACAACTACTTCACCAAGTTGGGCTTCATAAAGATTGAAGCGGATGAGAACTTGTACCACATCATGGTGGAAGGTAAGCAATTGATCATTCTTCTTTATGTTAATGATATGATATTGACAGGTGATAATCAATTGATCATGTCTTGCAAGGAGGACCTTGCAAGAGAGTTCGGGATGAAAGACATGGGTCTCATGCACTAATTTCTAGGCATGGAAGTGTGGCAGAAGGATGGGAAAGTGTTTGTGTCTCAAGGTAAGTATGCCAATGAGATACTCAGAAGATTCCACATGGAGAAGTGCAAACCCATGCAGACCCCTCAAGAAGGTAACCGGAGGAAGGAGGATGCTATTTGAGGTGAGATAGTAGAGGCTATTGTGTATCGACAACTTGTGGGTTCACTGATGTACTTAGTGAACACGCAACCAGATTTGTGCTATGCGGTGAACCAGCTGAGTCAAGATATGGTTCAGCCTACCAAGCTATTTTGGAAGGCATCGAAGCATGTTCTGAGATACCTCAAAGGCACAACTCAGTTTGGATTATGGTATATACGGCCAGAGGGAGTGAAGCTATAGGGCTTCACAGATGCGGATTGGACAAGGAGTCCATCAGATCAGAAGAGCACATCAGGAGGAATTTTCAACATTGGTTGAGCTGCAATTTCTTGGTACAGTAGGAAATAGAGGTCAGTTGCACTTAGCTCAGTGGAGGCTGAATACATGGTTGCAAGTCAGGCAGCATGTGAGGCCATTTGGATGCGGAAAATTCCAGTTGGTTTGTTTGATCAGAGGATGGATCCAACTGTGATCTATTGTTATAATTAGAGGTGTATCAAACTCTATGAGAATCTAGTATTTCATGACAAGTCCAAGCACATAGACATTTGGTATCATCATCTCAGAGACTGTGTGGCGAGGAGGATCATGTTGTTGGTATGTTTTGACCGAGGAGCAAGATGCTGACATTTTGACTAAGGCATTGTCAAAGTGTAAATTCGAGTTCCATAGAGACAGGATCGAGATGACATATAATCCTTTTCTTGTTGAGAGGGAGTGTTGAAAATAGAAACAAGAAATGCTGAAAATAGAAATGCTAAAAATAGCATTGCTATAAATAGCATTTCACGATATACTCCAACTCTATTAGAAATAGCAAAAAATAGAAATTCTAAAAATAGCATTGCTATAAATAGCATTCAAGATATATTCCAATTTTGATTTGTCCTTGAATCAAAATTAAGAATTAAAATTCGAATTTAGTCTCAGTAGTTGTTTGAAAAATAATTAATTAATTCATCTTGAGTTAATTAGTTGGTGAAAATCAAACATGAATTCTTTGTGAAGACATGCAACAGTTGTCCTTTTGATTGAGGAAGTTATCCCTTAATTAAGGAGATAGGGATGAGCTGTATTTGAGTTGTAATTAGTTAGCTCAGTTAACTAAGTTAAGTCTAGTTAGATTAGCTCCAAACAATTTTTGGAACTGATTGTGAGTTCAGTTAGTTAATGCATGCATGCATACAACTAGTGTACTTCAGATAACTGAATATTCTCTGATAAATAACTCATGCATGTCAATTCATACAGACAACCAATTGAGATTAAATGAAGGGATATTGTACTATTATTTGGAGGAATTTTCCTATAAAGGAAACACATCAATGTAAAAGGAATTAACTCCTTCAAGATTGCGTAGTTATTTCAGAGGTCAGTGTTGTGTGTGAGGTGAGAATCACATAGGTTGCAGCTAGAGGACCCAAGAGAAACTGCACAAGGAAATAGGAGGCTTGGAGGACTGAAGGAAGCCATATGTGTTGTCTATTATATCTATAGCAACAGTGAGGGATTGTAATGAGAGTGGGATAGCTTGTGAGCTAAAGCTTTGTGTGATCCTAAGATATTTCCACTTGTATGATAATACAGATAGCGGGGTTTTTAGCTGAGGCTTTCCCCAGATTATTCTTTTGTGTTTGATGTGTATGATTTCTTCTTCTTTGTTATATGTGTTTTGATTGGTCTTGCTCAAATTGATTAAGCTTCCACAAAGTTTGATAGTAGAAGTAGATAAAGTATTTTGCTTTAGTACAATGCATTATCGAGTGATCTACAGTGAGAAATTATACACTTGTCACTTTCATGGCAATTTTACAGTCTTTGTCATACCAAGGATTGGAAGTTCTATTATTCTTCTTATACGATGTCTCATTAGAGAACTTCCTAATGGTAATGGAAAGGGTAGTAGTAAAATGGTTATAGATTTGATCAATGTTGTTATTATAACTCAAGGAGCCTAAGTCCCTTTCTAAGTCTCTTAAGAAAAGGTTGACATTACTTCTAGCGAGGCGAATGCGTCTTTTTCTTTCACTGGTCTCCCGCATGTGGGTTGTACGCATAACAGTTTGAGGGATAAAGACAAAGGTTTGTGGACATGGGTGACAAAAATTGAAAAATCCACGATGTTGCTACCTAGCCCATGTAAACAGGTCATCTGACCAGAGAGAGGCCATTTGTTAATACCATTACAAATATTTAGGTCTTGGGAACTACAAATTTTTAGGAGCTCGGTGCCGAATAATTTCTCGATTATGTCTTCAGATTTTCTTATGAATCTATTACCTAAGTTACCACCCTCATCAAGCCATAAGGGGTCAGGGTTAGAGTTATTTCTTAACCTAAGAGATTGGTTAGTCGTTGTTCGAGCATTAAAGTCCCCAAGAAAAAAGGATATTACCTTCATTCCTTAGGTTGTAGATGTCATTTTTTAAGGTATTGAAAGGACAATTCTTATCCAGGTTGTTTTTCTTAAAGGATGTACAGTTGATAGGGGTGAAATAGCAGATTGCAAGAAAGATCCTATTAGTTGTAGAATCAGAGATCTTGATCCAGATGTACTGATCGAAGGGGTCAATTTTATGAACTAGGATGTGAGAGGAAACCATGTTCCTAATATAACAGGTTATACCACCAAAACCTCGCCTAGAAGATTTCTTATTGCGAGCTAACCAAAGAGTGAATCCATCAAGGTGAGGGACCCTAGATTCGTCATGCTCCCAAGTTTTAATTAAAAGAATAAGATCAATACCACTCAGGATCCAAATTAACATAGGAAAACCATGAAAATTCCAGAAGAGGATCCAGAGTGATGTTATTCCCTATTTATCACTCTTGTTTGGGACTCTATCTCTAATAATATATTTTCTATTCCTAACGATTTCCCATTTCCCTTATTTTCTCTCCTTCTTGACCTTTTGGTATTCTTCCATATGTTCAGCCTGTTCTCCTGGAATGATACTTTAATTTATAAAGATCCTCATTCCTTTTAGGCTTGGGGATTTCCTAAGTATATCTAATTTATGGTCATGACAATTGACCCTAAAACGAATTAGTCAGTGTTTATGTTCAAGTATATTTCCTACCCTTATTGCTTTGGTGAGATAAATTGTTTGAATTTGAGATTTTGTCTTCAATTGTTCTTTAACTATTTCTAATGCACGTTCATTGTTTTGTTCTTCCATGCCAACAATTATAAGGTTTAAGGCTCTTTTGTGGCGCTCATGGTCAAGTATAATTAGGTTACTAATTTATTCTTTTATGGGTTTGATATCTAATTCATTCTCTATGTTATTTAGGGCTGAGTTATTATGTAGTTTCTCTTTTACATTTTTAATCTCGCTTTTCAAAGTGTCATTTTCTTTAATCATTTCTTGTTTACTATGTTCAATTTCTTGAATTCTACCTTTCATTCCTTGGATTTTAGTCTCGAGTGAGATTATTATATTTTCTAATGATTTGTGGTTGTTGTCAAGCATTGTAGTCAATTCTGGTTTAAAATAGTTTTCTCTTTCTTCTCTTCATCTTTCTAAAGATTCAATTTACTCATAAAGACTCTCTAGGGTAATTTTACTTGGTCTCCCTTTGCTAGAGGGGGGGATTAGAAATATGAAGGGAAGTACTCATAGTGTAAATAAGAAAAACTTAAAAGGAGAGTAAGTGGGAGCATATGCACTTGTCAGAGTTGTCTGTAGCGGTGTCTGTAACACAAATTTAATTGGATGTAATGTTGTTGGACCTGAAACAGCCGAAGAGACCGGAAACCACAGAGCTGGAAGAAGACAATTGGTGATAACACGAAGACTAAAGATCAATATTATAGGGTAGAGGTTCTTGTCACCATAGACCTCCAACAATACCAACCCATCGTAGAGTAACTATAAGCGTCGAATATATACCAAGCCACATGCCTCCAATAAATTTTCGGATTCCAAGCCACAAATTATGTATAAGTGGTGAATATTACAGGTGTCACAGACTCTCCAAATAATATTTAGAAGTGTATATGTAGGCCATAATCACTTAACTATATAACCTCATACAAGAATAAATACAATCTAAATTGTTCAAAATTAATCTTATTTGGAAAACTTTGTTTATTAACTTAATATGGACAATAAACCTTTGTATTATTATCCTAAGAAATGTAAAACATATTGAATTGATATCATATAGATACTAAAATGAAATAAAAACTTTAAGCCAACAAATATTCAAGTTGATTTGTCACTTCTACAACATCAAGCAAGGTTACACCCCTTAGATCTTTGAACACCTCCTTCTCAGCAAACACGATTCGTAAAAGCCCAACAGCTTATCGATTAACAATGAGGATGACTTCATATGTAAGAACAACGTCATTATATGTAAATATGAGTTAAAGTAATTTATGGCTTTTCATATGAAATCGAAAATGAGTGCATCCCGTAGATTTGACTACACAACAAACCCAAGATTTCATTGTACAGAGGTAATGAGAACTTTATATATTGGGCCCTCGGATCTTTATGATTTGTTACTTTTATTGTACAAAAGTAAGGATAACAAAATAAGATGGAAACCTATCAATTTAAAAATAAATAAATCAAAAAACTATTAAAAAATAAAAAAGTTTAATTTGCAATGTTAAACTATATAAAACGTGACTGTAATTTTTTTGGTCAAACGAAATTAATTAATAATCAAACAAAGAACTCAATGCATTATACACTACCTATAAAAAATATAATAATAATATTTTAACTCCATGATAATAAAAATAAAAATAATAATAGGTTATTATGGTAGTGATTGGTGGTAGTGTGGGCTTCTGATGCAACGTTCTATGGAAGTGAATGTTTCTACAACCATTCCAAGGTTCGAACTTCCTATGTAGTGAGGGATTGAATAGATCATTTTGTGGTTGTGGTCTACATTTTAAGCATTAATTATGGCAGCGGATCATCTCTAGCGTTCTGTCTATGACAACCAACACTATCCAAGGTAAAGAATCATCTATGTGGTCTTGTGTGAGCCAACGGGTATTGGCTATGGTAGTGAATCATCTCTGAGGCCTAGGTTGTGGCAAAGCATGGTATCTAGCAATCTGGTGTTGAAGTGACTATGGAAGCGGGTTGGAATCATCCCTGAGACAACAGAGGGTTATCTAGGGCTAATTTTGTGGCTGACGAGAACAGAAATAGGGACGGAAAGAAGGTTGCAAAAGTTTTAAAAGGTGACTGTTGATTGAGAGTGTGGAGCAACCAACATGGACTATCGATGTGACTTATAACAACATATTTGAGCTCGTGTCTAAAGCTAGCAGTGGCATTCAATCAACACATAAAGGTTTTGGTATTGGGATTCAATCCAAGTCTCCTTTCTATTAGTTTTCTACCCATGGATACAACTGGGGCTCGCATATACATGAAAAAATTAAGGCTTGTGTATAACTTATGAGGCTCTCATATAACTTCTGAGGAAGTACATCTCCTGAAGGTCTGAGGAAATGAATATAATGAATGATCTTTCTGTATGAGACTCCCATAAAACTTTTGAGGCCTTATATCTCTCTGTGGCTATTTCTTCAGCAGTTTCTCTAGCAACCCTTCCATCCCATTAAATCCACATTACAAACACTGCTACAAACAACTCTGACAGGTGCATACGTTCCCACCTACTCTCATCTTGTTAATTTTTTATTATTTCTACTATGATTACTTCTTCTCATCTTTCTAAACTCCCCTCTAACAAATAGATACCAAGTGAAATTACCCGACAGAATCTTTATGAATACATTGAATTTTTAGAAAGACGAAGAGAAGAAAGAGAAAACCATTTTAAACTAGAATTAACTACAATTCTTGACAATAACCACAATTCTTTAGAAAATCAAACACTCCCACTTGAGACTAAACTCCAAGGAATGAAAGGTAGAATTCAAAAAATTAAATGCATCAAAAAGGCAATGGTTAATGAAAATGACACTTTGAAAAGTGAGATTAAAAATCTAAAAGAACAAATACATAATAACTCAACCCTAAATAACATAGAGAATAAATTAGATATTAAACTCATAAAGGAAGAAATTAATAAACTATTTGTACTCAAACATGACTGCCACAAAAGATCCTTACACCTTATATTTGTTGGTATAAAAGAACAAAATAATGAAGACACATTATAATTAGTTAAAGAACAATTAAAGACTAAAATCAAATTCAAATAATTTATCTCACCTAAGCAATAAGGGTAGGAAAGATAGTTGAGCAAAAACATAGATTAATCCATGTCAAGGTCAGTTGTACTGACAATAAATTAGATATACTTACGAAATCCCCAAGCCTAAAAGGAACGAGAATCTTTATAAATGAATATCTCTTTACAGAAGACCAAGCCGAACTTAAGAAAAAGGTACAAAAGGTCAAGGAGGCAAGAAAAGAAGGGAAATGGGCAATCATTAGGAATAGAAAAGCTATTATTAGAGCTAGAGACCCAAACATGAGTGGTAAATTTGGAATAGCATCACTTCAGATTCTCTTATGGAATTGTCATGGTTTTACATGGTGTAAAGGTTCTATGTTAAGTTACATCTCGACTAATATTGATCATATTCTTTCAGTTGAAACTTGGGAGCAAGACAAATCTAGGGTCCCTCACCTTGATAGGTTCACTCTTTAGTCTGTCTGGAATAAGAAATCCTCTAGGAGAGGTTTTGGTGGTAGAGCCTGTCATATTAGGAACATTGTTTCCTCTCACATCTGAATTCATAAAACCAACCCCTTCAATCAATACATTTGGATCGAGCTCTCTCATTCTACAACCAATAGGATCTTTCTTGCAATCTTCTATTTTTCCCCTATAAACTCTATATCCTATAAGAAAACAACCTAGATAAGAATTGTCCTTTCAATACCTTAGAAAAAGACAACTAAAACCTAAGGAATGAATGCAATATCCTTTTGCGTGGGGACTTTAATGCTTGAACTGATACTAACCAAACTATTATGTTAATTAACAACGCTAACCCTAACCCATTGTGGCTTGATGAGGATGGTAACTTAGCTAATAGATTCAAGAGAAAATCTGAAGGCATAATTAAGAAGTTATTCATCACCGAGCTCCTCAAACTTTGTAGTTCCCATGACCAAATCATTTGTAATGCTATTAATAAATGGCCTCTCTCCAATTAGATGGCATGTTTCTATGGGTTGGGTAGCAGCGTCATGGATTATGCAATTTCTGATATCCATGGCCTCAACCATATTACAAACTTTGAGCTTCTTAATGGGTTCAAGCCTGACTCTTACCACAGACCTCTATCTTTCTCCCTCCATCTTGCTATGCATATGACCCACATGCAGGAGAACAGTGAAAGAAAAAGTCACATTCAATTCAACAGAAGTAATGTCGACATTTTCTTAAAGGATTTGGAAATGGATTTAGGCTGCCTAACTTAAATTAATAACATTGATCAAATCTATTACAATTTTACTACTACCGTTTCCACCACCATTAGAAAATTATCTAATAACACTTCATATAAGAAAAATAATAGAACTTCCAATCCTTGGTACTACAAAGACTGTAAAATTTCCAAGAAAGCAATCAGAGACGCCCCTAATGAAAGCATTAAGCTTTAGAATATAATTATATACAAACCTCTAATTGAGAGGAAGATTAGGTGATATATTAATAAGAGACAAAAGCATACTCTCCACCTTTCTAAAGTTGTGCCTAGAAAGTTTTGGTGGAATGTGCTTGTTCATAAAACTAAACATAATCATTCTATCCCCCTAGAAAATTGGGATAACTATCTTAAGAAGTTGTATGACTCTCGAGACACCATGTGCACCATCTTAAACACTCCTTTCATGCATGATATTTTTTCTCAGGAAGACATTGAATCTGGGATTAATAATCTCGATAATGGGAAAGCTGAAGATATTGAAGGTTACCAAGCTAAAATCTTTAAAATGGGAAAATCTATCCTCATTCCTCATCTCCACAAGCTTCTCAATTTTGTTGTAAAGCATGGATTCCCTAAACTTTGGATGCAAAGCCTTATTGTGCCTATCTTCAAAAATGGGGACAAAATCATTCTGTCTAACTACATAACCATTATGATTAGCCACATCCTAGCCAAGCTTTACGGGCTCATTCTAGAAAAAAAGCTTAGCCTTTGGCTTGAGAACCAAGGTAAAAGAGCTAAAGGGAAAGCCAGTTTTAGGAGACATCGCTCATCCATCAACCATCTTATCACCCTTAGGATCATTGTAGAGGAATGCCACAATAGTAAAACCAATCTCTTCTGTTGTTTCGTGGACTTTAGACAAGCTTTCGACACTGTCCCCCAAGATAAGCTCTAGGAGAGGCTTGAAGAGGCCATGGTTCATTCTGAACTCAGGATTGTAGTGATCTGCCTCTACAAGACTGTCATTGCCAAGCTTAAGACCAACGAAGGGTGGTCTAAAGATATTAAATGTAATATCGAGGTTAAGAGGTTGTCCCCTTTCCCTTATCCTTTTTGGTATTTACATCAATAAACTAGAGGATTGTCTGGAAACTGCGGGCTGCAAAGGCACCTAGCTCGCTCGCATTATCATTAATCTTCTCCTTGATACTAATGATATCATTCTTCTCACAAGGATACATGATGACCTAGACAAGCAACTTAAGACTCTTCATGTCTACTTCTCCAAGATGGGTATGACGATTAATACCAACAAGACTAAAGTCATAATCATTAAATCCAAAAATATCACCCATGTTAGTTTCATCTATGATAGAAATTGTCTTGAGTAGGTTTCTTCTTATAAATATTTGGGTATTGACTTTGCTGATCAGCTCAGCTAGAATTATAGCATTGAGAAAAGAATTATTGGAGGTTGGAAAGCTTATTATGAGCTTGAAAACAATTGTATGTCAGTTGATCTTTAAGTTTTGAGTTAACAAAGGTTCCTTTTTGAGACTCTCGTCACCCCTGTTATCTTATACGAAAGTGAATTTTAGGGGTGCAGTATATGTAGGGAGTCGTGGAGAAAGATTGAGATTATCCAAAAGCAATTCATAGCCTATAACCTTAAGAACAAGGGAAATATTCCCTATCCTATCCTCTTGATCGAAGATGGATTGTCCTCCATTGAAAGTGTGGCTATGCTTAGATATATGATGTATAAGAATAAGCTTCACAATATGGAGTCCAACAGCCTCCTAAAAATTGCTTCTAACTTTAGTCAAAACCCCCTCCTACGCCTCAAGCATGGGCGGCATCAAGATGCTCAGTCTTGGCTTAAACTTTGGGTGATTAAGGAGGAGATCATCATGGGAAGCAAGGACAGTATCAAAGCTACCATTACCTCCAGTTTTAAGGAAAAGATTTGGGATGCTAAGGCGCTGGAGGGTAAAAGGAAGCTAAGCTACTATAAGGAGGTGATCAACCCCACCCTTGATAACCAGAATTATCTCTCTATGCTAACTAGCACTAAGAAGAAAATGAACATTGCTAGGATTAGAACTAACTCTCATGAGCTTCAGAGTGAGACCGGGTGGTGGTCTACTCCCAAGACTCCTTGGGATGATAGAATTTGTCAAATTTGTGATACTAAGAAGGTGGAAGATGAAAAGCACTTCCTTTTAGACTACTCGACTCTTGCCCACATCCGCTCTCATTTCCCTATCATCAGCCACACATCCAATCTTCTTGACTTACTAAGCCAGCCCAACTATAGCGATCTTGGAATGCTTCTTTCCCTACTCCTTTGATCACAGAAACAAGATTTTGAAGAATGACAATTAGACTCTCTTTTCTTGAGGTCTGATAGACCACATTGGTCTTAGTGGACGTTAATCATCATCATCATCATCATCATATATTTTTAAATGTTTTTTTCAATTCAAATAAAATTAAAATTACAATCAAAATTAAAACTTAATTTCTAAAAAATAATTATATATTTAAAAATTAATTGGAAATTTAGTATTATTTAAATAATAATAATTAATCTTTAAAATTATAATTGAATTAAAAATAAATTATATATCTCTAACCATTGAACAACTAAAGAACTACATTAAAATATTCTATCTTAATAATAAATTTATTTATTTTTATGATTTTTTTCCTAAACAACTAAACCCAAAATTACTACACATTTCAATTTTTCACACATTTTGAAGGGAAAATAGTCAAAGAGCCTAGATTTAAGTTCCGCATGAGCCATTCCGAAAGGTGGAGATGACGGGGAACAAAAAACGAGTTTTCCAGATGTGAACGGAGTAGTCTAACAAGGCAGAGGAATTGCCCGATTTTCGTCCCCACCCAGAAAAACTTCCGGCTCCGGCCATCAGCAATTCCTCCACCATCCGCCACCCTTCGCCATCTCCACCACCCTCCACCATTGTTCCACATTAATTTCGGATCTCATCTGACAAATTTTCGGAGTCTGCCAGATTCTATGATCCTTTCGTTTTGAATTTGGACCAAAACCGTGGGTTCTATAGCTCCCCTCACCAGCACGACTCTCATAGAAACCCCATCCCCACTCTACAACTCACCAATTTCCTCTACACAGAAACTCCATTACGCGCACTACAGGTCACCACCATTGACTCATCACTAGGAGACAGACCGTCAGCAAACCAGGTGATAGACAAAGGCAGTTTCAGTCATCTGGTTCATTTTTCTACCTTTTTCATTGTGTGCATATATGATCGAGGAATAGGGTCTTTGTTCCTTAATTCCTAGTGGATTTTTGTTGCTAATTTTGTCCCTTCTAAGCCCTTCAATTTCTCCTAGCATACTGTCCAACCTCAACGCAGGCTCCCATGCCCTGCTGCTGGCCCTACTGGTGATGATAATGAACATTATCACACTGAGGTACCATATTGTTCGACATAACAACACTATAATAAAATCACTGAACCCTAGAAGTTAAAAAATAATTCAATAATTAATTGTGTGGAGGGGTTTGTAGGCAAATGATCCATTGGGGACAAATCCTAGAATGCCTTCAGCATTAGAACTTATTAACTTCCCTCTCCAGCAAAAGCCTAGGCCTTAAACATTTGAATTCATCAATTTTCTTTACAGAAAAAACATAGTAAATCCTTGTGTGATAAACAGTTGAGATCTGAGAGTTGCATTATAAAGATATCCAAAATATAGATTTTTTTTTCAAGAAGAGGTATTTGAGTAAAGTGATGCAATTGAACATTCAAGAGGCTAGAAACCTGCCAACTTCACAGAAAAATGACTAATCAGGACTCAAGTGAATATACGTTTCACAGAGAAAACATTTGAATTGAAAGGAATTAAAATTGTGAGTTGTCTCGCTTTACTTATCAAAGTAAGGATGGTATTGTGAATTTGTTTGTTTTTTGTCATGATAGTTGCAACTAAGAAGTATATGAAACCAAGAAGACACATTTCTACACGACTGTTATGAAAGATTTTCCTTAAACATGACACAACCAAATATAAGAATGGTAAAAGTTAAGCATTCATACAAACAACGTGATACCACGCACCAATAATACAAAGTTACAAACTGATGGGAAATGCTAATACCAAATACTGAGATATATTAACGGTATAGTGTATATTTCATTCTCTTAAACTAGAATAAGAACTATGACCAGTGATCACTAATTATAATAACCCAGATTTGAGTTTTGGATAGTTTTTACTATTTAAGTGATCAGGATGCTGGGATACCTTCGAGAAATCACTATCATCTTAAGTATAAATGGTTAGCAATCATTTTAATCTAAAAAATGGTAGGTGTAGGATTATTATAATTCAGAGTTCATAATGAAATCACTTGCAATGAAAAGTTATATCATATGATGAAATGTCAAACATCTTGAGAGCTATGCCATTTTAGAAACATACAGATACAAGACTATAATTGGCAACTTCAGCAATAGTAACTGAGTTCAATGGATGGTACTTGAAAGTGGTCAGAGAGTCTATTTTTCATATGTTCAAAGTATGAAGCCACACCCTAAATTTAAATGCTTGTGTTGTAGGTCCAATATGAATAGAATCTGAGTGGTACAAATACATAGCATGTTAATCAATTGTATGGGGTCATAGCCTATCAACAAAATGATATCATTATTTCCATGTGTATTTCTTCGTGTATGGAATCTGGAGTACAATGAATTTCATTATTACAGATTGAGGAAGAACATGTTTATTGAGTGAAATAAGTCTTCTATCATAGATGCATCATGTGCATTTTCAAAAGAAGAAACATATGATACATAATTCTACAAATGAAAGACTAAAAAAATTCTACATTGCTTGTTGCTACACACTTGCCCAATTTTGAGATTACACTTTTCATTCAAACAGTAGAAGGTAGTCAACATACAAATAGATTGGAAACACACAAGCAATTAGAAAATACCCAACCCATGTCAAACAAGTTCGATGACAATGCTGGGAAACAAATTAAGCATAAAGCACTTAGTTCCTGTAACATAGGTATATAAATAAGAACCAGGAGAAATATCACATTCTTATGTGATCAAGAATGCTTGCATGAAATTTTTATCAAAAATGGGGCACTGAATGCAACTGATTTGATAATTAAGTAGCATATAACCCAAGATAACTGCCCAACTGTAACAAAAGTCATTGAGACAACTTTCAAAAAAAAAATGCAAAACTAGAGACATGGTAGGTTTAACAAAGAACAAAATATTTAAAAAAGCATTTCTGACCACATATAGGAATGAAAACTCCAAAGGGAGATGATAAAGAAAAAGAGAAACAAGCAAAAATCGTTTTCTTACCTAATCAATAATGCCTGCAAGAAAATTTTACCAAAAATTTGGGAGAAGGCTTAACTAGCCTAATGTTTTTGATAATGTAGATGTAATGTTGTTTGGAGAACATTAGTTTATAACATATCCAATTTTGTCTCCCATGGCCTGAAAAATTAACTGTTGTGATGTTTTTGTGGGCTGTAAATACAATGGAGCTCAATATTGTTTGGAACACGTAACCACTCCTTATTTACGAGGGATTCTAATGGATTATTAGAGCTCTGGTTCCACATTTCCTCTTTTTGGTTGTCCACGCTTAAAGTTTTTATATTCCTTTGAATATTTGGTCATCAGTGTAGGGAAATCTATGTTATGTGTGGAATTGCCTAATATATACAAGCATTGACAAATTAAAATGGTAATTTGTATGTCAACTACTTTATCGTACATTGGCTTTTTCCTTAAAAAAAAAATTAGGAGATAAGATAAGATGGGAGAAGGCAGCAGTTATTTATTGTCTTGAAGTTTCTTTGTTTATTCAATCATTGTACCTAAATGTATATATTTATCTTTTAATTATGTTGGAATGGGACGAGACCAAATAGTCTGCATTTGGTGCATCTACATGCAGTTTATTGGGTCAAATCCCACAATATATTTTTGCACAACAAATTTTTCTTTGTGGTCCTCTGATGACCACCTTGAATTTTCCTTGGAAACACGACAACTTGCTATTATTAGCCTTAAATATAGTTTTAGAGGATTGACTTAGTTGTGTCTCTCCATGAATGTCAATTGTTTTACTTTTGCTGAAAAAGCTCTGCTTAACTTATTGCTATCTATTATGTCCTTGCCTGATGCCAAATTACTCTCTGTCTCATATATTAAGGACAAGAAATAAAATAACTAATGGTTATATGTGTCTATGCGAGAGAGAGAAAGAGTGTGTGTGTGATAGCCATTCATACTCTAACCCAAGATATAACAAACAAGGATACAAATAAATATTTTTTTGTCATGAAGGCTTTCACAGGAAGTGAACTTTGGGCTTTATTATGTTGGCATGCAGATGTCAAGGCTCAAGTTGCATCAATTCAACAAGCAACTGCCAAAACTCCTAAAAAGGTTGAAGCCCCAATGGCTGTTATAACTGGAGCTTCGAGAGGAATTGGCAAAGTCATTGCTCTGTCACTAGGTAGAGCAGGTTGTAAGGTGCATATTTATATCATTACCTACATAATACATGCAATTACAATGGCTGTTTGCACTCATTTATGATAAATTGTTTACAGATTTATTTATTAGAAAAGGAAGAGGGGACAAATGATGCAACAATTGACGTGATGCAATTTTCTCTCTTGTTGATTTAGATGAATATAATGCATGAGGAATAAGGCGAGTTGTTTTTGCACTATTAGGAGATGGAATATTTTATTTTTGTAGATGGTCTATGTTTAATACATGACCTTTTTTCATTGTTTAGTCATACAAGTCATGTATGACATGACACAGGAAATGTCTTGTAATTGTAAGAAGGGAAAAGTAGAGGACAGGGGTTTAATGTAATACAGTTTATCATCTTGAACATCTACTAAGGTCAATGATAACACATGGTAAATGGTACCCTTCGAACAAGTCAAAGAAAAGTGCAACAAAGAAAAGATGATAAGTTAGTATAAAAGCCTACCATCTCGAATTTTACTGTCTTATGTAATAAATGATGCATTGCTAAAGGAAGAGAGAATAATTTAGTAATCTTCAAGATTAGTTTCAGCAATGATGTTTCATAATCTTGTAACCCCCCATATTGAATTCATAATAGCTTTTTTTGGCAGGTTTTATGGGCCTTATTTATGGTACTTATTTACTACTTTCAATGTATATTGAGCATGGCATATTGACTGGTTGTGGATTTCATTCTTCATTTGATTTGCATTGTACATTAAATAGTCCAACAGCTGACTTTTATTAGGTGTGACTTGAACTTTTCTCTTAAGTTTTAACAGGTGATGTGTGCCATCTCCCTTTGGAAGTTTGTATTCTTATATATGTCTGGGAAATTTCTTTTGTTATAGATATTGGGTTCATTTGTTTTAGCCTTACCATGTATATACTTTTGCAATTTTCTTTTAAAAGTTGTCTTAAGATATTTTTATACAGCTGGGCAATTGTCTTATGTTATAAGCTATTGTATTATCAAATCTATTGGATTCAATGCCCTATTTCTAGTAAAATTTTCTTGCACGCATTCTTGATTAGGTAAGAAAATGATTTCTGCTTGTTTCTCTTTTTCTTTGTCATCTCCCTTTGGAGTCTGCATTCCTATATGTGGTCAGAAATGCTTTTCTTAAATATTTTGTTCTTTTTTAAACCTACCATGTCTGTAGTTTTGCATTTTTCTTTTGAAAGTTGTCTCAAAAACTTTCGTTACAGTTGGACAGTTATCTTGGGTTATATGCTACTTAATTATCAAATCAGTTGCATTCAGTGCCCCATTTTTGATAAAAATTCCATGCAAGCATTCTTGTTCACATAAGAAAGTGATATTTTTCTTGTTTCTTTATTTATATACCTCTGTTACAGGCACTAAGTGCTTTATGCTTAATTTGTTTCCCAGCGTTGTCATCGAACTTGTTTGACATGGGTTGGGTATTTTCTAATTTCTTGTGTGTTTCAAATCTATCTGTATGTTGACTACCTTCGACTGTTTGAATGAAAAGTTTAATCTCAGAATTGGGCAAGTGTGTAGCTGTAAGTAGTGTAGGATTTTCTTAGTCTTTTATTTATAGAATTATGTATCATATGTTTCTTCTTTTGAAAATGCACATGATGCATCCATTATAGTAGACTTATTTCACTCAATAGACATGTTCTTCCTCAATCTGTTATAATGAAATTCATTCTACTCCAAAGTCCATACATGAAGAAATACACATGGAAATAATCATTTTGTTGATAGTCTAGGACACCATACAATTGATTAACACGCTATTTATTTGTACCACTCGGATTCTATTCATATTGCACCTACAACACAAGCATTTAAATTTAGGGTGTGGCTTCATACTTTGAACATATGAAAAATAAACACTCTGACCACTTTCAAGTACCATCCATTGAACTCAGTTACTATTGTTGAAGTTGCCAATTATAGTCTTGTATCTATATGTTTCTAACATGGCATAGCTCTCAAGATGTTAGACATGTCATCATATGATATAAATTTTGATTGCAAGTGATTTCATTATGAACTCTGAATTATCATAATCCTACACCTAGAATTTTTAGATTAAAATGATCGCTAACCACTTATACTTAAGATGATAGTGATTTCTCGAAGGTATCCCAGCATCCCGATCTCTTAAATAATAAAAACTATCAACAACTCAAATCTGGTTTATTATAATTAGTGATCACTGATCATAGTTCTTATTCCAGTTTAAGAGAATCCAATATACACTATACCATTAATATATCTCAGTATCTGGTATTAGTGTTGCCCATCAGTTTGTAACTTTGAATTATCGGTGCGTGGTATCATGCTATTTGTATGAATGTTTAAATTTTACCGTACTTAGATTTGGTTGTGTCATGTTTAAGGAAAATCTTTCATAGCAGTCGTGTAGAAATGTGCCTTCTTGGTTTCATATACTTATTAGTTGCAACTTCCATGACAAAAAACAAACAAATTCACAATACCATCATTACTTTGATAAGTAAAGTGAGACTGCTCACAATTTTAATTCCTTTCAGTTCAAATGTTTTCTCTGTGAAACATATATTCACTTGAGTCCTAATTAATCATTTTTTTGTGAAGCTGGTAGGTTTCTAGCCTCTTGAATGTTCAATTGCATCACTTTACTCAAATACCTCTTCTTGAAAAAAAAAATTCTATATTTTGGATATCTTTATAGTGCAACTCACAGATCTCAACTGTTTATCACACAAGGTTTTACTACGTTTTTTCTGTAAAGGAAATTGATGAATTCAAATGTTCAAGGCCTAGGCTTTTGCTGGAGAGGGAAGTTAATAAGTTCTAATGCTGAAGGGATTCTAGGCTTTGTCCACGATGGATCATTCGCCTACAAACCCCTCCACACAATCAATTATTGAATTAGTTTTTAGCTTATGGGGTTCAGTGATTTTATTGCAGCACTGTTATGTCGAACAGTTTGGTACCTCACTGTGATAATGTTCATTATCATCACGAGCAGGGCCAGCAGCAGAGCATGGGAGCCTGCGTTGAGGTTGGACAGTATGCTATGAGAAATTGAAGGGTTTAGAAGGGACAAAATCAGCAACATCAATCCACTAGGAATTAAATAAAAGAGTAAGATCCTCTTCCTCGATCATACATGCACATAACCAAAAAGGGCAGAAAAATGAACCAGATGACTGAAATTGCCTCTGTCTATCGCTTGGTGATGGGAGCTTGGTTTGCTACCCGTCTGTCGCTTGGTGATGAGTCAATGGTGGTGACCTGCAGAGCGCGTAATGGAGTTTCTGCGCAGAGGCAATTGGTGAGCTACAGAGCGGGGATGGAGTTTCTGCAGGAGTCGAGCTAGTGAGGGGAGCTGCAGAACCCGCGGTTTGGTCCAAATTCAAAAGGAAAGGATCATAGAATTTGGCGGACTCTGAAAATTTGTCGGACGAGATACGCAATTAATGTAGAATGGTGGCGAAGGGTGCCGGATGGCGGAGGAATTGCCGATTGCCAGAGCTGGACTTTTTTGCGGGCGGCGACGAACACTGGGCAATTCCTCCACCTTGTTAGACTACTCTAATGTGAACGGGTATATCATCTTAATAATATTGTTTTTATGTGATTTGTACCTAATTTTTTTTATTAAATTGATTAAAAATTATGAAACTTATAAAATTAAATATTTAATCTTAAATTTGAAATTTATGTTAAATTTTTGAATTATTTTTATTACATATAAGTTATTATTATTATTATAAATGATGAATAAAAAATATATTATTACAATAAATATTAAAATATTAAAACAATACGAAATTTATACTAATAATTACAAAACTAAATATACAAACAAAAATTTAAGTTGAATGTTTGAATCAATCTTGTTGAATGTTTGAATCAATCTTTTTTCACAAAATGTTATTAATATGGTTTAATCAATAAATATCGTTGTAATTTGACAATTTGGTATTTGATCATTGTCAAGTTTACATATATTCCAAAGTCCAAAGCTTCAAATGACTAAACTTATTTAGTCTTAACTTATTTATTCTTATAAATTATTAGCTTAGTTTAATGTTTAAGCTTTAAACTCTAAATGGATAAAAGTAAAAATATTATTAAATAATATTCTGAAGTATAATTTTTTAACATATTAAATTAGTTTAATGTCTAAAAGTAAAAATAATACTAAATAAGATTCAGTAATTTCAGCTCTTTGTTCATGTTAACAAATGCATGACTTCATGCAAAATCTATTATCACCGAATAGACCATGGTATACTTTTTGGCAATTTCCACTAAAACAATGTCTACACATTTTTACACAACCAATTTTAGAATGATTTTGTACAAAAGATTTTCATTTTTTCAACTTGTCGCTGAACAAGTTTTCCATCCCTGGTAAATGACAAACTTTTTAAAGTCAAAGATATGTAATTTTAATTTTTTTTGCGCAAATCAAAATGATAACGGTGATAATTCCAATATTCAAATTTCGATATATTAAATAATAACAAGATAGTTACAACTAGCAAACTTAAATGACAAGTAGCCAACTTAAACGTTGTATACATGATCGTATCAAAGTTTAAATAGTAGATCCAATTTATTAAAATAAACTTAGAACAATCACACATAAATTATAAATTTATCATGATACAAATATATAAGGAATAGGAATATAAATTTAATAATAAAGAAAGTTTGATAGATTTACGGTTAAGATAGATCTAGGTTGGTTTCAGTTGTGTGCAGTCACACAAAATTTGTTAAGCATTTAATTATTTTGATTATTTGAAATATGCTAAAAATGTCTAAAATTAATCCAGTCATTTTAATTTTAAATTTACTAAACTACCTCAGTTATTTGAGATATAGAGAGTGCTAATAACTTAATGATGAAATACAATTTTTGAATCTTAGAATGTAACAATGTTGAACAACATAAAATGCAAATAATAAGAAACTAGTCAATTATAAATACTCTTCATTGTGATCATTCTCAAAATATTTTTGTCTACTCTTCTAATGTCACATCTATTAGTTTTGTCATCTTTTCATATCAAAAATATGAAAAGGACAATTGAAATCATACGTCATTCACATCCTTAATTCAATTGTCATGACTCTACATAAAAAGTTTTTTTTTACTTTTATGTTTATTTGTTTTTCTTTTCTTTTATATTCCATCTATTGCTATGAGAGTTGTCCCCTTTATGCATTCACATCTAATGTTATATATGTATTGCAAATTATGTTTATATAACCTAAGCTTCTGCAATATGTTCAATTTCCTTGTTTAAAGGTTATGGTACCATTAATACCATTAGGTCTTGGAGGCTTTTGATAACCATTACCTGGTCGATAATTTTTTTCCCGAATTAATTATTTACTCATGGTACTTTGTATGTGCGTCATATCTATGTTTTGAATTTTGCATTACATTATATTAATTATCTTCCATCACTTTCGTTGGTATATTAGTAAGGCCACATTGCGCCTATGTCCAGACAACATAGTCCAGTTTCGCCTTAACTTCTGATGCCCTTGTTTATTGTACCTAAGCTGTCATATTTGTGTGTTGATGCCACGTTGCCTTTGCCCATGTGATGGCAGGTGTTTCTTCTCCTTAATGTTTATGTCACGTTGCCTCTACCCATGTGATGGAAGGTGACTACCCTCCATCGCCCATGAATGATCATGATGATGGAATGGCAGGTGTTTCTTCTCCTTAATGTTTATGTCACGTTGCCTCTACCCATGTGATGGAAGGTGACTACCCTCCATCGCCCATGAATGATCATGATGATGGAAGGAAGGATCGATGACTCTAAAACAAATCCCCAATCTAAAACCCTATCTTCAAACTTACCCTGGCATTTGTCATCGCTCGCTACCTGTAACCTGAATGTAAACCCTACTGGAAATTTCCTCCCAATAGTTGGCGTTGGCTGCCGGAAGCATAGGCACGACTATGATCTCCATATCTAGGTTTCCAACTCTCTGCCTACCAGAATTGTTCCATTGAATATTAGTAGATTCAACTGTACTAATTAGCATGGTTTAGCTCTGAATTTAGTAAATGGGTTTCATTTGTTTGTTTTTTTCCTGGTTTTTTCTTACCTTGTGCTTTCAGGAATTTCGTGTGAGGAGCCCTTCCTGTGAACCTTTTGGCTTCCTTTCGCCTTGCCAACATGCCTACAGGTATCCTATTATCTTTTGTTTACCTCGTTTCAATGATGAGGAAGATTTTTTTCTTTTCTGTGTAGTTTTGTCTGGATGACTACAAGTTGTGTTTCCTCCATATTCTTTGATGTAATCTAATGATTTTGGTGGCCACAATAACCTAGCCCCATTCGACAATCCAGAACAGAGGCTATTTCCTTACCCTAGAGGTATATACTATGAATCTAATTCAACTTTGCAATTTTTGGCTTACTTTATCACGATGGTGATGATGTTACATTAAATTTAGAACTTTTCTGGTGAATGTTTCACAGGGCGCACTGGTACCGATTATTCTATCAAGTTTGACCTGATATTCATTTGACTCTTTATGCATTTCTATTATTATATGGTTTAACAAGTCTCTGGTGGTTTCTTTTCTAATTTCATCGATGGAATTTGTCTCGCAGTTAAGAAGGGTTTCTTTTACAATAATTTGGGTCGTAGTCACTCCTCTAAATTTTAGCTAAGTGGAAATGATTATAACCCTTGATCTCACTGCCCCTGCAGGTCAGTGACTAACATTTCCTCGGCTCTGTCATATACGATGCCTCCACTCCTAGTTGCATGTTTCTATTAAATTCAGAAAATGTAATGGGTATTTGTTTATGAGGTGTATGTAACCTCATTTAAGATATAATGACTATGCGTTTTCATCCCCTGTGAGGATAGGGGTTACAAATGAGTCTTTCATGTCTTACTTATTTCTTTGGTTGTTGCGAGTTTGTTTGGACATTGGTCTATTTTTGGCACCAGACATCTCTTGTAAATATAATAAACCTATTGATTCAAAACAATGATTTCACTTTCCTTCTGTAAAAGAACTCCGAGATGTGTATGAATTTAGTTTGTTCAGTGTTTAATATTGTAACCTTTCCCTGCGTAAGCACGTGAATAAATATTTGTTTTCCTTAAATGTTATGTTTGTGTGTATAGTGAATTATGTGGAGTCGATTCTATGAAATCTTTGATACAATGTAGAGTTAATTTTTTCTCTATTTTATTGGTGAAGCAATTGCTTGATAGCTGTCTATGTTTCTATACATGCCTCTTTTCAAATCTACTCGAGTTTATAATGTTCTTTATACTGTGATCGTTTCCTAACAGAATTCTGGAAAGTATTTGTTAATAAATTCAAACTCCGTTTAAATATTCGATTTCTTTTAGACCATAATGATAATGGTTTCTCTTTCATTATACTCAGTAATGTTTGATGGCTTTGCTCCTCGCTTGAACTGGTTGTGTAAATTGGCCATGAGCTCAGATGACATAATTTCTCCAGTATTAGCTTTTGTCATAGACAAGTTCATGTAACTCAGTTCGTGCCTATGAATTTATCGGATTATTTCGCCATGACCAGTGTACCCATGACCCAGGAGAGAGGAGATTTTGACTCTCTTATGGCTTATTACAATGGCATATATTCATATTTTCTCTCGTCAATATCCATCTGATCCTTGTCCTCACTATTAGTTTCCATTATAAGGCTACCTAACTAACTAACACTAAATGGTTTTTGGGTGTCATGTAACTAGACTTCCAACCATACGTCAATGGATCTTCCCCTGTACTCACATCTATGGACTTTGACTCATCATAAATGCCAATTGTGGTATAATTTCTTACACTAATGCTCCACCTACCTAATGCCTTATTTCTAAATTTTCGAGACTTTTTTAGTTCATATGTAAAATTCTTGATTTATATGGATTTCATTGTAACTATTTTACAGAAATGAAGTATCATGATAAAAGAAAATATTATTCCTTTTTAAAAGGGTATTGTCTTCTACTATACCGTATCATTGTAATAAAAAAATAAGATCTAAATCATTCCATATTCCTTTACAATATGGAGGAATTGAAAGATGAATGTTATTGTTTATGCATTGATCATGCTGTAAAATAAATATTATGAAAATTATTAATTAATTAATCCTCTATAGCGCAAAAAAATTTGTAATAACGAGTTGGTTAAATTAAGTATCTACAGTATTAAACAATTTGCACAGAAAGTTCTAACCAAGACGTGACCAAGAAAACACCTTGAAATGAGCACTTTTCCTCCTAACTTTGAATTGTAACATTGTAGGTTTTAACCCTGTGCAGAAATTACCTACATACGAATTCTAAAACGAGAAAATAAACAATGGCGAGAGCATAAAATATAAAGCATATATACGGAGAGATTTTCCCCAGGTCCCAAAACTGGGACTACCAGATTAATTTTTCATTATGTTCCTTTCAATGCTACAATACATATATATACATGCCGAACCATCCATAAACCCCAATCCATTAACCCTGGAATAGAACATAACTGTAGTTCCCTTGACTGGATCTACAAAATACCATGGAAACAAAACCATCATCCTCAAAACCATGTGCAAAATCCATGCAAAAAACCATAGGTAGGTCCACCCACCTAATATAGGATCCAAAAAATATTTTCCAGGGCAGCACCCACTGCAATGTACAAGGAGATCTACCACACCCCATGCTTGGAGTAGTCATGGAAAGAATATAACACAACCGAACATTCTCCCACTTTTTGTTTTCTTTACACATGAGAGCTTAGTCATTGATCTAGCCTTGCAATGGCCATTGTTTCTCTACACCAAAGGAACTTCTTAGTGCTCACAGTCTTTGTTAATGCATCTACAATATTCTTTAAATTGTCTACCTTTATCAGCAACACCTTTTTTTCCTCAACCATATCCCTGACAAAGTGATACTGAACATCAATGTGTGTTTCACTTGAATGATAAGAAGGGTTCCTTTCCAAGAAACTTGCACTTTGGCTATCACAGTCTATCCTTATAGATCGTTGTACTAACACCATACTTGAACACAACCTCTCCAACCGAATTTCTTCCTTGCTTGCATGATTGGCTGCCATGTATATTCCTTCTATAGTTGAAAGTGCCACTATAGAATGTTTGTTACTCATCCAACTGACTGCCCCTGCAAATAGGTTAAACACATACTCACTTGTATATATTCTCTGATTGAGATCTCCAACCTAGTTTGCATCAACAAAGCCACAAATATCCAACACTCTATCCAATCATGGTATTCTTTGGTAGCACAAACCATAATCACTAGTGTCACACAAATACCTAAAAACCTCTTCGTTGTTATCCAACTCTCCTTCCCCAGTATTGATATAAACCTTCTCAATACTCCCACTGCATGCGCAATGTCTAGTCTGGTATAGACCATTGCATACATCAGGCTACCGACTACACTTCCATATGGAACATGGGACATTTCTTCTTCCTCTTCTTGTGCCTTGGGACATGATTCAGCAAATAACTTTACACCTACAGGAATAGGAACATTCACTGGTTTACTATTCTGCATGTTAAACCTTTGTAGTATTGTCTCAACATATTTCCTTTAATTGATTTGATCAAAGCTTTCTATTTGCCCGATCTTGTTTAATTTCCATGCCCAAAATATAGTTTTCAACACCCAGATCATTTATGTCAAATTTGGAGGACAATTAGGTCTTCAAATCTTGGATAATTTATTCATCATTTCCAACTAGAAACATATCATCCACATAAAAGACCAGATAAATAACATGGTCACCATTTAATTTCAAATACACATAGTGATATTCTTTGCTTCTAGTGAAGCCAATTCCCCATATAAATGTATCAAATTTCTAATATGACATCCTTGGTGACTGTTTTAACCCATACAAAGACTTTTTTAACTTGCATACCAGTTCTTTCTTACCCTTTACCACAAATCATTCAGGTTGTTTCATGTAGATCTTTTCTTCCATATCCCCGTGAAGAAATGTTATCCTCAAATCCATACGTTCTACCCAAAGGGGCTTCACTCAATGCACCTCAGACATAGAACGTGCATTCATGGCATACTAAAAAATACCCTTAATTGACTACATGTTGGAAAATACTTCTAAAAATCATGTTATTTAACCCCCTACCAATACATACCCAATACACCTTCCCAATTTAAAAAAATCCCTACTTTCACTAGATATTATAGGTATCCATTTTTTCATTAACATTTTTTATACCCCTTTATATTTTTACATTAACTTGGAACTCCATTTTTTATACGTGTTGAAATAAAAACCATTTACAACCTATTATATGCTCAATATATTATGTCATTTTTCCTCAATATATATCCCCCAATAACAACAGATAAAAGTAATCTAATAGAAGCTACCTTGGCAACAGGAGAAAAAATATCACCAAAATCAATTCCCGACACCTTGGAATAAGCTTCTTCTTCCAACCAAGATTTGTATTTCTCCACCTTTCCTTCTGCATTCATCTTCTTCTTAAACACCCATTTCTTGACAATGGGTTTCCTTCCAGCCGGCAACTCCGCTAGATTCCAAGCCTCATTTTTGTGCAAATATGCCATTTCATCAACCATGGCCTCTTTACAAAGTTTTCCATCCTATGAATCTACTATTTCCCTCATAGTTCTAGGATCACCATCAGTAACATATAAAGTGAAATTTGAATAGAAAGTAGATGGACTATACATTTCTAGTTGCCTTCTTTCTCGAAGTGATCTTCTCATAGTTGGAGTTTGTGGCTCTTCATTTTTTGATTCCTCTTCTATTGTAGAGTTTGATTCTTACTCATTTAGCTAAAACTCTATATTTTCGGGTTCCTTAGGTGGAAATTCATGTTTAATAACATCTTTCACCTCTCTAAACATCACATCTCGACTGTACACAACCTTCCTTGTTTTTGGGTTCCAAAGTTTATAACCATTTAAACCATCCCTATATCCAATAAAGATGCACTTTTCATATTTACTATCCAAATTTGTTCTTTTCTCCTTTGGAACATGTACATATTCATCACACCCAAATACCCTTAGATGCAAAAGAGAAGGTTTATTTCCAAACCATACCTCTTGTGGAGTCTTATCCCCCAACATTGATGAAGGTGATCTGTTGACCAGGTAACATCTAATCACCACTGAGCATTCTTGTTCCCATTTCCGTCAATGACTTATTCATTCTTTGTGCAACTCCATTTTTCTCAGGTGTGTATGGAGTATTCTTTTTCCTTGCTATACCACACTTCTTACAAAACTCTTCAAATTCCTTCTTACAAAATTCTCCACCGTTATCTGTCCTCAACACCTTTATCTTCTTCTATATCTGGTTTTCCACCAGAGCCTTAAATTATTTGAACCTGTCAAAGACTTTAGATTTATTCTTGAGGAAAATATATCCATGTATTCCTTGAGAATTCATCTATAAATGATACATAGTACACAAAATTACCATTGATGGAACTGACAAAGGTCCAAAAACATCACTATGCACAAGCTCCAATATATGTGTCACCCTCTTAGCACCAGAGGGGAAACTCACCTGATTTTGCTTCCCATATACACAATTTTCATAGAAATCAAAGTCCATAGAGCCATTAGACATACCTTCTACCATACCATTACCATGAAGTATTTGAAGGCCCTTCTCTCCAATATGTCCAAGCCTTTGATGCCATAGCACGATCTTTTCTCCAAAGACCACTAGATTTTCTGCTCCACTTTTAGGAACCATAAAAGTGTTTCACCCATCAATAATAGTGCTATATTGAAGCTTGTATAAAGTTCCAATCTGAACTCCCTGCATCAATACCAGTGCTCCCTAAACCATGTTGCTGGTATATTTCTCGAGCATTGTTTGTACACCTGCATCACCTAGCTTTCTTACAAAAAATAGATTCCTGACCAATGGAGGAATATGTAGAACACAGGAAAGTGTTCTAGTCCTTCCACCTTGCAACTTTAACTTGAATTTTCTCCGACAAATGATTCTAGCCTTCCTTTCATCCTCTAAGAAGACATCACCACCATAATATTTATCATACTCACAGAACCACTCTCTATGGGGAGTGGAGTGAAAGGATGCACTTGAGTCAATCAACCATGCCTCATGATATACATGTGTACTTGAAGAAGAAGCCAAGTACACATCCCCACCTTCATCTAAGGTGGTTTTCACCTATGCAGAAGGAGCATCATCAGATCCCTTTCCTTTCTCAGGAGATTTAGATTTACAGTCCCTTTTGAAGTGCCCTTCCTTTCTGCATTTCTAGCACACCTTTACAGGTTTACTTGGAGGTTTAGATCCCCCAATTGATGACTTATTTTTGTTTCTGTTTTGGGACCATCCTTGTACAGACAAGGCATAACCATTCTGCCCTCCATATTTTTTGCTCTTATCTCCTCTGACAACAATGATGAAACTATTTCATCAAACTGCAAGGAAGTTTCATTTCTACCTATTATAATAACTAGACTATCCCATGAATCTAGTAGAGAACACAACAAACTGATGCAATTATATTCATTTGAAATTTTAATATCAACAGATAATAAATGGCTTACCATAGTATTAAATGTGTTCAAATTCTCTGTCACCGAGTCTCCAATTTTCATCTTCAAGTTATACATATTTTTCCGTAGGAACAGTTTATTCACCAGAGACTTAGATTGGTACAAAGTCCCTAACTTGTCCCACAAAGCCTTCATTGAAGCTTCCCCTTATAAATTCAACAATATTGAATCCGAGACACACAATCATATTGTGCTCTTTGCCTTTTGATCCAATTTCCCCCACTCTTCAGTTGTCATTCCTATTGGTTTAGTACCTGGATCTACCATGATCCATTCGTCTTTATCCATCAACAGATCCTCCATCTTGAGTTTCCACAACTCAAAACTATGACCATTAAATTTCTCGATCTCTATCTTTCCACTGCTTGCCATCTTCTTTTTCCACAAGAATTGATCCCGTAGATCTCACACTGAATAGGGTCTACCACAGGCTTGAGCAAAAACCCCTCAGTAGCAAAGGTGTCCCCTTGAAGCCAAAAAAACTCTGATACCAAATGTAGGTTTTAACCCTGTACATAAATTACATGTATAGGAAATTATTAAAACAAAAAATAAACAATGTCAAGATAATAAAACATCAAGCAGATATACACAGATATTTTCCCCTAGATCCCAAAACAGAGGCTACCAGATTGATTTTCCATTATTTTCCTTTCAATGTTACAATACATATATATACATGTCGAAGCATCCATAAACCCCAATCCATTAACCCTGGATTAGAACATAATTGTAGTTTCCTTGACCAGATCTACAAAATACCATGGAGAAAACCATCATGCTCGAAACCATGTGCGAAATTCGTGCACAAAACCATAGGTAGGTCCACCCACCTAATATAGGATCCAAAAAAGAATTCTCGAGGTGTTGCCCAAGACCTCGTGCAGGGGGGCTACCACCCCCTTGTATACTCCCCGACAGGGGGGACAACCACCCCCCTGTGATCTACACTTTATACCTCCCACCATTTTTATACCTTCTTTCTATATAAAGTTGCCCTTTATCTTTAAAAAAACTACCTTATTATATATTTATCCCCAATCCATTCAAATAGTCCCCTATGCCTCCAAATCACTTTAAAAGGTCAGGTTCTCAAGAATGTCAATTTCACCAACAGATGGAAAACATTCAGAAGGGTTTACCATTTTGTAGCCTAACCACAGAGACAACTTCGTCCCACAAATTCCCCAAATATAAAATTTTCTTCCAATGAGTTTGCTTTCATAGAATTAGGAATGCCCCCTGATTGTTACTGAGGATAGACAAAGATCCACATAGATCTTGTAGCTATATCCCAAACATATGTCCTTCTACTAACTAAGCTTCTCATCTATTGTTATTTTTGTTAACATATATTGATTATTTGGCCCATTTTCACTACTAAAGGGCTTCAATTTTTTGTTTTAGACCATCTCAATTATGGATAATTTTTCATCATATATTGTCGAGCTAGCTCAAAGAAAATTGTGTTTTCCACTTGAGATAAGAATCTTAGATGTATTGGCAAACAGTTAAGCAATCTCTCTTCCTAAAGATTAACTTTGATTGAACCTACTACTGAATTGATAAATCCTATGACCAAATTAACTAGTCTTTCATTATTGAGATGGTGACTTGTCTAGGTTTTGGTGAGAGATGTGTTGGGACAATGAACATTCTTTTATCCAATTCCTTGGCTTTTGTTTCTATGAATATTTCTCTAACCCTATGAATTTTTCTTCATCGATCTATTAGGCATGGTTGACAACAGATGATTTGGGGTATTTTCTTGGTTAGAAGGTCCCATTTAAGGGATTTCTCTCCCTAATGATTCAAATATGGTTGATAACCATTTTCCCAACCATTCTCTTTTTTCACTCCATGCAAACCAACATTTAGCAGATACAACTACAGATTATTTAGCTATCCATTATGAGACCTCTAAGTTGGTTGTTAGTGACTACAAAAATAATTATTGGTTAGGTGCTCTTGATGATCCCCCTACCTATATTCCTCTAGCATCGACCTCTCTTCAACTACCATGTGAGATTGGTGTCTTCAACCATTGCAATGTAACATTATTTTCTAGCAAAATAAGGACCCCTCTTTTCTTGGGAATTATTGTTGTTGGCAATATTCTTCATGCCTCCCATGTTTAATATTTTTCTTGCTAGTTACCGAGCAAAGCTCAATTTCACCCATGGCGTAGGTCTTGCATTCATATTTATGAGCCAAGTATGAAGGAGCACATTTCCTCCTAATGGTGCCCAGGAATGTTTGTATTACACACAAGGATGGGGGAGATCTTGGATTGATTAATGTGGCAACTCTTAGGAGCATTCTTCCAACTACATGATGGTTTGATGTTTGAATGGGTCTTTGTCTTCACAAGTTTTGTTGCAACATAGACTTCATACAACTCAACATATTAGTAGGATTCAGGTGTCTTTCATCTCATGTGATGTTTCTTTCATAACTAGTCACAATTCCAGTATTAACACTTACAAATCTAGATATAGGAATGCTAAACAGGAAAATCCAATGGTATAAAATAGTTAGATACAAATTACAATAGATAAAATAGTTAGCTACCATTCTACTGCCATATAAAATCTAAAATCTCATGGTTATTTATGTATTAAGAAGACATTAATGATCAACAAGTAGTTACTATATACAAGATTAAAATTATGATGGTAAAGCTGAGCATGCATGAGTGGAAAGTGTATCCCTCCATAAGACATTGACTCTGTAGGAGGAAATTCCAATGTTCTCTATTTTCCTAATCCTCCAAGCCAATCAATCCTCAACAATTAGATGAGATGAGGTGATTAAAGTTGAAAATTATTCAACCACTCACTTGAAGTTTTAGTCCATAAGTCATTTGGGAGCCTCGATGGGGTAGTCGTGGAAAGAATATAACAAAACCCAACAAACCTCTAGTTCCTCCCAAGCTAGATGTGCTTGCCAGTGAAAACCAGAATCAACTCTATCGATCCTCCATAGATATGTTATACTTCCTCTTGTATAATCGATTTTTCCTTCAACGATGTCCCATTTTGTGGTTTTCATCACCACTAGCCTAGGATTTTTCCTTTAAAGCCCGCTTTTCTCTCCCGCGATGATTTATTCTTATGCAAGATTACATCTTTCCCCAGCTAAGTGATTTAATGAATTTTCTCTCTTATCCACTAAACCTTATCTAGATTTTTTTATTTTATCATGGAATACCTATCTCAATCTCATGTACTAATGAGATTTTTGTTTTCTTTAATTGGGAAAGAATCTTGTACTCAAGTGTCCCATTCCCAAGTGTTTTCAATCCAACTATTTATTTATTAATGAAATTGTTTATTTTCATAATAATTTCAATGTACTTCGTGGCTTTTCTCCCATTGACACTAACATAATTTAGCTAAAAAAAAAAAAAAACATTATAGTAATGGAGGGTTATTACATTCTCCCCCCCTTTTAAATCACATCATCCTCGAAGTTTATTTTCCAGTTACTTCAGTTTGGAATAGTCCTGGATAATTATTCTACATCTCATCTTCCTGCTCCCATGTGGCCTCTTCGGGAGTAAAATTCTTCCATTGCACTTTAACCTTAACAAGGACTCAATTCTGGAGCCATATCTCTTTCCGGTCTAGAAAATAGAGAGGTTATTCTAAAAGGTCTCATTCAGGTTCCACCTTTAATCTCAACCATTGTTAATTGATGTTATGCTCCTCTATCCTCCAAGATTGTGCTTATCCTGGGAATATTTCTAGCAATACCATTCACTGCGGTAGCTTCATGGACATCTTGAATATTCTGGATAGATATGGGATTATATAGACAATCCCTCAATAGATGATGTTCACCACACCCACAACAATTCAATGGTTATTTTCCTACCCCAACTAATATTTCTACTATTCATATCCATAGATTTTGATCCAGTTGAGAATGTTTTGGTTGATTCACATTTCCCTCGTTGAACTTTTTCCATTGATGGTCCTTTCCAAATTTCTTAAGATAACCAGGCTTCTGTCTTTTTTCCCCAATTACAGGTTTGGCTTTGTCCTTATTCTGCCAAAACTTGGGGCCTTCACCCTTACTTCTAAAATGTTGATAACATAACCTCACCTTCCTTATTGCTTCATCCATTTTCTTAGGATTGTCAAACTCAACCCATTCCTTGTAAACAATGGGAAAACAACTCACAAACCATTGCACCTTGGCTTTTTATTCTTTAATGTAGGGTACATACCATAGTAAATTGGTAAAATTTGCCACAAATTCATCCATAGTTAACTATCCCAACCTTAACTCATGGAAATATTTTGTGCGATCATCATAATAATGTTCACTTAAGTAGTGGTTTTTAAAATGCTTCCGAAATTCCTCCCATGATACTGTCTTTTCTTCCAGCAGATGCACACTTTTAGCTTCTTCCCACTAGAGAGAAACTTTTCCTTGTAACTAATAAATGGCCAATATAGCCTTTAAGTTGCTCTCATATTCATAGACTTGAAAATATTTGGTCATATTAAGTAGTCATGCTTCCGCATCCTCCTCTTTCTCCCCATAAAAAATATGGGGCTTCATTTCCCTGAATTCTCCTTGTAGTTTTGTTTGTTTGTTTCTATTTTGTGTTCTTGGATATGTTTTATTAGACTCCATCCCACTTTTAGATTGATCCAACTCCGTCCTTCTTTTATTTCCCTTCAATATATCAGGTTCCACGATTTTATGGCTAGACCTTTCTGTCAGTACCATGATCATTTGTTCCTGCTCCTCTATAGCCTTTAACATGTGTTCATTGCTACTTCTTAGATACGCCAATTCCTGCTGAAGATTTCTAATAACATACATAAACTTATTACTTGTTGGGGTGGCCTCGTTTCCCAATTCAACATATAAGTGTTCACCCATAGTGACAGTTGGAGCCTCCTATGCCATTCTACAACAAGTATATCCCTTGCTTAATTACCATGTAATTAAAATAAAATCATTTTGAACTCTTTCCTACATCAAATTATCAAGTCATACAATTTTTTTTTTGTATTTATGTGGTGGTTCCTTAAGGCCCCAGTAGTGAACATGGGCTCTGATACCATCTCTGACGACTCAACATATATTTTTTTTCCTTTTATGTTTATTTTCGTTTCTTCTTCTTTTATATCCAACTATTTCTACGAGAGTTGTCCCTTATATGCATTCACACCTAATGTTATATATGTATTGCAAATTATGTTTATATAACCTAAGCTAGGTGAGGGGTACCTAGTCATTTCTCCTCCTCACTGCTTGTGCAATATGTTAAATTTCCTCTTTTAAAGGTTATGGTACCATTAATACCATTAGGTCTTGGAGGCTTTTGATAACCATTACCTCATCATTAACTTTTTCCCCAATTAATTATTTACTCATCGTACTTTGCATGTGTGGTCTGTCTATGGTTTTAATTTCATATTACATTATATTAATTCTCTTCCATCACTTTGGTTGGTATATTAATAAGGCCACATTGCGCCTCTATTGTGAAAACTTAGTCCAATTTCGCCCTAAATTCCGATTCCCTTGTTTATTGTGCCTAGGCTATCGTCGCCTCTAACCATGTGATGGCATGCATTTATTCTCATTTGTGTTTATGCCGCATCGCCTCTGACCATGTGATGGCATGCGTCTATTCTCGTTTGTGTTTTTTCCACGTCGCCTCTGCCCATGTGATGGCATGTGAATGCCCTGCATCTCCCATGAATGATCATGATGATGGAAAGGAGGATTGACGTCTCTAAAATGAAGCCCCAATCTAAAACCCTATCTTCACACTTACCTTGGCATTTGTCCTAGTTTTCTCTATTTCCACTCTCTACATTTAACTTGACTGTAAACCCTACTCACAATTTCCTCCTAATACTCAACGTTGCCTCCTGGATGCAGAGGCACAAATATAACCTCCATCTCCATATATTTTAACTGTCTCTTCCTACTGAAATTATTCCATTCAATACTGGTATATTTGACCGTGCTTATTAGCATGGCTTAGATTTGAATTTAGTAAATGGGTTTCATTTGTTTGTTTTTTTTTCTTGGGTTTTTCTTACCTTGTTCTTTCACACATTTCATGCGTGACAAGGAGCCCTTCCTGTGATCCTTTTGGCTTCATTTTTCCTTTCCTACACACCTACAGGTAGCCTATTATATTTTTTTTTACCTCATTTCGATGATGAGGCAAAGTTTTATATTTTGCGTGTTGATTTTTCTGGTTGACTACAACTTGTGTTTCCTCTAGATGTTATAGTGTAATATAGTGATTTTGGTGGCCATGATTACCTAGCCCCATTCAACGTTCTAGAACAAAGGTTGTTTTCTTACCCTAAAGTTATATACTCTAAATCTCATTCAACTTTTCCATTGTTCGTTTACTTTATCACGCTGGTGATGATGTTACATTAATTTTAGAACTTCTCAAGTGAAAGTTTACCATGGTGCACTGGTACTAATTTTTATATTACGTATGACCTGATATTCATTTTACTCTTTATGCATTGCTATTATCATATGGTTTGAATAGTCTCTAGTGGTTGGTCTTATAATTTCATCCATGGAATATGTTTCCCAGGTAAAAAGGGTTTTTTTTTTAGTAATTTGGGTGGTAGCGACTCCCCTGAATTTCATCTAAGTGGAAATCATTATAACCCTTGATCTCACTTCCCCTCTAGGGCAGTGAATCTCATTTCCTCGGCTCTGTCCAATATTATGCCTCCATTTCTAGTTGCATACTACTATTAAATTCGAAAAATGTAATGGGTATTAGTTTATGAGGCATATGTATTCTCATGTAAGATATATTGACTTTGATTTTTTGTCCCCTGTGAGGATAGGGGCTACGAACGAGTCTTTCATGTGTTTCTTATTTATTTGGTTGTTGTGAGTTCGTTTGAATGCTGGTCTAGTTTTGAAACGAGACATCTCTTGTAAATATAATAAACCAATTGATTCAAAACATTGATTTCAGTTTCCTTTAGTAAAAGAACTCTGAGATGTGTATGAATTTAGTTTGTTTAGTATTTGATATTGTAACATTGCCCTGCTTAGGTGCGTCAATAAATATATGTTTTCCTTAAATGTTATGTTTGTGTGTATAGTCAATTATGTGGACTCAATTCTCTAAAAGCTCTGATACATTGTAGAGTTAATTTTTTTCTCTATTTTATTGGTGAAGCCATTTCTTGATAGTTGTCTCAATTTCCGTACATAAATATTTTCGAATCTACTCAAGTTTATGATTTTCTTTGTACTGTGACTCTTTCCCAACATAATAATGTAAAATATTTGTTAATAATTTTAAACTCTGTTTAAATATTTTGATTTCATGTAGACCATAATCACAATGGTTTTTTTTTTTCATTATACCTAGTAATGTTTGATGGCTTCGCTCCTTGCTTGACCTGGTTGTGTAAGTCGACCGTGAGCTCAAATGACATAGTTTCTCCAGTATTAGCTTTTTTCATAGACAAGTTCGTGTAACTGAGCTTATGCCTCTAAATTTATCGGATTATCTCACCATTACCTAGGAGAAAGGATATTTTGACTCTCTTATGGCTTGTTAGAGTGGATTATATTCAAATTTTCTCTCATCGATGCCCAAACGATCCTTGTCATCACTATTAGTTTCCATTCTAAGGATAAGTAACTAACACTAGAATGGTTTTTGGGTGCCATGTAACCATACATCCTACCATACATCAATGACTCTTCCCCTACATTCACATATATGGACTTCAACTCATCATAAATACCAATTGTGGTATAATTTCTTACACTGATGTTCCACCTATATAATCACTTTATTTCTAAATTTTTGAACATTTTATTTCATATGTCAAATTCTTGAGTTATATATTAATTCCCATTTACTATTACCTATACTTCCATTTATAAAGTCTTTTACATAACTGAAGTATCACGATAAAAGAAAATATCAGTCCTTTTTAAAAGGGTATTGTCTTCGACCATACCGTATGATTGTAATAAAAAAACATGATCTAAATCATTTCTTATTCATTTATAGTACAAAGGAATTGAAACAAGAATGTTATCGTTTATGCATTGATCATGTTGTAAAATAAATATTACGGAAATTATTAATTAATTAATCCTCTATAGCGCAAAAGAGTTTGTAACAACAAGTATACAATATTAAATAATTTTCATAGAAAGTTCTAGACAAGATGTAACCAGGAAAACACTTGGGAATGAGCACCTTTCCTCCCAACCTTGAACTGTAACCTCTAGTTCCCCCAAGCTAGATCTGCTTGCCAGCGAAAACCAGAATCAACAACCTCTATTGATCCTTCCATAAATATGTTATAATTCCTCTTCCATAATAAATTTTTCCTTTAGTGGCATCTCACTTTTTTGGTTTTCACCACCACTAGCTTAGGCTTTTTCCTTTAAAGCTCGCTTTTCTCTCGTGCAACACTTTATCTTTATCCAATCTTTAGCATATTTCCCCATCGAATTGATTTAATGATTTTTCTCTCCTATCTGTTAAATCTTATCCATAATTTTTTCTTTTATCATGTAAAAGTTATCTCAATCTCATTTACTAACGAGATTTTTGTTTTTCTCAACTGTCTCATTCCCAAGTGTTTTCAATCCAACTATTTATTTCTTAATATAATTGTTTATTTACATGATCATTTCAATGTACTGCATGGCTTTTCCACCATTCACACTAACATAACTCAGTCTAAAAAAAAAACAACATTATAGTAATGGAGGGGTATTACATCGATCTATTGTAGTAAACACCATCCTTTATTTCATTTTCTCCTAATACTAATAGTAACTTTCTCTTATGTCAATCATTGTGACTTATGGAGTGTTAAAGCCCAAGCAAGTTTTAATGGTAGTTTTTTTCTATTACCTCTTTTGAATACAAAGTGACTAACAATGTTGAATGATAAGAAATGGGAATAATAAGAATGTAGTCAAATTACAAATAGTTTATAGTTTCAAGAAGAAAATGTTTTAGGTAACTGAACATTTTATTTAAGATGAAAATTCAAGTATTTCGTATATGGTTGAATTAATGTAAGATATAAATCAATGCACGTCGTCAATAGTTTTTTTGTGCTTACACTAAAATTGATGCACAATATTAATTTAATTACTTTGAAATTAATATACATCATGAATCTTGTTACATCAATTCAGAAACCAACATCTACATTAAAATCAATGCATTTAATGAAAACAATCAAATGGGATTAGAAATCACGATCTACATGAACATAAATGCATCTAGTGCAAGAAATCAAATAGGATTAGAAGCCAAAATATATAATAAAGTTAATTCATATAGTGAAATAAATCATATAGGATTGGGAATCAACATCTACATTGAAATCAATGCACCTATTTTAGTGAAAAACTAAAATATTCATGGCTTTCTAAATCCAATTTCTTTTACCTTTTGTAAAAACCTTAGTTCCTCTTCCTCTATGGTTAATAATGCTCATTATTATATAATACTATATAATATGTATTTGTATATGTGTATGTCTTTCTTCTTCCCTATTTCTCTCCTCTCCATATTTTTGTCTATCTCCCCCACCCCATTATCTCTCTCTCTCTCTCTGTCTTTTCCCCCACCGTCTATATCTATATCTCACTCCGTTTATTCTTCTATGTCTCTCTATCTCACCCACCAAACACACACATTCTCTCTCTCCATATATATATATCTATCTCTCCCTCCATCCCTCCCTCTCTCTTTCTATCTCTTCCTCCTCTCATCCCTCCATCTATTTCTCTATATCCCTTTGTCTCCGCTTATTTGTCTCTCCATATCACCCCCAAAACATACACACACTCTTTCCATTCCTATATATCTATACCTCCCAGCCTCTTCTTCTCCCTCCCTCTCTCTTCACCTTCTACCTCTTTCTCTTCCCCTTCTCTCCTCTCTCTCTCTTTCTCTCTCTCTTCCTTCCCACTCGCCTCTCTCCCTCGGTCTTTGTCCTTATATCCCTTGTTACAATCTCTCTCTCTTTGCACACCTTTCTCTCTTTATTTATTATTCTTCCCTCCTTCTCCTTCTCTCTATTAATTCCTATCTCTCCCTTTCTCTCCTACCTCCCTCTTCCTCTCCCCTCTATCTCTCTTTCTTTGTATCTTTGTCTCTCTCTCTCTCTGTCTCTCTCTCTCTCTGTCTCTCTCTCCCTATCCAACTTTGTCACTATCTCCCTCTATATCTCCTTCTATTCCCCGTCCATCTTTGTGTCTCCTTCTCTCTCTCTTCCCCTTCTCTTCCTCTCTATCTCTCCTCTCATATTCTCTCTCTTCCCTCATTCTCTCCTTTCTCCCTCACTCTCTCTTCATGTCTACCTTTTCACTCCCTCTCTCTCTACCTCTATCTCTTTATGTCTTTCTTCCTACCTCTCTCTTTCCCCCTCAACCTCCATCTCTTCCTCCCCCCCTCTCTCCTTCTCTCTCTCAAGTCATTTCTCTCCTCCTTCCTTTCTCTCCCACCTCCCTTTGTCTCCACCCCCCATCTATTTCTCTCTCTTGATCTCTCTCCCTCTCCCTCCTACTCTCTGACCTTCATCTCTGTCACTCTCTCCCACCCTCCTTCTCTCTCTCCCCCTCTCTCCCCCCTGCAAATCTATGTCTCCCTCTCTCTCTCCCCATTCACTCCCTATGTCTATCTTCACTCCTCTCCTCTCTACCTCCCTCTCTCTCCATATCTCCCTTGTCATTCTCTATCTCTCTCTTTATCTTTCTCTCTTTATTTATTTCTTCTTCCATCCCTCTCTCCCCTCCCCGCTCCATCTCTCTCTCCTTTCCTCTCTCCTTTCCTCTCTCCTTCTCTCTCTCAATTCCTCCCTCTTCCTTCCTTACTCTCCCTTTTTCTCGCACCTCCCTTTATTTCTCCCCCTAATCTCTCTCTCTCTTTGCACTCCAAGTTTGTCACTATCTCACTCCCTCTCTCCTTCTCACTCCCTTCCCCCATCCATATGATCAAGAAATTTCACTTTGTGTAATTAATAATATACGTAATTTCTAATATATTTTGCATTTTATTTTTTTATTGTGAAATGAGTTATGGTTTTTGGGTATGTATTAATGATAAACCATGGTATAGGCCCATGGTATTGTAATAATAGCTATTAACAGGTTAATAATAAAGTGGGATTGAACATGATAGTTAATAATATTGTTATATTGTAAGTTTATTTTAAGTGTTAAGTTTTTATTTTCTTGTTGATTAAATTTAAATATGGTTACAAAATCATTATTAGTTTCTACGAAGGTAGGAACAATCTATTTTTCTATTGATCACTATTAGTTTAGAATTGACCAATGAAAATTATAATCTTTAACTTTGAAAAATATATATCTATTTTTCAACATTATTAAAAGAAAAAAAAAATTAAAACATTTGATTGGACCATAACTTTAAGGCCTTATTACACCCTTTGCATAATATAATGCCATGTGGATAACTATCTTACATATTTTATGCCATAACTCATAGAAATGGTTGCAATATTCATGCATGACTTTTACATATTTGTGTACTGGTTTTTTATTCTTACCACTCGTAAGAAACCATCCAAAAATAAAATACTTGAAAATAGCTCATACTAAGGTAAATAACATATTTACCATCAATTAATTCCCACCATCATTTAAGTAATTATTTGCATAAAAAATGGATAGGAATAAAATGTAAATAAATATACTTACCATGAGTTACTTCCACCATTATTTATATTTTCCTTAGCCTTTAAGTAGGAGTAAAATTGTAAATTTGTAGACTTAGTAGTGGTTACTACAGACCAAAATTTATGCAAGTGCTTCTTCGCAAGAAATTTACTTATCCAATTCAAAGTAGGATGGTTACTTATCCAATTCAAAGTAGGATGGTTTTCCTATCGATCGCAATTAATTTATTATTGACCAATGTAAGTTATAATTATTTATGAAAATTTTGGGAGAGCATAATTTCTAAATTGAGTTGGAGGGACTATAGCGCCCTGTAAAACAAACTTACAATATAACAAATTGAATTCTATTACTTTTATTACTTTTCATAGTTTATTAATAATTGAGTCTACATTTAAATGTTTACACTAATTTACATACACTATAACATCTCCCCTATACTCGGCTCTATATTAGTTTTAATCTTTTATTATTTTTTAATTGAGTTGACATATAAACGTTAACTTTTTACAAGCATTTACACCACTACGACTTCACCCTCATATCTAAAGTGAAGAATAACATGCATGATAGTTAAAAATTGTACAATGCTAAAAATAGTACATAGTGTGGGTGCCAAATAGAGAAATGCCTTAAAGTAAAAGAAAAGGGAGCCTTGACTCAATGTCCATGCTACCATGAAGGTTGAAAATAATCATAAGTTTAGATATTCTGTATTATGACTATCCAAAAATGCATGAGCCTCACCTCCTTCTCCCACATCACCATCAATGCCTTGTAACTACAACCCCTTATCATCTAATGGCACATTTACCAATCCTATCCCAAGAGATGGACCATCCACCTAATCATTGATCTAGCCAACATCCTTCCTAATATACATCCCACTATGCTAGTCATCCCTATATATTATTAGGTTCTTTCCTTGTAAGAAGGATAATATCACTATGTACATATACTATTTTTTCTACTCTTACAGAGGTAAACCTATTCCTCTTAATATAATATATTAAACTATATGTGGACCAATTCCTTTCTGCAGTCGAGTAACTAGAAATCAGAGACAATAAATGCATGGTTAGAGCTTGATTTTATGATTTCTTGAGTTTTTTCCCCACATATCCTCCACCATCCACTAATACATCTCTTTTCCATACCATATGAATCTTGCTTTACAATGCTAGAGAAACTAGGGATACTACACATTGCAAAGTCGTGAAATTTTCTCAAATTATGGTTTCTTCTTCTACTGTATACATCTTTTGTATAACATAAATAAATTCTTTTTTCACCATTAAGATTACTTATTGTTGCAACTTTTCCTTCTCTCTCTACATACCACTTTTGATTAAGTGCATAAGAAACCATATGAAAATTTGTGTTCAATTTGTTCCATCTCTTCCCTATCAACTTTTAAATTTCATTAAAAAATTATGCAAAGGGGTCGCTCTGATGTATGATGCACATAATGTTCTTGATCGTGATGTTGATTGGCTGATATATTTCCCTAAGGTTAGGGGAATTTGAATATACATACTTGAGTACCTCCACTATTGAAAAGGTGAAAGAGAATGTATTTGACATCAACTCACCAATCATCATTCAATACTATCTCCCTTACCCTTTTTCTTGATATGGTTTTTATTTCCCCCATGTACACTAACAATAGAATAATTTAAATCTTGTTTTACTTCTAGTATATGTTCAAGAAGAATAAAATAGGTGACATACCTTATATCTGTTGGCTCAGTAATTGCTTTCTTGCTTAAATCTTGTAAATAGCTAGAGAAGCATGGTGGTTGCAAATGAACATTTGTCCCTCTCTTACATCTAAAATAATATGATTGATTCAAGAAATTTTTCTGATATCTTTGAGTACATTATTCAAAACATGCACACAATAAGGAGCCCAAAATAGATGATTATACCTACTTTGAATTGTTAACCATACAAATTGACAAACTAGTGTATCATCTATCATAATGTGAACTACACTTGTATGATCAATACCTTCAATTGCATCATTCAATGCCTCAAATTAGAAACTTGCATCCTTCATCTTTCTTGTACAATTAACTGCGCTTAAGAAATAGGGCACACTTTGAGAAATTACAATGGTGTTCAACAAAGGTATTTGTTGAATATTTTTTAACCATCCATCATGATTGAACACCTATAACAAACCCATTATTTTCTAACGAATTACACTAACCCTTGAATCTTTGAGACCCATCTATCTAACAATGTTGTCCTCATTTTGTTGCAACTAGGTGGGTGAAAAGATGGGCAAGTAATGTTGACTTTCATCACCATCTCTTTGTAGAGTGGAGAATGGGTGGCATTAAATGATATTTCATTAACAAAGAAAAAATTATCCTCTTCGTCCTCTACCTCTTCCCTGCATTGCATATTTAACTTTTGTATGACAACGCCTTCCTTGCTTGAACTAATGTAACTAGAACCCTCAATTAAATCAACTTCATCATGGTCATTGGTTAATCCTTGAGAAGAATTCATTGTTCTAGGAACTCTTGGTTTTTCGAAAATGGTAGATTTATCCTCCTCAGGAATATAGTACCACCTATGGCATCCATGTGAATTTTAGTCATCTTAGTTGTTTTTTCCAATGTACAACTACATACTTTTAATCCATCCCTTAGAATAACCAGAAAATGATGGTAAAATATAGTGTAACATCCATTAAATACATGTTTCCAAAGGTTGAATAATGATTACTCTGAACCATCATTATTTTCCCTCTTGTTTTGAGCGATACTATTGAGAAATTGCAACCAGGGTTTCTTCACATTGATTCCAATAGAAACTAAGTTTATTCTAAGTTGTATTTGGAAATGATTTCATTTCAGATTAAGAAGATGGAAAAGAGTTATAATGCAATAAACAAAATATTCACATTAAAACTTTTAAAAGGGACATAAAACTAAATTTTAGGAACACATTTATTAATAGTAAATAACAATAAGTAAAAATAAATAAAACTATATGGCATTAGAATTAAAAAAAGCTTTTGAGTAGAAATCATATAAGAGAAATTTTTGGCAAAAATTATATATTTTTATTTTAAAATCTAAAATTTATTATAAAAAATCTCAAATTATAAATATAACAATCTTTAGTAAATACTAAATACTAGGAGGCTGGAACAAAGTTGCCAACGAGGCTTTCAAAATTGTTAAACCGAAGTTGGAATAGACAACGGAACCATAGAGGCTGGAACCGACATGCTGATTGATTGTGTGGGCAATAATGGAGGTGATGGTCTACAATATTTGCACAAATACCTTGCACTTTGTAACCATGTGGACCCTTGCGAGGTGTGTTGCATCAGTTTACTCGAGGGTGGAGCCACAAGCATATGGGGAACGTTGAACAATATGGACTCTGAACAGCGTTCATTGAATCTTGACGGAGAAAATACGGTGGAGCCTAGAGGAGATGCAGCTAAATCGCCCAAGGAAAATGTGGTTAGGGTTGGGTGAAAAGTGAAAATAAGGCCCTATGGGTCAGCGACTATGTTTCAAAATATAAAATTAAGTTGGTCCATAGATGCGCAAATTCCCACAAATTTTTTTTTGGGTATGGAAGAAAGGTGCCCGAAAAGTCCAAGAAATAATCCAAAGGATGGGATGTGAATGGCTTGGGTATCCCGAGGTCGTTAATGGTGTCTCCAAAAAATTTGGAATGTTCCAAGCTGTTTTAAAGTCCTCGAAACATTAGAACGCAGGGCAGGAAAGGTTGTTTTTGGGAATGCATCACTGCGAACCATAAAAAAATATATATGTGAAAAACATTTTGGTATTACCTACTAAGATATCCAGCAGTGGCTACGCCCTTTGAAATTCATTAGCTGGTGCTGCTGAAACGTTTAGGGGATTTAATCATATGTATTTTGTATGAGGATGGTGTGAGGGGCTGAAATATGTAAATTCATTAGCTGGTGTCGCTGAAACGTTAAGGGGATCGTACGAGGATGGTGTGTGGGGGTGAAATATGTTGATTAAGTGACATAAGGAGTAAATAAGCTTGGGAATGGATAGTTAGATGTGATGTAAGAACATTCAGCTAAGGGCACCATGACCGGGTGTTGGTCTCCGCCAAGGTGGAAAGATTTATCAGTGTTTAGTTTCTTTATGTTTAGTTGGTCAAAGCATAATGTAGGGACTTGTTTTTTTTTTTAATTTCATGATTAGTTAGGTAATAGTATAGTTAGTTAGGGTCACTATCACAATTGTCTGTCTTTTAGTGAGTGATTATCGTATAACTGTTTCTTCCATTTAGAAAAAAAAGACATCTATGATTAATTGTAAAATATTGCAGCGCAAGACGACCCAAATGAGTTAACAGTTATGTAACTAATAAAAGAAACAATTGAAGTGTAACTATGCACAGTTCAGGTAACTGTGGGCAAATAGTACAAATATGAAATGTAAATCATTCTGAGGGGTTCAGCATATGAGAACAGTAATAGAACAGAGAATAATTTTATTTCATTCGATTCCATCCATAACAGTCATTGAAATATTTATCTACTTTTTCCTAATCATTGAATAAACCAAAATAAGTAGATACTGTGCATGCATAACCTTTTCATTTATTTTTCTCTACTAAGGAACAGAAGGCAGACAAGGAAAATTGCCCGAGAACTTCGAGTACGAAGGCTGGCGAACAACAAGCAGAGTCCGTGACTGAAAGAACCAGGCACATTACGAATAGTGCAACCAAGAACGAGTATATAAATGCTTAGTAACAAAATCGAGGACAGAGATAACAAATACAATCAAATACACTCTAATTCCTTTCATTCCAAAAACAAAATATTTGTATACATATGAGAGAGTCCAGGGATAACCCAACGAATAGCTAAAGAATAAACCGAACCAGTGGAACCCCAGACAAAGGTTCTGAACGACCTCCAAACAATATTTTTACAATTACACAACTGTGGATTACAAACAAGGGTCTGTATAAATTAACCCAGGTCGCATAGCGACGACAGAGAAGCATAAGAGAACAACAAAACTGACAGAGACTAATAATAAAAACAAGTTGATAATAGTGGTAAAGCCCACCGGGAGAGAGCCGGATCGTTTACACTAATCATGCCAAAGAACGAACCCCCAACCTGTGCAATCAAAAAAGGGCAACATTGTCAGCCCAAACGAAGAGTAAGGGACAACGAAAAGCAAACGAAGCATAAGGAATTATCTGCACAGTGAACGAATCGATTACCTGGAGATTTAGTCACGTGGGATAAATGCAAACGCACTGAGCCACAGTCCATGATGACATCCTGAGACCAAGGAGCCATTCTTGTTAGAGCCAGAGGAAGACAGAGGAGAAAGACGAATCATGGAGAGATAGCTTACCTAGAGCGAGCTGCGAGCAAGAGGAGGCCACCGCAACTGTGACCTGTAGCGTGTACATCCATTTATAAAATTTAATAAGCAGGAGAACCACAATAAAACTAGAACAGTAGAAAAAATATAAGTCGAGCAACCGAACAAAACATACAGTAGCCATTTTTCTTACACAAGTGAGAAGAACTGTCACTCTGTTCCCAAGAAACCGAGTCTATAAGTCACCAGGACAAATGCAGGTGCCATATTCACAAGTAGCATAGCCCATAGCCGGTGCATGCAGAGTTGTGGCTTACCACCATAGACTTGCAACATGAAAAACTTGCTTCCAGATCAAACCCTCAGCGTAGCAGGGTCGCAGAATAAAAATTGAAAGAATAACAATAGAAGATAGGGTTTTGGCATAGACCGAGGAGCGGGAAACAACAACCAAGGCAAGGACCGCCAGCATAGCGAATTTAATGACTGTCATAAATGCCACCAAACGCAATCTAGAATCATCCTAGGATTAACCACTGATCGCCATTTTTAAGTCACAAAATCACTATTTGATCATTTACTTATTGATTAGTGCATTATTGTCTTTTTGTTTAGTATTATTGCGTGGAACTATGGGCTGGTCCCATCACAATGGTATTAGAGCAGGATTTTAGTGTTTTCCTAAGAAATGGAAGTTGGAAGATGAGGACGTGGAAGAGGTGCTTAGAGAGCAGTAGATGAAGGATTGCGAGAGGAGATCAAGATCCTTACTGCTCGTTTGGAGGCAGTTGAAGTAGGAAGGAGAAGGGATCCAGAGGTAGGAGCTGAAAGCGAAGAAGAAGCCATAGTGACAACAGATGGATCAGATGAAGAAGGGCCATAAATGAGACTGTTGAGGTCAGTCCTATTGGCGAGTAGCAAGCCTAAACCAAAAATCCCAAATTATGATGGCATCTTGTCCATAGAGGTTTTGTTGGACTGGATCAGCAGACTGGACAAATATTTTGAGTGCGAATAGATCAATGAAGATCAGAGAGTCAGGTTCGCTGCAACGAAGCTGAAGCGACACATAGCCTTGTGGTGGGACAATGTCCAAACAGAGAGAAGGAGGATGAACAAGTTGCCAATCAAGAAATGGTCAAGGATGGTGGCTAAGTTGAAAGGGAGATTTCTACCTAAGGATTACCATATTGCACTACATCAGCAAGTGCAGAATCTAAAACAAAAAGGGATGACGGTAAGAGAGTACACTGAAGAATTCTACCAGGTAAATTTAAGAGTCGGTTATACGGAGGACACCCCGGAGAAAACAGCCAGGTATGTGAATGGTTTAAGGCTAGAAATATTAGATGAAATCAACATTCTTTCCCTGAAAAACATAGAAGAAGCGTATCAAAGTGCTATGAAAGCAGAGGAGAAGATCACTAGAAAACAAAATGCTAGGAGAGGATAGGAAACCGGTAGAGGAAGAGGGCAGTCTTATGGCAGAGGGCGAACTACCAACAGTAACGAGGAAGGTAGCAGTTCCAAAGCTTCGAGGAAAACAGAAAAAGGTGACAGCATGAGAGGTGGCAGGCCATATCAGCGAAGAAGGGGAAATGGGTGAGGCAGAGGAGCTAATTATCAGTGCTACAGGTGCCATAAGTGGGGGCACGGATCTTTTGATTGTCCTGAGGCGGAACAAGTTAGACAAAGGGGTGCGTATGTCGCACAGCCAAAGGAAGAAGAGGCACCTATCAAGAAGAAAAAAATGTGCCAGAAACAGGGGAAGCCTTAGTTTTGAACAAGGTGTCGCTGAAACCATCCAGAGAAATAGCTGAACAAACTCAAAGGAAAGCCTTGTTCCAAACAATTTTTAAGTCACACAATAAGTGTTGTAAGCTAATTATCAATAGTTGGAGTATAGATATTTGGTTTCCACAGAAATGGTGGAGAAGTTGGGGTTGAAGCAGTTGAAACACCCCATTCCTTACAAGGTATCATGGCTGCAAAAAGACCATCAACTGTTGGTGGATGAGCAATGCGAAGTGGAGTTTCATATCTGCAGGTATAAGGATATGGTTATTTGTGACATAATGCCGATGGATGTATGTCACATACTGCTAGGTAGGCCATGGAAGTATGACAGGAAGGTAGTACATGATGGGAAGACAAACTGTTATAAGTTTGTCAAAGAAGGGATCAAGCACATGCTTGTGCCCATCAAGGAAGAACAGATAGCGGAAACAAGTGAGACGAGAGTGTTGTTAATGGGAAGAAAACAGTTTTTGAAGCAGACTGAAGATAGTGAAGTGAGCTATGCTGTTGTCAGAAGAGCAAAGGCAGTGCTACTACACACAGAGGTGTCAGATTTGCCTGCGAAAATTCAGCAGATGCTGCAGGAGTTCAATGATATAGTAGTGGATGACTTGGCAGATAAACTGTCCCCTAACAAAAGTATAAGTCATCACATTGACTTTTTACCCAGAGCAAGTTTTCCGAATAAGGTAGCATATCGGATGAGCCCCAAAGACAATGAGGAGATCAGGAAATAGGTGCATGAATTGCTAGATAAAGGGCTGATAAGGGAGAGTTTGATCCCTTACGCAATTCCAACAGTTCTTGCTCCCAAGAAAGGAGGAGAATGGCGGATGTGCACAAATTCGAGGGCCATCAACAAGATTACCATTCGGTACAGGTTTCCACTACCACGGATGGACAACATGATGGACTGTCTGAGTGGGGCAACATATTTTTCAAAGATTGATTTAAAGAGTGGGTATCATCAGATTCGAATCTGAGAAAGGGATGAGTGGAAGACAACCTTCAAAACTAATGAGGGACTGTATGAGTGGCTAGTAATGCCATTTAGACTGAGCAATGCACTTAGTACCTTTATGCAATTAATGAACGAAATGCTGAAAGAATACATTGGGAAGTTTGTAATAGTGTACCTGGATGATATATTAATTTTTAGCAAGATGAGAGAGGAACACTTTTGACATGTTCGAAAATTGCTGGAAAAATTGCAGTAGAATAAGTTGCTGATAAATCTTAAAAAGTGTACTTTTCTGCAAAAAGAATTAGTTTATCTGGGTTTTTTGACTGCAGAAAATGAGTTGAAGATGGACCCAGAGAAGATTACAGCAATTGTCAACTGGCCATCCCCGAAAAGTCTGTTTGAGGTACATAGTTTTCATGGGCTGGCAAGTTTTTACCGAAACTTTATAAGAAATTTCAATGAAATCTGCGGACCTATGTTGGATACTATAAAGAAGGCAAGTCAGCCTTTTCGTTGGACCGAGGTAGAAGAAAGAAGTTTTTAGCTACTGAAGAAGAAGATCACAGAGAGACCAATCCTAATATTTCCAAATTCTAAAAAGCTTTTTCAGGTTCGCTGTGATGCAAGCGATATGGCCATTGGAGCTATACTTAGCCAAGAAGACAAACCTGTTGCATCTTTCAGCGAGAAGTTAAACGAAAGCAGGCAGAAGTATTCATCCTACGACAAGGAATTCTATGTTGTTGTCCAAGCACTGAAGCATTGGAGACACTATCTACTGGGGAATGAGTTTGTTTTATTCTCGGATAATTCTGCACTATAGTATATGATGCAACAGCACAAGCTGAATCATAAACATGCTAAATGGGTTGAATATTTGCAGAGTTTCACCTTTGTGTTGAAACACATCAGCGAGCAGGCCAACAAGGTGGTGGATGCATTGAGAAGAAGAGCCTTACTCTTGCAGGAGAGTACAATACAAGTGCTGGGTTTTGAGCACTTGAAAGATTTGTATCAGACTAACACAAATTTCAAGGAGGCTTACGAAGTGTGTCAGAATCCTTTGGTGAGAGATAATAGTCCGTGGTTGGACTATAATTTGCAGGAGAAGTTGTTGTTCAGAGGGGGACAATTATGCATCCCCGACTGCTCAATGAGAGAGAATTTCATTTGGGAGAAGCACAACGGAGGTCTAGCCGGACATTTCGGCATCGACAAGACATTTGAGCAGCTCAGCCATTTTTATTATTGGCTAAAAATGCGTAGGGATGTGCAAATATTTGTGACCAGATGTAAAGTGTATCAGTTGGCAAAAGGACATAGTCAAAATACTGGACTTTACACGCCATTTCCCATTCCAAGTAGACCGTGGGACTCAGTCAGCTTGGACTTCGTCTTGGGTTTACCAAGGACACAGCGTGGTTATGATTCGGTAATGGTAGTATTGGACCGGTTTTCGAAGATGGCACATTTAATTCCTTGCAGAAAAACCAGCAATGCCACTCACATGGCCCACTTGTCTTTACATAGATCGCCAAACTACATGGTTTACCTAAGTCCATTCTCTCTAACAGGGACGTGAAGTTTACAGGGCACTTTTGGCTCACCCTGTGGAAGAAGATGAACACACAGTTAAGTTTTAGCTCTGCTTATCACCCGCAAACTGACAGGAAAACAGAGGTGGTAAACAGAAGTCTGGGAAACCTGCTACGAAGTTTGATTGGCAAAAATTCGCGGATGTGGGATCGAGTACTTGCCCAAGCAGAGTTCGCTTACAACGACTCACCCAATTGCAACACAGGTTACAGTCCTTTCTAGATCTTGTATGACATGCATCCTCGCGGAGTGCATGCGTTACAAGATCTAGGACATCAAGAAAGCTGAAGTGTTGATGGGGAGGATTTTGCTAAAGCGATGAATGATTTGCACAAGCAGGTGAAAATAAAATTTTAGGATAGCAGTAAAAAATATAAGAAGCGAACATATTTGAAACGGAGAGAGGTGCAGTTCAATGTAGGGGATGAAGTCATCACGCATTTGCGCAAGGAGCATTTTCTTAGAGGTGCATACAACAAGTTGAGTACAAAAAGATAGGCCCTTGCAAAATTCTCTGAATTTTTTCAGCGAATTCTTATGAAATATAGCTGCCACCAAGAATAGGCATCTCACCCATCTTTAATGTGGCAAACCTGTTTCCATACACTACTGATACAGAGAAAGACAGTACAGAATGGCCTAAATGGGACACCCAAGATAGAAGTGAGACTTGGATGAGACAAATGCCTTACGTTCAGCCCCCCGAGATCGAGAGGATCCTCGACACATAGGTGGCCCAACGAACTCGGCGAAAAGAGTATCTGCAATATCTGGTCAAGTGGAAGAACAGCCCTATTGAGTACAGTTCGTAGATTGATGCCAGGTAGATAGAGCAGGCGGGTTATTTAGTCGAGAAGCTCATGGACCGAACTCATGAATTTTTCTTACCCTGGGAGCCTGATGCAGGAGCATCCAGCTAAGGGCACCTTGACCGAATGTTGGTCTCTGCCAAGGTGGAAAGATTTATCAGTGTTTAGTTTCTCTATGTTTAAATGGTCAAAGAAGAATGTAGGGACTTGTTGTTTTCTTAATTTCATGATTAGTTACGGAACAATATAGTTAGTTAGGGTCACTGTCACAATTGTCTGTCTTTTAGTGAGTGATTATCGTATAACTGTTTCTTCCATTTAGAAAAAAAAAACATCTATGATTAATTATAAAATCTTATAGTGCAAGAATAACCGAATGAGTTAACAGTTATGTAACTAATAAAAGAAACAACTGAAGTGTAACTATGCACAATTCAGGTAACTGTGGGAAAACAGTACAAATATGAAATGTAAATCATTCTGAGGGGTTCAGCATATGAGAATAGTAATAGAACACAAAGAAGATTTTTCTTTCATTCGAGTCCATCTATAACATTCATTGAAATATTTATCTACTTTTCCCTAATAATTGAATAAACCAAAATAAGCAGATACTCTGCATGCATATCCTTTTCATTTATTTTTCTCTCCTAAGGAACAGAAGGTAGACAAGGAAAATTGCATGAGAACTTCGAATACGAAGGCTGGCAAACAAAAAACAGAATCCACAACTGAAAGAACTAGGCACATTACGAACAGTGCAACCAAGAATGAGTATATAAATGTTGAGTAACAAAATCCAGGATAGAGCAAACGAAAAGCAAACGAAGCATAAGGAATTATCTGCACAGTGAGCAAATCGATTACTTGGAGGTTTAGTCATGTGGGATAAATGCAAACCCACTGAGCCACAATCCATGGTGACATCCTGAGACCAAGGAGCCATTCTTGTTAGAGTCGGAGGAAGAGAGAGGAGAAAGACGAATCATGGAGAGATAGCTTACCTGGAGCGAATTGCGAGCAGGAGGAGGCCACCGTAGCTGTGACCTGTAGCATGCACATCCATTTATCAAATTTAATAAGCAGGAGAACCACAATAAAACTATAACAGTGGAGAAAATACAAGTCGAGCAACCGAATAGAACATACAATAGCCATTTTTCTTACACAAGCGAGCAGAACCGTCACTCTGTTCCCAAGGAACCGAGTCTATAAGTCACCAGGACAAACGCAGGTGCCATACTCACAAGTAGCACAACCCATACCCGGTGCACGCAGAGCCGTGGCTTACCACCATACACTTGCAGCACCAAAAACTTGCTTCCAGATCAAACCCTCAGTGCAGCAGGGTCATAGAAAAAAAATAAAAATGAAAGAATAACAATAGAAGATAAGATTTTGAAATGGACCGAGGAGCGGGAAAAAACAACCAAGGCAAGGACTGCCAACACAGCGAAATTAATTACTGTCATAAATGCCACCAAACGCAATCCATAATCATCCTAAAATTAACCACTAATCACCATTGTTAAGTCACAAAATCACTATTTGATCATTTACTTATTGATTAGTGCATTATTGTGTTTTTGTTTAGTATTATTGTGTGGAACTATGGGCTATTCCCATCAAGATTATAGATGAAAATCCCATTATAGTGAGAGAGTAGAAAAAAGCTTTGAGGGGACTCTAGATGGGATGAGAGGAAGAGGAGTTCACTATAGCTACATGGATTAACCACCAAGAAGGATAAATGGGACCTTAAGAGTGAGGGGCAGATGTCCTATGGAAGAGTAGAGGAAACTCTGCGAGTGAGTGGAGGATGTCCTATGGAAGAGTGTTGGTGTGAATTCTTTCTCATGATCATTTGGTTGTTTATTTAGTCACCAAAAAACATATTTTGTTTTTTGTTGGTGTTAAAATTATCTAATTTATTGTAATGGTTCCATATTATTTAATACTATAATTTTTTCACCCAAATAATGTTATCCTCTAAGTTTTAGTTATTAAGGTTTATTGGATAGTTATTCTAGTTTTTTCAAAAAAGAAATTGTGTATAAGTTAATTTGTGTATAAATAAGTTTATGATAAATTAGTAAAGTAATAACTTTCGAGTTAATTCATAACTTTTAAGGAGTTTAGTTGTTATGGTTGATTATATTAATCACTTAGATTTAGATAATTTCTCTAGGTATTCGAAAATAATTGTTCTCAATTTTTTGTAATCTATATATATATAAAACATCATCAAAATATATATTTTTTATAAATCAATAAAGTATCATTTTCTAATTTAATAATTATCGTAAGTCAAATTTGGAAAATCCAATCATTCTAAAATAAAACCAAACCATTGATTGTCATATTCACTGGATTTTGAGCTAAAAAGGAGCCCTAGCTCACCAAATTATCGACACCATTGGTAAATCTGCCACATGTAGGAAAAAGAGGGTATTAAAATGTAGTAAAAAATGTTTTACTTATTATATTATGTTGATTCAATTAAAATATAAATAAAATACTTATTAAAAAAACAAAAATTTAATTAAAATATAAAAAAATACTTATAAAGAAATAAAAAGAACAAAACGAAAACAATCGTGAAAGGTGTGTTAAATGACTTGTAAGTGTTAAATGAAAAACCATGTATTGAGAACAATGAAAAGTCGACTTGTTAAGAAGATTTTGAGTCAGTAAAAGATTCCCTATATAAAGTTTCTAAGGGTGGATGTATTTTTAAGAAAATATTTTGATTTGCTAAAAACGGGACGTCAAATTAAAAGAAAAAAAATAAAAAGAAGATATTTTATTTTATTTTTATTTTTAAATTAGGGAAAGAAATTAGAAAAAAGAAAAGGAAATTTTGTAAAATTAAAAAAGGTAATTCAAAAAGAAAGAGGGGAAATAGGGGTGCAGGTCAAGGAAAGAAGGTTATACATGTTGAGTTAAGGGACTCAAAAAAGGAAAGTCTCTAAATTTAAGGAAGGTTCTAATAATAGATTCAAAGTAAGAGGATTAGTGTAATTCCATTATGAAATGGATAAAAGGTAGAGGCAATAGCATCCAGTAGTATTTAAAGAGAGTCATGGCATAATTATAAAATACAAATTATGATTTTTGGTCAATCAAAACGAAAATTTTTTTCATTCTCAAGGATGTTGAGATATTTTAGTAGGCGAGTTGAAAGAACCAAATTAAATTAGGAAACATTATAGGTATCGACAAATGCATAGAGACAAGTTGTTGGTGAAAATAGAAAGAAATATCTAATTATGGCTTGTCTAGAAAAAGGTACAAAATATTTTTTTTCGTTAAATGATCTTGCCTAGTGGGCATGGGATACTCATGAGAAAACTTATAAGGCATAGAAAAGGTAAAAAATGCCAAATTTTAGACACTTAGAGCTTAGTTTTAAAACCATCCATATAAATAACTCATACTTTGTAGATTATTTTATGACACAGGTCAAGGTCAAGAACATTGTCAGTCATCTTTGAGCATATGAAGAAGAAATTTATTACTTAGTTTTAAAACCATCCATATAAATAACTCATACTTTGTAGATTATTTTATGACATAGGTCAAGAACATTTTAAGTCATCATTGAGCATATGGGGAAGACATTTCTTATAAACAGGTTGTTGAAAAAGTACTTAAGATCCTTCTTGAAAAATTGTATATGGTTGTTTAAAAAAAATAATGACAACTTACACGTTGTTTATTTTCACATGAAACAATAATCAACATAATAACTAACCCTTTGTTAATTGAATTTTAATCTCAAGCCTTCAATAGTAGGGGAAGAGGTCAAGGAAATAAAAGTATAGGCAAAGGAGCAAGAGGTCATGGAAATAGAAGCATAGGTAGAGGAGGAAGAAATTCTCTCAAGCAGGAGAGAGGTCAACATCAAAATATATTGGACAAATACATAATTTCATCAAAACCAAAAAGGAAGAGGTCATTGTAAGAAGTTGTTTCATTATCAAATTAATTGTAGGAGAAAAGAAATAGATCTAAACAAATACAATATAATGTGATAAACAATAATAAAGGTACATTTGAATCCATGTTCCTTTCATGTCGAGAAACTGAATATTGCAATAATAATGATCTCTTGTTATTGGGTAGGGGTTGTAGCAATCACATGGCAGGTGAAAAAATCATGTTCTCAAGTTTAGGTAATTCATTCTAAACTAAAGTAAAACTAGCAATTACACCACATGTTGCAAAGGAAACATCGTAAGGTGATAGCATAGAAGAAAGAAAACACAAATTATGCAATTTGTTTCTTCGTTGGCGTTTGTTTTTTATCACATGTTATGTTTCACGAAGATTCCAACCAGGCCAATATTCCAGAATATGTTCAAAAATAAAGTAATGCACAACACCTTAAATCCAAAGGATTTATGAAAATTCTCATCATTAAGATTCAAGAACTGCACCATTCCCAACTGTTATAAGTAAATTATTTAAATCAAACATTTCATAGCATAAGTAATCTCATACCACCATTAATTTACTATGTAATGGATAATATTTTTTGTTGGAAGGGATTCAAGACAATGTATATGCATTTTGAGTCATTCTTTATGTCAATTCCAACATGTTGTGACAATTCTTCTTTTGTGATTACAAATATAGAATTTTTAAGTTTGTGTTCTATGTGCACTAAAATACTTATGAGGTCAAACAATGAATATATCTTGTTAGCAGTCTGACAAAACTCTTTCAAGGTAGTTGCTGTGTTTTTCCTTCTATGATGTTTTTGAAATTGTTGGTGTATAAAACATAATCATAGAGTAATGGTTGTATCTTTTAATTAGTTGTATAAATTGCCACTTAATTACTTATAATTAATGGTTTTCAACTTGTAATGGTTGTATCTTATGCTCATATTTTGACAGAATAATTTACTTAGTTTTCGGGTTTCAACTTGTAGTGGTTGTATCTTATGCTCTGATTTCGACTAGCACCATCCCGGTGGAGGATGTATCATGTAAAATTCAATCTATGCATAACCTGGTTATGCATATTCTTTCAAGAAAAGCTTGATAATGACATTTTAGATGGTTTCTATACATATTTTGTTGAAGCTTGACATTGACATCTTTTATGGTTTCTATTTTTATTCCAGTGATTTGTTGTGTGATGCTAATTTTCCCATCATGTTTAAAACAATTATGTTGCATAATTTTCTGTATGACTGAGCTCATTTCAATTCTTTGAGTGTTACTATTTTAGCGACATTGACATTTTTTATGGTTTCTATACTTATTCCAGTGATGTGTTGTGTGACGCTAATTTTCCCATCATGTTTAAAAAAATTATGTTGCATAAGTTTATGTATGACCGAGCTCATTTCAACTCTTTGTGTGTTACTATTTGTGCAATTGTGACGCTAGGTGACTACATCTATGATGTGTTTAGGAAAGTTTCTTTCAAAATTCTGTGAAAAAAGAGCATAAATGAGGAGTGAAGTCTTATTCTATTTTTTCTTTTTTCACATCATGGAAGCTTTCTCTTGACTTCATTGAACAATTGTGGTCAACCTCTACCTCCAATGAAAGCTACTACCTTCCAACAGTCATAATACCAAATTCTTTTGAAGAGAGAATTATTACATTAATATCACATTTAACACACAATAGAGTCACATATTTACAACAAAAACAAAAATATAGTCACATATTTACAACAATAAAAAAGTTTATTATAATGGAATGATAATTACACATGATTACAATTCACATTTAATTGGAAAATAACAATATCTGACCTAATAATGATTTTAAAAAATACATTCACAATTAGTATTTATCTGGCTGATAACAACATCTATTATAATAATGGTTTAAAAGAAAATGAAACAATAGAATCGAAAATATCATTGCAGGGAAGAGAACATACACAAGGTTTTTTCAATTGGAGGTAAGATGTTCTTAGAGTTGAGGAAAGATATCCAATAAGCCTGAAATGTAATGTGCTGGAGCAATCTTGGCACATTCCTTTCATCCAACAATACCTTTTTTTCTACTCAAATTATTCTATAAACCAGTAATTCCTTCTGGTAAGATGAATCCAACAACCTTGTAGGTTTAGTATAATGGATCTTGGCATAGAGGAGACAATCTTTCTACAAGACTTAAATTTTTTTCTTTTATACATGTGAGTTTGAGGGAGAGGTAGAAATATTGATTACAATTCACTTGGATTAAGGTCTACAAATTCCTCTTATGGTTTATTCTTGTTTGAAAAAATGACAATGATCTAGAGACCTAGACCTACCTATGGGAAATATTTTCTCATGTCTCCAAACTGCCGAAAAATTTATTCATATGTGTTCCTTTTCTCTAGATATACAAAAAATAAGAAGTTCTTGATAGGGAATCTTGATGAAGGCCTCAAATCCAATTGACGCATTTTCAAGTTCGTTGTAGTAAAAAGGGCAGTATGCATCATTCGAGGAAACACGTTCAAATATAAAATAACCCTCTACAAGATAAATTGTAGTGCATTCATTCAACCATGACTAAATCCCTGATTTGAAATCAATCATAGAGGGAAATGTGTAGTGATGATAGATAGCCAATCGATCAAAGTACATATTGTAGAGTTCTCAACAATTGAACAGAACAAGAACCAAAGTTGGGCTTCCCTCCTACCTCAATGAAATCTAATTGTAGATGAAAACTAGTGAAATAATTTGAAAAATATATTGGAGAACCCAACTCCAGAACAAGAAGTTGATCAAAATGTTTAAGATGGACGGTTAAAAAAAAAGGGACCTAGAATGAAAAACCAGAAGTTGATCAAAATTCTTGACATGGGGCTTATTTCACCTTTCATGTTATCTCATAAAGTTTCTTTTGGTTCTAAGTTATGGTATTTTGAATAATCCTTACAAATTTTCCTTTTTCATTGTACTTTAGTCCTGAGGTTTCTTTTTTAGACTTTTTTATCTGAGAAAACTACATTTTTGGGGTAACCAAACCATTATATTATAATTAATAATTAATATTTTATTATTTGATCCTTTTAAAATGATGTGTGTCTATGTGTGTTAGCGTGTGTGCATGAGCCATTACTCTATGAAAATTATCAATATATTGATTTTTTTTTTGGAATAATAAGTCACAAAGATTATCCCCAATCGGGGTGTGAGCTGGATAGTATGAGACCTGCCCCTCCTCACCATTCGATATGAAAATCCCGAGATGATACTCTACCACCCTCCACTTGCTTGAATCACATAGAGAGGTCATTGTGTGTATGGAGCTAATTAATGCCATCCACGAAGGTGGCAGAGGTATTATCAAGGTGTTGGGTTTTAGATTTTTCCTCATCAAGTTTGGTAAGTTTCTTGTCTATAAGTCCCATTCGATTGGATCTCATTCAAGCTACACATCCACTTGGAGTAGGCATCCCACGAGAGTCTTCATCGGGTGCTAGATCAATCTCTGTTGGTTTGAGTCTCCTCTCATGGGTATGTTTTTAGTTCCAATTCCTGTATCCCTGCTCCTATGGCTCGCTATATCTGTATGTTGGTCATCGGGGTGAATTTTTATGATTTAAATTGGTGGGGGTGGAAAGAGACCTATCTTAGATACCTTTTTGAAATCTTGTTCTCATGCACGGGTCTATGTTGGGTTTGGTCTATGGGCCACTCTTGGCTCTATTACTGTCTTTGTCTTTGACACAAGGGATTTATTTATGGTATGCATGTATGTGTGTTAAGCCTAGAACCTTCAAGGTTTTGGTATTTGATACGTTAAATTTATATTTATAGTCGTAGACATACCAAGAAGCGTTGGATTCATGTGTGTCTTGGGGCAATTTTTTTCTTGCTGGTTGACTTTCGATAACAAACAATTGAATTTGTTTCTATTTCAGTTTTCCTCCTCTTATATGGTTACATTGGCAGGTGCCTTGTTCTATAGCAACCCCTAGAAGCTTCTTTCTCCTGTGTATAAACTCTTTTCAGGTTAGTTTCCAATGTTACATTTAAGTTATAACAATCCTTGCGGGTACCTCAACTACATGCCTAGTGCCACATCTGGTAAAGGGAAGGCTGTGTGAGGATCTCGCAACTGAGGTAAATAGAGTAAAACATCCCCTGCAACCAGTTAACCCAGCGCATCAGGTGGTAAATTTCATGGGTGTAATTCGACCTCCTGAATCATTAATGAAGCAACCTATGTATACCATTCGGGCATATCTGCCAAGGTTAGGAAGCTCATTGCAAAATGAGAAGAGGAGCTGAACCAAAAAGCAGATATCCTTGAAATTGATTTGGATGATTGGAAGACTTTGGTGCCAGACCCGGTCATTCTCGAGGAAGATCCACTCATTACAAAAAATAGTTCATTTATATTGGAAGATGAAGAACCTCCTATCTAAAGCCCTCGAGTAGCTCCCAATAAACATGCCTTCGTCTTCTCATGGGTACCCAGATTATAGTAAGGTGTTTCAAAAGATTCAATTCCAATTGAAATAACAAAATGGTCGCCTCAATTGCATCCAACAACATATTCCATGTATCCCTCAAACTAAGTTGCAAGCTCTAGTGGGAAGGACATTTCTCCTATTGATTCAATTAAAGATGAATAGTTTGTTGGTGCACCAATTGTTTTGGATTTTTGTATGCATTAGTTTCATACTTTTTAGAATGTTTCTAGTTATGTTTATATTTATCTAGATTTTAGGAAATATAGGGACACTCAAACTTATTTAGGGTGGCTTGCTAGACTCATAATATTTTTCTTTTGGATGGCTTATCATGCCGTTAGGTGGTCAACATACATGGTTTCCCACTGGGCAAGTTGAGGCCACCTAACCATCTAGAATTTGGATGTAACTTGCCTCTCTTTTGGGAGAAAATTAATAGAAAGGTCCTACCAAGCTTACAAAACAAAAGTAAGTCAGAAATATTTCTATGTAATAACAATGAGTTGATATTTGTAAAAAAATGGGATGGCCTATGACGTGGAGATTTTGGAAGTGAGTGGTGCCAACCTCGCAAGCCAAGGTGGTAATGAGATACAATTGGACATCAGAGCTTTTCCAACACAAAATCAAAATCATAATAGGATATGCAAACGAACATTCTCATTCATGAAAAATGAATAGAACCACCCAACTGTAATAAGGTTATGCAAGATTTTGGTTGTGTAAGTATGGATCTTCAAGCCATAAAATGACAAGTCATAAGACTCATTACTGCAAAGAACATATACCAAATTTACTATCATAGTGATCTCTAACTACTAGCACAAACCCATCACACCCATGGTGTGATATGCACCTCGATCTTGACAAGTTCCATGTTGCCTAATTTGATATCCAATATTCAATATACTGACCGTTTGTAGCCTCTAGCATCAGATATAGATTTAGATATTTTTTCGTTGCAACAAATGTAACCTCTAAGTTCAATTTACCTTTACACATATGCACAATAAGTGTTTTGATACATCACGCCCATGCCCGTGCCCACCCTAAATGCATGGTGTGCTAGCTTCTCTTGATGCAATAAGGAGGCCACTCCCTAAATTGGCAGGAATTTCCACAAAAAATGTGTATGAATATTTGAAGAAGAAGGATTAAACATTCAAACAATACCCAAACCCCCAAATCCAGTGTCATCTCAATTCTCCACCATCATCACACAAGAAAACATGAGCATCTAGCCTCAGGCATTAGCCCAACACATAAAAATATACCCCTAGTCCCTCCAACAACAAAATTAATCAATAAAACTTGTGTACTACTGAAATTTGCAAATGTAACAGATCTAGGGAACACAATACCCAACAGTTGCAATAAATGAGTCCCAAGAAATGTAGAGTAGTCATCATTGTGAGCATTGAGTTTCATCCCCAAAACAAAGTGTAGACTAGCAGTAACCAGTACAAGCAATCAATCACAAACAAATAGGAAATGTAACATGGATCACTCACCTGAGTTAGTCCACATAGAGCTAGGAAAATATCAATATCAGTACATTTGTAGAAGCCGAGTGTTCCCTAATATTTGTGGCTATTTCTCAATGATTCCTTGCTTTATAACATAAATATCAACAAGGAGAAATGTAAACACTGGTTTCTTCTAGCCTCATTCACTTGGGTGAAAAGGAAACTACCAAGATGTTGTCACCTACCCACCCTACCTTATTTTTATTTCTAGAATCCAATTGTAGACTTAATTGGCACATTTTCCACTCTTGAACAGAGAAAAACTTTCAATTTTTGCATAAAGGATCCTTCTATTAGTATAGTTTTATGCAAGGTGAAGTATACATCAGTAATATTTATTGTATTTTCAGTAATGTTGGTTTGTGTGTTTCCTCCAAAATGATATTATGCAATCATAAACTGAGTAAATTTTATAATGATTGATGTAGAAAAATTGTTGGTTGTGCATTTGTTTCTTGGATACTTTAAATTAATATGTTCTCTTTGATGAAATGATACCAAATCTTGTGACAATTGTTCTTTAAAGTAGAGGCAGCAATGAGTTTATTCAAGTCAACAAAAGGCATTTTAGGGTTTCAGTTACCACGAAGGGAGGTTATATAATTGAGTGAAATGGTTTGGCATGCTTCTACTTTCATACCCTCGATCAGATTCAAGTACCTACATATTTTTAAGAGGTAATGGAAGAGTAATCATGATGGAATCAACCCCACAACATGAGCACTAATCTGGTGATTATATTTCTAAAGAATCCTTATTGCCCTACAAGGATAGACACTACCAAAAAAAATAAATTGGCTTCTAATCATGTGAATAATCCCACTCCCTATGACCTACCATGACCTACCATGGTAGAAATGTTTCATTTGGATGTTAGAAATATGATAAAATGGTTTGAATTTCCACATGCTCCTTTCTACCTAGAATTTCTTTTCAGACATGGTTTTGATTGATGAAATAACTTGTATGATATTGTACTAACATAATAGTAATGCGTTGTAAGCATCTATTTTCCAAGCAAGGATAAGCCATGTTACTTTTCAACATATATGAACTCACTCTAGAAGAAGATCTTATTAGAAAAGTAATAAGGATACTAAGTTCTAAATATTTCAGTGAAGCTACCTTTTGTAACAAAAGGAACCAATATAATAAGGAAAAATTATGACGAGATCCAACTATGCATATGTAACATTTCTCAATTCATGTACAAAAGGTATCCTCCTTATACATAGTGTTTTAAGCCATAATTTTAGGCCATGAAGTATATCAAAATTTGGTTCATTTTAAGTAAGATTGAATGTGAATATCATTGGCCCTAAACAGACGACAAGTTAATAAAATTTTCCCCAGAGGCTATTTGAATTGTTTTTATCCTCTGAAGTGTGGGCAATGCCCTGTAAATTTTTCAAATGCTTGTTTATCCTTTTAAATATGCATCTACAAAGATGTAACATATTTATTTATTTAGCAGGGTTCTGAGTTCTTTTATTTTGTTCCAATGATTTTTTTTGTAATTAGTTATCATGTTTGGCTTTTGTTGAAAATTGAAAATTTAGGTGTACAAAACTGCAAATATTTTTATATTTGAGAGAGTTCCCTTGTTTTCAAGAGGCTTGCAAAGATGCTCATTTATACTTTTAAATATGCAACTACAAAGATGTAACATATTTATTTATTTAGTAGGATTTCCAGTTCTTTTATTTTGTTCCAATGATTTCTTTTCATAATTAGTTGTCTTGTTTGGATTTTGTTGAAAATTGAAAATTTAGGTGTACAAAACCACAAATATTTCTATATTCGAGAGAGTGCCCTTGTTTTTTAAGGGGCTTGCAAATATTCTCATTTATCCTTTTAAATATGAAGCTACAAAGTTGTAACATATTTATTTATTTAGCAGGTTCTGAGTTCTTTTATTTTGTTCCAATGATTTTTTTTTTTGTAATTGGTTATCCTGTTTGGATTTTGTTGAAAATTGAAAATTTAGGTGTACAAAACCACAAATATTTTTATATTTGAGAGAGTTCCCTTGTTTTCAAGGGGCTTGCAAAACATCATTTGTTGCTTTAAATTTGATATTGTTAATAGTGATAGCAAATTAAAAATAACAATTTACTATTTCAACAAAACATACCCCAATTCTTAAGAGTAAAATGGTAAGAGACCGATCTATAATGCTAAGAGACTGATCTCCCATCCAGCTGTAAGGAAAGTCATTAAGATGTTTATGCATCTACATCAGTTGAATCACTTGATGCACTTGTCCATCATGTATCCCTTAACTAATATAAAACCTTTCATATCTTGGAAATTTTGTGATGGTGCACTGTTGACCAAGCAACCTTTCATGAACTAGTTGAGTACTTATAATAGAAAGAAAAGTGTACAAGTTACTCAAGGCCATATTGGCATGAACAAGAGTTGATTGCATTCATTCAGAATTCATAGGGATTACAAACTGGCAAGATAGATCAGATAGGCAATCCTGGTGTGTATGATCAGACTAATATTCAAGAAATCACAAACATTGTTCCAACAAGCTATAATCAATGGAATTAGTCATTGGATCTACAAGGACTAAATTTGCAATGATGTGAGATAGTGCTTCTATGAGATATGTGTCTGGGAGTACAATGAAGAGATCGGATCTGGAATGACTCAACTTAGCCAAATTGCATTGAAGGCTACATGGGATTAATCTACAAAATCATAGTTGCATGGACACAAATGGTATGAAAACTGGGATGGACTGTGACATTAAAAATTTGTAAGTGAGTGGTGTCAACCTCCCAAGCCAAGGTGGGAATGAGATACAATTGAAGCCCAAACCTTTTCCAATACAAAATCAAAATCATAATAAGGTTTGAAAATGAAAATTCTGATTCATGAAAAATGGAGAGAGCCACCCAACTATAATAAGGTTATGTAGGAATTTGGGTGTGGAAGGATGGATATTCAGGCTTTGAAGTGAAAAGTCATAAGGTTCATTACTACAAAGAACAAAGGCCATTTTTAGGATTGAAGTGATCTCTAGCTACTAGCACAAACCCATCTCACAAGTTAGAGTGGAATGGACTTTTGTAAATTCTTATTAATTGAACAAGAGAGGTTATGGGTTTTGAGGAATACATGTTGAAACAACATTAATATCTATCTTTTACTCAAAATAGGGCACATTCAGATCACCTAACATATCACATCTATCTTTATCTATGCCCTTCTTCATACTTTATCCCCTTACAACGTTTCCTTTGCAACATCTGGTGCAATTGCTAGTTGTAAATGCCCAACAACAATTAGCTATCCAATAAGGGGTACATGTCATATATGTGTGTTGGTGCAATAAGATGACAATTAAAAGAAACCTTAATACCTACATTAGTTTTCAAACCAGGGCAACTCTGTTTAATTCAAGAGTGTTCAGCATTGTCTCTATAAGTGAATTCAAAGTCTAATTCATAATGAAATGATTTAGAATCATTGCAATGACTAATATCTAATTCTTGAAGTTCAATCCAAAACAATCCTGAAAGAAATCTTCAAAGGATTTTCAAATCTACTTTAATCTATTATGCAGAGAACTGAACTGGAATGCAAGTAAAAAGAACCAATCTTAGCAAATCTAACTAGTATAGACAATCATGCGTTCAACATGATGGAAAGCTACAACAAATGAACAAGAAGTAACTATTCAAACATCTAATGGAAAGAAATCAACTGTAGCCTTAAAATCTCTGATAACACCACTTTAGAATGAACAACAATCAAATACTTAAACTAACATGATCAATTTGGTAAAGATTAACACGCAGATGTAAAACACAACAAGATCTAGAATCTAGTTTGAACGGAAAAAGTAAATCGTAACACTCAATACTCACAACAATCATAATAATTCTAATTTCATGAAATAACCATAATAAACAATTGTAATATTAAATGTAAATAAATATGAAACGCGGTAAATGTCCTATCACATGGGCCCAGAGTCTCCGGAAGTCACTGTCGAAAGACACTTAAAATGTGATTATAGATAAAACATAGTATTCTTCATTAAGCTTGATAATAGAGTTACATCGTCACAATAATGAAAGTATTCTGTGTAAAAAATTAATAGTTACAATCTCAAAATTTCTAGCTACTTGTTCATTTCTCCCATTGGCTTTATATAAACTAGGAAAGACAAACAAATAGAAGTGAATCCTCAAGATCAGGAGATCCTGAGGATTTTGCAATCGACAATCTGATTTCATCATAGAATAGACTTGGTTCTCCTAGTCTTCTGTTGGACTTCATAATTGAGACATTTTCCTTTGTCCTTTCTTAGTCGTCATTGTTCTGTCGTTTCAACAACAATCGTTCAATTCATGTTCCTACATATAAATATATCGAAAGTTATTTTTTCATGCCCATATTTACCCAATTTGTTAATGATCGATTTTATCCAGCTTCTATAATTGTTTCTTCTATATATATTCCTAAAACAAAGATAAGCACATAAAGACAAATGATTAATTAAGCTAGTATGAGGATAAAACATACCTTTTCCATGGCCCAACATACTCACCTACTTACCTTTTTGCATGTCCTCATGCAATAACATGATTGAGGTGCAGTTGTGTCAAGGAATAAGAAGGATAAAGTTCTTCCTTATATAGCCTGAAACCATTTTTTTGTTTAAGTATTTCAAAAGCCTGGTTTACATGGTAATTTCAAAAATTATAATCACTGTAATACCCATCATGAGAGTACTAGATAATAGGACATCTGTAGTGAAATCCTATCCAGTCAGGGCCCATGCTTGGGACCATATTGTTTTATCTGTGTAGGCGAGTAGTAACATCTTTGAAATTTCTATACCCAAATCACTCCCTGTTCCTGACATTGTTAGTGGAAGCTTCCCATCTTTGTCTTGTTGCTGATAAAGCTTCCTCCTTAATTTCTTATAAGTATTCCTTTCCTACCTGTATGATATATGTATGGAGTGGTCTTAATTGAGCCACAACTCCTATTCATTTCATGAACTATTTATTCTGGACAGAAAGATGTAAGGGTTTCATGGGTTCTCCCATGACCCATAAATATATACCATATTCCCTTTTTTGAAAAGTTTTATAGGCTTTAGCCCATTTAATCTGATTGGTAGCAAAAGAGAGAAAAGATTGAAATTGAATATCCCCAATGAAGGGGCCAGGATTACTATCCATTTCATCCTCCAAGAAAAAATTGTGCATGCATAATTGACAGGAAGGTGTTGTACCTATTCATTTTATTCCTTAAAACATTTGATAAAGTCTGGAGTGGCCTTGAATTCCACTGACTTACCAGCCTTGGCAGCTTTAACTTTTAGCAAGAGGTATCTTTTTAACAAGAAGAGTGCATAATTGGTGGCAGGTGATCAACAAGACGAAGAATTAGAGTAAAGAGAAAAATAGTTTCAATTTGCTCCTTAGCCTTATGTAGCTTGGCTTGTGTTTTCTCTAATTTCTTCTGCTCATATTTGAAGTTGGCGAAAGTCTCGTCTTCTGTTACAGTAAGTGCATCAAATTTCTTCCGCAACTCCTAGTGTACCTGTAATGGTACTACTTCTTCCTTATGTTGAGCCAACTCCTGCTAAGTCTTTGTTAATTCATTCTGTAATTTCATGATAACAGCTTCCCTTACCAGAGGAACATAGTGAGAGGTTTCCTCTGTCTGAGTTTCATCATCATGTGTTATCACTGAATCAATTTGAACAACAACTTCAACCGCTTCTTGGGACATACAACAATTTTCTTGGGAATTTCCTTCAAAATCAGTTTGAACAACAACTTCAACTGTTCCTTGGGGCATACAGTAAGCTTCCTGGGTATTCCCCTCAGAATTGGTTTGGACAGCAACATCTGTGGTGGGAAAGTCTTCTTGGGTCTCCATTGAGCAAACATAAGGACCTTCAGTCTGAGTCTTAATATTCTCTAAAGGACATTGCTCTATTTGGGTCCCTATAGTTTCCAATTCCACTTTCAGTTTCCGAACCCTAACTTCTTCCTTTAACCACTATTTTAATTGATTAACTATTTTCTTCTGCTTCCTATACTTCTTAAGCAACTTCCTCAATCCATCCTTATACATTTTCTTCATCATGGAGTTTTTGATTGGAGGTGGCACAACTGTGATTATTTCAGGTTCAGGAGGAGTTGTGCCAATATCAGGATAATTTTCCAATGGAACAGTATCGCTCGATGGATTCTCATCTTCCATGTCTTTTTCTACATGGGATTATCTCTCAGGGGACTCCAATCGAACAATATCTCCTGAGTTATTGTCAATTTTAGGGTCTTCTTCTGCATTGGCCTCATCCTCTAGGGATTTCATTAAAACAGTATCCCCTAGTTGATTTTCATCCTCCAAGGTTTCTTCTGTAGGGGCTTCCTTCTCAGGGGATTCCAATAGAATAGCAACCTCTGGTTGATTTTTATCCCCAAGGGTTTCCTCTGCATGGGCCTCTTTCTCAAGGGACTCATTCATAGAGGGAAATCATTCCCTTTAACCCTCCAAATTATCAGCAAATGGAGGAGTTCCAGCATGGCCAGAACTGTTGGCAGAGGCAAACTGGTTAAGGGAATGATTTTTCCCTTTAGAGTTTCCAGATGGATCCCTTTCTTCACAGTATGTCCCCATATTCTCCAATATTCGAGCCATTTCTTCCTCATATTCCTATAGAAAATCATCTTGCGGACTTGGAGAGGGGATATGAGATGGCCCTACTTCTTCTGTTGGAATTAGGGTGCGCTACTGTGATTTTATCCTTGCAGAGCTCCTACGCTTTGCTGGGCCCAACGAAAAAGAAAAATTCCTTATTTTTCTTGTCCTTTTTGGGTCTGTTACCTTTACCCGCTGTTGTTCAGTCTCAAGGTTTTCTTCTAGTGAGGTTAAGGCAAGATTTACAAGGTTATCCTAGGTTAATTGCTGCTGGGCCAGTCCATAATGATGATTAATTTAATCGGACCATGATGGCTGGTGACAGAATGTGGGTCCTTAGCCTTCCTAACTCAACTAGCAACGTCATGCAATAAAGAATTTAAATAAAATGGAAAATTAATTGTAACTTTTTGCTTTAGAATAGCTAACAGTTTGAGTTGTCTAGGTTTTACAACATCTTGATGTTCATCACAAGTGATGTGCCTTTGAACAATGGTTGTTAATTCCTTCCATGGTTGCTTTAAATCCATGGGCTGAATCCCTTTGCCTTTGCATACCGATTGTTCATCTAGGTCTTGGAATATTGCAACTGCGTCCTGCAGGAGAACGTGTTCATCAATCCATCTTGTGCCTTCTGCTGGAAGTTCAGAGACTTCAACTATAATTGGTTCAGAAACTATTATATTTCTGCCCTTCACCGTCATGCATCCATTCTGTAGATTTTTCAAAAACTCAAGTGTTATTTCCTCATGGAATCCCTGTAATTTGGTCAGGTATTGAAGCCAACTGGCGTGCTTAAGAATTTCACGAGCCTATTCTAATACTCGAAGTATTGTAGGTTCAGTGTGGATGGATTTTCCTCCCATGGTTTTTGTTTCTTAGTAGCTAGTTCAATTGCACTTTTTCATGCCCTCTTCTTACAAATTCACAGTTTGGAACAACACCGTAAACTGTATACAAAACATTAAAGTTATTAATAGAGAAATGACGTTGTTTTAGAGTTAATATTAAGGGAAATTGTGTTTTTTGTCACATCAACATTTTTTGGCATAGCTTAATGATTAATTTGCATGCTATACATAATGCTTACCTCCCCCCTCTAATCAGAAAACAATTTAATAATTATTACGCATGCGTGCTCATAATGTAGTGCTTCCCCCCTCTAATCAGAAAACAGTTTGATAATCATTACACATGCTATACATAATGCATACCTTCCCCCCTCCAATCAGAAAAGGGTGTCCATGACCATAAAGCATGGGAAAAAGGGAAAGGGTGTTAGGAATTCATAAATGTAGCTAGACAACAATCAAGGCGATGTAAATACGACAAAAACGGTCAGAGAAGTATTGGTCGCAAAAGATTTGAAACTCCCATAAAAGGAATAAAACAGAGACTAGACCATTATGTGAAGAGATATTTTCCTTAGGTGGAAAAGGTGACGAACACATGACTAACGATAAATGATAATGACTTTTGGTATCAATTAATCAGACAATAACAATATAATGGATATATAGATATAGTTTACCATACATGTTGGTTAATTTAGTTATAAACGATGTTCAAATGGTAAGTTCACCTTTATAAATGAGTCAATAGGCAGTAATGGAATAAAGAATATTTGGCAATGTAATATATCACTTCAATACCACAAGCAGAGCTATTGTTGCCAGCGAGCATTCATAGCCTCAACAAGGTTTCTTTTTAACCCAAAATGATGTAGAGTCCTCCTTTTAGTATTTAGATGATTTTCCTTTTCATTGCTATAAAGAGACCACTATGCTAACATGGTAACCAGATAATTATAGTTCCATTCACTAGGATATAACAAAGTTATCAGGTCGGCTTGTGATGAGACCTCCTTTCCTTTTCACAATTTTGACTATCAAGAAGGTCATTACCCTGGTTTGGTGGCCATAATGGAATGTCACTTATTACACCCTTATGATCATGGTAGGCAAGCTCGTGATGAGAACCCCTATCCTCTTTAAGAAGATGTGTGTTGTATTTCATATTTTCATATTTTATTGTAAAGGGAGCGAGGCTCATTTACTCCTTAAGAGTTAGGGATGGTAGGAGAAGTAAAATAAATGCCAATGAAAGTTATGATTTTATCCCTATATGATCATACCAAAGGGAATTATCAATTGAAAGTGTAAAATATAAACCATCATGGTATGAAGATAGTAAATCATTTTATGATATGTCCAAAGAGGAGATATTAAGCCAGTCATTATATAGATGAACCAGGTCAGTTTCAGAATAAAGATAACCATCAAAGTTTTTACAAGTCATAATGGTATTACTATTACTTTTTTTCTTTTATCTTAGGTACAAATTCAAAATCCAAACATATGGTTTTACTAAGAAAACATGGGAGACAAAAATGACAATTTGATAAAAGAATGACTGGTGACGGAACAATAAAAAGAAATCACAATTGTTTGTTCTGTCGAACAAAAGTTGTTCAATTCATTGAATAGAAAAACGCAGAAAGAAATCGGTGTTGTTCAATTGATTGAACAACAAAACACATGAAAAATAAGAAATTGAAGATGTTCAATTGATTGAAAAACAACTATTCAATTGATTGAACAACAAAATATGCAAAAGGGAGAAATTGGAGTTGTTCATTTGTTTGAATAGCACTTGTTTAATTGTGTGAACAACAGTTGTTTAATTTTCTGAACAACAGTTGTTCAATTGATTGAACAACAATTATTAATCACACCACAAATAAATACGAGAAATCCTTGTATTTTCATAGTGACTCCTAAACTAAATTGCAACCAATCGTAAAAATAATATACACATTATTTACAGCTGAAGAAAGATAATTTTTTATGAAAGTAAAGCTATCGGGTCATCACTCCCTATAGTTAAAATTTGCATAGTGGGATCATCATGTACATGTTGGCAAACAGACTCTTTGGTGAGTGGTTTATGATAAATATGCACACGATGTCCATTCACCTAAAAAGAATGGCCAAACCCATCAATGGTAGTCAGAGTGAGACTGCCATTGTTGTGTACCTCTTGAATTTCATAAGGGTGAAGCCACCTTTTCTGTAACTTGCCGGGAAAGTCTTGGAATCTAGAATCATAAAGGAGTGCCCAGTCTCCTTTCTAAAACGTCTTCTTTTTAATAAGACCGTCATGCCACTTTGCCCTTTGCTGTTGAATAATTGCGGTGCGTTGTAGAGAATGTAGTCGAGCCTCATCCAATTCACTTATTTGTTGAAGTCATTTAGTTTAGGCCTTCGTTAGATCTAATCCCACTTCCTACGCTGTTTTGAGAGTCTTTATTTCAAATTCAATAGGAAAGATAGGTTCTTTGCCAAATAAAAGTTGGTATGGAGAATATCCAGTAGTATTTTGCCAAGTTGTGCGATAGGCCCACAAGGCCTCTAGCAGTCTAGCAGCGCAGTCCCACAAATGTGTCGAAACTATCTTGGTCAGAATTTCTTCGATGACCTTATTTGTGCTTTCAACCTGCCCGTTCGCTTGCAGGTGATATGGGCAAGTGACTCTATGTGTAATGTGGTGGTTCTTTAGAGTGGTTGTAATATTATGTCCTACAAATTGCTCCCCTCCATCTATTATCACTTCCCTACACTAGTAAAAAATGACTAATTAGTTACTAAAAGAACAACTAAAATTTGCATATAAATGGCTATTTTTTAGTCGGTGACCAATAGTAGCTAATTTGGAGTATCTTATAACGCAACCAACTTTTAGTCATTTTTAGCTTAATCATTAATTGGTTTCCTCAATTTTACCATCTAGTAGTATATTTAGTCATAAATTTTCCATGAGTTTAGTCATTAATTGTCACAATTAATGACCAAAAATATAACAAAATATATTACTATATGATTCCTCCAAAAATCCAATTAATGACCAAAGAAATATGACCAAAACGTTGGTTGTGTTATAAGATACTGTAAATTAGCTACTAATAGTCATATATATGCAGATTTTAGTCATCATTTAAAACCAATCAATGACCAAAAAAATATAACTAAATTTTAGCAGTGTTATAATTTGCTATAAATTAGCTACTAATAGTCGTATATATGTAAAATTTAGTCATCATTTAATAATAAAAACATTATCATTTGCAATAGTCAATTATCTTCTTTTGATATTTTCATATTCATTATATAAATGACTGATTTAGTAGTTTCTATTCATTTCATTTAATTTCAGTCATAATCATTATAGACGACTAATTTAGTCATATATTCATTTTATTCGTGTTCATCATTAATTAATATAAACTACTAATTTAGTAGTTTTAGATTGATTTTATGTGTTTATTATAATGACCATAAATTAGTTAGTATGATTTTGTGACTAATTTTAAGAAAATGTCATACAATGTGCATGTTTATCTAATACGATAATGCAAGGTTACATATTTTAATTACAAGCCTAAATAATATCAAGTGCAAATAAAAATAATTTCAACCAAATAAATTTTATTGTATAAAATATCAAGTATTACTATATGAGTTTCCAACTTAATATGGGTTGGACTACAATTTATACATGAAATATTGTTTCATCATTTCAAAAAATTATGGCTATGTTGCGAAAGCATTGCAAGTGAATTCACCAACTCTGAAGGCTTGACCATCAGTCTCTATGAGTGTGTCTTATGCAAGATATTGGCTCTAAGGGTTTCACTAGATAGATTCTCTTCTCTCTCTCATTTTTCATTTGTTGCTCCAGTGTTTTGGTCTCCTCTTTCTTCAATTATTGCTTCTTACCATCAATATTGAGTTCCTCTCATGGAAATGAATGAAGATACAATGCAGAGTATAATACATGAAAGACGATGAATACTTCAATATAAAATAAAGTAGACTATAAAATATTTATATGACATATACCTCAACATTCAATAGTGGCCACTATGTGGCTAGATGACCTATATAAATAAAGCAAATAAAATGTCACCATAGAAAATGGAATTGGAGGGGGATTAATCATGCATGCATGGATTTTTTTTGTTTGCACACATCATATTTCTCACTTCTAATTGTATATAAAAAAAAGAGTGTGCATAATGACATGTAGTGACATGTGGGTGGCTATTTGACTTAATGGTATGCTTGATTTTTTAACCCATTCCAATCATAGCACAATGAAATTGAGAGAGACAAGGACACAATAAGGACTATCAATAAATGAAATTAGATAATTTACGATGCAACTCAATTGTACCTAAATGTAACGATAAGTATTTGTAGCTTCCTGGTCACTGATGAGCATCAAATCACACTGTGAAAAATTCATTGCATTATGATAATTTGGTTGCACCTGCACTAATCCTCTGTATTAGTCCCTTGACTTGCATATAGATATAATTTTAGAAACAATCCTACTCCTACAATCATTCCCTATATGGATCATCTTTGTCCCCCCTATTGATAGTTATTTTTCAAGGAAATAGAATAGAACTCTCCAGTTGCATCATCACCTTTCAAAACAATGCTTGAGTATTTCCAGGTGATTATTGAACCAATATATACTTAGGTTTATGAAATCCTTGATTTGTCTCCATCACAAAAACCTATTTTCGTAATAAAATTATAAATCCCACATCTGCATTCCTCACCCCCGACATACCAATTCTTTACAGTGGAATACTTTATCATTTCTCCCTCGGTGCAATAGATATCCACTATTGTGGCATGGAGATTATTGGTGTCATAAAGTGGTATAGTTCATCCTTCAATATATGTCACAGAACTCCTCTCACCTCATAGAAATCCTCATCTACAAAAATAAGAGTCCTCTCAAAATTCCTGGTCTCCATCTCATTCATCCTGAAATGAGTGGATATTTCCATGGGTGACCAAGTGTGCTTGGAGATTTAATAGAAGGAGATATCACTAAAAAAATAAAAATACAATGCAACATAATAGTTATCAGTAGGAGCAACAACCCTGCCAAGCTACTTCCTAACCAGATAAAGATACTCTTGAATTACCTCTTATAATGAACAAAAGATAACCCCAACTACCTATAGAGTCTACCTATGCATGGTAGTAATGAAAACAGTGTCGAAACAACATCTACAACAATGTTGGTCAATCTCTTCTTCTAGTCAATGACATGCACAACTTTTGAAAAATATCAAGCAGGTTAGGGTCCACCTCATCCAATCTCTTGTCCTTCTTCTACTCTCTATGTTGAGGTTCAGAATAATACCAAAGGTCTTCGAAATTGATGGGTGGTAAAATTTATCGGACCTTCAGTTCTTCAATTTTTAATCATTGCCTGTAAGAATTGAATCTAAATTGCAAAGGTCATTCAGGTTCCTTCTTTTTAGCTAAAATTAACCTAAACTTTGAAAGTTGTAAGCTTTAATCGATCTAAGTATATTCTACTTAAAATATAGTAACATGGTTTAAAATTTTAGGGATTGAGATCAAAATCTAAGGATGAAACGTAAAAGATTTTATGTTCATGATTACAAGAAATTTTAATTTCATGTAAGTTTTGAGAAAGGTCTAGCATTTGCATCCTACCAGAAAATTTTCTTGCATCACTTGAGCCCTTTTAATTTGGGAATGGTAGAGTCCATTACACAAACAATCAACCACTAAAGAAAAGGTGAAAAGAAAATATAAAATTTCATGCGTTCTGACCCTAGAAAAGTTAGCGAGGAGCGAACTGATCTGTACAATAAGGACATGCAAAATGCTTACTTGTCCATTGTCCTTTGATGAATTGTTGGTCGCAATCAAGATCCAAATTATCATAATCATTAAACCCTTTGTACAATAAGGACATGCAAAATGCATACTTATGCATTGTGTATCATAATCATTAAACACTTTGTACAATAAGGACATGCAAAATGATTACTTGTGCATTGTCTTTTGATGAATTTTTGGTCGTAATCAAGATTTGTTGTAATCAAGATATGCATTATCATAATCATTAAACTCTCAACTCTAGATAAAGTTTATGATTTGATCATATAAACCATCAAAATTATTTACCCATAAGAACAAAAATCCTCTTTAGTAAAAAGGAAGAACAGAGTCCGAAGTCATACCCATGTACAAATTACCAAAATATCATAATCATTAAACCCTCAACTCTAGATAAAATTAATGCTTTGATCATATAAACCCTCGAAATTCTTTACTCATAAGAACAAAAATCTTCTTTAGTAAAAAGGAAGAACAGAGTTCAAATTCATACCCATGTACAAATTACCAAAATATCCACGCCTAATGACCTTGCCCTTATCATAATCATTAAACCCTCAACTCTAGATAAAATTTATTCTTTGATCATATAAACCCTTGAAATTATTTACCCATACAAACAAAAATCCTCTTTAGTAAAAAGGAAGAACAGAGTCCAAATTCGTACCCATGTACAAATTACCAAAATATCCACTTCGAGTGATCTTGCCCTTCCTCCATCTAAACGTTGATGCTCTCCTAAGGTGCTTCCCATGCAAACTCCAACTGGGGTTTGAATCCCATGAAATCCATAGATCACATTTATGGTCTTTCTTCTTCTGGAATTTCCATGCAGCTAATCATTGATGCTCTCTTAAGGTGTTACCCATGGAAAATCCATCTAGTGTTAGAATCCCATTAAATCCATAGATCACGTTGATGGTCTTCCTTCTTCTGGAATTTCCATGCAGATATAGAAAAGGTAGACAAAAATACAGTGCCACAATGTGGTGTTGTATTCTGTGAATATTTCATTTGAACCCGCTAAACTGGAAATGAAAAAGAAAAAAAATATTTATAATAGAAAAAATAAAAGAAATATTTACAATATAAAATAAAATATATAAATTACAATTGGGTGATTTATTTTTAATAATAATTTGTTATTTTTTCCTCTCACTCTAAATTAAGAAGAAGAAGAAGAAGAAGTTAAAAATGATATTTGGATGAGTGTAAACATTTAAATATGACTTCAATTAACAATAAAAAATTAAATTAATAAAAATAATAAAATTTAATTTGTTATATTTTGATTTTGTTATTAACTTGTGAATAGGCTTTGTTACAATACCATGGGCCAATACCATGGCTTATCAATACTACAAGTCCAAAAACATATCTTATTTCACAACCAAAATATTTTACAACAATATGACAAGATTCTCGACCGTGGATATTCGGCCCCATATTATGGTAGATATTATTAACCTGTAAAAAATAGTCTTTGTTGACCATGGATATTCACCCCCACTTTAACGTGGATATTAACTTGTAAATTACAATACCATGGCTTATCAATACTACATGTAAAAAAACCATAAATTATTTCATAGTAAAAATATTTTATTTTAATTTAATTTTACAACATTTTTTTAATTGAATCTAAAAGGGAAAATGTTACTATTTGAGATATATCTAAAACCCTGGATCGTCACGACTAAGGTTTTAATAAAATTAAGCTAATATGGATCTATGTCGATTATATATATATATATATATATATATATATATATATATATATATATATATATATATATATATATATATATATATATATATATATATATTGACATAGATCCATCTTAGCTAAGGATCCAAGGGATGAGAGCAAGAAAATTGACTAATTATAATAGATTAAATATAGTGCATGATTTTTTAAATTTTTTCATTATTTTATTTTCTTTGACATGATTGATCCAAAATATAGGTTTAATATTTTACAACATTATGACAATATTCTTAACTGTGGATATTCACCCCCACATTAACATAGATATTATTAAGTTGTAAAAAATATCCTTTGTTACAATAACATGAGTCAATACCATGGATTATCAATACCACATGCCCAAAAAATATAAATTATTTCACAATCAAATATTTTATAACAATATGACAAGATTGTTAACCATGGATATTCACCCTCACTTTACCAACCATGGATATTCGCCCTCACTTTACCATGGATATTAACTAGTATATCCGCTTTGTTACAATACCATGGGCCAATACCATGGCTTATCAATACCACATGCCATAAAACTATAACTTATTTCATAGTAAAAATATTTTATTTTAATTTTATTTTACAACATTTTTTTAATTGAATCTAAAAGGGAAAATGTTACAATTTGAGATATATCTAAACCCTCTATCCTCACGACTATTAAGCTAAGATGGATCTATGTCGGTTCTCTCTCTCTCTCTCTCTCTCTCTCTCTCTCTCTCTATATATATATATATATATATATATATAGAAACAACATCGATCCATCATAGCTAAGGATCCAAGGGATGAGAGAAAGAAATTTGGCTAATTATAATACATTAAATATAGTGCATGATTTTTTTAGGTTTTTCATTATTTTATTTTGTCTCACATCATTGATCCAAAATATAGGTTTAATATTCTACAACCAATTAAGTTTTTCTAATTTAGATAATTTATTAAACGCAATACAATGTGATCAAAATTAAGAGAGAGTTGGGGAGGGGGTGGAGAGAGGGAGTGAGATGGTGAAAAAGTTGGAGGATAGAGAGAGAGAAAGAGAAAGTGATGAGGGGGAGAGAGGGAGCGAGAGGAAGGAAGAGAGAGAGAGATGGAGTTGGAGTGTGAGTGGGAGACGGAAGGAGAAAAGAACAAAGAGATAGAGATAGAGGTGGAGAGAGAGAGGAGTGAGAAGGGAGAGATGGAGAGAGAGTGAGGGAGAGAGGAGAGGAGGGAAGAGAAAGAAGAGGAGTGGATAGAGATAGGGAGATAAGGGGAAGGAAGAGATATGGAGACATAGAGATGGAGACATAGAGATGGAGAAGGATAGGGAGGGGGGAGGATAGTGATAGAGTTGGACATAAGAGAGAGAGAGAGAGAGAGAGATTAGAGAGTGATTTCGGGGGGGGAGATAGAGGGAGATGGGAGATAAGGGATAGAGAGGAAGGAAGATAGATATGAGGAGAGAGAGAGATGGAATTGGAGGGTGTACAAGAGGGAGGGAACAAGAAAACATAGAGGAAGAAAGGTGGAGAGAGAGAGGGGGTGACAAGGGAGTCATGGAGAGAGAGTGAGGGAGAGAGGAGAGCGGGAAGGAACAGAGAGAATGATATAGATAGAGAGGGAGAGAAGGGAAAGAGAGAGATAGACAGAGAAGGGGAAGAGAGGGAGAGAGTGTGTGTGTATGTTTGGGGGGTGAGATAGAGAGAGGGAATAACAAAGAGACAAAAATACAAATATAGATATTATATAGTATTATATAACCAACCTATATCCATATTAACCCTATAACTATCAAGTGCCGAGAGGGATCCAATCTCTCGAGGTGAAAACATTTCCTCAAGTTTTGCACTAGAAAAAAAGTTTTCACCTCGAGAGATTGGACCCCCCTCAACGCTTGATAGATCCAGGGTTAAGATGGATGTAGGTCGGTTAATATGAAATTAAAGTAGTTTTTATTTCATATTATAGTCTTAAAAATTAAAATTTCCCTTTAAATTAATTTCAAATTAGAACTAGATCCAATTAGATTCAATGAATAGATTTTTAAAAAATACATAAAATAATTATTTTTATTAAAAAATATATTTTTAAAATTACAAATTATTAGAGATACATAGTGCAAAGTTGGCTCACCTATACACCATGTGAGGATGAAGAAGTGTTTAAGGAAGGATAACCTTTCAACCAATCTTTAACAACCTTTCAATCCCATATCACTTGTAAGTTTAGATTGCTTGACACAATTAAGATGACTAACATAAAAACCTGATTCATATTATTTAATAGTTGTTAGGTAGTTTTATTTTTGTTCTTAGACTAAATTAGTAATTCATGTTAGTCATTTTTAGTTGTATTACTTATTAGCTAGTCACATATTTTAACCCGTGACTAAATTAGTGATTTATATTAGTCCTTTTTAGTTCGGTCACTTAAGATTTCTCATTTTTGGTAGTATTTCACTTGGAAAAGCTCTGGTGACTAACATTTTAGTCACCTAGTCACTAATTGCTCATTTTCTACTAGTGCTAGGTAAACCATACCACACAAATGACCTAAAAAGGAAATTAATTACGACTTCTTCTATAGCTCTTAGCAAATCTATTATTTTTACCCACTTTGTTACATAGTCTATAGCAACGAGTATGTAGGACTTTTGGTTTGATGGCGGATGAAATGGGCCAACAAAATCCAATGCCCATCATTGAAAGGTTTAATTACTAATTGGGGCTACAGCAAAATTTCATCAGATTGACCAGAATGACCCATCCTTTGGCATCTATAACAAGCCTGGACATATTTCTTAGCGTATTTAAAAATGGTGGGTCAATAATAGCCCATCTGTAGTACCTTATGACCAGTTCTACGATCTGCGAAGTGTCCTCTGTAGGGCTTGTTATGGAAAGCCTTCAGGATTTCATAGATTTCATCTTCACGAATGCATCTACGTATGCACATATCAGACCCTGTATGAAAAATATCTCTGGCAATGCAATAAAATCGGGCATTGCACTCGACAATCTGTTTCCGTTCCCTTGTTATCAAGTGTCTATGTGGCTTTCCTACCGCCAAATAGTTTGCTACATCTACATAACATGGCATTTTAACTGCTACGACAAACAAACATTCATCTGGAAACTGGTCATCTACTACCAACGAATCATTTATATTTGGAACTCGAGACAGAAAATCCACGGCTGGGTTTTCCTTCTATGGACGGTCTTTCATGGTGATATCAAACTCCTTCAAAAGTAACAACCAATGAGTCACTCAACCATTTGTAATGGGTTTGTTAGTTAAGTTTCTAATGGTGGAATGATTAGTATACAAAAAAACTTGATAGCAAGTTATATAATGTTTAAATTTGTTTATGGCATAAATGGCAGCTAAGAATTCCTTTTCTGTTACTATATAATTAAGTTCAGCAACAATAAGATTTTTGTTGATATAATAAATAGCATAAGGCTTTATGTCCTCCTCTTGGCCAAGGAAAACACCTATTTCTACATCTAACACATCTGTAGATATGTGAAAGGGTAGCTCCGAGTTGGGTCCACACAATACTGGTGTCGTCGAAACTAATTTCTTCAAATCTATAAAAGTTGTGTCACATTTATCAGACGGTTAAGTCAACATTTCATGTGAAAGCATACAAAGGTGCAACGATTTGTGATTTTTTTTTTATAAACCTACAATTATAATTTGCATATCCAAGGAAGCTACTTACCTCCATTTGAGTAAAGGGTGTAGGTATTAGGAGAATTACCTGTATCTTTGCTGGGTATTCCTGTATCCCTGCTGGAGAAATGTAGTGTCCTAGGATTACGCCTTCCGTCATCCTCATGTGACACTTGACATTACTTAAACAAAACCTGGTGGTGATGCATTGTTCCAAAACCTTCTCTAATGTCTACAGTTCTTGATCAAATTCATCCCCATACAGGGTCAAGTCATCCATGTAAACTTCAAGTCCTTCATTTATCATATCAACAAAAATACTGAGTACGGTAAAGCTCTGTAAGCGAATGTACCCCATTGGTAGGTAAAAGTGGTTTTTTATTGGTCTTCAGGGGCGATTTGGATATGATTATAGCCATTGAAGCCATCCAGAAAGGAAAATAATTGTTTTCCTGCTAGTGTATCAAGGACTTGATCAATAAATGGAAGAGGGAAGTGATCATTCTATGTGGCTTTGTTCAATTCTCGTTAATCCACACAAATGCGCCACTTCCTGTTGTTCTTGGGAACAACTACCAGTGGAGAGACCCACTTGTTATCTGAAATGGGATAAATAAAATTCACATCCAGAAACTTCTGTAGCTCTTATTTTACAATATCTTTTAGATGCGGATTCAATCTCTGTTGAGGTTGCCGAATAGGACAAGCATCCTTTTCGGTATAGATATGATGCGTACATAATTGTGGGTCTATTCCCTTCATGTCTGGATAGTCCCAAGCAAAAGTCCCTTTATATTTTTGTAGAACTTGAATGAGATTTTTTTGTTGGTCAATGTCCAGACTATCATTAATGTTTAAAATCTTGTCTGGTTCTATTTTAACAGGCCTGATGTTATGAACGACAGTTGTGTGGATATGCTGATCATCAGTATCTTTCAAAGGGTCTTCCACGGCTTCATTGTTAGTAATTTATTTTAACATTTTACATTTGACATTATTCATAATGGCTGGCTGATTAATAAAGTTATTGATCACATCATCTTCAGTCTGATTCTTGAACTCAATTGCCTCTGCTACTATAAGTGGTGAACGAATACTTTCTTCTAGGTATGTGGATGGTTTTTTATGTCTTTTCACAATGGGCAGACTTGGTTTGGCAGGAGGGTATATAACTAGATTTTTACAGCATCCCCCTTAGCAATTGTCATGCTACCCTCACGGAAATCTTTGTAAGCATCAATTGTTGCCAGCCAAGGTCGGCTCAAAATTAAAGGGTGCCCATCTAATCGACTTTTTGGGTTTATGACAAGAAAATCCATTGGGTAATCCCATGAATTAACAAAATATGTAATGTCCTATAAAGTCCCCTCTCGTATTACCATCGAACGATCAACGAGTTCTAGCAGGGTGGTGGTTGGTTCCAAATCTTTGATACCAAGTGTCTTACAACTTTCCATGGTTAAGATGTTAATGGCTACACCCAAGTCAACTGGTGTTTTTGGAAAGGAGTGGTCATATATTTGGACTGTAACTATGGGATTCCCAGAATCTTCATATTTTATCAGAGTTTCCTTGGCCAAGAGTAAATCAAACAAAGTCCCTACAACATGAATTGTGGGTGGAGCTTTTACTTTCATCACAGGATTTTTCACACATAGTTCTTTAATTGTTTTAGCACAAATAGGAATATCTTGGATGGCCTAGAGGAGTGAATTTTTAATGCAAATATTTTTCAGTTCCGCTACGAGATCAAAGTCTAGATAAGTAACTAGTTTAGGTATTGTTAATCTTTCATGGGAATGGGGGAGAAGTAACTACAAGTTTTTCAGGATCTTTATGCTCAACTATGTCTTCTCCTTGTTTTATTTCTGTGCCAGTCATAGTTGATGGTGTATGTAGAGGTGGGGTTTCTAACTCAATTGGTGGCTGGTCTCTATCTCCCTTAGGAGTGATAATGCATCCTGACCTTAGTCCAAGTTCATTCTATTATTTTTGTTTGGTCTCATAGTTTGATTTGTCAACAATTTTCACTAGCTAAACTGGTCTGTTATTGGGGTTTGGATTCGGTTGAGCTTGTAGTTGGGGACATAGAAGGGGATGAGGATTCTGATGTACTAGATATGGGGTTGATAATGTAGGTTGAGGTTGAGGACCTGTCCCCAACAGCGTATTAGTTGTCAGTAGAGGTCTCTACCAATTCAAAGACCAGTTAGAATTTTGTGAAGTAGAGGTAGGCCATTGGGATGGGTATGGATTACTTTGCCAAAAAGGAGTAAAAGGAGAATTCGGCCAACCATTACCTAGGAAGGACTGAGTTGGACAAGGTGACATAGGAAATGGTTTGGATTTCCAATTCGAGAAAGGTGATTGACCTTGCCATGTTGTTCCATAATTCTATTGCTGATTAAATGGCGAAGAAGGAAAGAACTAAGATGGGTCTTATGACATACTTGTCGATCAGCCTTGCCACTGTCGACGCTGGTTCATTAAGTATACTGGTTCTATCTCTTCTTATGCTTCTTTAAAAACTTCTTTCATCCTATTGTACTATGTAACAATCACCCCATTTAAATATAGTAATAGATAATATTAAACATATAAATGGGGACCCCTTTAAATTTTTAGTCTTTGAAAAATAAATCCTAACTCTAAGAAATTTCCTTGAGAACTCTTAGAAAACAACCCAAGTTTAGGATCCTTACTGCAAATTGCATATCGCATTTTTCATGTAAACACCTTTATGTAAATCTCGAATTGTGATATGAGATCAAACCTCCCGCTGCGATATTCCGATCAAAACACCTTGAGAATTCGTAATCACACTTTGTAGAAATTGAAAATAAATAAGCCATGCCTTTCGGTCATCCTTTGACGATTTACAAAATGCGATATTGTGATATTCTCATTCGCATTTCGCATTATAAATAGGAAACACTATATTACATCATTTAAAATTTGCGATGTGCGAATAAAGAACCAAGCGTGGGAAGTAATTGTGTTAATGAACAGTTTGATAGGATAATTAATGTTTAGCGGCCCAAGGAGAAGTAATGATGTTTCAAGTTATGGCTAGTTAACGCTAAATATTTCATTTGAAATCCTCCCACGATTCAAAGTCATTTAAGAGAGATTTTAGCCTTAATTTCCCTATATCGTTTGCACTAATATATCTCTCCCATTATAGGTAAGCTTCAAAAGACATGTCGTTACTGAAGGTGTTGAAAAAACAGAAAAACAATGCATTACGAAGTTTGAGCTATCATAAATGCCTCCTATATTCTCTGATATAGTTTGTAGTGCCAATGGGGTAGCAACAACATGGGATGTCATATACAACAGGCTTGAGGATGAGCATCCCAAAGTTACTATCATAAAGGCAACATCCGACTCAATAAAGCCTTCAGGAGTCCAATTCAAACATGCTACCTATTCTTTCCTTCACATAATAGGAGCAAGAGTGAAAATACTCCCATATACTGATATGGTTAGGTGGGTGGTGGAAAGCCTCACTATTGAGGACAAGCAATTCAGAAACTCAAGAATGGAACTCATAGGGTCATTCAAAGATGAAGAACTGAAGCAAATGTAACATATACCTGACCCTCAAGACATATATGATAGCTCATAGCTCGTCGACTTTGCAAAGAAGAATGAAGAACCTTTCAAGATGATCCAGGGTTGGAGGGTACTGGAGACCAAGTTCAAATTTGATAAAACAATTATGTATCCTATACCCTCTTTAGCTAACCCCTACAACTATGCAGGTGATATGTTATATAGGCTATACAGATTACCTAATAATGCTAATTTTTCCATAGAATGGATTCATTTGATTGATTCCTGTGTCAATTCCCACATTATGAATTGGGTAACTATCCTATTTCATAACCTAGCCACTTTCATCACCGAGTATAATCAGAAGAGATCCTCCTCCATAGAGAACCTTCCTCCATTCTATTTCAGTGCCTACATCATGGATTCCATCTGTTTCTGCACTAAATTTCCAATCATCATTTGGAAATGGACCTTGCAGGACCCCTACCCTATCCATCTCAGCCATAAAGAGATTTGGGAATCCCATTACATACCTCATTTTTATAATACATGCCATGCCGTTATTTTTCCATTGCATCAATTATTTTTTAATAAGAAAGCCCCTAAGTTTTCCAAAGAAGCCATTATAGACCTTTTAGTAGTGGGCAAGTATTTTGTTGAAGAATGGTTTACATACATCAGGGTTTTTGACAGTACATCAGACCCGCATGTCCTCCCTTTGTATGTCTCTAATAAATTATTCGCAAGAGAAATAGCCCACCAGATTGTGGGAGAAGGCTTGACCAAAGTGATGCATGAGCATCCAGCACCCTTAGACAAAGCAAGGAATCCAAAGCAGAAAAAGAAAGCGGACGTGGACCAGGGGAGCAGAACAAGGAAAAATCTGTTTTAAAACAGATTTAAAGATGGAATGGATAAGTCTCTCAAAGACTTGTTATTATTATAATCTTCCATGTGTTATATGCATGTATGCATATGAGAGATTTAGGTCTTTTTCTCGAGGATTGATCGGATCCTTTCATGATCCAATCGAACAATATTTTCCATATAAATATATGTGTCATGAACCTGCGTGTTCAGAGAGGAGAGACAGAGTTATATAGATATAAATTGTGAATTCAGAGTGTTGCAATGTAGTCGAGAGGAGACTTTGTTCTAAGGCTGAAATGCCTTAGCTGTAATTATGCTGCGTATATTATAATAAATATGTGTTGAGTGTTTACAGTGTGTCTATGTAGTATGTCTCTTTTCAACTCTTTTTCATATGTGTGCGCTGAGGGTTTTGTTATGTTCCTATACCAATAGGTGTCATATATCATGATTGACTTGGTTTAGCTCTGAAATATGTACATATCTTTGCTTGTTGCAAATTTTTTCCATATTCAAAATCAAAAATTAAAAAATGTAAAGAGGGTATGTCCTAGAAAAGGAATAAAAGGACAAAAAGAATGAAAATGTCAGAAAAAAATAAAAAATGAACCCTAAGAAAAATAAAAAGCCATGAAAGTGTGCAAGTCCAAATGCCACTACTATTTCACTTTTTGTAATAAAGATTGTGTACAACTTGTTACTTATGCCACAATCCATGGAAACCAAATAGTTTAATCTTGGTTATTCCATGTTTTGAATTTCATGTTTATAGAGATAGAGAATAAAATCTGACCAAACAATGTAATCTTGGCAGATAAGTAGATAGGTAGAGTGAATAAAAGGACCTCAATAATTTAATCTGAGCCCTTGGATGTAATAAGCTTAGACTTAGTTAGAATACGATTTTAAAAGAAAAGAAAATGTTTTGATAAGGGTTTGTCAGTTTAAGTTCACCCTAATAAAACAAGAAAAAATGGTAGCATAAGTAGGTAGGGTAAGTAGATGAATGGTTGAATAATTATGTATGATGAATGGTTAAGTTAAAATCACAAATCATTTGCTTTCATCATTACATTATTTTTGCAAAAAGATGGACGACAATGAAGACATTTACATCATGGACAAAAGTCAAACTAATTAACTTCGTCACTCATTTTTTCCCTATATTTTACTAATTTCCCATTAGTACTAAATCCACTAACAACCTGAAAGTTAAAGGGGCTCAGAGCATTTCTCTGACTTTTGGAGGTACCAGACCCTCAGCCAAATAACTTGTAAGGCCTAAGTGCTAAAGTCCCTTCATCAAAATTCACCCCCTTCATAATTCATTCCTTCCCTTCAAATCCTTTTCCCAAGGTAAAATGACTCTTTTACTTAGGAAAAATAAATAGTTCTTCATAAAAACCCCCAAAACACATTTTAGCCTAAGTTATAATGTTGGATTATGAATGTATTTTCAGAAACATTTACTTAGCGCAATTAACTTTTAACTTTTAATTATATTAACTTTTAATTCTTATTATCTATTTAAAACCCGAAGAAATTACCCTTTCCCGTATATATTATTAATAAAAACCCCAAAATAAATAAACATCCCATCCTGAAGGTTTGAAACATTAAACATAAATAAAAGTTATTAATTTGGGTTAATTAATCGAATCATGATTAGTTAATAGCCAAACCCCCAACATGTTAAAAAGAAATTAATTAGTCATATGGATTAATTAATAGCCTCCCCGCCAATACCATCACCCCCGATATCATTAAAGTTCCTTAATTCTTTATTCGTCCAATCATGTCATCCCCGATATAATTAAAAATCATTTTACTTAAGTTGATTATTCCATCGGGCCCCTCCATTAACTCCCTAACATCTTCTGCCGCCGACTACCATCCGATCTCCCTTCCATCATCCAACGGTCCTCGCTCATATCGCGCGGACGTTTTGGTCAAACATTCACCACAGGATATAAGTGGTTTTGAATTTTCGCCAATGCTATGTGTCATTCGATTTGTGGCATCACGTGACCCTCTTGCAAAAACCACCAACCTCCCATAAGCGGTGCGATCAATCCCACTTACCGCCTCCACTAAACAAAAAAGTGTCCCATCATTAGTTGATGCCAACTATCTCTGTCCCCATTCACCTGCCCAAAGTCATTGACTTTGTGCACAGAAACAAAAATGTTCATTCTTTTTTCTTTTTCTGAGAAAATAAACTTCTGTTCATGTATGCACAAAGTACATCCATACCAGCAACTGACTTCCAACCGCCAACTGCCATCAGTTACTGATCTCCAAACCACTGCAGACTACTGTGCGCATCCAGCAAAGCTTTCATGACAACCATTTGCCCCTTTAGTCTACCATAGCCAGGTATTTACCATATTCCTTTTCAGAAACCCTGAATTGTACTGAAATATCACCAAATTACTCTTAAGCTCAAGTAATTCAGTACAATTAAGTTGTGTTTTAGTCCGAAGATTTCCCCAAGCACCTGTTTGAGCTGAAACCCTTTAAAACCCCAACTTTCTTCGTTGAATACACAAGAACCAAGGATGGAAGTTCTTGTTGCCCTAAATGTTACTCCAATCACTACTCCCCACAAGGATTTGGACTACCTTACCTTGGCCGATAAAGATTTTCAAATTAAGGACCTTACTTTCGATGAAACCCCTTTGAAGCTATACTGCAAGTATCAGGAAAATTATGTGAACAATGCTAATAAAATAGGTCTTTGGGAGTCCAACCTCCCCAAATATCAATTCCCCACTATCCATATTTTCCCAGATATTGTCCACCAATGTCATGCAAATTACAACCCCAATCTGAGAGATGTAACGTCCCCTAACCAGGAAGTCCTTTTCCCCATTACAGCTGAGTCTATAAATGAAATGTTGCAATTACAGCCCAACCAGGACCTCACTCCCCTTTCCAATGTAGATTTACTTGAAAAATCCTCAAGGCTGTCCAGTTCCAAAATCAACCAAGTCCGTCAGACCTTCATGGAAGAAAAATATAGGCCAAAAGAACCCCCTCCTTATATGCAAACTTCTTTACAAGTCTGGGCCAGGATATCATCACCATGATTGCTTGCATTTTGGGTTTTACTACTAGTGAGTATGTAGATGAGTTTACCTTAGCCTACATGTATATTTTCACCCCTGGTGAACCTCTTGCACCCAAATATGACTATCCTACATTCATTTATGATAAGATGCATGACCAATTCGTGAGATTAGAGAATGATAGGGTATTTAAATATTCTTCAGTCCTGTATCATCTTTTCCTTTACTACTAAACATATAAATTCCCTTTCTCTGTACAAAAGCTTGACACTAGAGGGAACCCTAGATCAGTTACCTTTTGGACTTCCATTTTTGACAATTCACCTTCTTCTCCCTATTCTTATACACATTTTATTGATCAATTTCTGCATCCAGTAACTACCATGTTGATAGGAAGTCCCCCTCCTAGAATTAGTGATGATATCAAGAGAATTCTTCAATTATCCAAGCAATATAAGGTTGGAGAATGGTACTTGTACTAGAACCATATCGAGATAAGGATTTATGGGTGTAAGCTGCCTCCCTTCAAAATACCCAAATACCTCTCCATGTGATTATTTGCCCTAGAGTATTACAGGAAAATGATCAACTCTAATGAAATCCATTTTATGAAAGCTAACAAGAAAGCTCAGTTAAGCATAAAGGATCACGAAGGACCATTTGTTTGCAACAACAGAAATCCAGGGAAAGAGGGAGAGGAAATCCTTCAGAGATTGAGATTGAAAAAGAGTTTCACCTGGCCTTATGATCCTCATAGCTTCATCTATGATAGAATACAGAAGCACAAACTATCCCCCTACATCCATCACAGAATTCGAGAAATAGAATAGTATGCAAACCGAAATGAATGGGTGGAGGGAACACTCATAGAACAAGATAGTGAACAAGTTGAAGTAGAAAATGTTATGAAAGATTTGGAAAGACAACTTGATCTCGATTCCTTTGTTCAGGTGCCTGAAGAATATTCACAAAGACCAACACAGGAGGATAGTGCACAGACATCAGAACATCTAGAGACATCAAGTCAACCAGAGACTTCAGGACAGTGAAAAGATTTAGGATCATAGAGAATTTCTGAGGACTTGACCCAAATTGATACACACATGGGCAATCCTCCTGTATTGCAGACCCCTCTTAATGAGGAACGAATTCAAAAAAGAAGTAGGAATGAGACTAGCCCTTCTACAGTGACATTGGACCAAGTATATGTGAAGAGGCAGAGATTGAATCCTTTGTATGAGCAGGAATATGAAGAAACAAGAAGTGACACAATAGAGACAACATTAGTAGGGGAGACACCATCTACCTCTCAAACGCAGGCACTAAGCAGGCAGCAAAGTGTAGAAGTGTCATCAGTAAAGGAAACTTTAGAGCAAAGCCAAGATTTGAAAGAAAAATACAAAGAGATTAAGGCTAGGAATGAGCAGCTCAAGGCTCAAACCTATGCCAAATATATGAGAATGGCTCCTACAAAGCAGACAAGGTTGATGTCAGATTTTGACATCAAAGAGGGAAAGATGCAGATGAGTTTTTTGAAGTCCACAATACAGTAGCCACAGTCCATGGCTGATTATTTTAAAACAATTTTTGAAGTTCTTGCTAAAGACATCCACCCAGTTGATTAGATTGAGCTTCATAAGCAAACGGGTGAGATGGTCTATTCTACATTAACCAACAAAGCCATCATTGCACATCAGTTGCAGAACTCGCTAATTAATAGTACAACACAATTACAGTTGGAAAAACCTCTTCCTAGGCTAAGGACACAAGGATAAAATCATTAGAATATCTAGTGATTGAGTTGGGACATGATCCCAAAGCTGTTAAAGTAGCTGAAAGTTTGATAAAGAAAAAGAATGATGACATTGATGCACTCAAGAAAAAACTCAAACTCCCTCCCCTCATACATCCATAAACTGTAGAAGTAATTGAGAAAAAAAGTGACGGAGAACTTATGGAATTGATCCTTAAGTCGAATGAGCAGTTAAAAGAAACAAAGCAGGAACTAGAAAAATATTTGTAGTCCAAACAGGGTGAGTCGACCACCATGCCTCAGACTGTAATACCCATGGTTTCTATAGCAGTGCCATCTACTATTGCAACATCTTTGGTACCCAACATTCCTCCAGCAACAACTCTGCCAGTAACAACAACAACAAGTACATCAGAAGCAGCAGCAAATTCAACAAAGCAAATAGAAGACCTAATAAAGTCGATGGAAGAAATGAAAATCTAAGCAACTGAAATAAAGCAACTAAAAGAAATAGTTACCGGCTTGGAAAGAAATTATGAGTTATCGCATATGAATTACATTGAAGAAGAGAGAAAGAATAGAAGGATGGCTGAAAGAATTAAAATATTAGAGAATGACTTAACATTGGAAAAGCCATTGAAAGATATCAGAGAGATTTTATGGATCAATATCATTGGTTCTATCAATGATATTTAGTCTGCTATTTAGATCATTTTTGAACAGAAAGAGTTGGTCAAATTAGCGACAGAGTCTATACAGAAGACCAGGGAAGAATTGGGGGAGAAACCTGAAGAGGCAACACAATTAATCAACTTCTTGAATAGCCAAACAGGAAACAACTGGAATAATGGGATATCGAAGATCAAACTGGTACTATCCTTGAAATTAACAAAGTTTCGACCAAAAAGAACTTAATGCTTAACCTAGAAAGAAGATGTTAAAGTATCCAAGAAGACATAAATGAGTTTATGGTAATGTATAACATTCTAAGGGATAAAGGACTTCCAGACCTACTGGTCATAAACGACAAATTGATGACTCATGGTGACTACATTGAAATACTGCACAAACAAGCCAAGAGTCAAGCCAACTCTTCCACAGTGACAACACTACCCACAGGAAAAGTGTTGTATGATGGTTTAGAAAACCTTTTCTATATTGATCATGAAATTAAGCACCTGTTCACAGTTCAACCCAATTTTGCAAAATACATTGAAGCTGACAAAGTATACATGAAATTGATTAGGATGAAGATACCAAATGAAGAATGGTGGACCAATATGCTCGATATCCTATAATTTACTATGGTAATTCAGAGGTAAATAGAAATATTTACTAAGGTAAAGGTTGGTAAACAGGTAAAGAGTATCAGAAACAGGTAAAGAGTATCAGTAGGGAAAAGTAAGCAAAGATCCAACACACAATTACTAAAGCAACAACAAGAGGCAAATTTAAGTTTCAACCTCCAGCTCTTCCATAAATAAAGGGACAGCATCAATCAGTTTTACATCTGTCTCTATATTTTTGTAAAAGATATTTTGTATTCCCTAGAATAAATCTCATGTAGTTATGAGATATTTTTGATGTAATTTTTGTATAAATACTTGTCCATTCGAAGTATCCAAGGTGGATTCTATAACATCTTCGTAACTCTATGCTATCAAGCTGAGAAAGATTTTGTAATCAAACTTGGATATTTGTTGTAAAAGGAATGAAAGTTGAGGACATTTCATCAAATTCTCGTGCAGTATAATTGAAAATAATTATTCTATCCTTGTGAATTTATGTGTTTTCAATATGTTTCAATGTTTCATGCATATTAAATCTAAATGGTAAAATAGTCAAAGTATATTAGAATTAGCTTTATTTCTCTCTGCTATCAACAGTCTACCATTTATATGTTTTCTTCTAAACTATTTCGATAAAGGAATTCTTAATTGCTCTTCTATCTATGTAGTTTTCTCTAATAAGTCCCTGGTATAGGATTCTTAATTTCCCTCTACCAGTTGACCTATCTTCCTTTCCTCTTTCTAATCCTAACTTGAGGATTCTTAATTGCCCTCTAGTTTTGAGAAGAAATATCATCCATTCAAGCCCCAAAGTTTGTTTTTATTCTACTATCCTTCCTGTTGAAATCCTACCTCAGCAATTTGACTTGATCCAGTGAATTATCCCTGATTGACTCCATAGCCCGATGGTCTAAAAGCCTATTTTTCCCATTTGTTTCAGAACTCCACCACTCTCCAATAAGACAACATTACCAAACATTAATATCTAGCCTAATATCATATCAAAACATAGCTAAATCATAAAGAGAGAGCCCTCTCTGGACTTAGGTGGGCTAGCACCCGAGTCTAAAATATTGGGTTGTAGTTACCTTGGATCCTTTCCTTCTTTCCAATAACTTCTAAGGAAAATCTAAGTGATAACATAGTGGCGACCATACTGGGGAATGAAAAATTCCTCAGTTGAAATAAACCTTTAAGAAACTCGAAAGTTTGATTTAAAGCATCTTAAAGGACTTTTAGAAGTTATTTTGAACATCTATAAAAATAGTATTGAAAAATTTGAAATTTGGCTTCAAAAAGGACTCATTACACTAGGGCTATCCTGATCCAAATCCTCCCCTTATGTTTGAAAATCCGAACCTGATTCCAAGAATCATTAGAAGGCAAGAAAGTTTAGTGAGTCCCAGACCTTTTTTCAGATCACATTCATGTCCTATTAAGCGGCTTTCCCTAGAAGATCTTCCTTTTGATGAACACTTTGAACTCTCTCTGTTTAGAACCTCATCTGATAGTGAATTATTGGACCTAGTCCAAGATCTTGAATTCCTCAGAGAACTTGAAATCCAATGAGCCAATTTGTCAATTGACCAATATCTATAGGATTCCATTCAGTTATCTTTCACCACTGATAGAACACCTGAACGTTCTGAGACTACTTCTCTTTCTGCTAGTTCATCATTATTCCCTCACTCTTCTGAAATCCATTCCACTCCTCCCTTCATCCCTTCACTTCATCCCCAGCCAATCATCACTCAACATCCAACCACTACCTCTAGTTCTTCCTCCACAACTCAGACACCTCATGTTACCCCATCTCTCGTTCATACCACTACCCAACCTACAATCATGGCCAATAGATATGCTCCCCTTGTGTTGCTTGCTACCCCAGGTGCTATGCCACAGGATTATTAGAGTAAAATTACTACTTTTGATGGCACTGGAACCTACACAGCTCAACAACACACTAGGAAAATGACTAACTACTTTGAACTTCATGAGATTGACACAACAGATGTCCAAATGAGAATTTTCATCCAAAGTCTAGTTGGAGAAGTTATAACCTGGTTTAGATCTTTAGCTCCTCAAAGCATAGATAGTTTAAGAGTCCTTTACCAACAATTCTTGAATAGATGGGAGAAAAATAAGGATCCCCTTAAGATTTTATCTAAATATGAGAACCTTAAAAGGGGACCTCATGAAACCATTCAGGACTATTGCACTAGGTTTAATAGTGTTTATAGTGCCATTCTAGTTGACCTTAGACCCCAACCAGGCTTAGCCCTAATTAAATTTCTTGATTGATTTGATTTAGATATGGCTTTCCAGTTAAGAGAAAGGAACCCCCCCACTTTGGAAGAAATGCAAAGAGTAGCAGTAAGTGTTGAGGCTAACCTACTTTCCAAAAGTGCCAAGCTAGAAATGAAAGAAGAATACCTGTAAAAGATGAAAGTACACCCTTTGAACAAAAGCTTGATGCTATTGTCAAAGGAATGGATAAATTGATGGACAAAGTTGAAAAAATTGAAAGGAAATCTCCTTGGGATGGCTAACAGGTTAATTCAGGGAGAAACCCTAACTTTAGAAAAAATCAAAACCAAAATGCTAGGGAAAATATTCCTAACCAGAATATCAGGCCACCTTTCCAAGAAAACTATGCAAAGGCCTCCCACTCAGAAGACCCTGAATAAGACACTCAGATAAATTTAATGGGTCTAGATGATGAGGAAGATTTTTTCCTAACTCAGGATGACCAGGAGTCCCATGTATTGAAACAATCCCAAACCCAAATAGGAGAGTCATTTCATTTCAGACAGGGATATGATTCTGCTATTTTTGAGGTACATATGCAGTATAATTTAAGAAGAATAAAAATTATTGATGCCCCGGAACCAAACCAGAAAACAGGTCCTAATCAACCTAAGAAGGGTAAAACAATTCCAGTGACAAAAACACTTCAGATCCTTTCTATAACAAATCAAAATCCTCCTAGCCCCACCATAGAAGATGTGTCTAATAATCAACCCAATAATGAACAACCTTCCACTTCTCTTCCCTCTAAGGAAACAGTGGAAGAATCTTCAAAGATCGGATTAGGAAAATCAGCAAAGAATATCCCAAATCCTGAAAGAGAATAAAACATGGAAAACATTGCTACCCGAAACCCAAAAGTTCAAACAAACAAAAAAATACTGCCCTTTAAGAGCAGAGGTTGCCAAGCTTAAAATTTCAGTTCCTTTGACTGAACTGGTAAAACATGATGCTTACAGGTCTCAAATAAACAAATCATCAAAAATCATTGAAAATGAAGACTTTGTAAATCTCTTTGATGACCAACCTGAGTTAATTTTCCGCCCTGAAGTAAGTGGGAAACCAATGGAAGGTGGGATACCACCCTGATATTTCAGTCTCAATATCCATGACAAGATTTTGCATAATGCCATGTTTGACTCTGGTGCCTCACACAATCTCACGCCCAAGTCTGTAATGGAGAAGCTCAACTTAGACATCACTAGGCCCTATAGGGATTTATTTTCTTTTGATTAGAGTCAAGTAAGGTGTCTAGGACTTATAAAGGATTTATGTGTCTCTTTGGTTTAGTACCCTACCAAAACCATACTCATGGACATAGTGGTAGCAGATATTCCACCCAAGTATCGCATGTTGTTGTCCAGATCCTAGGGTGCCAAACTTCAGGGGTCTCTACAATTAGATATGTCATACACTACCATATATGTTTTTGGACAACCAAAGAAGCTATATAGAGAAACTTTAATGAAGTACATAGTGAGTAGTCAGGAGAGACCACACAACATTCCTATTTACTCAGTGCATTTTGATATGGATTCCTTCATTCTATATAATGCAGAAACTAATCTAGAAGATACTCCAAATGATATAGCAGTAGAACCAAAAGAAATTATAAAAGAAACATCAATTGTCCAAATTCAAGAGATATCAGATGACAAAGAAAACCCAAATGCCTTAGCTAAGAAAGATTCCACTACCCCAAATGAAAACTATGAACATGAAATCTTATGGCATTTAGAGTTTGATGGTTCAGTAAAAAAATTAGGTGCAGGAGCAAGAGTATGTATACATAACCTAGAAAATGATCATGCAGAGGGACATGCCTATAGATTAAATTTCAAATGTACAAACAATATGGTAGAATATGAAGCACTCCCGCTGTTATCACTCAGGTATGATGTTATCACTCAGGTTGTTCCCCAAAAGATCTGAGAAAAGGGAATACGGCCGAGGTAACCACTAACCAATCTGTTAGCTGCAGATTCTAGCCAATCTGCGACTAGAGAGGGCTCTCTCTGTATGTTTTAGCTTTGTTTGCTATATTTTAGGCTAGTTATGAGGCACACGTGTTTGTTTGGTGTTTGGAAGGTGACATTCAATAGAACAGGTCTGCGAAGTATGAGAAGTTCATACCATTGGGTTAATGGATTCAGTGAAAATGAATTTCTAGGTATGGTTTCTTAGCAAGAGGAGGAACTACAGAGTAAGATAGTTAAACACAGAACAATTTTTAAGCTGGAATAAGATGAAATGAAGTCAGGAAATGAAAGGCAATTAAGAATCTTTCATTATGCTAACAGAGGGAACATGAGTGAATACATTCAGGGAGCAGTTAAGAATTCCTTAATTGTATTCAAGGTGCAAGAACCAGGGAGACAGGAACAGTGAAGAATTCCTGCCTATGCTAGTCCTGTAGAAAACATAAAAATTGACAGGAATTGAACACAGAGTACAACAAAGTAAATTCTGGGCTATTATTTTTTCTTGCAATTCAGAATATGATATATAGATGATATATAGAACATAGGAACAGTAAAACAAGAGTTAAAAAAGACTTATTGGTCCATGAGGTAACACGAGAATTCTGTAACATATTCTTCTGCCATTAATTCCATAATCAGCAAGTTCATCAACAAAGGATTCCAGCAATCTTTATTCAGAAGAGTTCTCAAAATGTACAGCGCAGGTCCAGAATGATATTCACCAAACAACCCCCAATACATCTCTAGGGGAGGTATTTATACAAAAGGAGTTACAAAATATCTCGTAGGGAAAATATCAAGCAATAAATTTATCCATCCACTTCTTCAAAGGCAATAAATGACTTTGAAAACAGAGTGTAATTAATGTAGGAGTAACTTTCATTGTAATGGCTGCCTTAGGTGGTTTACTATACTTGACTTTTTGACTCAACAAGTCAGTTGGTATCTGTCTCTTTAATGTGCATCCCTACGTTGTTGTCACGGCCCTGTCATCTGTGCCTAATTCCGCTTTAATGCGTTCTGGTGTGCCTTTCTTTTCTGTTGTTTTCATTTCCATGATGTGTGGCACGTACATTGAATTTGATTTAATGCAGATGATCAAAAGAAAGAGAACCAAAATTACCTTGGTAAAACCTCTAACATGCCCTGCCACCATTGGTCTGTTGGCAGCTGGTGCCTTTGTAGTTTTATTAGTGTTTCATCAGCTTCAGTATACCTGTAGTAATTGGGCTGGACTTCAAAAAGATGTGTTATTTCATGTTCAATATAGAACAGATTTTCCAACTTGTCATATAAGCTCTGTCCAGAGGGAGGTACTGTGTCTTCTGAAGTGCTTGATGATGCTGTAATCTGATTGGTAACATATGCATTTACCCTGTGAGCATATTGTTCATGTGTCAACAGTCTGTGATTGCTGGTCAATAAGCTGGGTAACCCTTTGCTCTGCAAGACTATGAACTTCTCTGTAAAGGCATTTATTTCTGTCTACATTTCTTGGCACTTTCTTTCTAGGTTTTGTACAAAGTTCCTCATGGTCAGCACCTTTTTCACTATCAAAATGGTGCCTATTCTATCCTTGATATCCAGAGCTGCCAGCTGTTCTCTGGTATGAGTATTCAAAAAATGAATTAGTCTATTGGCCTATTCGGGCTTGTTTGCTAATAATGCTTTGGCCTTTTGAATCTCAACTTGAGCTATTTCTATCAATTCAATTTGCTCATGGATTGTTTGAATTGATCTCCATTGATCAGTGATGGACTGGCTAATTTTAGTCCACAAAATTGTTTTGATTTCTGTCAGAGTTTTATGAAGAGTAAGGTCTTTCTCCAAGGATATTACCTTATTTTCCAAGGCCTTTACTTCTCTTGTTTTTTCAGCCACAGTTATTTTTGATTTATCATAGCTCACCTCTAACTTGGCCAACTTTTCTTTAGCTTCCTTTAGCTTTGCAATTTGGAGTTCTAAGGCCTTTATTTCCTCCGTCATCTTTTCCATGCTCATGCTGCTATCTGGTACTGTTTTTGTTGTTGCTGTAGTTGTTGCTGAAGCTGAGGTACCTGCTGTTGATGCTGGGACAGCGGTAGGGACTGCTGCTGTAGTTGTAGGAGGAGCTGTTGTGCTTATTGGAGCTGTTTCTGGTGGCTGGGAGGTTGACACTCCCTGCTTTCCTTGTAGTGCTTCCTCCAATGCCTTCTCTATTTCTGCTAGTCTCTCATTCATCCTCATCAGTAAACCCATTACGTCCTCCTCTTCTTTCCGCTGTGCAACCTCTATGGTCTGTGGGTGCATTATAATCGGTAGCTTCAATTCCTTTTTGAGGGCTGCAATATCTTCTTCTTTCCTTTTTATTAATGCCTGGATGCCTTTGGGATCCTTGGGATCATGTCCCAGCTCTATGATAATTTCCTCCAAGGATTTGATCCTGTTATGCTTGGCTAATGAGGAGGCCTTTTCCAATTCTAGTTGGGCGGAGGTATTGTGCAATGAATTCTGCAATTTGTGAGCTAATAAATCTTTGTCTGCCAAGGTGGAGTACACCATTTCTCCGGTTTGTTTATGTAATTCAATCTGGTCCATTGGGTGGATGTCTTTAGAGAGAACATCCAGATTGGTCTTGATATAATCAACAGCTGACTGAGGCTGCTGCATTGTGGGCTTGAAGTGACTAAGGGTCATTTTCCCTTCTTGAATATCATAGGCTGCCATTAGCCTTTGTTGATTTGTGTGGGCCATTCTCAGCAATTGATTGTAAAGTTAGAACCTTACTGGCTCATTTCTAACCTTTATTTCAGTAAATGCTTTCTTGATATCCGAGCCTTGCTTGCTCTGTTTCCTGGTGGATGTAACCTCCACACCATGCTGCCTCTCTAGATCTTGCTGATATGAGCTAGCTGATGTTTCCAAAATTGGAGGAATCTATTGTTCAGTTCTCCCTTCACCGCTTAGGTTGCCTATTGTCTCTCCCAAGAGTTCCTCTTCAGAGTGAGGATTTAACCTTTGCCTCTTTTCCCCTTGCTGTTCTGTTGATCCACTTCTAGGTGTATCTTCCTGCCTGTCTCTTTTCTTGGTTCTTTCCTCATTGAGAGGAGTTTGTAACACAGGGATTTCAGGTACCTTTATTTGTGTTGAAGGACCTTGCCCTTGGCTTTGTTGCGTTGATGTATCTGGCTGATCTGCCATTGTTTCCTGCTACTCTAAATGCAACACTTCTTTGCCTTTGGATGTCCCTGCAGGTGGAGTACTTTCCTGGGCAGGTTTTTGTGAAGTTGTAGTAGATGATGTGCCCGCTCCAATGTGTTGAGGCAATTTGAAAGGGACCTATCCAAAAGAGTACAGGTCAAGCGTTTTTTCAAGCCCTTTCATTGCTTTTTCTAATTTCTCTTCTTCAGTAATCTCTTCAACTAATGTGCCTTCTACCCACTCTTGTTGATTAGCATATTGTTCGATTTCAGGGATTTTGTGGTGAACATATCCTATAAGCTTGTTTTTGACTCTTCTAAAACTTATGAAATGTTCAGGGTCATATGGTGACCAATGGAAACTTTGTTTCAGCATAAGTCGATCCCTTAAAATATTATCTGCTTCTTCCCAGGCCTCTTCCCTTTTATTGAAGATAAAAGGGACCAATTGATTTATTATCTTGAGCTGTGCCTTTTTCCTAGCACCATAGAAATGAGTCAAATCTGAACTACTAAATTTCCAGAAGTATTCTAGGGCAAAGAGTCTCATAGAGACATACTTTGGCAGCTTGTAGGGGGGATAATTCACAGCCATAAATCCTGATCACTGTGTGATTTTGGTAAAAATACCAGTCACCAATACTATAGTCCTTTGAGAGATGTAGAATTTTTTGCATTTCAGCAGAAAGCCTGGCAGGAGGAGTTGTCATCAATAAAGAAGTGGCTGGATATATGAACAGGTCAATAAACTCACAATATGTATAAGGGGAGTTGTGGACTTCATGGAATACTGAGGTCCAGAAAATTACAGACCTCCTTTCTCCTTTGAGGTCCAATCTTCTGAGAGGAATTTGGAAACTATCAGGTTGATAGTACAACAGCAAATGATATATGTAGGATGTGTATTTGAACACTCTTTCTCTGTCCAAGTCCATGAATTGCTCATGTATTTTATTTGCTATGAAGGTGGCATAATCATACTTGACAACAGGGGGCTGTCCTGGAGTGAATATGGACATCAATACTAAAACAGTTTCATCAATATGCTCACTGGTTTTGAAGCCCAAGATGTAGGAGAACATATTAGTAATGAGTATACCAGCTTCATTGAAATAGAATTGATCAAAAGGAGGTGGATGCCTGGGCTGGCTCTCTGGTCTCATGAATAATTGAGCTATTCTAGTTATCTCTGAACTGGGCAGTTTGGCAGCTTGGTCAAGCAAGAATTTCATGGTGAGAGGAGCTAGAGGCTGAGTTGGCTTAAAGTTCAGCATCTCATTTATGGATTGAGGAGTAATATAGAAGAGGATAGTCCCAGATGGATCCATAACTGCTCTTTGTGTGGGTTCATAATTTGCACAACATAAATGGATGAAATCAGGGAGCACATTCACTGAAGGGAGGTAATAGATAGGCATGTTGGATTCCCAAATTCCCAAGACATCAGTGTTGCTTCTGTAACTATTTCTAATTTCACAAAAGGCTTGCAAGTGAGGTTTGTCACCCATCATATCCTTAATTTGGAAATCCCTGTCAGCAAGGGGCATCCATTCCAATTCCTTATGTGGTGCATTTAAGGGGGCAACATTCAAGGCCACTGGAGCCTCCATTTTCAAATTGTTTTATGAGCTTTTGAACTTGTAATTAGGGCTTTTGTAGCAACAGTGTGGTAAGATGACAGTCTGTGGGCTTTTCTGTGGCAATTGTAGGCGGAAATAAGCTTAATTTCAGCTCGATGGGCGAATTTGCAGAGGGCAACACAAACTACAGGTTTTCTTTGAAAAAATGGGTGAAACAGTGATGTTAATGCAGAGGTGTAGAGGCAGCACTATGATTTTGAGTCGAATTTTGGTTCTGCGAGCGATTTTCATAGAAAGACTTGGAAAAAATGGGGTTTATGAGTGAATTTCGAGTAAATACTTGTTTTATGGGCGCCTGGTGTGAAATGTAGGTAGAAGACTGAGCTGAGGGGCCGAGCTACGGAGTGAATTCCTCTGGGTGGCAGACTGTGCAGCGAAAATGGAATTTTGGACGTCGAAAACCATGCAAAGCTTGTGCAAAACGAACAAATAGAAATGGACAAAAACAACGTTAAAACGACTTTTTAACAATATTTTGATTTTTGCGGGCTTTTGGCACGCTTCGATCGGGTGACATCAGCCTGATGTCATCTTTGTCGGGTAGCGGGGGGTACGGACGGTGACTTGGTGCCGACGTGGTGGACACGGCGGACGAAACAGTGACGAGGTGGCAGCTGACGTGGGTGCTGACGCGGGTAGTGACGTCAGCAGCAGGAAGCGGGAGGCGGTTTATGGTTTTATCGCACCGCCTTATGTACCATGGTGGTTTTGGGCCAAACAGACGCGATAAACTGTGGGGGCGACACGCGTCCCGTAGTACGGCGGGAATACCACTTTTTATCGGAGCCTATCATTCGGTCATCGGGGCGCCTCCGATATTGATGAGAGCCGTCCGATCTGCGGGATCGGATCCGACGGTTGACGGGACGAGGAGTTGACAGGGAGGTACGGCGCGGGTCCCGCCCATATATTTTCAACGTTTTGCAATGTTTTTGCGGGGTTTGCAATGTATTTAGACTTTGGGTTTGGGCACTGGTTATTTATTTAACCGGATGTCAAATAAAACCCATAGTTTATATGTGCTCGGGGAGGGTTGTCCATTGCTTCGGATAAGCCTTGGACCCCCAAAGTATTTAACAAATAATATTAACATATGGCTTTAATAAGCCTGGGGCGGGATATTTATAATATTTTTTGGGATTTTTATGTATTTTACATAAGATAGGGGCGGGGAAACATTATAAAGGAGCTATACAAATAGAATTAATGTTAATATGGTTTTATGAATGTAGGACGCTAAGTTTGTAAGGTAAAACTTAGGTTTTTAGGAAAATGAAAGGGTTTTTAAGCAGCAAAGTTGGATAACTTAGGCTTAAGAGAAGATAAATGTTTTACACAAGAAATGTGGCTTTATTCTTTAAGAAAAATATCATTTTACTTAAATCTTTACATGAAGATGGAGGGTACTTGAGAGTATTGAGCAGATCTCAATCTCTTTAGGGGAGGTTAGTGAGTAATTGCTGTGAGAGGAATGAGGGGAAGTTAGACATGCAACCTCTGATTTGTCACCATATTTTGCCAAGGTAGATATGATACCTTTGAGATGAATCATCTTTAAAAAGACAATTTTATTCATGAACCTGCTTCTGCAACACCAAAACTACCTACCCATTCGGGTGCATTTGAACTAGCAAACCCTGATTCTCTTATTTTCTTTTAGCTACCCTCCTATCTAAGTCTGCCCTTATTTCTTCCAAGGGCTCAGATTTAGCTGTTGAGACCCTTTGCTTCTCTACCTAGTTGTTTGTCTGCCAAGCTTGAACTGTTTGAACAGACCTTATTCTCTAATGCTAAAACAAGAAATTTAAACATGGACTGGCCAAGATTGAGCTGTTGGGCCATCCATCAAGTGTGACAGAAGTCAGTGATTGCACATTCTGAACTTTTTTGCAAAAAATAGGACAGTAGTGGCATTTTGACTAGCCACTTTCCTGGTCTTTCTTTGGGGTTCATTTTCTTTGTTTTCTTGACCAATTCATTCTTTTTGCCCTTTGATTTTTCTTTTAGGGCATACCCTCTTTACATTTTTTAAATTCTTGATTTTTTGAAAATATGGAATCTTTGCAGCATGGAAAGGATGATCATATTTGGCATTTCCACAGTCAATCATGAAATATGACACCTATTGTTATAGGAACATAACACCCGCTAGGCCTCAAGCTAGTCAAAAGATTAGGAGTTATAAGGGTATCAATCATGGGAGATTCTAAACTAATAGTTAAACATATTAAAGGAGTTTACATAACCAGATACCCAAGATTATGATTTTAGAGAGGTACAGTTGTAGAAATCATTAACACTTTTTTAGAAACCAAGCTTGCAACTATCCCCAGAAAACATAACATGCAAGCTCATAACCTGGCTATGTTTGCCAACACCTGCAAATTGCCTTTTTAGCCCAATGACTAGTATACTACTGAGGTTAGGCATAGGCCAACTATACCTGATAATCTTAAGAACTTGGAATTTTTTGAAAACAATAAGCAGATTAATCACTTTCTGACATTAGATGAAGAATTTTCTAGAATTAATATAGATGTAGACATGGTTTCAGATTTTGATCATACTAATCAGTTAGACATTAACAAATTGGAAGAAAATTCAATAAACATGATTCACCCTACTAAATTCACAAAAACAGATATTTAGGACTTAAAGCAAATGGATATTGATGAAATAATTGACAATGAAACTGAAGTCATAAATATCAAAGATAATCAATTACCCAAGGGATTAACTCCTTTGGAGGACTTATTTGACTCTAATGATATTCCTAAAAAGCCAAAAATGGATCCCTTGAAAGCAGACATTGAAGAATGCAACATAAGAACTCAAGAGAATCCTAAACTGATAAAATTGTTCAAATCATTACCCCCTGATGAAAAGCTGAAATATATTGAACCGTTGAAAGAATTCAAGGATGTTTTTGCTTGGAGTTACGAAGACTTAAAATCCTATGATACCAGTATTATACAACACACTATCCCTTGAAAACAAGACCAGAAACCTTTTAGGCAAAAGCTAAGAAGAATTAATCCTGTTTATTACCTTCCATTGAAAAAGAGATTAAATGAATGTATGAAGTAGGAACCATTGCCCCCATTAGGTCTTTAGATTGGGTATCTAATCTTGTCCCTACAAGAAATAAAGTAGGAGAAATCAGATTGTTTGTTGACCTTAGAAACTTGAACAATCTCACTCAAAGAAAATTATCCCTTACCTAAAATGGATCACACACTACAAAGGGTAGTATGTTCTATAATAATTTCACTTTTAGATGAATTCTCAGGCTACAACCAAATTTTAGTCCATCCTGACTATCAAGCAAAAACTGCATTCACAACACCATGGGGCACATTCATATATGTGAAAATGCCCTTTGGATTGAAAAATGCAGGGGCCACCTTTCAAAGAGCAATGGATATTGCCTTTGCAAAGGAAATCCATGATTTCCTGGTTATATACCTTGATGATATAAGAGTCTTTTCTATGTTGTATCAACAACACCTGGATCAACTCAGGCAAGTTTTCCTTAAATGCAAAAATTTGGCATCTCGCTGAACCCAAAGAATTCTTTATTTGGTTTGGAAGAAGGAAAACTATTAGGCCACATTATCTCTAAAGATGGAATCTGGATCAACCCAACCAGGACTGAAGCTATTTTGCAAATACCTCACCCAAGAAACATTAAAGAACTTCACGCATTTTTAGGAAAAATAATTTTTTTAAGGAGATTCATCTCTAATTTAGCTGAACTAATTATATTATTGAATAGCATGTTAAAAAAGATTTGACTATTAAGTGGACAGTAGAGGCTAAACAATCATTCGAAGAAATAAAATTAGCCTTAACTCAAACACCAGTCCTCACAAGCCCAAAATTTGACAGGGGCTTCATTATTTTTTCCTTTGCATCAGAACACACCATAGATGCAGTCTTACTACAAAAGGATGATCAAGGATGTGAAAAACCAATAGCCTTTTCTAGTAAAGCTCTTAGAGATGCCTCATTAAAGTATAAAATAATGGAGAAACAAGCTTTTTCTTTGGTAAAATCTATTAAAGATTTTAGAGTGTATATTTTGTATTCTCACGTAGTAGCTTATGTTCCCAATGTTGTGGTCAAAGATATTCTGACACAGGATGGATTTGATGGCAAGAGGGGAAAATGGATAGCTACTATTTTAGAATATGATATAGAGATAAAGCCTACCAAGTTAATTAAAGGTCAGGGGTTGGCCAAACTTATGGCAGAAACAAAGTGCCAAGCCCTAGACATAAATCTAATTGCAGAGTTAGATAACGAATAGGAGATGGCGACTCCATAGATCAGCCAACACTTTCTAGACTCCCTCTCATACATTGATATTATATATGTTCTTCAAAACCTACAGGCTCCTCTAGGGTTATCCAGAACTAAAAGTAGGTTTTTGAAAATGAAATCTTTGAAATTTTGCATTATGGATAATACTTTATTTTGGAAAAATCATGAAGGCATTTTGTTAAACTGCTTATTAAAAGAAGAATCTGACAAAGTACTCCAAGAATTTCATGCAGAGGATTGTGGTGGAAATCTCTATTGGAAGTCAACTGCTGACAAAATTCTAAGAGCTGGATTTTATTGGTCAACCTTGTTTTCAGATGTCAAAAAATTTGTAACTTCCTGCCATAAATGCCAGATCTTCGAAGGCAAAAGAAAACTCTTACCCTTGCCCTTGAAACCTATTTCCATAGAAAAACGTTTTCAACAATGGGGTCTTCACTTCATTGGAGAAATTCATCTACCCTCTTTTGCTCAGCATAATTGGATACTCACTGCAACTAATTACTTTACCAAATGGATAGAAGCTATTCCCTCTAGACAGGCCACTGATACTGTAATAATAGGTTTTCTAGAGGCTAATATTATGTCTAGGTTTGGTTGTCCTGACAAAATTATCACAAATAATGCTGCATCCTTCAAGTCAAAGAAAATGATTGGTTTTTGTCACAAATATCATATAACACTTGGTTATTCCACAGCTTACTATCCTGAAGGGAATTGGCTTGCAAAATCCTCCAATAAAAGTCTAATAAATATTATCAAAAAACTATTGGAAGACAATAAGAAAACTTGGAATAAGAAATTAATCAATGCTCTATGGGTAGATAGGCTTACAACTAAGAAATCAATTGGAACCAGTCTCTATGAGCTACTATATGGAATGGAGGCAGTTTTCCCCTCATCTTTGGTAGTTCCAGTCATGAAATTACTCCAAGAATCACAAGTGGAATCAAATGATATACAAAGGATAATTAACCAGACTATCCATTTACATCAAACTAGGGAGGAAGTATACAACAAAACCCAAGTACTGCAAGAAAGACTTAAGAAGATTTTCAACAAAAGGACCAAAGCAGAAGACTCCTATCTAGGAGACAAAGTGATAAAATGGGATTCAAGAAGAGAGGACAAAGGGAACATGGGAAGTTTGACTTCCTGTGGAAAGGACCATACATAATACATGCCTTCAGAGGAAATAATTCATATTTTCTTAAAGAATTGGATGGTGCAGAGATTGAAGGAGGACCAGTCAATGGTCGAATGTTAAAACACTACATTGACCCAATTTACTAATTTTACTAGTTCAGTTGTACATATTATATCGTTCATAATGTTCAGTGTTGATTGGATGGTAATTTTGGAGTTGAAGCCTGAAGAGAAGGCCCTAAGCTTCAAAAGTTTTACTATCAGTAAATATCAATAAAGCAGCAAGGTAAAGGAGATTTGCAGAGCACAATCAAAGTATTTCAAAGGCCATTTATCTACACTTCTTGATTTTCCACCAGGCAAAGATATCCCCAACTGGAGCCACTGTTATGTTCCTATACCAATAGGTGTCATATATCATGATTGACTTGGTTTAGCTCTGAAATCTGTACATACCTTTGCTTGTTGCAAATGTTTTCCATATTCAAAATCAAAAATTAAAAAATGTAAAGAGGGTAGTCCTAGAAAAATAATAAAAGGACAAAAAGAATGAAAAGGTTAAAAAAAAATAAAAATGAACCCCAAGAAAAATAAAAAACCATGAAAGTGTGCAACTCCAAATGCCACTACTATTTCACTTTTTGTAATAAAGATTGTGTGCAACTTGTTACTTATGCCACAATCCATGGTTACCAAATAGTTTAATATTGGTTATTCCATGTTTTGAATTTCAGGTTTATAGAGATAGAGAATAAAATCTGACCAAACAGTGTAATCTTGACAGATAAGTAGATAGGTAGAGTGAATAAAAGGACCTCAACAATTTAATCTAAGCCCTTGGATGTAATAAGGTTAGAATCAATTAGAATACCATTGTAAAAGAAAAGAAAATGTTTTGATAAGGGTTTGCCTGTTTAACTGCACCCTAATAAAAGAAAGAAAAAATGGTAGCATAAATAGGTAGGGTAAGTAGATGAATGGTTGAATAATTATGTATGATGAATGGTTAAGTTAAAAGCTCAAATCATTTTCTTTCATCATTACATTATTTTGGCAAAAGATGGATGACAATGAAGACATTTACATCATGGACAAAAGTCAAACTAATTAACTTCCTCATTCATTTTTTCCCTAAATTTTACTAATTTCCCATAAGTAATAAAGGCAATAACGACCTAAAAGTTAAAGGGCCTCAGAGCATTTCTCTGACTTTTGGAGGGACCAGACCCTCGGCTCAATAAATTGTAAGGCCTAAGTGCTAAAGCCCCTTCATCAAAATTCACCCCCTTCATAATTCATTCATTCCCTTCAAATCTTTTTCCCAAGGTAAAATCACTCTTTTACTGAGGAAAAATAAATAGTTCTTCATAAAAACCCTCCAAAACACATTTTAGCCTAAGTTATAATGTTGGATGATGAATGTATTTTCAGAAACATTTACTTAGTGCAATTTATTTTTCCATATTTCATATTAACTTTTAATTCTTATTATCTATTTAAATCCCGAAGAAATTACCCTTTCCTGTATATATTATTAATAAAAACCCCAAAATAAATAAATATCCCATCCCGAAGGTTTGAAACATAAACCATAAATAAGGTAATTAATTTGGATTAATTAATCGAATCACGATTAGTTAACAGCCAAACCCCCGACGTGTTAAAAAGGAATTAATTAGTCATCTAGATTAACTAATAGCCTCCCCGCCAATACCATCACCCACAATATCATTAAAGTTCCTTAATCCTTTATTCGTCCAATCATATCATCGCCGATATAATTAAAAATCATTTTAATTATGTTGATTATTCCATCGGACCCATCCATTAACTCCCTAACATCTTCCGCCCCGACTACCATTAGATCTCCCTTCCATCATCCAATGGTCCTTGCTCATATCGTACGGACTTTTTGGTCGAACATTAACCACGCGATATAAGTGGTTTTGACTTTTCGCCAATGCTACGTGTCATTTGATTTGTGGCATCATGTGACCTTCTACCAAAATCACCAACCTCCCATAAGCGGTGCGATCAATCCCACTTACCACCTCCACTAAACGACAAAGTGTCCCATCATTAGTTGACGCCAACTGTCTCTGTCCCCATTCACCTACCAAAAGTCATTGACTTTGTGCATAAAAACAAAAATGGTCATTCTTTTTTCTTTTTTCCGAGAAAATAAACGTCTACACATGTACGCACAAAGTACGTTCAGACCAACAACTGACTTCCAACCACCAACTGCCATCAGTTGCTAAACTCCAAGCCACTGCAGACTACTGTGCACATCCAGCAAAGCTTTCACGACAACCATTTGCCCCTTTAGTCTACCATAACCAGGTATTTAGCATATTACTTTTTAGAAACCCTGAATTGTACTGAAATCTCACCAAATTACTCCTAAGCTCAAGTAATTCAGTACAATTAAGCTGTGTTTTAGTCCCAAGATTTCCCCAAGCATCTGTTTTAGCTGAAACACTTTAAAACCCCAACTTTCTTCCTTGAATACACAAGAACCAAGGATGGAAGTTCCTGTCACCCTAAATGTTACTCCAATCACTACTCCCCACAGGGATTTGGACTACCTTCCCTTGGCCGATAAATATTTTCAAATTAAGGACCTTACTTTTGATGAAACCCCCTTGAAGCTATACTACAAGTATTAGGACAATTATCTGAACAATGCTGATAAAATAGGTCTTTGGGAGTCCAACCTCCCCAAATATCAATTCCCCGCTATCCATATTTTCCCAGATATTATCCACCAATGCCATGCAAATTACAACCCCAATCTGAGAGTTGTAATGTCCCCTAACCAGGAAGTCCTTTTCACCATTACAGTTGAGTCTATAAATGAAATGTTGCAATTATAGCCCAACTAGGACCTCACTCCCCTTTCCATTGCAGATTTACTTGAAAAATCCTCAAGGTTGTCCAGTTCCGAAATCAACCAAGTCTGTCAGACCTTCATGGAAGAAAAATACAGGCCAAAAGAACCCCCTCCTTATATGTCAAGCTTCTTTACAAGTCTGGGCCTGGATATCATCACCATGATTGCTTGCATTTTGGGTTTTACTACTAGTGAGTATGTAGATGAGTTCACCCTAAGCTACATGTCTATTTTCACCCCTTGTCAACCTCCTACACCCAAGTATGACTATGATACATTGATTTCTGATAAGATGCATGACCAGTTCGTGAGATTAGAGAATGAAAGGGTATTTAAATATTCTTTAGTCCTGTATCATCTTTTCCTTTACTACCAAATAGTTAAATTCCCTTTCTCTGTACAAAATCTTGACACTAGAGGGAACCCTAGATCAGTTATCTTTTGGACTTCCATTTTTGACAATTCACCTTCGTCTCCCTATTCTTATACAGATTTTATTGATCAAGTTGTGCATCCAGTAACTACCATGTTGATAGGAAGTACCCCTCCTAGAATCAGTGATGATATCAATAGAATTCTTCAGTTATCCAAGCAATATAAGGTTGGAGACTGGTACTTGTACCAGAACCATATCGAGATCAAGATTTATGGGTATGAGCTGCCTCCCTTCAAAATGCCCAAATACCTCCCCATGCGATTATTTTCACTGGAGTATTACTGGAAATGATCAACTCCGATGAAATTGATTTTATGAAATCTAACAAGAAAGCTCAGTTAAGGATAAAGGATCACCTAGGACCATTTGCTTACAACAACAGAAAGACAGGGAAAGAGGTAGAGGAAATCCTTCGGAGATTGAGATTGAAAAAGAGTCTCATCTGGCCTTATGATCCTCATGGCTTCATCTGTGACAGAAGATAGAAGCACAAACTATCCCCCTACATCCATCATAGAATTCTAGAAATAGAACATTATGCAAACCAAAATAAATGGGTAGAGGGAACACTCATAGAACAAGATAGTGAACAAGTTGAAGTAGAAAATGTTATGAAATATTTGGAAAGACAACTTGATCTTGATTTCTTTGTACAGGTGCCTGAAGAATCTTCATAGAGACCAATAGAGGATGATAGTGCATAGATATCAGAACATCCAGAGACATTAGGCCAATCAGAGACTTCAGGACACGGAAAATCTTCAGGATCACAGAGCATTTATGAGGAGTTGACCCAAACTGATACACACATGGTCAATCCTCCAATATTGCAGACCCCTCTTAATGAGGAACGAATTCAAAAAAGAAGTAGCAATGAGACTAGCCCTTCTACAGTGCCATTGGACCAAGTATATGTGAAGAGGCAGATATTGAATCCTTTTTCTGAGCAGGAATATGAAGAAACAAGAAGTGACACAGTACAGACAAAATTAGTAGGGGAGACACCATCTACCTCTCAAACACAGGAACTAAGGACGCAACAAAGTGTAGAAGTGTCATCACTAAAGGCAGCTTCAGAGCAAAGCCAGGATTTGAAAGAAAAATACAAAGAGGTGAAGGCTACGAATGAGCAGCTCAAGGCTCAAACCTATGCCAAATATCTGAAAATGGCTCCTACAAATCAGACAAGGTTGATGTCAACTTTTGACATCAAAGAGGGAAAGATGCAGATGAGTTTTTTGAAGCCCAAAGTACAACAGCCACAGTGCATGGTTGATTATTTAAAAAAAAAAAATTGAAGTTCTTCCTAAAGACATCCACCCAATTGATTAGATTGAGCTTCATAAACAAGCGGATGAGATGGTCTATTCCACATTGACCAACAAAGCCATCATTGCATATCAGTTGCAGAACTCTCTAAGTAATACTACAACACAATTACAGTTGGAAAAGGCCTCTTCTCAGGCTAAGGACACAAGGACAAAATCGTCAGAAGATCTAGTGATTGAGTTGGGAGATGATCCTAAAGATGTTAAAGCAGCCGAAAGTTTGATAAAGAAAAAAAATGATGACATTGCAGCACTCAGGAAACAACTCAAACTCCCTCCCCTCATACATCCACAAACTGCAGAAGTAATAGAGAAACAAAATGAGGGAGAACTTATGGACTTGATCCTTAAGTTAAATGAGCAATTAAAAGAAATAGAGTAGGAAATGGAAAAAGCTTTGCAGTCCAAACAGGGTGAGTCGACCACCATGCGTCATATTGTAATACCCATGGTTTCTACAGCAGTGCCATCTACTATTGCAACATCTTTGGCACCCAACATTCCTCCAGCAACAGCTCTGCCAGTAACAACAACAACAGGTACATCAGAAGCAGCAACAACTTCAACAAAGCAAACAGAAGACTTAATAAAGTCCATGGAAGAAATGAAAATCCAAGCAACTGAAATAAAGCAACTAAAAGAAATAGTTACCAGCTTGGAAAGAAATTATGAGTTATCACAGATCAATTACACTGAAGAAGAGAGAAAGAATAGAAGGATGGTTGAAAGAATTAAAATATTAGAGAATGACTTAACATTGGAAAAGCCATTGAAAGATATCAAAGAGATTTTATGGACCAATAACATTGATTCTATCAATGATATTTGGCCTACTATTCAGATCATTTTTTAACAGACAGAGTTGGTCAAATTAGCTACAGAGGTTATACAGAAGACCAGGGAAGAATTGGGGGAGAAACCTGAAAAGGGAACCCAATTAATCAGCTTCTTGAATAGCCAAAATAGGCAACAGCTGGAACAATGGGATATCAAAGATCGAACTGGTACTATCCTTGAAATTAAGAAAGTTTTGACCAAAAAGGACTTAAATATTACCTAGAAAGAAGATGTCAAAGTATCCAAGAAGACATAAATGAGTTTATGGTAAAGTATAACATTCTAAGGGATAAAGGACTTCCAAACCTACTAGTCATAAATGAAAAACTGATCACTCATGGTGACTACATTGAAATACAGCACAAACAAGCCAAGAGTCAAGCCAACTCTTCCGCAGTGAAAGCACTACCCATAGGAGAAGTGATGTATGATGGTTTAGAAAACCTTTTCTATATTGAGCATGAAATTAAGCACCTGTTCACAGTTCAGCCCAATTTTTCAAAATACATTGAAGCTGACGAAGTATACAGGAAATTTATCAGGATGAAGATAGCAAATGAAGAATGGTGGACCAATATGCTCAATATCCTATAATTTACTATGGTAATTCAGAGGTAAATAGAAATATTTACTAAGGTAAAGGTTGGTAAACAGCTAAAGAGTATTAGAAATAGGTAAAGAGTATCAGTAGGGAAAAGTAAGCAAAGATCTAGCACACAATTACTGAAGCAATAGCAAGAGGCAAATTCGAGTTTCAACCTCTATCTCTTCCATAAATAAAGGGACAACATCAATCAATTTTACATATGTCTCTATATTTTTGTAAAAGATATTTTGTATTCCCTAGAATAAATCTCATGTAGTTATGAGATATTTTTGATGTAAATTTTTGTATAAATACTTGTCCATTTGAAGTATTCAGGGTGGATTCTATAACATCTCTGTAACTCTATTCTATCAAGATGAGAAAGCTTTTCTACTCAAACTCGGATTTTTACTGGAAAAGGAATGAAAGTTGAGGACATTTCAGGAGATTGTCGTGCAGTATAATTGCAAATAAGTATTCTATCCTTGTGATTTTATGTGTTTTCAATATGTTTCAATGTTTCATGCATCTTAAATCTAAATGGTAAAATAGTCAAAGTATATCAAAATTAGATTTATTGCTCTCTGCTATCAATAGTCTACCATTTATATGTTTTCTTCTAAACTATTTCGATAAAGGAATTCTTAACTGCTCCTCTATCCCTTTAGTTTTCTCTAATAAGTCCCTGGTATAGGATTCTTAATTTCCCTCTGCTAGTTGACCTATCTTCCTTTCCTATTTCTAATCCTAACTTGAGGATTCTTAATTGCCCTCTACTTCTGAGAATAAATATCATCCATTCAAGCCCCAAAGTTTGGTTTTATTCTCCTATCCTACCTGTTGAAATCCTACCTTAGCAATTTGACTTGATCCAATGAATTATCCTTGATTGACTCCATTGCCCAATGGCCTAAAATCCTTGTTTTCCCATTATTTCCAAAACTCCATTACTCTCAAACAAAACAAACTTACCAAAAATTAATAGCTAGCCTAATATCATATCAAAACATAGCTAAATCATAAAGAGAGAACCCTCTCTGGACATGGGTGGGTTAGCACCCAAGTCTAAAAGATTGGTTTGTAGTTACATTGGATCCTTTCCTTATTTCCAATAACTTCTAAGGAAAATATGAGTGATAATAGGTTTAATTCCCAGACTGAGAATGCGTTGATCAATGATTGATCATAATAGCGTAAGCAACAATCCAACGGAATATTGTTATATGTGAATATTGTTATATATATGCATGTTTCCTTCAAATGACGGAAGATTAGATTAAGGAGGAAATAGGCAAGAATACATAGGAACCATTGAATCTGAATGATCAATGATCGAGATCCTTTATCGTGCTAGCGGGAGAACCTTTATCGCATCGCAGAACTCTTTATGAGTTATCAGAACTGGTAGTTGTAACATTACGATTGCGATAGCCGATTAAGTGGCAACCATCAGATTAGCTTCAAGATCGACAGTTGCGATCTAGTCGTTGATCACAAATCGGGAAGTTCAGGGACAACACAATGTGCGATATCACCGATATGCTACGGTCAGTGATCGGAAGATCAAGTGTATCAGGGGTCTGAAGGAATAGCGCTTAAGGTGGCAGAACCGACGATATATGGAACTGGGTCTATAAGATCTGAAATCTGGTTATGTGTGCCGGAGCAGATTTTCTCTTTTTTCCTTTGTAATGCATTAAATGGTGGAGACCTTGACTTTAAAGGAAAGTCCCGATATGTGTAATTCTCCCGATGGAAATAAAGGCTCTGGTAATGTTGAATAGTCCATGGTTAAAAACTTAAAGGCTGAAGGCATAAACAATGCTTCCGATAGGCTTTGTGGACCCATAACCCATAGGCCTCAAGATGAATGATTTGTAAAGGAAAGGGATTTTGATTAACCCCCAATTTCTCCTTTTCATCATTTGGTATCAGAGTAGACGAAGATTCTGCGTGCAAGGGAAGATTAAAGAAGGATTCCAGAGAGAAAGAAGAAGGAGTAGGAGGTACAGTTGTTTAAAGCTGGAGAGTTTTGGTCTTACTGTCATGCACAGAATGGCAGTGGAAGGTGAGAAAACTTGTAGCAAACCTAGAGCATGGAGTGCTCATATGGTTCCAGAGGAGAGAACCTGAAGGATGACAAAAGACCGAGTGAGGAGGGGTTGGTGAGGTATCGTGTAACGGAGGAAGACTGTTACTGTAGAGGGTTAGTTTCAACTCACAAAAGACCATGAAGGTAGTTCCACTGAAGAATGCAGTGGGTAAAATTGCTAAGGACAAGGAGAAGCATATGACCAGGAGGTCATAAATTTTTGTGCCTCAGGAGTCTGATGTAGGAGCATCCAGCACCCTTAGACAAAGGGAGGAATCCAAAGTGGAAAAAGAAAGTGGATGTGGACCAAGGGAGCAAAACAAGCAAAAATATTTTTTAAAACAGATTTAAAGATGGAATGGATAAGTCTCACGAAGACTTGTTATTATTGTAATTTGTCATGTGTTATATGCATGTATGCATATTAGAGCTTTAGGGCTTTTGCTAGAGGATTGATCAGATCCTTCCATGATCCGATCCAAAAATATTTTCCATATAAATATATGTGTCATGAACTTTTGTGTTCAGAGAGGAGAGACAAAGTTATATAGATAGGAATTGTGAATTCAGAGTGTTGCAATGTAGTCGAGAGGAGACTCTGTTCTAAGGCTAAAATGCCTTAGTTGTAATTGTGCTGTGTATATTATAATAAGTATGTGTTGAGTGTTTACTGTGTGTCTATGTAGTATGTCTCTTTTCAAATTTGTTTCATATGTGTATGCCGAGGGTTTAATTCCCAGATTGAGAATGCGTTGATCAATGATCGATTGCAATAGGGCAAGCAACGATCCAATGGAATATTGTTATATGTGAATATTGTTATATATATACATGTCGCAGAGAACTGTGGTGGAACTGTGTTTAACACATAATTCTTTCAAATAGCGAAAGATTAGATTAAGGAGGAAATAGGCAAAAATACACAGGAACCATTGAATCTGAATGATCAATGGTCGAGATCATTTATCATGTCAGCGACAGAACCTTTTTTGCATCGACAGAACACTGTATGAATTATCAGAACTAGCATTTGTAACATTGCGATTTTGATAGCCAATTAAGTGGCAACCATCAGATCAGCTTCAAAATCGATGATCATGATCTAATCGTTGATCGCAAATCAGGGATTTCAGGAGACAGTGCAATGTGCAATATTGCCGATATGCTATGGTCACAATCTGAAGATCGGGTGTATTGGGGGTCTGAAGGAATAGCACTTAAGGTGGTGAGCCCGACGATATATGGATTCAGGTCTATAAGATCTGAAATCCAGTTATGTGTGTCGGAGCAATTTCGCCTGTGTTTCCTTTGTCATGCGTTAAATGGTGGAGATCATGACTTTAAAGGAAAGTACCGATATGTGTAATTCTCTCGATGGAAATAAAGGCTTCGATAATGTTGAATGGTCCATGGTTAACAGCTGAAGGCATAAAGAACACTTCTGATAGGCTTTGTGGACCCATAACCCACAGGCCTCAGGATCGATTATTTGTAAAGGAAAGGGATTTTGGTTAAGCCCTAATTTCTCCTTTTCATCACAAAGTCCTAAAATAAAGCAAGAAGTCATTATGGCCATCTTTTCCTATTCGGTGCAGTTCCTTTTCATTAGCAAATTTTAACCCTGCAGCCAAGGAGTCAGTAAGCCTAGAAATCCTCAGTATCCATACTTTTCTGAAAAGGCAATTCGATCCAGAAAAAGTAGCACATAACATTAATACTACAGTAAAAATCAAGCCTTATAATTAGGAGGGTAATAATTCTGAAGATATTTTATAGCCAACTGAATCCTTCGAACAAGCGTTCGAGTGGGCAAGAGAAAATCTATGTCCTAAAGATTTTGAAAGCTTTTAGGAGTTCAGAAACAAAAGGCTCGAAATAATTCCACTGCATTTGTTATAAATCGAGGACAAGCCTACACCCAGTGCGATTATCAACAGTGAGGGACCTAATTATTGCATAGAATCTCAAATGGATATAGGGAAAACATTGGATACAGGGAGGGCCCAAGACACGGAGAATACAACGGAATCCAACAAGAGTTCAGCCAAAAAGCAGTGTATGAGAAACCCACCTAGAGATATCGATTCTGAGATTGAAAGAAGTAGTTTGGAATAGGAGTGGGATCGGTTATATAAAATACTAAAAAATACTTCCAAGACGACAGATACCTAGGAAACCATGGAGTGTCAAACTCCTCTACATATTTATAAAAATAGAGGGTCTAAATCGATGGATGAGAAAGTTATAATATCTAAGCAGACTGAAATCATTCCTGCTTTGCCCACATCGGAAATTGTCTTAAAGGTGACTGAAATCCCTCCTCTAGATGTGTTCTACAGCCCTCTGCACAAGGCTGTAGTAAGAAGGAAGAGAAAAATAAGGAGGGTAGAGACAGCCAAAATCCCACCCGGCAATGAGCTGATGGACATATTCTAGACGGACATTCCTTCCAATCTAGCCGAAAACATGACCAGACAGTCACAGTTTATGGGGCCATATTCAATGGCCACCATGGATAAAGCTACCGAGATATCTATTTTGTTGAAGGAAAAGGAAGAGAAGACTACATAGCTCGAGCAACAACTCAAAATAGAGAAGGAAAGTGTGAACAGGCATGCCGCTGAGAAGCTAACCCAATTGCAACAGAACATGGAGGTGTTGAAGATAAGCCATGAAGCAGACATATCGGCCAAAAACATGCAACTCAAAGACTTGCAACAAGCCATGGAAAGATATAATGATGTTCCTACTTTCGAGGAATTCATCAAGGAGGCACTAGAGCTAAATTCTCTCTTATTAAAACAACAAGAACAATTTTTCCAAAAGATGTCACATATCGCTCCTTATCTGATCACCAATTTCCATCTAACGGATAAGGCGATTGACCAAATAAGAGAATTTACTGATATAAACACATGAATCTCAGAATTCATTGAGTGGCAAGAAACAAAAGAGGGAAGAAAAGCCAATCTTCTTGATTTTGAAGAGACACATAAGGACATTCTATTCACGGATTGGGATGCGAGGATCAAACAAGTTGAATTAGCAGTGGCAAGAGTGGCCGGGGTGTCAAAGAACATAGTAATGGTGGTAAAACAAACTTTCTTTGCCACCAACATGGTGAAGGAAGGAAACCCGAAAGAACTTCCCGATTTAAATGACTTTCATAAAAGCTGGAAGGAAAAAGTGGAAATCCGAAGGGAAGCAATCACAAAGATAGCAAAGACTGACTGGGAGGCGTATTGGGAATACCTTGTCAAGCCACACAACCAAATCATGACCCTTAACTACTCACTCCAATCAACTCAGCAGATGCTGCCACCTCTCACAGATGCAATTTTCGCCAGACAAGTTAGAACACAGTTTGGGGCACCTCCTCAAGTCAAACCGATGGTTGATATATGCGATTTAAAAGACAAGCTGGCAAATAGCAAATCATTATCATAGCCTCTACTCATCAAGTCAATTTTATTTTTGGAGTTTTTTAACTAGTTAGGAGAAAGGTTATTTGAAATCTCCTCAAATTTTTGTATAATCTATTTTTGAACATTACTTAGAATAGTATTTTTACCCTTCTCATGCATTCAGAGAAGGGTCCAAAATTTTATCAGAAACATTTGCAAAGAATGCAATTTTGTAAGTTTGTGAATTCTTTAGTTAAATGATCCAGGTGGATATTGGTGGCCACTTGCCAAGTTCGCTTGGACCCCCACCATTGTGTCTTTCAGCTTTTCAGTTTCCTTAATTCTAGCCCAGTTTACTATTTTTAGCAGCTTTTCAGGTCCTGAACTTCCGAAGCCATTTTGAGGCCCTAAACGACAATTTTTGGGAAAACTGGAAGCAACATGGGTCCATGAATTGATGTTTCTCTTCCCAAAGTTGTAGTTCTTGGATAGATATTTCTAACGAGATACTGTGCACATCAAACAAAGATTGTATTCCAAAGTTACGACCCCATGAAGTTGATGTACCAATTTACCCAAACGAGGCCCACAGTTTGGCGTTTCATCTTCTAGGTTAGGTTTTTGGATGTTTAGGGTTTTCCATTATTTCTCAACAATAAATAGGCCTTCGAGCCTCATTGTAACATAGTTCAGAGGCATGTAGCCGCCACATCTCTTCTCAAAGAGATGCTACCATCACCCTAACTGGTTTATTTCCATTGTTGTTTGTAAGAATATTTCAGTATTTTACATTAATGAAATGAAGTATTATTTCCACTGCATCACTATGTTTATGGTTATCTCTATAATTTGTTGCGTTCTTGTTTAAATCAGGATCAGTGGTACCCGAGCGGTCTGATTTTTCTCTATTTTTCTTTGCATGACCCCAACGAGGTCGGGATATAAGGAGTTAGGGCTTGAACTGGTCGAACGTTTGCAAGACTAGCCTCGCAAATCCCGACGGCCTCCCATGGCAGATGAAAATAATGACGAGGGGGCAGGAGATCCTATGAAAATATTGCTTGAAGAAGACCTCGAGCGGCAAAGGAACACGATGATGGATAGCTTTACCCAGATCCTTCAGTGGCTACCTAGGGGCGACGCATCAGATTCTAACAGCCACTCTAGAAACGTCACATCGTTTAAGGTACAAGTTAATTTTGAAATCCCCATATTCGAGGGTCAGAAAGATGCAGATGCTATCGATAAAGGGTTAAATCTTCTAGAGGTTTATTTTTCTGTTGATGACTTTTCTAGTCGAGAAAAGATTATTTTTGCTCTTCTCAAAGTAGCCCCCCACATCAAGGATTGGTGGGAAACCTACTGCGAGTAGAAGGATGAAAGTACAGACTCACTGTTTTCAGCCCCACCCACTTGGGATTCATTCCAAGATGCCATCAAGGAGCTGTACTACCTTGTCGGAAGCTATGAGGATCAATACATAAAGTGGACCACGCTGCGGTAGGGAAGGGACAAGGACGTGCTAGAGTTTACCAATATTTTCCATACCCTTCACACAAATTTGGGTATCAAGGATTGATAGCAGCATTTGGTACTCAAATACTGCGATTGCTTGCATAAGTACATCCAGGAAGAAATATAATTCTTGAACATCCCCTCAATTGGCATGGCATACCGATATGCCGTCAAGGTCGAACAAAAGTTTAAACAGAAGAAGCGAGACTTTGGATATGCAAATCCAAAGCAAGGGAAAGGTGCCCCAAAACCATAGAACAAAGGACAAAGCCAAGGCAGGGTGGCCTAAGACAACCCGCCAAAGCTACAAGCAAAGAACAATGCCGTGAAGCTGAAAAAGGACACAGGAAAGTGGTGTAAGTTCCATAAGAGCTCCACTCAAAACACAAGTGAGTGTCAAGCCAAGCAGTCACTGGTGGTCGAGCTAAAGGTTTTAGAATTAGATGCATGTTCTGAATCTGAGTCAAAACCCGACAAGGGGAATGACAAAGGGAAGCAGATTATCAATGCGGAGCCCAATGCCACCGTTGCAACCATGAAGATCCAGAAGGAGGAACCTGAAGATCGAGACGAGGAGGGGCATCTCTTCCACTCCCAGATGTGGGTAATGGGATCCCCACTACAATTCATTGTTGACAGCGCAAGCCAAAAGAACCTCATTTCGGTAGAGGTCGTGAAGCGGTTGGGCTTACCAACCACAACACATCCACAACTATACACCATTAGGTGGCTTCACCAAGGACGGCATCTTCGTGTGAGCCAGCAGTGTCGCCTTCCATACAACATCAAGCCCTTCACGAATGAGGTATTGTGTGACATTGCTCCCCTTGAATTTTGTGATGTATCTTTAGTACAACCATACTTGTGGAAGCGACATGATGTGTATGAATCAAGGCCCCATGTTGTTATTGTTACTTTGGGAGATAAGTTGTATAGGATACCGGAGGTAGCCCTGCCTACCACCATCTCTTTGATTATTGCAAAACAATGTAGTAAGCTCGTTTCCAAAACCAGGAAAATTATTTTCCTAATGATACGCCCTCAAGGAAAGAAGAAGACGGAGGCCACGACCTCCAGACAAGGTTCCTCAGCACGACAACTATAGATGGACAAGGTTGTGGAGGAGTACGAGGACATCTTCACCTCCCCCGTAGGGGTTCCTCTACATTATCATGTCAAGCACTCCATCGATCTGACCCCAGGTATGTCGCTGCCTAATGGACCAATCTATCGGCGCCCCGTTCTGGAGAATGATGAAATTAAGAGGAAAATTCAAGAGATGCTATAGAAAGGTCACATCCGTCCAAGTTCATCACCCTGTCGGAGCCCGATTCTGTTGGTACAAATGAAGGATGGGACTTGGAGACTCTGTATTGACTATCGAGCGCTAAACAAGATCATTGTCCATAATAGGTACTCAATCCCATGGATTGATGACGTCTTGGACCAATTGAAGGGGGGAAAATATTTCAGCAAGATCTATTTGAAGTCAGGATATCACTAGGTACCAATCGAACCCTCCGATGTGTGGAAGATTTCCTTCAAAGCCAAGGAGAGCCTTTTCGAATGGTTGGTTATGCCTTTCAGATTGACGAATGCTCCTGCAACCTTCATGAGGCTAATGTATGACACCTTGTTTCCATTCACCAACTCATTTGTAGTGGTATACTTGGATGACATCCTAATCTTCAGCCAGAGTTAAGAAGAGCACCTCCACCACATCCAACAGGTTCTCCAAACAATGCGGCAACACAAGTTATGTGCCAATTTAGAGAAATGCACTTTTGGAATGACCCAGGTTTAGTATCTGGGATACATTATTGATGAATAGGGGGTGCATTTTGATCCATCCAAGATCCAAGCCATTCGATATTGGCCATATCCAACCACTCTGACAGAGCTCCGTAGCTTTCTAGGTCTTGCCAACTTCTACCGCAGGTTCGTGCTGCGATTTTCTCATATCACTTGGCCCTTGAGTCAAGTCACCAAAGGAGGAGCGAAAGAAAAATTATTTTGGTCTGAATCTCAACAGAAGGCATTCACAGAGTTGAAAGATCGCCTCTGCACGGCACCAGTGCTCGCATTACCAGACTTGCAACAACCATTTTAGGTCGAGACAGATGCCTTTGAATATGCTATTGGGGCAGCCCTTACTCAACACGGGCATCGAGTGGCATATGATAGTGAGACACTTTCAGACATAGTCGAGAATTATCCCACTTATGACAAAGAGATGTATTCCATTATGGAGGCCTGCTGACAATGGAAGCATTACATTTTGTGGAAGGAAACGGTCATCCACATAGACCACCGACCCGTATAGTTCATGCAAACCCAAGGGAGATTACAGAATGGTCATCATCATAAGTGGTCCACATACCTGCAACAGGTCTAGTTAAATATTAAGTATAAGAAGGGTAGCACCAATAATGTTGCAGATTGCCTCAGTCGACCATCGATCATGGCGTTAACCACTGTGCTCAACTCTTGTGGGCATGCGACTTCTGATTGGCCACTTCTCTATAAAACCTCCAAGAATTCGGCCACACATACCAGACACTCTCGTAGGGTCAACATGTTCCAGATTTTATCCTCCAAGATGCCCTGTTATGCCACCTGGGTCACCTTTGTGTTCCTTCAAGCAAGTGTGCAATGATTATTTGCGAAGCACACTACAGACGGGCTGTTGGACATTTCGAGGTCGAGAAAATGGTGGTAGTATTGCAGAAGTATTTCTATTGGCTGAGTCTTCGAAAGGATGTCACGAAGTACATCAGATCATGCACTGCATGTGCCATTGCCAAACCAACCATCAAGAAACAAGGCCTCTATATCCTGCTGCCTACCCCTAGTCGACCTTTGGAATCCATCTCCATGGATTACATGTTAGGCCTTCCTTCCACTAAGCATCGAAATGACTGTGTTTTTGTGGTTGTCGACAGGGTCTCAAAGATGGTCATTATGGCTGCCTGCAAGAAGAATATCACAGCAGAAGCCACTTCAAACTCTTCTTTGAATGAGTGTGGGTACACTTTGGGATCCCATAGTCTATCATCTCAGATCGGGCCAATAGGTTCCTTAGTACATTTTGGTCTAGTCTCTGGTTGATGCTCGACACCAAAATCACTAAGTCCACAGCCTTCCATCCTCAAACTAATGGCCAGACTGAGGTTGTCAATAGGATGATCATACACTTTCTACGCATGTACAACTAAAAGCATCCATGCACATGGGACAAGAGCCTCCCCTATGTTCAGCACAGCTACAACCAGGTTCTCCACAGCTCGATTGGCCATAGCCCTTTCTAGGTGGGCTTGGGATTCCAGCCACTATGTTCCGTTGATGTGGCCATGCCATTTGCTGCTACTCACGCAGATTCAGCTCATGTCCAGTCCAAAATAAATAAGTTAAATAGCTTCATTGAGAACATCCAACATATTCGCCAATAGGACCATGACATTTTGGATAAATCAAATTCCAAGTACAAGCAGCGACATGATCAACATCGGGTGCCACACAAGTTTCAGGTGGGCGAAAAAGTCTCATTGCATTTGCAAAAGGAACGCCTTATCGTAGCTGATCGGAAACTTAGACCACTCCGATATGGTCCTTACACCATTACCAAGGGTGTGGGAGACAATGCATTTGAGCTCAGAATCCCCCATTCCTTGGCCTGCACATAGTGTTCAATGTCGACTGCCTTCGGTCATACTTTCCACCATTACTAGACACATCCAACATTGCAAAACAACACACACCCACAGAGTTAAATCCAGATTGCAAGGAACAAGCTACAACTGATTGGATCATGGACACACAGATCAAGCAGACTTGCCATTAGAATATCCAATTGTATCGAGTTGTCAAAGCAGGCCAACTCCTTCACCAGGGCAAGTGGTTCACCAGGGACCAAGTTCAGCAGAAGTTTCCTCATCTCATGGAGGAACTCAACGTAATGGGGACCATTGCTTCCTAAGGGGGGAGGAATGATCCAGGTGGATATTGGTGGCCACCTACCAAGTCCACTTGGATCCCCAACATTTTTTCTTTCAGCTTTTCAGTTTCCTTAATTGTAGCCCAGTTTACTACTTTTAGCAGTTTTTCGGGTCCTGAACTTCCGTAGCCATTTTGAGGACCTAAACGACGTTTTTTGGGAAAACTAGGAGCAACATAAGACCATAATCTAATGTTTCTCTTCCCATAGTTGTAGTTCTCGGATAGATATTTGTAACGAGATACTGTGCGCGTCAAATAGATATCGTATGCCAAAGTTGCGACCCCGGGAATTTGATGTACCAATTTACCCAAATGGGGCCCATAGTTTGGAGCTTCATCTTCTAGGGTTAGGTTTTTGGATTTTTATGGTTTTCCATTATTTCTCAACAATAAATAGGCCTTCGAGCCTCATGGTAACATAGTTCAGAGGCATGTAGCCGCCACATCTCTTCTCAGAGATAAGCTACCATCACCCTAGTCGGTTTATATCCATTACTGTTTGTAAGCATATTTCAGTATTTTACATTAATGAAATGAAGTATTATTTCTATTGCATCTCTATGTTTATGGTTATCTCTGTAATTTGTTGCGTTCCGGTTTGAATCCAGATCATGAAATTATGGAACATGATCGTTTCTTTTAAATATCATACTACTTTCGTTTGTTGATGCACTATTGTATACTTGGAAGATAATTTGATCTGAAGAAAGAAGTTGATCTATGTCATTAGTCAAATGATTAGAACTTCACATATATGGTACTTGTATCTCCTATGATTAGTTTTGTTTTTGTTTAATTAGTGATAACACTCTATTTTCATCAATTGTATATGAGATATGTTCTTTTTGTTAAGCGTTAATTGCACTATTGTATGATGCCTAGCTGAAATTGTTTATTTTCATATATAAATCATTAGATATATGCAATATAGTTTATACATTTCTTTGACTAACTATTTAGTCAAAGAAATTATCTTTATATGTTATCACCTTTGTTTTATGCGTGATTTATCTTTATTATCACATGTCAAACATATATCTTTTTAGATCGCATATCACATAGAAATACCCAAGTTTATATTAGATTAAGTTAGCTAGAGATTTGCATGATAGAATAGGTCGTTTAGTTATCATTATTCTATTTCAGTCGCTTGCAAACCACCCACTCTCATTTTGAAACCAACATTGGGAAACTGGTCCCCTCATTCCTAGTCGGAGCCACCACTTTAAACGGAAAAGGAGTTATCTTAAGGTCTGGACCAGGTGGTTATCCCCCATGTTGGAGTAGTAGAAATCTGAGGCTTCAACATTTTTGTGCTAGAAGGAGGACTATCCAACTATGAATGGCATATAAACCTAAAGATCAATCGAAAAACATTCATAAGAGTCAAAACCCCTCGACGACTTCTACGCCTTCTAGATCTCGCTCAAAATCTTCGGATCAGAGATCTGAAGTTGTAGAAACATCTCCCTAGTCTCCTGAAGTAGTAAGACAACCATCTTCTCCAGATTACACTCTTAAGTCTCTCGAAGTTCATTATTTGATATAGAAATTGGAACAAATATCCATTTCTACCAAGAAACCAGAGAGGCCCGAAGCTTTTGAAGAAAGTGTTACTTCCTTATTACGCGAAACTGGTGTATTAACTAGATTGCAAAGTGAAATTCTTGGAGTAACTCCTTTTGAGTTTCCCATCCATCCATGAGGTAGGAAATTTATCACATCAATATCTAAATTAGATACCAACGAGATCACATCACCCTTCCATCCATTCACTTCTACCCAATCCACTTCTTCTCAACAATCCACTTCTCCAACTAGTACTACTACTAGTAGTACTAACCCAGTAGTAAGTTCTTCACCATCTATACCTACTTCTAGACCGACCTTCCTATCTTCATAGTCTCCAACTCAAGTTATGGCCAATCAACCCGCTCAAGCTTGGACAAATCTTGGTGCTCTTTTGGTTGCTAATCCAAATGCTCTCCCAGCAAACCCAGAAAAATGGTTACCTAAGTACAATCCTGATGATGGTCTTCCTGCTGAAGAACATCTTAATAACTTCATGCTAGCCATGAACCTTAATGTAGTTGCACATGAAGATGTTGTAATTAAAATGTTTCCTTATACCTTCCAAGGATCTGTTGGATCTTGGTATTTTTCCCTTCCAGCAGGCTCAATAAGGGACAGGGACACTTTTCAAGAAGTATTTCTTGTAGAATTTAGTGATGACAGGACCATAACATCCTTAATCAACGATCTTCTAACTTAAAACCAAACTCTGATGAAAGGATCAAAGACTTCAACTCCAGATTTAACAAGTTACTAAACAAAATCCCAGCTGCCTCAAAACTTGTAGTAGATGTACAAATAGAATGGTACATAGCCTCCCTTCCTTCTAATATCACGATTTTTGTAGATAGAGCCTATAAGGCTACCCTTGTAGAAAATAGCCAGAAGATATGTCTATAGAAAGAAGAATTATTGCTTTAGAAAAGAGGTCACAGACAGATGAAAGGAAGTCTAAAAAGGTAACATTCAATGATGATTCAAAAAAGAAAGATTCAAAGGACCCTTTCAATTTTGAAGGCCTTCAGAAAGTGTTAAAGACCATGTCCAATGAAATGTTCGAAATCAAGAAGCAAGTTGTGGAATCTTTTTCTCCCAAGAAACATTTTCACTCATTTAAAGGAAACCCTTCTTCTGCATTGCAACCACTGAATATTATTTCAAATGCCGAATCAGATCAAGAAGCAAAACAAGACTCATTAGCCAAAGAGAAATCTGAAATGGAAGAAGAAGTTTAGTTAAATAGAATGTGGGATTTCATTCTACTAGCTGAAGAGGAAGCACAAGTTATGCCTATAACTACAAGAAGTAAAAACTCTCCTGATATGTCTATAACAAATCAGAAACAAAAAATTGCTACTCCTGTAAAGGAGAAAATTGTACGTAAGAAGTCTAAGACTAGCCAAACTGATCCTATTCCACTGGATCCCCCAAATGCTTCCAAAGCATTGGTAATATCGGATATAGTGGAATGTAACATAGTCGAAGATATGAAAAACACTAGAGCAAATATTTCAGTACATGAGTTGAATAAACTCAAACAACAACAGAAAATTCTATTAAGAGAGTTGAAAGGAGTTCTTGTATCCACTCTACCATCTGTTGTAGTTACTCTAGCTGCCTACGATATGGGAAAACCACCTTCATCTTCAAATAAAGTAAATCCCACATATTTAGTTTTAATAGGTGATAAGTCTATTTCTCATACACCTCCATTCCTCCTTACTTATGAGATTTTCAACATAAATGTCCATAATTTCCTTGTTGATTTAGAAGCCTCTTCAAATATTATGCCAAGGAACATGTGTACTAAATTGAACATTACGCCTTAAACATCTGCAATACACATAGTTCAATTGGAGAGGACAAAAGCAGGGGTTCTTAGAGATATCATCAGTCTCAATTAGGGTTTCCTCTAATCCAAAAGTTTCGCAGATAATCGATATTCTAGTGGCTAATATTCATGAATTTTATGGTTTAATTCTAACTAGGGATTCGTATGAAAAGTTGCACGGATACTTTGCAACTGATTGGTCTCACATGTGGTTTCCACAATATGGTAAACCAAACCAAATCAGAGTAGACTGAGAGAAGTTCATGAAATACACAGCCAATGATCTTGAGGGAAGAAATGAACCTGTTGCTTTCACCAATAATATCATTGGAAATTACTCAACTGAGTCATTTTTTGGATCTTTTAATGCCCAAATATCTCCTTTTCCATATAATGATGTACTGTCTCAAATAGAAATTTTTTCACAAACCGATTCTTCCAAGTGTTTAAATATGGTCGATAAACTTTTAGATAATTCATTGTTCTGGGCTCTCTATTTTTATGGTTCCAAATCTGAAGATGGTGCAATTACTAGATGTATTATAATCAACCCGCAAGGAGAAAACCATGTTAGCCTGCAGACTTGAATTTCAATGCACTAACAATACTGTGGAATATGAAGCATTGATTCAAGGGTTGTATAAATCCATTGGCCTTAAAGTAAAGCATTTGAAATTATTTGGAGATTCTTAAATAGTCATTAAACAGGTAAGAAACACAATTCGTAGTGTGTCTTGGCACCTTAAACATTATCAATCTCTAACCCATAATCTTACTTCTCATTTCACTGCTTTTAACATTTCTTCAGTTCCCAGATTTCAAAACACAAGTGTTGATTCACTTGCTAATGTGGTATCCAAGCTTATACCTTCGGAATAATTTAGTCCAAATAGATTTTCTATAGAATTAGATTTTAGGCCATCCATTCCTCATAATGTAACAATTGGAGAGTGTTTAATAACAATGCTGATATAATCAATTTCCTTACATCAGAAGGATATTATGAGGCACAAATCATAGCTGAACATGAGCATGAATTTCAAATAAAACATAAACAAGATCAAAACCTGATCCCATAGTCTGTAGTGAAGATGGAAGATGGATGAAAAACCCTAAAATGTCAACCTAGGTCTTGGTTTGTCATATGAAAAAAGAATATCATTCATTAAGTTTCTGAAAACATATGAAGGTATTTTTTCATGCGACTATGTAGATCTCAAGACCTATGATACCTCTGTAATTCAACATACCATACCAATGACTTCGAATCAAAAGCCAGTTCAATAGAAGCTTAGGAAAATTCACCCAAACCTTGAAAATCAAATCAAATCTGAATTGAACAAGCTTCTGAAAGCCAAAATAATCTTTCCTATTAGACACTCAAAGTGGGTATCAAATATGGTCCCTGTGAGGAAAAAGAATGTGGATATTATGATTTGTATTGATTTTAGAAACTTGAATAGAGCTTGTCAAAAGGATAACTTTCCTTTGCCTACTATGGAGAAAACATTCCAATCACTTGCAGGTTCTGAATTGATGTCTTTTCTAGATTGATTTTCAGGATACAATCAAATTCTTGTACATCCACATGATAGATTGAAGACAACATTTAGGACCAAGTGGGGGGACGTATGCTTATCAGAAGATGCTTTTCAGACCCATTAATTCAAGTGCTACTTTTCAATGTGCTATGGATATTTCTTTCACAGGTCTGATTAATAAATCAGTTGTTATTTACTTAGATGACATTACTGTCTATTCTAGGGATAGAAACAATCATTTAAATGACCTAAAACACATTTTTGAAATATGCAAGAAATATGGCATTTATTTAAATCCCAAAAAATCATATTTTTCTTTACCAGAAGGCAAACTCCTTGGATTTATAATGTCCAAGAAAGGGATTTATATTGATCTTAATAGAGTCCAAGAAATTGAAATGATTCATCTCCCACATAATAAAAATACCATCCAATCGTTCCTAGGCCAAATTAATTTTGTAAAAATGTTTGTTCTAAATTTTTCACAAATTGTCCTACCCCTTCAAGCAATGTTAAGAAACAACACAGTTTTCAAATGGGGTAAAGATGAAAGAGAGTCATTTTAGTTGATATAAAAATCCATTATCAATGCTCCTTATTTAACAACTCCTGAATTTCTCAAACCTTTTGTGTTATTCACTTTTTCATCCGATGTATCATATGTAACAGTTTTAACACGACTGCATGATCAAAATATAGAGGCACCCATCTCTTTTTTTCAGTTCCAACTTGCAGGGTGACGAGTTAAACTATTCAGTTGTTGAGAAACAAGATTTTGTTGTTTTTAAAACCTTGAAGCATTTTATACCTTTTATTCTCAAAACCCATACAAAGATAGCAGTACCTTACCTTGAAGTAAGGAAATTATTGATTCAAAGTGAAGTAGGGGAGAAGAGAGCCAATTGCATTACTGCGCTTCAAGAGTACGATGTAGAAATCCACCCAGCTAAATTTTTTGGGGCTAAGGTTTTTATAGGATGCTAACTGGAGCTTCCCACTTATCAGCACAAGAAGCCTAAGGTAATGAAGTGCAAATATCAGATGTAAGCCTCAATAATGCACAATCACAATATGTTGATTTGAATTTTTATTTAAAGAATGGATATGCTCCTATGCATCGCAATTATAAAACAACGCATGGTTTAAGGTTAAAATAGAATTAGTATGAATTAATAGATGATGTATTGTTTAGGAAAAAAAATGATTTAGTATTATTAAGATGCCTAGAAAAGCTTAAAGCTGAAAAGGTCATTTAGAAATTACATGATGGACCAGCTGGAGATCATTTCAGCGGAAACACTATAGCTCAAAAAATCCTACATGCACATTATTATTGGCCAACAATATTCAAGGATACACATGAATATGCAAGAAAATGAAAAACTTGTCAAACTGTAGCTGGAAGAGAAAAGAAAGCAACGCTCCCTTTGCACCCAGTCAATATCCAGTAACCATTTGAACAATGGGGATTAGATATAATTGGTGAGATTGTTCCTAACAATTCCAAGCAGCACAAATACATCCTTAGTACTATTGATTGTTTCACAAAATGGGTATAATCTATCCCACTAAAGATAGCTAATACATAAAATATTACAGATTTCATGATCAGTACATAATTACCAGATTTGGATTACCCAAAACTTTAATGTTTGACAATGCATCTTATTTCTCTGGAAATACAATGCCAGAATTTGCTCTAAAGTGTGGTTTCAAATTAAACTATTCAACCAACTATTATCCACAAGGTAATCGATTAGCATAATTAACAAACAAAAACCTTATTAGAATCATCAAGATGACTATAGACCAATATCACCGGAATTGGCACAAAGCATTGACATTCGCTATTTGGGCAGAGAAAATTACACAGAAGGCATCCATTGGTTCTTCTCCTTTTTCTTTACTTTATGGAAAATAATTTTTTCTCCCCATAAACATAGCGATACCATATATATCCCTAGTGAAATTTATTGATGAAAACTCTTCCTCTTCTCTTCAGGCAAGACAATTCTAAATTCTTAAGATTGAAGAAGAAAGAGAGAATGCTCAAGAAACTCACTTCCATCATCAGCAATTAGTCAAAGCCTCTTTTCATATAACCTTTGCGAGTCATAAAACTTTTGAAGTAGGTGATATGGTTTTGAAATGGGACAAAGGACACGAGGTAAAAGGTAGACATACCAAATTCCAAAGACTATGGCTTGGCCCTTTCCAAACTATTGAGAAAATTGGTCAATCAACATTTCTTTTACAACACTTGTCAGGTAGGATGGATTCCTTACCCGTTAATGGTAAAATTCTGAAAAAATACTTTTCCTAGAAGAAAACCTCTTCTAATTTTGTACCATATAGCCTTTAAGATTCTTAGGAAAATAAAGGTTAAGTAGTATTTACTTTTGGCTTGTCAAAATAAAATCTTTGATAATATTTTAATTTTCCACTTCTATAAGTAGGAAAAGTTAGAGAAATAATTAGGACATTTGAGTATAAAACTAAACCTAATTTCTTTGGAAAAACTTGACCTTGCTAAAACATTTATTTTATGAACAAGCTCTTATCTTTTTAAAGTATAGATGTTTTGTTATTAGTCAAGAAAAGAATCTTTAACCTAGTAAGGACTTTCTCTAGATAAGTATCTCAAAACTCTATCATTATCATCCAAAACTCTTAAAAAGGGCCAATGATTCACCCCATCTGATAAAATTTTCCTTTTTTAGAGTGTAATTCTAAAATATGCAAAACTTAGAATATAATAAACCTCATTACGATATTTTTTACCATGATCAAAGGGGAATAATTAAACTGATATTACCAAAACTGCATATCAAAATAGCGTAATATCCAATGATCTACTCAAAAAAAGGATAAGGGGTCTCATCAAGAGCTAACTTTTTCAGTTTAGATACAACCAGTGAACGGCATTGTCAATATTAGGTTACCAAGACTAGACAATGTGTTTTAAGGAACTTAAAAATAAAGATTATATAAAAAAGAAAAAGGACAAGATCCAAATGAGATTGAAAACAAGTGAATATCATTTTGAATTTTTAAAATTGCTTCAGATGGGACAATGAGTCATTATTGGTTAAAACATAACCCTTTTGAGGCTATAAACGCTTGCTGGTAGCAGAGGCTCTATCTGTGATAAATGAGTAAACAATAAAAACTAATCTGTGAAGACAACTGCCATATCTCTTTAAATCTTAATATTGACTAATGCAAACATTTATATTTTTATCACTACATGAGCAATGTAGTTGAATAAATAGTTTGAGTAAGTGATTATGATTCAAGAGGAATGTTGTTTAGTTTATAACTCATGTAATTATTATTCCTATAACTCTTCTAATTTTAAAAGTTCTAGAAATTTCAGAAATCCATCAGAGAGAACTAGTTCTCCCAAGTGAATCACCAATTGTTGTACTATGCAATAACCCCCTTGTTTATATATAGTAATAGCTAATATTAGAAATATAAATGGGGACCCTTTTAAATTTTTAGTCTTTGGAAAATCAATCCTAACTCTAAGAAATTTCCTTGAGAACTCTTAGAAAACAACCCAAGTTTAGGATCCTTATTGCAAATCGCATTTCACATTTTTCATGTAAACAACTTTAAGTAAATCTCACATTGCGATATGAGATCAAACCTTCTGCTGCGATATTTCGATCAAAACACCTTGAGAATTTTTAATCGCACTTCGTAGAAATCACAGATAAATAAGCCATGCTACTGGTTCATCCTTTAATGATTTATGAAATGGGATATTGCGATATTCACAATCTTATTTTGCATTATAAACATGCAACACTATATTAGATCGTTTAAAAGTTGTGATGCATGAATAAAGAACCAAGTGTGGGATGTAATTGTGTTAATGAATGGTTTGAGAGAATAATTAATGTTTAGCAGTCCAAGTAGAAGTAATGATGTTTTAAGTTATGGCTACTTAATGCTGAATATCTCATTTGAAATCCTCCCACAATTCAAAGTCATTTCAGAGATCTTTTAGCCTTAATTTCCCTATATCATCTGCGCTGATATATCTCTTCCATTACAGGAAAGCTTCAAAAGACATGTCATTATGGAAGGAGATGTGAAAACAAAAAAAGCAGATCATTACACAGTCTCAGTTGTTATCACCTGGATTGAACCTCAGGTTGAAGGAAGACAATTCCAGGGTAACCACAAACAACACTTAGCCAAGTAGCTAGCCCTACTATGCCATGAGAGGGCTCTCTCCCTAAGGATCTTAGTCAAGATGACTAGATCAATAAGATTATATTAGGCCAGGTATAGTAGCACAAGGTTTGATTTGATTTTAAGGGGTTTTGCTGGACCAGGAGGAGCCAAACAATTAGGGCAAGGAAATTAGGTCAAAATTGCAGGGTGTTCGATGGAGAAAGGTAGGTATAAAGCTTAGAACTCTAGGGTTTTGATGGGTGAGGTGTTCCAAGACTAGTGAGAAGCTAGGAAGAGCATGTGATCACCATGGATCCTTCCTAAACTGAAGAAAACATAAATTGTGAATATTTTCCCAAAGCAGAGCATTAATGTTATGGGTTCTGCCTATCAACTTGAAAACATCCACTTAGAAGCAATGAAATGATTAATGAAGTACACAAAACATTTTAACATATGATCACAAGAGAGGAAACTAAACTAAACATCATACCACATGGATCCCAAAGAAATAGCTACAATTTTTCATTAATCTCCTGCTAAAGTGGTACAAAATGACGTTCAATCAAAACATAAGCATCCAGTTGAGTCCAACCCTTTACAATGAGAAAGAAGAAGAAAATATAGAAATTGATTCAACCTCCTACCTTCCTTAGGGGTCAAATCCCTAAGATGAGGAGCTAATCTAACCAACATTGAACAAGATACTAGAATCTAGGCATCCTAACAACTTGCCTCTAGAAGTGCGGAAACTGATTCATTTGTGCTCAAAATGACTTTTAATCTAATGAATCTACCTTATAATACTCATTACCCATCATATTTACCAGCCTAGTCATCATTTACATTAGTAAAATACCCTCCATGAGAGAAAATCTAGAATTACAATCAAAGCACAGTGAAATGCCAATTCAGTGCAATTTTTGTCATATGTGCAGCGCCGCTGGCCCTATGCGCAACGCTTTTTATAGGTCCATTTTGGAGGCCTTCCTGGTATCCAAATGGAGCTCATGATAGCTCATTTGAAATATATTCAAGTCTTATTTCCAAAACATATTGAATTTCTTCATTTTAAGCTCATTTCATCCCTCAAAAGCGGATTCTCCCAAGACTTTTTCTGTGTGTCCAAAAAGGGGCAGAAAGGTCATTTTTGGAGTGTATTTTGACCTTTTGGTAGACCAGTTCTGCTCCAAAAGCTTATAAAATTGATAGGGTGCATGTACTGATTGCTCGGAATCCAAAAATTCAAACCATTTTTCCATTGGGTGTCCCTAGGAAAAGCGCAGCGCCACTGAGCCAAATTTCTTGTGTGAAAATTGCCAAAATTTGTGAAAGGAAAAAATTCCTCCAAATTTGATCAAAATTTGTGGTCAATACCACCATCAAGCATATTGATGAGCCAAGGAAGCTTCAGCAAGAAACCTAACCCTATCCTCCTGCTTTTCTCCTTTGAGTGCTCGTCTCAGCCTTGCTTTCATTTTCTTGACCCTTATATTACAAATTTTGTTCTAGGTCCTGTACTGATATGCCATATTCCTGATGATTTGGTTGTCCGTGTTGGCCCTTTGTAGCAGCTTCTCTAAGTGAAAATTAACCCTTTCAAGCCACGTTTCTCTATCCCCCTCAATTTCCTTCTCAATTGCAGTGAAGGTGACCGGTGTTTCTCCCTTTTGCATCGCTGATTTGCCCTTGTCACTTTGTCTCTTCGCCTTGAGAAGTTCCAGCTCCATGAGGACCTGCTTATCACTTAGCTGCTTGTTCTCTTGTTTAAGGTATGTAATGACATACTTAGCTGTCGCCAATTTGTTCATCAATGCTTGGATATATGCCTCTTTCTCCTCTATGATTATGTTTTCCTTTATTGCCCCATATTAAGCCTCCAAGTCAATTGTCTCTATGCCATGATCAATATGAAGTTGTTTTAGTTCATCATGTTCCATCAAATCAAAATCCCTCTCCTCCTCATCGTCAAGGTTTTCCTCAAGCACCCTTTCTTTCCCTTTATGCAGTTGTTGCACCTCTGCGTGTTGTTTTGATGAAGAAGGCAAAGCCCCTTCCACACCTTGTGGAGCAAGAATTTTCCTATGAGTTGATGAAGAAGGTAAAGTCCCTTCCACACCAAGAGGAGCAAACACTTTCCTATCTGCTGCAAACAATTTTCTTGCCCCCCTCTGGTATGTCTTGTAGGTCTCAGGCACCTCAATGGCTTTAGTTTCTTTGACCTTCTCTTCTTTCTTTACCTGAGCACTGCTGGAAGGTTTTCCTGATTCTTGAGACACTGGTGGAGGAATTTGAGGACCCCTGAAAATGTCATTGGCAATGAATGTCTCCCAGGAGATGTTAAGGAGGTTAAGATGATGTATCACAATCATCTTGATCAGGGAATAGTGATAAATACTATTCATTTGTTGGGGGTATGGATTTTTCTTTACAATGTAAGCCATCTTCTCAATGTTCTTGAATAGGAAATAAGGAATGTTCAACATCCTTACCCTTGTAAAATGCATAAGAAGCCTAATGTGATAGGTGTACAATCTAGAAAATCTTCCCTCACATGTGAACTATTTCATGATGATTTTCATCATGGGGGCATACTTGTATTCAAGGAACATGAAAGGAAAGATCCTCTTCGCTTCATTTCTGTACCTAGATTTGATGTAGGGCTCATAATAGTGTTCATATAAATCATGTTCCTTATACCATTTATCTCCCACATTTGGAATCCTTGTTGCATCCACAATGATGGAGGATGAAACTATAAATGTCACCCCAGCAAGAGTCACCTTGTTATCACGGACATTGGATACAAAAAGCCTGGTGAGCTCAGGATGGTGTTGAACTCTCTCCACCTGTTCACAAAACTCATAACACCCTAGGTGACTGAAACAAGTGACAACTAAATGAGAGGCCTACAACTCTCCAAGGTTTGATGGTTCTTCCCTGATAATCTTGCCCCCCTTATGTGGTTTTCTCTGATGCTGAGGTCTACCTGCTGAACTATTGCTACCACTGTTTTCCTCCTCCTCATAATGTCTGTCTTCTTTGTCCATGTTTGCCACGTTTTGAGGTTGTGTACCCCTAGAAAAGTTATGGAGGGAGTGAGTAAGGGTGATTAGGAATAAGGGAAGGGGAAATGATCTTATGTGGTATTTTGGTGGACTATATAAACATGAAAATGAGTGGGAGGGTATGAACCATGAAAATGAGAGAGAGGGACTAGGGTTTTAGGATATTACTTTGGGGATGAAGGAATAAGGGATATGGAGGGATATGTAGGAGGGGTTAGGGTTTTGAGAATAGGTGAAAGGAGATATGGGAGGGTTATGGTTTTTAGGAATAAGTGATGGGAGGTATAGAAAGGGTTAGGGTTTTAAGGAATGATTAGAGGAAATTTAGGGTTTCAATTTAGGCATAGAAAATTAACCTTAAGTAAATTAATTGAATGCCAAGAGTGAAGCTTAGGGGTAACACTTACTTGCTTGAGGGCCAAAGAAAGCAAACATAGTGTTTTTTGGGTGGCAGGAGGGCATTTTGGCCCTTGCTGGCCCTATGTGCAATGCCACCTACAGGTGTGTAGCGCCTATTTCTATGTGCAACACCGTTAAGTTTTGCATTAGGGGAAACTACCCTATGCACAATGCTCCCTTCCTACGCATATCGCTCTAACCTTTGTGCGTAGCGCCAATCTCCCTATGCGCAATGCCTCTTCTCCTTGGCCAAGAATTTTCTCCAATTCTCCTTTCTCTTTCAATGTTTGTCTTCTTCTTTTTCAAATAATAGTGATGGGTTTGAAAGAGTAGTGTGACCTCTTATATATGGATGGATTTTTTTTCGTTTGAAAAACCCACTTGCTAATGTTTTAGACCTTTCTCAAATCTCTGTTTTAATGCCTTTTTTTTCAATGTCCCTTTCAGGTGGATGATGCGCAATTTGAACTCATTTTTGTAGTGGTTTCATTTTCTTGTAGCAAGGAGAAATGATTGGTGCAGCTAGGACCACTTATTACATAACATGACTTGAATTACATAAATAAAAAATATAAATTAACTAAAAATACTCTGTTTTCATCTCAAAAACATGTTTTTGAGATGAAAATTACATTAGTGAAAAAAGATTTTTATACAATAACCATAACTTACTAGCAATCACTCTTGGTTTATTGGTCATCCTCATACCTTTGTTTCCATTTATTTACACTTGAAATCATGCTTTTGACCTTGGAAATGATCCCTAAGACCAAATGGAAACATGACTGCTTTTGACTCTAAAACCATGACTGAACACAACATAGAGATGGATTAGCAAGTGTACCTTATGAGGGCAAACTTGGTTTTCTGAGAAGAAGACAACCATAAGTGGATCAGCTTGACATGACCTAATGAAATGATGCAAAAATTTTAATATGAGACCCCTAAAATGAAAATGCAAAGAGCAGATTTGATCCCTGATGGAAGTATACAAATAGTGACACTAACATTGGCTTTATTGGGGATGGCATCTCCTTGGAGGTGTCAAGAACACCATAGACTAAGTGCCTATCTGATTGGATCAATACAGTCAAACAAATGAAAGACTGAAAAAACCCCTTTTCATTTACAATTTTGAAGAATAATGACTCAATACAAGCTAATAAATGACTTCACAACTGAATCTAAACTGACTCAAAAACCAACTAAAATCAGCACAAATCATTTAAGCGTTATAGCCTTGTCTTCGGGCCCCAAGCTCAAATGACATTGTACTTTAAATCTTGCAAGGAAAAGTAAACCGGTATATACAATGATGGTGAAACAACTTCAGGGAACAACATCAGAAATAGTAGTGTTTCAGGAGCCTAGATCAGAAATAGTAGTACATCCCATCGCAGCACTACATCTTCCAGCTGAAACTTTTTTGCCTTGGTTTTGCGGTCATAAATCTTCTTTATCTTCTCTTGTAGTCAGAAAGTGTTTTGAGAAGCCTCTTCCCTTGTTTGTTGAAGGTGAATCATTTGATTAATCCTATGCTGAATATCATCCTCTTCACTGTTAGCCTCCTGTAATAATCTCATGACTGACACTGCAAGGGATGTTGGAAACACTGTATCAGTACCACATACCAACTTGAAAGGTGACATACCTATTGATATCTTACTTCTCACTCTATCGGCCCACAAGGCATTGACAAGCTTTCGATGCCAATTCTTTTCATTTGCTTCCAACATTTTCTTAATAATGTTCACCAAGGATTTATTTGACGACTCATCTAGTCCATTGCCCTACGGGTAGTATGCCGTGGAATGACCCAATGTGATATTGTACTTGTTGCAAAACTCGACCATTCTCTTTGACGTAAATTCCACTACATTATATGTAATAATCTTGTGAGGGAAACCAAAACAAGACAAGATATTAGACTCTAGAAACTGAATAATTACCATGTCCATAGCTTTCCTTGTTGAAATGGCTTCAATCCACTTGGTGAAGTGATCGGTAGTTGTCAAAATCCATCTGTGTTGTGTTGATGATGTAGGATGAATTTCTCCTATGAAATCAAGTCCCCCCTGCTAGAAAGGTGCACTTACTTCAATTGGCTTCAGACGAAGAGGAAGCAACTTCCTTTTTCCCTAAAAAACTTGACATTTGTGGCAGCTCATGACTGTCTTATATAAATCTAAAAACAAATATGGCCAATAATATCCTACTCTCAACACTTTGTTATTTGTGGCTTTCCAAAACAAGTGACTGACACAATCTCCTATATGGAAATCATTCATTACCTGTTGAGCTTCATCTTCAACCAAATAATTAAGAAGAACCCCTCCCGGATATTTCCAATAGAGAGCACTATTTAAAATGCAGAATTTTGCAGACTTCAGTTTTAGTGATCTACCTTTACTTCTTGACATTCCAGGAGGCAACGAAAGATGCTGAAGAACATATACTATATTAGAATACCAAGGTGATTTAAGAAATATCTCTGATACCTGAATGAGTGTGCCACCATCTTCGTCATCTAACATTGCTGCAATGAGATTTATGTCTAGAGCATGCAGATTCGACTCAGCCATCAGTTTTTCCAAGCCTTGACCTTTGATCAGTTTGGTAGGCTTAATCTCAAGATCATACTCTAACATTGTTGCTATCCACTTACCTCTTCTTCCCTCCTGATCAGTTTTCATGAGAACCTCTTTGACAGCTGTGCTAGGAACATATGCTATGGTATGTGAATGCAGAATGCAGACTCAAAAATCCTTCAATGCCTTTATAAGAGCTAGAGCTTGTTTCTCAATGATATTATAGCACAAAGTGGCATCTCTAATAGTCTGACTGAAAAAAGCAATGGGTTGTTCCACCTGATCCTTCTTTTGCATCAACACCGTAGCCAAAGTGTGCTTATATGCAAATGAAAATATAATAAAATCATGAGCATAAGTGGGATTGATCAAAACTGGGGCTATGGTCAAAGCAAGCTTTACCTTGTTGAAAGATTTCATGGCATCCTTGGTCCATTTCACAGTGCTATCCTTCTTCAACATATTAGTTAACTCACGTAAATGCTCAACCAAATTTGGTATAAATATATGTAAGAATTTCATCTTACCGTTGAAAGCTTCAATCTCCTTTTTGTTGCACAGAAAGTCTATTTGCTAGATTGCTTCCACCCTTCAAGGATCAATGTGAATATCATCTTTGGAAATTATATGACGGAGGAGTTTACCTTCCTCCATGGAAAAAAGACTCTTCTTCAGATTTAAAGAAATCTCGAACTTCCTTCATTCCTGAAAAACAATACTTAGGTGGTGTAAATGCTCATCATCAGAACTAGAAAATACTGTCAAGTCATCTAAATAGACTACCAAGAAGACATCCTTCTCATTAACGAAAGCTATGTCCATTGCCCATTGAAAAGTGGCTCTGACATTCTTCAACCCATGTGGCATCCTGGCATACCTAAAAGTTCACCATGGTGTTGTGAAAGTCATTTTGTCTTGGTCTTTTTCACGTACCAAGATCTGATTATAACCCGAGTAGCCTTCTAGTAGTGACATTTGTGATGCTCCAACTACTCTTTGCAGAATGTGGTCCATCTTAGGAAGAGGGTAATTATCCTTCAAGGATACTTTATTGAGGTTCTAGAAATCAATGCACAACCTTATCTCTCCTGTCTATTTTCGTACTGGGACCAAATTTGAAATCCAATCAGAAAATCTAATTGGAACAATGATACCAGCTTTAAATAATATATTTACCTCTTTCTTGATGGATGGAAATAGCTTTGGATTGATTCTCCTCAACCTTTTTCTAAAAGGTTTTCGATCTAGCTTGATAGGAATAGTATGCTGAATGATATTCTTGTCATACACTTTCAAATCTAAATAATCCCACACAAAACAATCAAACAATTTAGAAAGAAACTTAACATACTTAGCCTTTGATTCGAGAGACAATGTTTTTGATAACTTTACAAGCTTGGGTTTGTCTATTGTTCCAAGATTTACATATTCAACTCCCTTGTCTGTAGGAACCAAGGTTGGTTTTCCCGCCACATCACCTTGATCAAACAGCCCCTCTAAAGGTATGAGACCTCTAGGAATAACATTATCCTTCAGCTGTAAAACATCCATCTAATTTACCTCAATGTCTTGTTCATCAGAATGGAAAACATCATCAATGAAAGCATTTTTAAACTTCTCTTCATTCTAAAAAAAGGCATTAATTTCATTGTAATCCCAAAAAACTTGCCAATATCTCAGACTCCATCAGGAATAGTAAGCCTATGTTTGACATGAATTTCAAATTTATTGTTAGAATTCATTGGAATCTTCAAATTTCTTACTGCTGTAGTGAGTGAATCAACAATGATGTTTTGAGTTCATGGCACTGCTGTCAAGGTGTATTTCAAAAAGATTTTCAAAATATCCATAATAGTGTTCATGTAAGCTCTCATCCACGGATGCTTTGCTTGATATTCTCCTTTTACTTGTTTAATCACCAACTCTGAATCACCATAAACATAAATCCTTTTCACACCCAGTTTCCTCAAAATTTTTAGACCTGTAATCAGTGCCTCATACTCTACTTCATTATTAGAGCAATCAAAAGCTAATTTGTAGGAACATACTCTAAGATTACTTGGGAATTTGTCAGGCTGAAAAGAAAGACTTCAAATCCAAATTCCAATACCTGCACCACCTTTACCCAAAGCACCATCGAATTCCATGCTCCAAAGGTCGACTTCATCTTCTAGATGTAGGAATTCTGCTTTATTTTCAACCTTACCTTCACTAATTACTTCTTTTTTCTGCTCTTCACTGACCTTCTACTGTTGTGGAGGCTGCTCAGAAGAAATTGCTATTTTTTATTTTTCTTGATTAAGAACTGCTCAAAAATTCTCAGAAATTTCTGGCGCATCATCTACTTCTACAAGCTGAATATCTACATCATTCAATCCACTATCAGAGTACAAAACAAAAGACTCTAAATCAGTATGTACAACATTCATCAGATGATTCATAGGCTTCTCTTTATTAGTGATCATATACTTCATTTTCCTTTCCCGGTACAGCTTCCTCAATTGACCAAGAACAAGAATTATAGCATAAGAGAAGTCAAGTTGTAAAGTGCCTGAGTTTGGCTCCCCACGATCTAGACAAGAGCATACTGAATCGTGGTGGTATATCAGCTACTACCACATCCATCAAGACATTTTTGGCTGAGATTTGATCTAAGGAAGCCACCAAATCTTTGATGAGACCAATGCAATGAACTCTACCAGAATCAAATGAGTGCAAATCATGATATTTCTAGGTGATATCCAGGCCCAGATTTTCCATGATGGACTTGGGTATCAAATTGTGGGAAGCTTCGAAATCAAACATAGCATTATGGAGAATATACTCATGCAGTCTAAGACTCTGATAAAAGGGTAGGAATTTGTTATCTTCTAGTTGACCTTCTATGGCTGGACCAAAAATAAGTTTAGGATGATCATCCTCAACATTCACCATGTGAGGCAAAGGATCAATTTGCAATATTCTAGATACATAATGTTTATAGTTGCCATTCATAACAAGTTCAATCAAAGGAATGGACACTTTCAATTTAGCAATTTCACTTTCTAAATTAAAAGATGAAACTTTTTATACCTCTTTGACACTGATGTCCCTCTTATCTGTTTGCTCCTTCATTGCACTATCCTTGTGGTGATTGTTTTTCTTTTTTACAGTTGTACTTGTTGATGGTGCCTTGCTAGGATTTTGATTAGCAAGTTCCTTTCCCTTCTTCTGATTGTTTGAGGGGTCATTCTTTGACTGAACATCCTTTCTCTTATGAATAGGACTGACTGGTACATCTCTGCTCCTTAAAGGGTATTGCCTCTACTGTGCACTCAAAGCATTCATGTAACCACACTGATAATCATCAGACTTGGCCTCCAAAACAACATCATTTTCCAAGATGTAATCTTCATCCTTTTGAATGTCGGGACTCTCTGCATACTCTTCATCTTCGGTCAAAAATATGGGCATACCATCAGCAGTGAAAAGGTAATTTTTTTCAATTATCAAATCTTCCTCATCTTCCTCTTCCATTCCTTGAACATAATTCTGCTGTAAGGGAGTTCTAATCTGTTGTTGTTGTTGTGTTGGTTGCTCTGGTGCTTTTTGTTCTCTTTTCTTGATTCAGAATTAGGGCTACTGATGGCCTCTAAAATTTGGATTCCGGATCTGAGGTTCAGGTCTATATGTGATGGATAACCAGTAAACCATCCTTTCCATTGTTTGAGTCAGTGTATCCATTTTTAAATCTAAAGTAGATTCTTCTTCTTTCATGGTCACTCTTTTCTCGGATCTCCTTCTTGCGCTTTTGGCCAACAAATTTGCTTCTACGCTCACATCATTCTTTTGCATGTCTCCTAAAGTTGTAGGATCACGTTCCCACAATTGATATGCCATATCAATATCAAATCCATCTGGAAAATTAAGCAAAGCCAATCCCTCTGGTGGTTTGATGTTTGCAGGGATAGCATTGTATACAGCATTAAATCTTACACAATAGTCTTGCACACTCTTGCCAACATTTTTTTTTATGTTCTCATACTCAAACAAAATTTGACGAGGATTTTTCCTCGCCTCCCATTGATCTAGGAACTGTCTATGGAGGATGGGTAAAGTAGTGATAGAAGCTACTGGTAGGGTTCTGAACCATTTCCGAACTTCTCCTCCAAAACTTTGTACAAATAGCATCATCATCAGATCTTCAATTTCAACCTCATGGAGGTCAAAGAAATCATTCATTTTGTCTACATGATGTTGAGCCGTAATAGTTTGGGTGTTGTCAAAGAAAGGTATTTTGGTTTGATAATCAACAGGTATGGCACCAAGATTTTGAGGTAAAACAAGGGGTGCATATCAGGCAGCCATAACTGAAGGTAGTGGAGGTGGCGGATTTAAAGCAAGGATTGGGGTACTCGGTATACTGAAAGGGGAATTAACGATAGCTTGAGTAGTGTGATCAATCTGTAAAGAAGAAGGCGGAGGGTAAGGGATTGTTTGGGTAGTACTAGAAGTGAAAGAGATATTTAGAAAATCAAAAGATTTCCTATGAGTCTTACTTTGCACCCAAGTGTTTAACTTAAAAGAAAGGTTTTGCAACTGATTGAGAGTATGAATGAGCTGTGACCCTGATTTACTTTGTGGAAACAAGTCTTCAACGGGGTTATCAAAAGATATAGAGGAATAAACAAATATCTGATCAATCCAACTTAAATATTTACTACGAATTAGACTTTGCTCAAAATTAACTTCAAACTCAATGTCTTGCAAGGAATCTGTTAGGCCCCTATACTACTAATGTAACCCCTTATTGTTATTAGTACAACCCCTTTATTATATTGTTGTACCCATGTAGTCCCCATATTGTTACTATTGTGCCCCATAGAAGTCCACTATTGTTATTATTGTACCCTTACATTATTATTGTTATGTCGGCTCTTATTATATTATGACTCCTTAGACTCCTATATATAGAAAGGAGGTCTTGTCATTTGTAGCATCGAAGAATTTCTCATTTATGTAATGTAAAGGAGGTTGCCCCCTCGAAGAGGCTGAATTCTAAGGCGTGGATCTCTCTTCTCTATCTTTTTGTGAGCTAGTTCCATAACATTTGGTATTAGAGCTTTGGATTCTAGGGTTTCGCTGCTCCAAACAGGTCATCGTGGTATTTTCACTATAACTTCTTTTCTGCGACGTTTCAGAAGCTGAAAAAAAAACCCATTTGAGAAGAAATCGCGCTGAATCGCAGGTCCGAATTCTAGAGCTTTTCGCTCTATATTTGCAGAGATATGATCTGTAGAAGTTGGTCTTTTTGCTGACTCCTGAATTACATTCCAAACAGGTGACCTAGGGAAAATCATCATAACTTTCTCTCTGAGCATCAGATTGAAATTTCGTAAGAAGTTACAGAAAGAGGATGGACTTTAGTTTCTTGTATATATTTTTCAGATCCAAAGGTTGAAACAGTGACTCGTGGCATGTCGTACAAGTTCGCTCTACTGAACTAGTCTATAATCAGGTCATCTTGGGAGACTGCACATAAATCTTCCTTGGAGAATCCATTTTGGATCAGACTAGTGGCATTGGAAAGAGGACACAGAGGGCTACTACAGGATTCAATTTCAGAATTTAAATATATGAAAGTACAGAGTTATAGTCGTTTCAAGTTCGAGCTCCTAAAATCAAGAAAAAGCAAGATGAGGAAGTTTGATGGCAAGGATCCCGTAAATTGGATACTTCAGATGGAGAAATATTTTGATCTACATGGGGTACCACTATTACAAAAGGTATGTATTGCATCTTCATATTTAGAACCAGATCAATTTTTATGGTATGGAGGGCTTTGTTCTCGTAAAAAACTTGTTACATGGTCAATTTTCACAGAGGAAATGATAGCACATTATGAGGATACAAAGAGCAACACCTTCTTTAGAGAAACACCACAACAATTGGAAAGAGTAAAAGGGCTTTATGACATAGTGGAAAGAAAAATTATGGAAACCAGGAAGCATACCTCTCACAACTATAAAGATGGAAGTATTGTTTCTCTTGGCCTTCCCCAACCTACAAGGGTTACACCATAACAATTGGAAGAAAAAAAAGAAAAAGGGCTTTGTTACAATTGTGATAGAAAATGCCCTAAAGGTCATAAGTGTGCTGAGAAGAAATTATTTTACATAGAATATGAAGAGGAGAAGGAAAGGATCATGAAACATCAAAAGAAGAGGATATACGCCAGGACCCCACCCCAGAGAAAGAAGAAATGAATCAGACCATATCTTGTAAAGCATTGGCAAGAATTACCACTCCTCAAACTCTCAATATAGAAGGACATATCAAGAAGAAAAAGGGGCAAGAAGTGAAAGATCACATCAAGAAAGAAGAAATGAATCCAACCATATCTTGTAATTCATTGGTCGAAATTACCACTCCTCAAACTATCAAGATAGAAGGAAATATCATCAATAAAAATGTTCAAGAAGTGAAAGATCACATCAAGCATCAAGAAATGAATCCGACCATATCTTGTAAAGGATTGGAAGAAATTACCACTCCTCAAAATCTAGAGATAGAAGGACATATCAAGAAGAAAAAGGTTCAAGCAGAGAAAGATCACATCAAGCATCAACAACAAGTTCTCCAACTTTTAAAGGATAACGCCACTTCGGTGTAAAATCAAACGAAACAACAGATAGATCAACATCGTAGTGAATTTTTTTTTGATGTAGGTGATTGGGTATTTTTACTACTACATCTCAAACAAGCTATTTATGAGAAGGAAATGTTGGCAATACTACATGCACTTAAAAAATGGCGACCTTACCGAATGGGAAGACTCTTCCAGGATGAGGATGTGGAAGCATTGTTTTGTGCTATTTCTATTATCCAACCAGATTGGATAAATGAAGCAAGGGATGAATGCAAGAAGGACGAAGAAGTATGGCCACTTATTCAAAAGTTTCAAAAGATCCCAATTCAAAAAATATTTCCAGAAATTGAAGAGGAAGGAAAAATCATATTGGAACCTGGAGCAGTCACAGAAACAAGAACCCAACATCTACGAAATCGATTAATTTCAGAGTATCTCATCAAGTGGAAGAACTTACCCGTTGAAGATTCCACATGGGAGGACAATAATTTTATACAGAAGCATCAAGAACTACTCAAGCGTTGAGGACAATGCTTTTTGAAGGAGAGGGGCATGTTAGGCCCTTATACTACTAATGTAACCCCTTATTGTTATTGGTATAACCCCTTTATTATATTGTTGTACCCATGTAGTCCCCATATTGTTACTATTGTGCCCCATAGAAGCCCACTGTTGTTATTATTGTACCCTTACATTATTATTGTTATGTCGGCTCTTATTATATTATGACTCCTTAGACTCCTATATATAGAAAGGAGGTATTGTCATTTGTAGCATCGAAGAATTGCCCATTTATGTAATGTAAAGGAGGTTGCCCCCTCGAACAGGCTGAATTCTAAGGCGTGGATCTCTCTTTTCTATATTTTTGTGAGCTAGTTTCAGAACAGAATCTAACCTTTCTAGGAGTGAATTAACATGAGGAATGAAATCCTCACTTGATTTTTCTTCGGCTAAATTTAATTTCTCTGCAGCATTCTTAGATTTCCATCCAATTTTATGAGGATCACTGACAATGGTTGGAGGATTCAGGTCTGGATTAGATCTGGTATACTTTCGAGAAGCCAGTATGCTTAATTTTGGAATTTTATATATTGCTTTACAACTTTCCAATTCAGCCTAGTAAATTCTAAAACTCATAATCCACAAGCTTAAGAATTCAAATGAAAGATATAACTAGGGTGATTAATCTTTCTTTCCCCAGTATGGTCGCCACTATGTTATCACCTCGATTGAACCTCAGGCTGAAGGAAGGCAATGCCAGGGTGACCACAAACCACGCTTAGCCATGTAGCTAGCCCTACTAGGCAAGGAGAGGGCTCTCTCGGTAAGGATCTCTATCAAGATGACTGGATCAAGAAGATTATAGTAGGTTAGGTATAATAGCATAAGGTTTGATTTGATTTTAAGGTTTTTTTTGGGATCAGGAGGAGCCAAACAGTTAGGGCAAGGAAATTAGGTCAAAATTGTAGGGTGTTCGATGGGGCAAGGTAGTTATAAACCTTAGAACTCTAGGGTTTTTATGGGTGATCTATTTCAAGACTGGTGAGAAGAATGGATCCTTCCTAAACTGAAGAAAACACAAACTGTGAATATTTTCCCAAAGCAGTGTATTAATGTTATGGGTTTTGCCTATCAACTTGAAAACATCCACTTAGAAGCAATGGAATGATTAATGAAGTGTACAAAACATTTTAACATATGATCACAAGAGAGGAAACTGAACTAAACATCATACCACATGGATCCCAAAGAAATAGTTGCAATTTTTCATTAATCTCCTGCTAAACTGATACAAAATGATGTCCAATCGAAACATAAGCATCCAGCTGAGTCCAATCCTTTACAATGAGAAAGAAGAAGAAGATATAGACATTGATTCAACTTCCTCCCATCCTCAGGGGTTGAATCCCTAAGATGAGGAGCTAATCTAACAAACACTGAACAGGAAACTAGAATCTAAGCATCCTAACAACTTGCCTCTAAAAGTGAGGAAATTGATTCATTTGTGCTCAAAATGACTTTTAATCTAATGAATCTAACTTGTAATACGTATTACCCATCATATTTACAAGCCTTGTCATCATTTACATTATTAAAACATGCTCCATGAGAGAAAATCCAAAATTATAGTCAAAGCATAGTGAAATGGCAATTCAGTTCAATTTCTGTCCTATGCACAATGCCACTGGCCCTATGCAGAGCGCTTTGTGCAGGTCCATTTTGGAGGCCTTCCTGGTATCCAAATTGAGCTCATTATAACTCATTGGAAGCTCTTCAAGTCTTCTTTCTGAAACATCTTGAATTTCATAATTGTAAGCTAATTTGATCCCTTATAAGTGGATTCTCCCAAGACTTCTTCTGTGTGTCCAAAAAGGGGCAGAAAGGTCGTTGTTGGAGTGTTTTTTGACCTTTTGGTAGACTATTTCTGCTCCAAAAGCTTATAAAATTCATAGGGTGCATGTACTCATTGTTGTGAATCCAAAACTACAAACCATTTGTCCATTGGGTGTCCCTAGGAAAAGCGTAGCGCCAATGGCGGTGCGCATAGAGATAGATTTGCTGTGTCAAAATTGCCAAAATTTGAGAAAGGAAAAAATTCCTCCAAATTTGATCAAAATTTGTGGCCAATACCACCATTAAGAATCTTGATGAACCAAGGAAGCTTCAGCAAGCAATCTAAGCCTACCCTCCTCCTTTTAGCCTTTGAGTGCCTGTCTTAGCCTTGCTTTCATTTGCTTGACCCTTATATTACAAATTTTGTTCTGGGTCATGTAGTGATAGGCCATATGCCTGATGATTTGGTTGTCCCTATTGGCCCTTTGTAGTAGCTCCTCTAAGTGCAAATTAACCCTTTCAAGCTAAGTCTCTATCCCCCTCAATTTGCTTCTCAATTGCAGTCAAGGTGACCGGTGTTTCTTTCTTTTTCATTGTTGATTTACCCTTGTCACTTTGTCTCTATGCCTTGAGAAGTTCCAGCTCCATGAGGACCTAATTATACTCAGCTGCTTATTCTCTTGTTTAAGGTATGCAATAACATACTTAGCTCTCTCCAAGTTGTCTATCAATGCTTGGATCTGTGCCTCTTTCTCCTATATGATTACGTTTTCCTTTCTTTCCTCATCTTGAGCCTCTAAGTCAATTATCTCTATGCCATGATGAATATGAGGCTGTTCTGGTTCATCATGTTCCATCAAATTAAAATCCCTCTCCTCCTCATCATCAAGGTTTTCCTCCGTCACCTTTTCTTTCCCTTTATGCAGTTGCTGCACTTGTACCTGGTGTGTTGATGAAGAAGGAAAAGCCCCTTCCACACCCTATGGAGCAAGCATTTGCTTATGAGTTTATGAAGAAGGCAAGGTCCATTCCACACCAAGTGGAGCAAACACTTTCCTATCTGTTGCAGACAATTTTCTTGCCCCCCTCTAGTATGTCTTGTAGGTCTCAGGCACCTCAATGGCTTTAGTCTCTTTGACCTTCTCTTCCTTCTTTACCTAAGTACTACTGGAAGGTTCTCCTGATTCTTGAGACACTAGTGGAGGAATTTGAGGACCCTTGAACATGTCATTGGAAATTAATGTCTCCTAGGAGATGTTAAGGAGGTTAAGATGATGTATCAAAATCATCTTGATCAGCGAATAGTGATAGAGACTATTCATTTGCTGGGGGTATGGCTTTTTCTGTACAATGTAAGCCATCTTCTCAATGTTCCTGAATAGGAAATAAGGAATGTTCAACATCCTTAGCCTTGTAAAATGCATAAGAAACCTAATGTGATAGGTGTACAATCTAGAAAATTTCCCCTCACATGTGAAATATTTCATTATGATTTTCATCATGGGGGCATACTTGTCTTCAAGTAACCCAAAAGGAAAGATCCTATTTGCTTCATTTCTGTACCTAGATTTGATGTAGGGCTCATAATAGTGTTCATCTAAATCTTGTGCCTTATACCATATCTCTCCCACATTTGGAATCCTTGTTGCATCTGCAATGATGGAGGATGAAACTGTAAATGTCACCCCAGCAAGAATCACCTTGTTATCACAGAGATTGGCTACAAAAAGCCTGGTGAGTTTAGGATGTTGTTAATATCTCTCCATCTACTCACAAAACTCATAACACCCTAGGTGCTTGAAATAAGTGACAGCTAAATGAGAGGCCTGCAACTCTCTGAGGTTTGTTGGTTCTTCCCTGATAATACAACCCCCCTTATGTGGTTTTCTCTTATGCTGAGGTCTACCTGCTGAACTGTCATTGCCACTTTTTTCCTAATCCTCATAATCTCTATCTTCTTTGTCCATGTTTGCCAATTTTTGAGGTTGTGTACCACTAGAAAAGGTATGGATGGATTGAGTATGTGTGATTAGGAATAACGGAAGGGGAAATGATCTTATGTGGTATTTTGGTGGACTATATAAACATGAAAATGAGTGGGAGGGTATGAACCATGAAAATGAGAGAGAGGGACTAGGGTTTTAGGATATTGCTTTGGGGATAAAGCAATAAGGGATATTGAGGGATATGTAGGAGGGGTTAGGGTTTTGAGAATAGGTGAAAGGAGATATGGGAGGGTTAGGGTTTTTAGGAATATGTGATGGGAGGTATAGAAAGGGTTAGGGTTTTAAGGAATGATTAGAGGAAATTTAGGGTTTCAATTTAGGCATAGAAATTTAACTTTAAGTAAATTGATTGAATGCCAAGAGTGAAGCTTAGGGGTAACATTTACTTGCTTGAGGGCCAAAGAAGGAAAACACAATGTTTTTTGGGTGTTAGAATGGTTTTTTGGCCCTTTTTGGTCCTATGCGCAATGCCACCTACAGGTGCGTAATGGCTCTTTCTACGGTCAATGTCGTTAAGTTTTACACTGGGGGGAACTTGCCTATGTGCAACACTCCCTTCCTAAGTGCAGCACTCCAACCTCTGTGTGCGGCACCACCTCCAACTTACATGTGCGCATCATTGATCTCCCTTTACGCAGTGCCTCTTCTCCTCGGCCAAGAATTTGCTCCAATTATCCTTTCTCTTTCAATGTTTGTCTTCTTCTTTGTCAAATAAGAGTGATGGGCTTGGAAGAGGAGTGTGACCTCTTATATAGGGATGGATTTTGATTTTTCATTAGAAAAACCCACTTTCTAATGTTTTGGACCTTTTTCAAATCTCTGTTTTAATGCCTTTTCTTTCATTGTCCCTTTCAGGTGGATGATGCTCAATTTGAACTGATTTTTGCAGTGGTTTCATTTTCTTGTAGCAAGGAGAAATTCTTGGTGCAGCTGGGATCACTTATTACATAAATTGACTTGAATTACATAAATAAAAAATATAAATTAACTAAAAATACTCTGTTTTCATCTCAAAAACATGTTTTTGAGATGAAAATTACATTAGTGAAAAAAGATATTTGTACAGTAACCATGACTTACTAGCAATCACTCTTGGTTTATTGGTCATCCTCATACCTTTGCTGCCCTTTATTTACACTTGAAATCATGCTTTTGACCTTGGAAATGAACCCTAAGACCTAATGGAAACATGACTGCTTTTGACTCTGAAACCATGACTGAATACAACATAGAGATGGGTCAACAAGTGTACCTTATGAGGGAAAACTTAGTTTTCTGAGAAGAAGAGAACCACCAGTGGATCAACTTGACATGACATAATGAGATGATGCAAAAATTTCAGTATGAGACCCCTAAAATGAAAATGCAAAGAGCATACTTGATCCTTGATGGAAGTATGCAGATACTGACACTAACATCAACGATTAGAAATGTCTCATATATTCTTTGATACAGTCTGCAGCACCGATGGAGTAGAAATAACATCAGAGGTCATATACAACAGGCTTGAGGATGAGCATCCCAAGTTTATAGTCGTAAAGGAAACATCCGACTCAATAAAGCCTTCGGGAGTCCAATTCAAAGATGTTGCATGTTATTTCCTTCACAGAATAGGAAAAAGAGCGAAAATACTCCCATATACTGATATGGTTAGGTGGGTGGTGGAAAACCTCACTATTGAAGACAGGGATTTCAGAAACTTTAGAATGGAACTCATGGGGTCATTCAAAGCTGAAGACCTGAAGAAAATGTACCATATACTTGACCCTCAGGACATACATGACAACTCATACCTCCTCGACTTTGCAATGAAGAATGAAGAACATTTCAAGATGATCCAGGGTTGGAGGGTACTAGAGAACAAGTTCAGATTTGAAAAAATGGGTATGTATCCTATAACCTCTTTGGCTAACTCTTACAACTATGCAGTTGTTATGTTATGTAGGCTATACGTATTAGCAAATAATGCTAAACTTTCCATAGAATGGATTCCTTTGATTGATGCCTGTATCAATTCCCACATTATGAATTGGGCCACTATCCTATCTGATAACCTAGCCACTTTCATCACCGAGTATCATCAGAAGAGATCCTCCTCCATAGAGAACCTTCCTCGATTCTATTTCAGTGCCTACATTATGGATGTCATGTGTTTTTGGACTAAATTTCCAATCATGGGTTGGAAATGGACCTTGCAGGACCCCTACCCTATCCATCTCATCCACAAACATATTTGGGAATCCCATTACATACGTCATTTTTATAAGATATGCCATGCTGTTATTTTTCCATTGCATAAATTAACTTTTAATAAGAAATCCCCCAGGTTTTCCAAAGAAGCCACTACAGACCTTCTAGTGGTGGGCAAGTATTTTTTTGAAGAGTGGTTTACATACATTAGGGTTTTTGGTAGTACAATAGACTTGCATGTCCTCCCTTTGTATGTCTCTGATAAATTATTAGCAAGAGAAATAGCCCACCAGACTGTGGGAAAAGACTTGATCAAAGTCCTAAAGGAAAGCAAGAAGTCATTATGCCCATCTTTTCCTATTCATTATGGTTCCTTTTCATTAGCAAATTTTAACCATACAACCAAAGAGTTAGTAAGCCTAGAAATCCTCAAGCTCCATACTTTGCTGAAAAGGCATTTCGATCCAAACAAAATAGCACATAACATTACTACTACAATAAAAATCAAGCCTTATAATCATGAGGCTAATAATTCTGAAGACCTTTTATAGTCAGTTGAATCCTTTGAACAAGCGTTCGAGTGGGCAAGGGAAAATCTGAATCCTGAATATTTTGAAAGCTTTCAGGAGTTCAGAAACAAAAGGCTTGAAATAATTCACTGCATTTGTTAAAAATCGAGGAAAATCCTACACCCAGTGTGATTATCGACAACGCGGGACCTAATTCTCATATATATTTTGAAATAGATACAGGGAATACATTAGATACAGGGAGGGACCAAGACGCCAAGAACATAGCCGAATCCAACAAGAGGTCAGCCAAAAAGTAGGGTATGAGAAACCCACATAGATATATCAATTCTGAGACAAAAGCAGCAGTTTGGAATAGGAGTGGGATCAATTCAATAAAAAACTGAAAAACACTCCCAAGATGATAGATACCCAAGAAACCATGGAGTATCAAAATCCTATACATATTCAAAAAAGTATAGAGTTTGAAGTGATGGATGAGAAAGCGACGACATCTCAGTAGACTGAAATCATTCCTTCTTTGCCCACATCAGAAATTATCTTAAAGGTTACTGAAATCCCTCCTCTAGATTTTTTCTACAGCCCACTGCACAAGGCTATAGTAATAAGGTAAAGGAAAAGAAGGAGGGTAGAGATACCCGAAATCCCACATGGCAATGGACTGATGGACATAGTCTGGAAGGACATTCCCTCCAATCTAGCCAAAAACTTGACCAAAGAATCATAGTTTACGAGGGCATATGCAATAGCCACCATGGATAAAGCTACCGAGATATCTATTTTTTTGAAGGAAAAGGAAGAGGAGATTGCTCTGCTTGAGAAATAACTTGAAACAAAGAAGGAAAGTGTGAAGAGGCAGGACATTGAGTAGCTAGCCCAATTGCAATAGAACATGGAGGTGTTGAAGATAAGCCACGAATCAGGCATATCTGCCAAAAACATGGAACTCCAAGACTTTGTTCCTACTATCAAGGAATTTATCAAGGAGGTGCTAGAGCTAAATTCTTTCTTAACAAAAAATCAAGAACCGTTTTTCCAAAAGATGTCACATATCACTCCTTATTTGATCACCAATGACCATCTAACGGATAAGGCGATTGACCAAAGAACTGAATTTACTGATCTAAACACAAGAATCTCAAAATTCATCAAGTGGCAACAAACAGAAGAGGGAAGAAAAGCTAATCTGCCTGAGATCGAAGAAACACCTAAGGACATTCTATTCATGGATTCGGATGCGAGGATCAAACAAGCCGAATTAGCAGTGGCAAGAGCGGGTGGGGTGTCAAATAACATAGTAAAGGTGGTAAACCACACTTTGTTTTCCACCAACATGTTGAAGGAAGGAAACCTGAAAGAACTACCCTATTTAAATGACTTGCATAAAAGCTTGAAGGAAAAAGAGGAAATCCAAAGGGAAGCAATCGCAAAGATAGAAAAGACTGACTGGGAGGTGTATTGGCAATACCTTGTCAGGCCACACAGTGAAATGATGACCCTTAACTGCTCACTCCATTCAACTCAGTGGATGCTGCCACCTCTCATAGATGAAATTTTCGCAGGAAAGTCAGAACACAGTTTGGGGCACCTACTGAAGTCAAACCGATGGCCGATATATTTAATTTAAAAGACAAGTTGCCAGACAACAAATCATTATCATAGCCTCTACTCATCAAGTCACTTTTATTCTCAGAGTTAGTTAACTAGTTAGGAGGAAGGTTGTTTGAAACCCCCTAAAATTTTTGTATAATATATTTTTGAACATTATTTAGAATAATATTTATACCCTTCTCATACATTTAGAGAAGGGTCCAAAATTTTATCAAAAACATTTGCAAAGAATGCACTTTTGTAATTTTTTAAATGCTTTGGTGAAATTATGGAACATGATCATTTCTTTTAAATATTAGACTACTTTCCTTTGTTGATGCACTCATGTATACTTGGAAAATAATATGATCTAAAGAAAGAAGTTGATCTATGTCATTAGTCAAATGAGAAGAACTTCACATATATGGTAATTCTATGTCCTATGATTAGTTTTTTTTCCGTTTAATTAGTGATAACACTCTATTTTCACGAATTGTATATAAGCTATGTTCTTTCTATTAAACGTTAATTGCATTATTGTATGATGCCTAGCTGAGACTGTTTATTTTCATATATAAATCATCAGATATATGAGATATAGTTTATACATTTCTTTGACTAACTATTTAGTAAAAGAAATTATCTTTATATGTTATCACCTCTATTTTATGTGTGATTGATCTTTATTATCACATGTCAAACATATATCTTTTTAGATGTCATATCACACAGAAATACCCTGGTTTATATTTGATTAAGTTATCTAGATATTTGCATGATAGAATCGGTCGTTTAGTTATCATTATTCTATTGTAGACGCTTGAAAACCACCCATTCTCATTTCAAAACTAACAATGGGAAACTAGTCCCATCATTCCCAGTTGGAGCCACCACTTTAAAAGAAAAGGAGTTGTCCTAAGGTCCAGACAGGATGGTTATCCCACATGTTGGAGTAGCGAAAATATGAGGCTTCAGCATTTTGCTACTATAAGGAGGGATATCTGACTATGAATGACATATAAACCTAAAGATCAATCGAAAAAAATTCGTAAGAGTCAAAACCCCTCCTCAATTTCTACACATTCTAGATCTCAAACAAAATCTCTGGATCAGAAATTTGAAGTTGTAGAAAAATCTCACTCGTCTCTTGAAGTAGTAAGAAAACCACCTTCTCCAAATTACACTCTCGAGTCTCCCGAAGTTCGTTTTTTAAAATAGAAATTGGAACATATATCCATTTCTACCAAGAAACCAGAGAGGCCCGAAGCTTCTGAAGAAAGTGATACTTCCTTATTACGAGAAACTAGTTTATTAACTAGATTGAAAATTGAAAATCTTTCAGTAACTCCTTTTGAGTTTCCCATCCCTCCATGGCATAGGAAAGTTATCACATCAAGATCTGAATTGGATACCAGTGAGATCACATCAGCCTTCCATCCATTCACTTCTCCATTCACTTCTACTCAATCCACTTCTTCTCAACAATCCACTTCACCAACTAGTACTACTACTGGTAGTACTAACCCAGTAGTAAGTTCTTCGCCATCTATACCTACTTCTAGACCGACATTCCTATCTTCACAGTCTCCAACTCAAGTTATAGCCAATCAACCCACTCAACCTTGGACAAATCCTGGTGTTGTTCTGGTTGCTAATCCAAATTCTCTCCTAGCAAACCTAGAAAAATGGTTACCTAAGTACAATCCTGATGATGATCTTCCAGCTGAAGAACATCTACATAACTTTATGCTAGCCATGAATATTAATGAAGTTGCACAGGAAGATGTTGTAATTAGACTGTTTCCTTATAACTTCCAAGGATTTGCTAGATCTTGGTATTTTTCCCTTCCAACAAGCTCAATAAGGGATTGGGGCACTTTCGAAGAAGTATTTCTTGCAAAATTTGGTGATGGCAGGACCATAACATCCTTAATCAATGATATTTCTAACCTAAAAGAAAACCTCGATGAAAGGATTAAAGACTTCAACTCTAGATTTAACAAGTTACTAAACAAAATCCTAGCTACCTCAAAACCTGTAGTCGATGTACAAATAGAATGGTACATATCCTCCCTCCCTTCTAATATTACAATTTTTGTAGATAGAGCCAATAAGGCTACCCTTGTAGAAAACATGAAGGAAGATCTCTCTGTAGAAAGATGAATTATTGCTTTAGAAAAGATGTCACAGGGAGACAAAAGGAAGTCTAAAAAGGTAACATTCAAAGATGATTCAAAAAAGAAAGCTTTGAAGGACCCTTTTGATCTTGAAGTCCTTCAGAGATTGTTAAAGACCACGTCTAATGAAATGGTCGAAATTAGGAAGCAGGTCACAGCATCTTCTGCTCCCAAGAAATATTTTCTCATTTAAAAGAACACCTTCTTCTACATCACAACCACTAAATATTATTTCAAATGCTGAATCATATCAAGAAGCAAAAGAAGACTCACTGGCTGTAGAGGAAGCCAAAACAAAAGAAGAAGTTGAATTAAATGGAATGTGGGATTTCATTCTACCAGCTGGATAGGAAGCACAAGCTATGCCGGTAACTACATGAAGTAAGAACTCTCCTGATATGTCTATAAAAAATCTGAAACAGAAAACTGCTACTCCTGTAAAGGAGAAAACAATAAGTAAGAAGTCTAAGACTAGTGAAACTAATCCTATTCCACTAGATCCCCCAAATGCTTGCAAAACATTGCTAATATTGGACACAGTGGAATATAACATAGTCGAAGATATGAAAAAGACCAGAGCAAATATTTCAATACATGAGTTGACTGAACTCAAACAATAATAGAAAATTTTATTAAGAGAGTTAAAAGGAGTTGTTATATCCCCTCTACCATCTACTATAGTCACTCAAGCTGCCTACGATATGGGAAAACCTCCTTCATCTCCAAATAAAGTAAATCCCACATATTTAGTTTTAATAGGTGATAGGTCCATTTCTCATACACCTCCATTCCTCCTTACTTATGAGATTTTCAACATAAATGTGCATAATTTCCTTGTTGATTCAAGAGCCTCTTCAAATATTATTCCGAGGACCATGTGTACTATATTGAACATTACGCCTGAAAAATCTGCAGTACACATAGTTCAATTGGACAGGACAAAAGTAGAGGTTCCTGGAGAAATAACATCAGTTTCAATTAGGCTTTCCTCTAATCCAAAAGTTTCACAGATAACCGATATTCTAGTGGCTGATATTCCTGAATTTTATGGTTTAATTCTAAGTAGGGATTGGTTTGAAAAGTCGCACGAAAACTTCGCAACTGAGTGGTCTCACATGTGGCTGCCACATGATGGTAAACCAAAGCAAATCAGAGTAGACCGAGAGAAGTTCATGAAATACATGGTCAATGATCTTGAGGGTAGAAATTAACCTTTTGCTTTCACCAATAATATCATTGGAGATTACTTAGCTGAGTCATTTTTGGGATCTTTTAATTCCAAAAGATCTCCTTTTCCAGATAATGTTGTAGTGTCTCTAATGGAAAAAATTTCACAAACCGATGCTTCCAAGTGTGTAAATATAGTCAATAAAATTTTAGATAATTCATTGTTTTGGGCTGTCTATTTTGATGGTTCCAAATCTGAAGATGGTGCATGTGTTGGATGTATTCTAATCAACCCGCAAGGAGAGAAAACCATGTTAGCATGCAGACTTTAATTTCAATGCATTAACAATACTGTGAAATATGAAGTATTGATTGAATGGCTGTATAAAGCCATTGGCCTTAAAGTCAAGTATTTGCAAATATTTGGAGATTCTGAAATAGCCATAAAATAGGTAAGAAACACAATTAATTTTGTGTCTGGGCACCTTAAACATTATCAATCTATATCCTAGAATGTCACTTCTCATTTCACTACTTTTAACATTTCTTCAGTTCCCAGATTGCAAATTGCAAGTGTTGATTTACTTGCTAATGTGGCATCCAAGCTTATACCTTTGGAAGAATTTAGTCTAGATAGATTTTCTATAGAATTAGTTTTTAGGCCATCCATTAATGATAATGTAACAAATTGGAGAGTGTTATGAATAACAAATAATGATGTTGATACAATTAATTTCCTTACATCAGAAGGATGTTATGAGGAACAAATCATAGATGAACATGAGCATGACTTGCAAATCAACCATAAACAAGATCAAAACCTAATCCCAAACTCTGTTGTTAAGATGGAAGATCTCTTTGATTTAAAGGATAGCTTTAAGAAAATTACCAACTCCAAAACTCAGAGTTCTACTCTAAGATTTGAAGTAGTAAACCTAGGTTCAACTAAAAAACCCGAAAATGTCAACCTACGTCTTGCTTTGTCATCTGAAAAAAGAATATCATTCATTAAGTTGTTGAAAACATATAAAGGTGTCTTTGCCTAGGACTACGTAGATCTCAAGACCTATGATACCTTTGTAATTAACCATACCATACCAATGACTTCTAATGAAAAGCCAATTCAACAGAAGCTTAGGAAAATTCACCCAAACCTTGAAAGTCAAATAAAATCTGAATTGAACAACCATCTGAAAGTCAAAATAATCTTTCCTGTCAGACACTCAAAGTCGGCATGAAATATGGTCCGTGTGAGGAAAAAGAATGTTGATATTAGGATTTGTATTGATTTTAGAACCCTGAATAGAGCTTGTGAAAGGGATAACTTTCCTTTGCCTATTATGGATCAAATATTGCAATCACTTGCAGCTTCTGAATTAATGTCTTTTCTAGATGATTTTTAGGATACAATCAAATTCTTGTACATCCACATGATAGACTGAAGGCAACATTCAAGACCAAGTGGGGGACATATGCTTATCAGAGGATGCCTTTCGGACTCATTAATGCAGGTGCTACTTTTCAATGTGTTATGGATATTTCTTTCAAAGGTCAGACTAATAAATCATTTTTTATTTATCTAGATGACATTACAGTTTATTCTAGGGATAGAAACAATCATTTAAATGACCTAAAACACATTTTTGAAAGATGCAAGAAATATGACATTTCTTTAAATCCCAAAAAAACATATTTTGCTGTATGAGAAGGCAAACTCCTTGGATTTATAGTGTCCATGAAAAGGATTTATGTTGATCCTGATAGAGTCCAAGAAATTGAAAGTATTCCTCTCCCACATAATAAAAAGACCATGCAATCATTCCTAGGCCAAATTAATTTTGTAAAAATATTTGTTCCAGATTTTTCACAAATTGTCCTACCCCTTAAAGCAATGATAAGAAAAAAGAAGTTTTCAAATGGGGTAAAGATGAAATAGAGTCATTTGAGTTGATCAAAAAATCCATTATCAATTCACCTTCTTTAACAACTCCTAACTTTATCAAAGCTTTTGTTTTATACACTTTTTCGTTCCATACATCATATGCAACAATTTTAACATAGCTGAATGATCAAAGTATAGAGGCACGCATCTCTTTTTTTAGTTCCAACATGCAAGGTAACAAATTAAACTATTCAGCTATTGAGAAACAAGTTTTTGCTATTTTTAAAACCTTGAAGCATTTCATACCTTTTCTTCTCAAAACGCATACAAACATAGTAGTACCTTACCATGCAGTAAGGAAATTATTGACTCAAAGGTAAGTAGGGGAGAAAATAACCAATTGGGTTACTGCACTTCAAGAGTATCATGTAGAAATCTAGCCAGCTAAAATTGTTAAGGGCGAAGGTTTTTGTAGGATGCTAACTAGAGCTTTCCACTTACCAGTGGAAGAAGACCAAGGTAATGAAGTGCAAATATCATAGGTAAGCCTAAATAATGCATAATCACAATATGTTGATTTGCAGTTTTATTTAAAGAATGGATATGCTCCTATGCATCTCAATTATAAAACAAAGCATGATTTAAGGTTAAAATAAAATCAGTATGAATTAATACATGATGTATTGTTTAGAAAAAACTATGATTCAATATTATTAAGATGCCTAGAAAAACCTGAAGCTGAAAAGGTGATTTAAAAATTACATGATGGATCAGTTGGAGGTCATTTTGGAGGAAACACCACAGCTCACAAAATCCTACATGTAGGTTATTATTGGCCAAAAATATTCAAGGATGCACATGAATATGCAAGAAAATGCAAAATTTGTCAAACTGTAGCCGGAAGAGAAAATAAACAAGTGTTCCCTTTGCAGCCAGTCAATATCCAACAACCATGTGAACAATGAAGATTAGATATAATTGGTGAGATTGTTTCCAACTCTTCCAAGAAGCACAAATACATCCTTGCTGCTATTGATTATTTCACAAAATGGGTAGAAGCTATCCCACTAAAGATAGCTAATACAAAAAATATTACAGATTTCATTGATCAGTACATAATTACTAGATTTGGCTTACCCACAACTTTAATGTTTGACAATGCATCTTATTTCTCTGGAAATACAATGGTAGAATTTTCTTTAAAGCGAGGTTTCAAATTAAAGTATTCAGCCAACTATTATCCCCAAGGTAATGGATTAGGAGAATCAACAAACAAAATCCTTATCAGAATCATCAAGAGGACTATAGACCAAATTGACAGGAATTGACACAAAGCATTGACATTCGCTCCAAAATTACACAGAAGGCATTCATTGGTTCTTCTGCTTCTGCTTTAGTTTATGGAAAAGAACTTGTTCTACCCACAAACATAGCAATACCATCTCTCGCCCTAGTGAAATTTATTGATGAAAACTCTTCCTCTTCTCTTCAAGCAAGACAATTCCAAATTCTTAAGCTTGAAGAAGAAAGAGAGAAGGCTAAAGCAACCCACTTCCATCATGAGCAATTAGTCAAAGCCCCTTTTGATACAACCTCTGCCAGTCATAAAACTTTTGAAGTAGGTGATTTGGTTTTGAAATGGGACAAATCGCACGAGGAAAAAGATAGACACACAAAATTCCATATACTATGGCTTCGCCCTTTCCAAATTATTGAGAAAATTGGCCATTCAACATTTATTTTACAACACTTGTCAGGTAGGATGGATTCCTTGCCCATTAATGGGAAAATTTTGAAAAAATATTTTTCGTAGAAGATAACCTCTTCTAATTTTGTGCCATGTCACCTTTAAGATTCTTAGGAAAATAAAGGTTAAGTAGTATTTACTTTTGGCTTCTCAAAGTAAAATCTTTGATAATATTTCAATTTTCCGCTTCTATTAGTAGGAAAAGTTAAAGAAATAATTAGGACATTTGAGTATCAAAAGAAACCTGATTTCCTTAGAAAAGCTTGACCTTGCTAAAACATTTATTTTATGAACAATATCTTATCTTTTTAAAGTATAGATGTTTTGTTATCAGTGAATAAAATAATCTTTAATTTAGTAAGAACTTTCTACAAATAAGTATCTCAAAACTCTATCATTATCATCCAAACTCTTAAAAAGGGCAAATGATTCACCCCATCTGATAAAATTTTCCTTCTTTAGAGTGTAATTCTAAAATATGCAAAAATTAGAAGATGATAAGTCTCATTACGAGTTTGTTTACCATGATCATAGGGGAATAATTAAACTTATATTACCAAAAGTTCATAGCAAAACAGGGTAATAGAATGATCTGCTCAATCAAAATACAAGGGGTCTCATCAAGAGCCAACTTGTTCAATTCAGTTACAACTAGTGAATGGCATTGTCATTATTAGGTTACCAAGCCCAGACAATGTGTTTTAAGGAACTTAAAAATAAATATTATATAAAAAAGAAAAAGGACAAGATGCAAATGAGATCCAAAACAAGTGAATATCATTTTGAATTTTGAAAATTGCTTCGGATGGGACAATGAGTCATTGTTGGTTAAAAGATAACCTTGTTAAGGATATAAATGCTTGCTGGTAGTAGAGGCTCTATCTGTGATAAATGAGTAAACAATAAAAACTAATCTGTGGAAGACACCTACTATATCTCTTTAAATCTTAATATTGGCTGATGCAAACATTTATATTTTTATCGCTATAAGAGCAAAGTAGTTTAATAAAGAGGTTGAGAAAGTGATTATGATTCCATAGAAATGTTGCCTAGTTTATAACTCATGTAATTATTATTCGTATAACTCTTCTAATTTTGAAAGTTCTATAAATTTCATAAATCCATTAGAGGGAACTGGTTCTCCCAAGTGATACGCCAATTGTTGTACTATGTAACAACCCCCCCTAACCCCGGTTTATATATAGTAATAGCTAAAATTAGACATATAAATGGGGACCTTTTTAAATTTTTAGTCTTTGAAAAGTAAATCCTAACACTAAGAAATTGCCTTGAGAACTCTTAGAAAACAACCCATGCTTAGGATCCTTATCGCAGATCGCATTTCGCATTTTTCATGTAAACACCTTTAAGTAAATTCGGAATTGCAATGTGCGATCAAACCTATCGTTGCGATATTCTGATCAAAATGCCTTGAGAATTTGAAATCACACTTCGCAAAAATGACAAATAAATAAGCCATGCCATTGGGTCAAGCTTTAACGATTTGCAAGATGTGATATTGCAATATTCGCAATCGCATTTCATATTATAAACAGGAAATGCTATATTACATTGTTTAAAAGTTGTGATGTGCGAACAAAGCACCAAGCATGGGAAGTAATTGAGTTAATGAATGGTTTGATAGGATAATTAATGTTAAGCAGCCCGAGGAGAAGTAACGATGTTTTAAGTTATGGCTACTAAACGATGAATATCTCATTTGAAATCCTCCCACGATTCAAAGTCATTTAAGAGAGATTTCAGCCTTAATTTCCGTATATTGTCTGTGCTGATATATCTCTTCCATTACAGGCAAGCTTCGAAAGACATGTCATTACGGAAGGTGATGAAAAAATAGAAACAATAGAGCATTACAGAGTCTGAGGTATCATAAATGTCTCCTATATTCTCTTATACAGTCTGCAGCACCGATGGGGGAGCAACAACATGAGAGGTCATATACAACAGGCTTGAGGATAAGCGTCCTAAAGTTTTTGTCATAAAGGAAACAACCAAATCAATAAAGCCTTTGGGATTCTAATTCAAAGATGTTGTTTGTTCTTTCCTTCATAGAATAGGAGTAAGAGAGAAAATACTCCCATATACTGATATGGTTAGGTGGGTGATGGAAAACCTCACTATTGAAGACAGGCAATTCAGAAACTCAAGAATGGAACTCATGGGGTCATTCCAAGCTGAAGACCTGAAGAAAATGTACCATATACTTGACCCTCATAACACATATGACAGCTCATACCTTTCTGACTTTGTAAAGAAGAACGAAGAACCTTTTAAGATGATCCAGGGTTGTAGGGTATTGGAGAATGAGTTCAAATTTGATAAAACGGGTATGTATCCTACAACCTCTTTGGCTAAACCCTACAACTATGTAGTTGCTATGTTATGTAGGCTATATATATTAGCTAATAATGCTAATTTTTCCATAGAATGGATTCCATTGATTGATGCCTGTGTCAATTCCCACATTATGAATTGGGCCACTATCCTATCTGATAGCCTAGCCATTGTCATCACTGAGTATCATCAGAAGAGATCCTCCTCTGTAGAGAACCTTCCTCCTTTCTATTTCAGTGCCTACATCATGGATTCCATCTGTTTCTGCACTAAATTTCCAATCATGGGTTGGAAATGGACCTTGCAGCACCTCTACCCTATCCATCTCAACCATAAATAGATTTGGGAATCCCATTACATACCTCAATTTTATAAGATATTCCATGTCCTTATTTTGCCATTGCATAAATTAATTTTTAATAAGAAAGCCCCTGGGTTTTCCAAAGAAGCCGCTACAAACCTTCTATTAGTGGGCAAGTATTTTGTTGAAGAATGGTTTACATACATCAGGGTTTTTGGTAGTACAATGGACCCGTAGGTCCTCCCTTTGTATGTCAGTGATAAATTATTAGCAAGAGAAATACCCCATAGACAGTGGGAAAAGGCTTGACCAAAGTCCTAAAAGAAAGCAAGAAGTCATTATGGCCATATTTTCCTATTTGGTGCGGTTCCATTTCATTAGAAAATTTTAACCATGCAACCAAGGAGTCAGTAAGCCTAGAAAGCCTCAGGCTCCATACTTTTCTGTAAAGGCAATTTGATCCAGACTAAATAGCACTTAAAATTACTACTACAGTAAAAATCAAGCCTTATAATCATGAGGCTAATAATTCTAAAGACATTTTATAGTTAGCTAAATCCTTCGAACAAGCGTTCCAGTGGGCAAGGGAAAATCTGATTCTTGAATATTTTGAAAGCTTTCTGGAGTTCAGAAACAAATGGCTCGAAATAATTCCACTACATTTGTTAAAAATCGACAACAAGCCTACACCTAGTGTGACTATCAATAGTGACAGACCTAATTCTCACAGAGAATCTCAAATGGATACAGGTAAAACACTAGATATAGGGAGGGCTCAAGACATCGAGAATACAGCCAAATCCAGCAGGAGGTTAGCTGAAAAGCAGGGTATGATCAACCCACCTAGAGATACCAGTTCTGAGATCAAAAGCAACAGTTTGGAATAGGAGTGGGATCAATTTAATGAAAAACTACAAAACACTCCCAAGATGACAGATACCCAGGAAACCATGGAGTATCAAACTCATCTGCATATTTAGAAAATTAGAGAGTCTGAACCGATGGATGAACAAGCAACAACGTCTCAGCAGACTAAAATCATTCCAACTTTTCCCACATCAGAAATTGTCTTAAAGGTGACTGAAATCCCTCCTGTAGATGTGTTCTACAACCTGCTGCACAAGTCTATAGTAAGAAGGCAGAGGAAAAGAAGGAGAGTAGAGACACCCGAAATCCCACCTGGGAATGAACCGATGGACATAGTCTGGAATGACATTCCTTCCAATCTGGTAGAAATCTTGACCAAACTGTCATAGTTTACAGGGCATATGCAATTGTAACCATGGATAAAACTACCAAGATATCTATTTTGTTAAAGGAAAAGGAAGAGAAGATGGCACAGCTTGAGTAACAACTCGAAATAGAGAAGGTAAGTGTGAACAGGCAGGCTGTTGAGTGGCTAGCCCAATTGAAATAGAACATGGAGGTGTTGAAGATAAGCCATGAAGAAGACATATCGGCCAAAAACATGAAACTCCAAGACTTGGAGCAAGCCATGGAAAGATATAAGGATGTTCCTACTGTAGAGGAATTCATCAAGGAGCCGCTACAGCTAAATTCTCTCTTCTTAAAATAGTAAGAACAGTTTTGCCGAAAGATATCACATATCGCTCCTTATCTGATCACCAGTGACTAACTAACAGATAAGGTGATTGACCAAAGAACTAAATTTACTGATCTAAACACAAGAATCTCATAATTGATTGAGTGGCAAGAAATAAAAGAGAGAAGAAAAGCTAATTTGCTTGAGATTGAAGAGACACGTAAGGACATTCTATTCATGGATTGGGATGCAAGGATCAAACAAGCTGAATTAGTAGTGGCAAGAGCGGTTGGGGTGTCAAAGAACATGGTAAAGGTGGTAAACCAGATGTTGTTTTCCACCAACTTGGTGAAGGAAGGTAACTTGAAAGAACTTCCCGATTTAAATGACTTACATAAAAGCTGGAAGGAAAAAGTGGAAATCCAAAGGGAAGTAATCGCAAAGATAGCAAAGATTGACTGGGAGGCATATTGGCAATACCTTGTTAGGCCACACAGTCAAATCATGACCCTTAACTGCTCACTCCATTCAACTCAGAAGATGTTGCCACCTCTCACAGATGTTATTTTCACAGGAAAGGTCAGGACATAGTTTGGGGCACCTCCTTGAGTCAAAATAATGGCTGATATATGCGTTTTAAAAGACAAGTTGCTAGACAAAATATCATTATCATAGCCTCTACTCATCAAGTCACTTTTACTTTTGGAGTTAGTTAACTAGTTAGGAGGAAGGTTGTTTAAAATGTCCTCAAATTTATGTATAATCTACTTTGAACATTATTTAGAATAGTATTTATACCATTCTCATGCATTCAGAGAAGAGTCCAGAATTTTATCAAAAACATTTGCAAAGAATGCACTTTTGTAAGTTTGTGAATGCTTTGGTGAAATTATGGAACATGATCATTTCTTTTAAATATTAGACTACTTTCCTTTGTTGATGCACTATTATATACTTGGAAGATAATTTGATCTGAAGAAAGAAGTTGATCTGTGTCATTAGTCAAATGAGTAAAACTTCATATATGGTACTTCTATCTCCTATGATTAGTTTTGTTTCTGTTTAATTAGTGATAACACTCTATTTTCATGAATTGCATATGAGATATTTTCTTCCTGTTAAGTGTTAATTGCACTACTGTATGATGCCTAGCTGAAATCATTTATTTTCATATATAAATCATCATATATATGTGATATAGTTTATACATTTATTTAATTAACTATTTAGTCAAATAAATTATCTTTATATATTATCACCTCTTTTTTATACGGGATTGATCTTTATTATCACATGTCAAATAGATGTCTTTTTAGACCGCATATAACATAGAAATACCCAGGTTTATATTAGATTAAGTTAGCTAGAGATTTTCATGATAGAATAGGTCATTTAGTTATCATTATTATATCGCAGTCACTTGAAAACCACGCACTCTCATTTTAAAACCCACACTGGGAAACTGGTCCCATCATTCGTAGTCGAAGCCACCACTTCAAATGGAAAAGGAGTTGTCTTAAGGTCCAAAGTGGGTGGTTATCCCACATGTTGGAGTAGTATAAATTTGAGGCTTCAACACATCCCTAGAAGTTTTGGACACTTCTCAGTGGCATGGTCCTTCGTGCAGATAGTGCATGTCTGGACCATGTCCAATGGACAATCTAGTTGATTGTGCTTCTTCTAGTAGCGTGGGCAAAAAACGACCAGGTTTTGTTCTATTAAGGCTATTTTCTATTTGGCCTACAGGACATTCAACTGCATTGTAAGGGTGCCCAAGATGTCTTTCTTGAAGTCCTCCAGGAGGTTACCGATTTCCATTCCTATTACACCTCCACTATGTGGTTTGCTTCCTCTAGTCATAAGATCTTGGCTCCCTAATCCGGTGCATGTGCTACCTTGCGAACACCTGATACACAAGCGAATGATTTCATCGTAATCCTCTTGAGAAATGTCTCCCTTCCCCATCAAATTTAAAGTTTCTATCCATTCGTCTTTCATTCCTTTAATTAAGATGGCTTTGAGGACTTCTTGTGGTAATGTGGAGTGGGGGGATCTCTGTAAATTGTAGTGAAACCATTCGACATATTCCTCTAGAGTTTCATTATCCTTTGCAGACATCTTAAAGATTTCATCTTTTAATTCCCTAGTCCTACAATAGTCCTCATATTTTGTGAGAAATTTTTTTCATGTCATCCCAAGAGTTAATAGTGCACCCACCTAAACCCATGAACCACCTCAAAGCTTCTCGTTTTAGGGTAGAAGGAAACAACTTCAATTTTTGAGGGTCTGTGGTATAATCATATCCTCTACATAGGACGTTAAACTTGAATAAGAAAGTGTCCGGATCCTCTATGGTCATCCCATGAAAGGTTAGGATGTTTTGTAAGGGAATAGCTTTCATTGGGGCATTGGCTACTGGGTCGACTATGGGGTATTCCAATGTCGAGGTTTGACCTTGAGGTACTTGGTTCAGAATTTGGTTGAAAATGTGACAATATCCTTCGGGGACTTAAGGGGATGCTATCTAAGTAACTGGATTATTCTCAATCAGAGGTGGTTTTGCGGCACTGCCAAGATCTGGGATCACGTGATATCCTATTTTAGAAAAATGTGGCTCTGCCTTAGCAGTTCCACTGGTACCTCCCTCTCCTTCTCTTATATTTCATGATTTTCCCTCTTGTAAAGGATTAGAATGTAAATTTTCTGTAACCTAAAAGCTTTGTTTAGATCCTCCAATTTGACTATGGAACTTGGAGTAGGCTGTAGATGGTGAGCTCATTTCCTGAGGGATTATAGCAGGGCCCTTTCTAGATATAGTCTCGGGTCCTACTGATGCCTAAGATTCTTCTTTTCTTACGATTTCCTTTATAACAGTTGATCTCCCAGGGTTCACCGATCCCTTGGATTTTGAAAATTTAGGTGGGGGGTTATGATATTTTTCTATATGCTTACTCCTAGTCATTCATAAAAAACCCATATTCCTATTTAACCTCTATGCATTTGCTGAAAAGCTGGCTAATGAGCAAGCACTTTACTTGCTGGTTAAGCAGGTTCTTACCTCCCGTTTTTAAAACCCAATTCTTTTACAGGAAAATAAAAAAGAAATCATTTTGAAACACTCTCCTTGGAAACAATGCCAAAATGTTGGTGCATTAAGATGACTATTAAAAGAAACCATTACCTACATTAGTTTTCAAACTAGGGGAAGTCTATTTATTTCAAGATTGTTCAACATTGTCTATGCAAGTGAATTCACAGGCTAATTCATAATGAAATGATTTATAATCGTTGCAATGATTAACATCTAATTCTTGAAGTTTAAACTAAAACAATTGTGAAAGAAATCTTCAAAGAATTTTCAAATCTACTTTAATTTATTATGCAGAGTATTGAATTGGAATGCAAGTAAAAGGAATCACTCTTAGGAAATCTAACTAGTATAGACAATAATTTGTTTAGCGTGAAGGAAAGCTACATCAAATAAACAACAAGTAACTATTCAAACATCTAACAAAAAGCAACCAACTGTAGGCTTAAGATCTCTGATAACACCACTTCAGAATGAACAACAATCAGATACTTAAACTAACATGATAAATTCGGTAAAGATTAACACGCAGATGTAAAACGCATCAAGATCTAGAATCTACTTTGAACGGAAAAATTAAATCGTAACAATCAATACTCACAACAATCAGAAAAATTCTAATTTTATGAACTACCTGTAATAAACAATTTTAAGAGTAAACATAAATAAATATGACACAATTAAAGTAGTAAATCTGCTATCGACCAGGCCCAGAGTCTCCAGAAGTCACTACCAAAAGACAATCAAAATGCGATTATAGGTAAAATAGAGTCTTCTTCATTAAAATTGATAATATAGTTACAACATTGCTGTAATGTAATTACTCTATGTAAAAAATGAATAATTACAATCTCGAAATTTCTAGCTAGCTGTTCATTTCACCTCTTGATTTTATATAAACTAGGAAAGACAAATGGATAGAAGTGAATCCTCAGGATCAGGAGATCTTGAGGATTTCGCAACTGACAATCTGATTTCATCACATAATAGACTTGGTTCTTCTAGTCTTCCGTTTGCCTTCGTCATCGAGACATTGTCCTTTTTCCTTTCCTAGTCGCGTTGTTCTATCATTTGAAAAACAATCATTAAATTCATGTTCCTCTATGTAAAGATAGTGGAAGTTAGTTTTTCATGCCCATATTTACCCAATTCATTCATGATCGATTTTATCGAACTTCTACAATTGTTTCTTCTATATTTATTCCTAAAACGAAGATAAACACATAAAGAAAAATGATTAATTAAGCTAATATGAAGATAAAACATACCTTTTCCACGGCCCAACAATGTGTACATTTAATACATATTGCTACTTACAATCAAGAAAACTAATTTCTTAAAGCTAAAGTGTTTCAAGCGAGCGACAAGGTCATGTATGAGGGTTAAAGTGAGGATGTCATTATCCCACTATGATTACATTCATATTTGGAGCCAACACACTTAACCACCGTGGACGTCATCACAACCATTTAAGTAAAGCCACCTGGATTGATGATACACCTCCTTTAATGTATTTAATAACCATTATTTAGAATATGATAAATATAAGATTTCCTAAAAGCCAGTAATAATGAGGGAAAGTTATTAATTTAAAATAATATTACTAATTATATATCCATATTTTCTTCACCACATTATATGTATGTGAATGCATATTAATATTTATATATTTGAGGAAGCACTCAGCATAGAGTTACAATTTATACGAATGGATAAGAGGAAGATGATGGAATTTGCAATGTTACTCGGGATTATCATATACCTCCTCCTTCTACTCTCTACTCAACTCTCTTTGGCTAATAGTCTCTCATCCGACAATGGCCATATGAAGCTCGTAGCTCAGAAATATTCAGTCGGCCATAACATAGATTTAGCTTGCCAGGCATCATAGTACACAAACATCTGCAAGTATTCCCTGCATGAAAATTCTAATATTACTCAAAATGTAGGGCCAGAGGAAATCATTGATACCGCCATGGATCTCTCATCCACCCAAAGCACACAATGTTATCTTCACTCTAAAAAATTGTTGACCACTTCAAATAACACGAACTTCACATGCACCGTTAAGGACTACTTGGGGTACCTACAGGGTTCCATGGGATATATCACCAAAAGAAGGACTCAACAACTAAACCCGAGGAATATTAAAAACGTCTAGATCTAGATGAGTGCAACACTGAGTTATCAATATAGCTGCGGTTCTCTCAAATCTGTTAATAGAACCCATATGGTGGGAAGACTTATGCAAGAACTGGTAACAATGATGAACTTAACTAGTAATTCTCTCAGCATGGTAAATTCTTTGGATACATACGGGGAGAATATGGTCATATGGAGGCCTCCCAAAATGGAGATATCATCGAATAAGTCATCTAGAATTGGATATTATTCTCATCATTATAATAAAATTTGGGATGTATTAAAGGTATATGAATTGGTTCCCAACATTATTGTTTTCATGTATGGACCCACCAGGAGAATTCAGAAAATAGTGGACAGGGCACTCAATAATCCAGAGTGTAGATTCATGATATATATAAAGGCTGGGGTCTATGAGGAGACTGTTAGGGTTCCTCCCAATAAGACTAATCTCATGTTTGTGAGCGATGGCATGAATAGGACCGTGATCACGGGGTCTATGTGGGTGTTATCAAGTGGCGATCAACATTAGAAGTAAGAATTCTTGGGGTTCTGGTAATGATCTTCCTTACCTGGTCTTTTTTCAATCTTGAATCTCGCAGGAGCTAAACTTCTTGTTGGGTTCTATGATCAGATCTCATACTATGAGAGAATGGCCTTGTTTGAGGATTCTTGAGATCTTCACAACCCACATTCCTTAACTATAAGAGGAATGATTCTCCAGATAGGGACCAACCAACAAACCATGTGATGGGGAGCTTATATTACCAGGCTTAGAATCATAAACTTTATTTAACAATCTACCAAATGTCACCCTACAAATAAAACACCGTGCATTCAATCCATTCCCTCTCAAAACCCTAGTCCTCCAATGTTTGACACCATGAATATGGTCAGTTGAATCAAACCATCATTTAGGAATTTAAGGCAAATAAACACGTTTGATGTAGTTACATCTGTGCAAAGGAAAAACAGAAACAATTGAGCAAGTCACAACTACCATCAAATCAACAACTTAGCATATACCATGGTCGGATGAATAAAAACATCATTTAGAAATTAAAGGTAAAGAAACACGTTCAGTGCAATTACATCTGCACACAGGAAAAATAGAAACAGTCGAGCGAGTCTCAACTGCCATCAAATAAATAGTTGAGCATACACCATGAATATGGTTGGATAAATAAAACTATCATTTAGAAATTAAAGGTAGAGAAACACGTTCGATGGAGTTACATTTGCGCAAAGGAAAAACAAAAATGGTTGAGCAAGTCACAACCACCATCAAATACATAGTTGAGCATCATCGAATCATCTAACAAAGAATCTAATGACGCGTATGGGGAAAGGAAGGTGAGATGAGAGTTTTTCTCATAAGGGAATACCTTACAATGTAATTAGGGGATAGTTATCTAGTAAATGTTCAAGGAAAAGGAACACTATCTATTTTGACAAAGCAAGATGAAAAGATGGAAAACTATAATTTCTATTATATACTTGATCTCAAACATAGTATTTTAAGTGTAGCATAGATAAGTCAAAATGGTTATGAAGTCATATTTAAAAGTCCTACATGTTCCATTTTAGTGAATCCACCTAGTGGGAGACTCATTGAAAAATTAAAAATGTCAAAAAACATAATGTTTCCATTGGTGATGAGGAACATTAGTAAGTCACACTTATACACATAGAATGTTTCAACATTAGACGATTCCATGTTTTGGAATCTTACACATAGAATGTTTCAACATCAGACGATTCCATGTTTTGGAATCTTACATATGGTGATTGTTGTCTTGATGGGCCTTGACTCAGGTTCAACATTAATTAGCCAAGAAAAACCCTACACTACTAGCCCTTTCAGCATCAATCCGTGGAGCGGAGATTGAAGTCTCATCCGAAGCGGTATGGGGGGATGCGGGAACCAAGTTTTCGCACCCTGAGATAGTTTTGATGTCCTTTTAATACCCTAACCCTTCCTTCCTGTATACCTATAAGCCCTTTAGAGCTTATCAATGTACTTCTCTTATACGTCTTTCAAACCTTTGCAAAGGTCTTCGATCATCCTTCACAGACCCTAAATAGTCGATTCAGACACTTACGTGCCTCTATAATTATGCTTATTTCTATGTCTACCCCGATTAGCTTAAGTATTGGTTAACTTCATCATGTATTATGATTATCTTTGCGTAAACATATATCCTCACTTGTGTTCATATGACAAAGTAAAACACAGATTTGTGCATAAATATAGCATTAATTCATAAACCCAATATTCAACATAACATAACCGCAAACATTCATAACAAAAGTAAAATAGCTCATACACAGATATCTCTAGAATAATTCTCTTTATATATGGTTTAGATCTCTAGTACAGACTCTAACTTCCCTGTGCACATAGCTTTAGGGGTCTGTACACTCAGCTGTGGACTTCTACCCTAGACCTTTATGCACTCAGCTGCAAAGCCTCTTCCTACTCTAAGACCCTTCACTCTTAGCTCTCACAAACCCATTACATTGATAAATCACCCAAAATTTACCTACAACTAGACTAAAAAGCTACCTTAGACTCTTCTAAGACTCCCTTTTTATACATTCCCATGGCACATGGACCAAGGTCGGATCTGATCAAGTTGACACAAGATACTTAAACTAAGGGCGAAAACCCTTTTTGACTGTTTACACCTTCATGCTCCGTGACCACAAAATACAAAGACTTTACATTCTTTATACAAAAATTGGGCCTTTAGCCCCAAAACTTGGGCTTTTAACCCCAAAATTGATGCTAGGGGACCCGCTCCCGATAGGCTCTCAACACAAATCTAGTGAGTTGCCCTGAATCACTCGGCCGGTGCGGAGATCTTGTCACGAAGACCTCCCAACTCCACCTATATGACTGCAACCTCAGCAGTACACTGTGTCGCCACCTACTTAACCAGCTACTCCGTCGTTGGTTCTGCGCTATCTACCTATATTTTCTGTTGTGTCACCTGCAGACTAGCCAATTTCCCTTCAATGCAGGCAGTGAGTACATAGGCTTCCTCTAGCCAAGGCCTTGATCTAGCCTTCAGTACTGCCTCCTTGCACTGAGTTGCATCCACTTATTCCTTTAGTTCCTTTGCTTCCTGCAGCTTTTCCAACATTTGCGTGATGGTGACAGTGTGTGTCGTCGCTTTGACCTCATCGTACCTTTGCTGCAGCTCCTGTGCCTTAGTTTCTAATCTTTGTAGCTTGGGATCTTCCTGCAGATTGGTAACTACTTCGAGCGCTTGCTCGAAGAGTGCAATGCAATCCTTCACACCAGTGTCAATAACTACAACAACATCTTTGATAGTGGTCTTGCGTTACTCTCTGACTTTTGGTGGAGTCGAAGGTTGGGCCCTCAACTCAAGTTCCATGATATTAAGGTTCAATTCAGACTAAACCTTAGCCAACTCTGTATGTGCCTCGCGGACACCTACAGGGAGCTTCCAGATCCTTGCGTTGATTGGTGCATCTTTGGGGACGTTTAGCTCTAGAACAATCTGCCATGCCTCAGCCACCACAGCTGTTGTGCACTCATTCTTTTCTCTGATCTTCTTAAGAAGATGAATCGCGGACAATTCTTCGACAAACATTTGTGCATTTTTCACCTTCTTCTCGCTGATAACGTTCAAGGTGCGCTATTCCCGAGGCTATATTTCCATGATCACACCAACCAGTAGGATGTGAAAGGCTTCACTTGGAAGCACGACCAAGTTTAACCTGGCATTCTTGATGGCGTTGATAGTGGCCCTATCAGTCGCTGCTTCTACGGTCAATGCTCCATCCGGCAACGTGACAGCCTGGAGATCCATTGTGTGAACTATCCTTGTTGTGCCTGAGGTTCTCAGTGCCAAAATATCGGATGCCGTGCTACCGCACCCTACAGTGGTATGCACTTGAGTAGCTTGGATCTACAGCTTGTGTAGACCTGTTTGAATGGCGACCAAGGCCTGTTTCTGCTGTTGCTCGAACTGCTGTAGCAGATCCGCGGTTGTGTCCCTCACTATATCACCATTATCATTCAAATCAACCTCTATCAAGGTGATTGGGTGAAGTGACAACTTGTTGGCCTTGGACTTCTTCCATGGCCCTACATTCTCCTACTCCCTTGTGTGCTTAACTGGGAATGGTGTAGTCTCTAGGTCCTCTCCTCCCTGCTCTGAGCGATACTCCTCCTCATTTGTTTGTGAAGAAGGAATCTTTTGACCCCTATCAAAGTCACAATTGTCCTCTTCCTCATCCCCTTCTGCATGCATTTTGGCTACACGCTATGTTTTGGCTTTGTCCTCAACTTCCTTCCTTTGTTTTTTGGCCAACTTCTCTATCTTTAACCTGGCCTATTCCTTCTTCAACTTCACAACAAACTTACTAGACCCAGCTGATAAGTCTAAGACCTTGCGCCATTCTGTAGGCAAACTCTCTAGAACCGCAACAATTACATAATCCATCACCAAGTATGGAAGATCATACCATTTCTATGCAGGTCCTTTCGCCCTCTAATGGAAACATAGTGGAAGTTCACCTTGAACTCCACATATTTAGACAACTATTCAAAGATAGTCAGTGAGAGCTGTGGCTTGTAGTTTATGGCGGTGCAGATGTTTGATTCCATGAGAATCCAGAATATCTTGTTTTCCTTTACCCTTTTGGGGTCCTTTATGGCCCAGAGTGAAGCGAACTTCGCTGCTTCTGCCAGCTCTGGTGAAATCGGAGGAAACTGACTATCCTCTGGTAAGTCCGATTCAATTAGTACAATTGAAAATAACAACCATGCATAGTGGAAAGTCTTGCTTTGATCTTATGCTTCTCTACAGTTCACGAGGAACTCACTGCAGAGGTAGCGCACCTAGTTAAATTGTACGACCTTTGTGCATTGAGCTGCTAAAGATACCATCGGTGCCGACACTTCATCTGTGTGACACGTCCTCATAATTTTCCCCGCCAAGATCTGGGTGGCTACTTGAACTGTAGGGTCGGTTCTGTCAGAGATGGAGTAGCCGCGTGGCTTCTTTGCAAGCTTGAACTTGTCCTTCATTTGTTCAGCGAGGTCACACTCACCCAACTTTCCACCAAATTCCATGGCTGGATTCAAGCCTAAATGCGGGAGTAAGGTGATCCATGGATTAGCATGTCAGTGATTGGTATCAGATCTCCTAACCACAAGCACCCATCATGCACCAGGCATAACAACTATTTGATCACTATCAAAGTTATGGGTGCGTGGTTGTAATGCGACACCCATAGTAGGTTCAAAAATCCTGCCTTATCCACCCCTTATATCCACTGCCTTGACTTTAGCGTGGTCACACCAGAGTCTTTGTAGAAGACGCGGTGCATGAATATATCTGTCATGAAGTGGGGAAAGTGCTCTATATCTGCTAAATCATAGTCCTCTAGCTTCAAAAGGGGGATATGCGCCAAGTGAGGTCCTTTGAATGTGATTTTTTCTAGCAGCAACAAGGTGAAAAGTGTTATTTTGTTCTCATGGATGTCCTTTGGTACCTTCACCTTCCCTTGGTGCGAAGGGACATATGGTGGCAGCTTGGAGATAAGGTTTTTTCCCTCAATGTCAATGTCTTTTGTACCCATGTCAACATCTTATATTCCCACACCAACATCCTTTATGTCCTCGTCAGGTTCTAGGTCTACTACCTTTCCCTTTTCCTCTACAGTTGGGTTTTCCTTCTTCTAGCATTTCCTTGGTGACTCACCCACTAGCTGTGTTGCTTTTTGCTTATGCTTCTTCATCTTGGGACCTTCTTTTGGCACCATAGGCCTCGACCTGGGGGACCTCGGTGATTTGGGTACTTCTACAGGTACCTCTACACTTGATACCTCTAGGGCAGTGGCCTCATTTGCCATCGCTTCTCCAACAATTGAAGTCTCCATGGGTGCCGACATAATGCCAGCTAAAAGTTCTCGAGTTTCCTTCGGTAATTTCTCAAACACTAAAATCACTACCAAAGCCTCGAAGTAATCAAGTTTCATGCACGCCTGATAGCTCAACACCTCAATTTTGAAAATGCCAAGTGTTTTTCATTCGTCGGCCATTTGAAATTTATAGGAAATTTCAAATTTGAATTCGATCGCTCCCCCAAAAATTAGTTCATAAATGCTAGAGTGGCAACATATTTTCAAAGATCTTGCTCTTAAATTCCAACTTAATTGCTGCCCCCCACTCCATTTAGCCATTTTCTCATTGTCAAGTCATGAACAGTGACCATAACGGTCACTTTTTGGCTGCCCTACGTGGTCTCTCCTTCAATAGCGCAGCTCCCATCATGCTTCTGCTGACACTATGACAATCCTCCATTCCGCACAGTACCCCAACCACGCAGCTCTACAACCCAAGAAGTGTATTTTATAGTCCGACGCCTCCTTTCAGTTGCTTGGAGTTCTAAGACTATGCTTCCAGCATATAATCATTTGATAAGATCTGGGTGTCTGGCTTCAATTGGCTACCATTCACCCTCCCTGGGAATGGCTCTCCATTCAACTTTACCAACTAAACTAATCCACCATCAGTAATATCCTTGATGACATAGGGCCCAAGCCAATGCATCCAAAATTTTCCTAGAAAGTTATCAAACTTGTTATCATATAATAACACTAAATGATTTACCTTGAAGGTGCTCAATTTGATGTGTCAATTGTGCCATGCATTTTCACACTCCTTTTGAACTTGCTAATGGAATCCTACCAAAAATCTATATTCTTCTAGTTCTGCCAGCTATGTGAGCCTTTCCTACATGGCTCCACGATCCACCATTCATGTGAATGCCACTATCCACAGACTAGGTACAATGTATTCCATTGGCATCACAGCTTCAACACCATAAACCAACCTAAAAGGAATTTTTCCAGTCTGCTTCTTACACGTTGTTTTGTAAGCCCATAGCACCGTGGGTACGCGCACATCCTAGTCATTTCTTTTTGTATTGTAAATGATCATCAACGCTTTCTCCAGTATCTTATTAAATGCTTCTACCATGCCATTAGCTTGCAGGTGATATGGCGTGATCTTTTGATGGTAAACCTGAAATTCCTCCATCAACGCGCTAATTGTTTCATTAAGAAAATTTGTGTTGCGATTTCTCATGAAATTTTTTGGACAACCAAACCTTGTCAGCACATACTCAGAGATGAATTTTGTTGCTGTCGAGCTTGTACAATCCTTCACAAGTTGTGCCTATGCCGATCTAGTCAAATAATCAGTCGCGATGATGATGTATCGTGCACCCGTCTTCTTTCCTGGAGGCTGAATTGGTCTCACAAAGTCAATCGCCCACTTCTCGAAGGGCTATAATGATATCTATGGATTCAGTGGTAGATCATCTCTCCGCCATGTTCGGCCAGTCCTTTGGCATGCATCACATGCCCTACAATATGCTTTTGAATCCTTATGCAGTGTTGGCCACCAGAACCCAGTGCATAGAGTCTTCTGCTTTGTTGCTTTGCCTTCATAATGTCCTCCTATGGCTCCTCCATGACCCTCAACGAGGATACTGTTTCATTTAAATTCTGGCACATAACGTCATAGTATTTCATTTGAGCCCATTTTATACAAGTTTCCTTCAATGCCAGAAAAGTATGTCACGTGCACCACCAATTCCTTCTCTTGTTGGCCAGTATATCCTTATGGATCTGTTCCCATCGCCAGGAACTATATAATATCTTCAAAGTGACTATTTTCAATGCGCACCACAAAGAGCTGCACGTCAGGTAGTCCTTCCTCCAAATTAGTAGGCTCCTCTCTTGTTTCAATGCACGATAGATGATCCGGTCCAACATTCAATTGTCCTGGTTTCACATTAACTTCAAAATCATATTATTGAAACAACAATAACCATCTGCATATTTTCCACCCCAACATAGGCTTGTTCACCAAGTACTTCAATGTAGAATGCTCTGTATACATCTTAAAGTATCCACCTTCCAAGTAGTGCCTAAAATTTTGGAGTGCGTATACCATAGCCAGATCTTCGCGCTTTGTCATTGAATAATTCTTCCTGACTTTAGATAGCTTCCTACTTGCGAATGTTATGGGATGATCCAATTCTCTCGCACCAGCTTGTGTCAGTACCACTCCCACTGCAATACATGATGTGTCCACATGCACATGAAATTCATTCTTCCAATCTGAGATGACTAGGATCGTCGTGGTGACCATTTTCTCTTTGAGCACATCCAAGCTCTTCTGACATTCATCATTCCAACAGAATGTAGCATCCTTTTTTAATAGTTTCTCCATTGGAATGGTGATCTGGGCATATATTTTAATGAACTTTCTATAGTACCCTATATGCCCCAATGTTGCGCATAGCTGTTTCACACTTCTTGGTGCCTCCAAATTGATTATAACCGCGATCTTTGCAGGGTCTACCATCAAGCCTTGTATGCATACCACGTGACCCAGCAAGATCTCAAAAGGGACACAAAACAAATGTTTCCTCAGATTGAGTGCAATCTGGTACCTCCGGCATGTATCTAGCATCAGGTGTAGACTTTCTACGTGGCACTTTACAAGTCCAAACACTGTCGAATCGTCAAAGTATACCTCCAGAAATTTGTGAATGAAATCTTTGAACGCTGCGAAGACTATGCGCAAGAATATTGTCAACATGTTCTTTAGCCCAAAAGGCATTACATTATACTAGAAGCAACCCCATTTAGTTGTGAAGGTCATCCTACACCTATCCTCCAACGTGATCTTGATCTAATGGTACCTTGAGAACCCATCAGTAAATGAATATTCTTCTTGGCTACCAAAATTATCCAGTACCTCATCAGTGAACGGATTTGGGAAGGTATCATGCGCATAGGCATCATTCAACTTCCTGATATCTATGCATATCCATATCTCATCCTTCTATTTTTTGTCCTGAACTACCATTAGGCTTACCCAATCAAACTCTTCTACTGGTTCAATGATGCCTGTTGTAAGCATTTTATCCAACTCCAAATGGACCCTTCCTTAATACTTTGGTTTGAGGCAGTAATGTCTTTTCTTAATTGGCTTCGAACTTGATTTTAGAGTGATCTTCATGACATCCAAGTCCCTTATTATCCCTTTTAGATCTAAAAAAATTCGTGGGGAACAGATCTTGATATTCGCGGAGTAATTTGGCGACCTTATCTACTGTCTCATCGTCCCAGTAGTCCCCAATCTTTGCAAATGTCAGCTCTGCCTCCGTGCCAATGTTCACCTATCTAGTTTTGAGAGGTTCGGTGATGTCTGGATTCCCTAGTTGCGGTCCTTCAACTTTGCTGTGACCTTCAGCCTCTGGTATATTAATCTTCCTCCGGTCTTTGTCTTCTTCTTTCGCTATTACATTGTAGCACTCCAACATGTGGCTCAGTTGGGTAGTCCAATCAGGTTGAATCAAATCTAGAGGATTCTGCAATATCTTGAAGATCGTTGCCTTAACCTCCTGTAATGCATCGCCATTACATTCAAACACATCCTCAAAGATGAACATCATTAAAAATCCTTGGCACAAAACATCCCATTGTTCAGTGCCATCACAGAGTTCTGTCTCCAAGTACCAATTCATCGGTATAACATTCAAGGTATGACAAAATGGATGTACCCACTGTGGCTGAGGCTTTGCTCAATACACTTTAGTCCATTTAGCCAAATGGTCACGTAGTTCATTCCTCCCATCATACTTTTCTATTAACTGCACTTGGGGGTGACCAAACCGCACTCTCTACATTTTTCTGTATGCACGCCAATCATCAAAACTGTCCTTGTATGTTCCCCACCATCTCGCAGGCATAGGATGTAGCACCCAGTCCAGGCGTGGAAGCGATACTTCTCTGGCACTTATCTCTAAAATGTATCCAAAAAGTGATCAACATTAGTTAAACCACCATAGTAAGGCAGATTTCTTACCTCTGATGATACATGGCGCAACGACTTGATCATCATATTACAACACAGCATACATACTTCATGCAGTCGGATCTGCCAGTGCTCCAGTTCTTTGTTTGAATCTGATGTGCAGGAACTTTCGCGGTCCCATTCAATACGTCCATCTGTTGTTGGATTCACCCAATCTTGATCTTGCACCGTTATCTTGTAAATCTGGTCCAAATCGTCATCGCTTTCATAATGGTACACTGGTTCAGTATAGCACGGTCCTTCTGCGAGATCTGGGGGCACTACCACATGGTGCAATTTCTTCTCAAATATCATCTTCCTCTTGTTCAAATTAATTACCCCATTTATGTCAGTGTCCTAGTCGATCCCAAGGAGCACGTGGTAAGAATTGTTGTCATCCACAGTCTCTATCACTTCAAAATCAACTAGTGTGCTCGCGCCTTCAATGTCAACTGTCACCCCCTGTAACCTCCCCATTGGAACAATTTTCTGCTAATTTTCCATCCTTAATGATATCCCAGAACACTGTAGCATAGGTCTCCCCATTCTATCCCATGTCTATTTTGGCAAAAAATTCGTGTCTGACCCCAAATCTAAAATAACTTGATCCATCTCATATTCTCTTATCTATGCAATAAACCCAATTTCACACCTCGTTCTTGTCATATGCCTGCCAGTCTTTCTGACTACGCGTGGTTTGTCAGTAGCATTTTCCTTCCCATCGTACATATTGATCAACTCCTGCAGTCCTTTCATAGCCTTGCTATGGCGCAGTAGTTTCATGCAGTTCTCCAAGAATGTGGTAATCATGGATGGGTCCATTTCTTTAGTGAACTTCTCTTGACTCCCTGAGGTAGAGGCCTCAGTGAAGCTTTTCTTTGCTTCCATAAATGTTTCTTTCGTGTGTTCTAGATCAAATCCAGTCTCCTTTTCTGGCGCTTTGCGGACCCACTCACCAGTTGTCACCTCACTCTGCAACACAATATTTACCTTAAGATCTTCCTCGCGTGGATCAGCCCTCATCATCTACAGGTTTTGAGTCGGCTACTGAGGATGCTCCCCCTTTTCATGTATCTTAGCTAACAATATAGGGAAATCCTCCATTGCATGGTCAAAATGAGTACAATAGCGGCATGACAGATGCGACGGATTCGGGTAGTCTCATGCGTAGTGTGCTGGTCCCCCACAGTTGTAACAAATGACCTACCCTTGACCTCTACCAGGTCCTCCTCCACCTTGGCCTCATCCACACCCCTAATACTCGCCTCACGCTCCCCTAGCGCCTTGCTCTAGAAGCCGGTTTTCTGCCTACACCTTGTATGTAGGCGTTCTATCCATCATTAATTTGTAACTACAACAATTGCACTCATCATGAACCATTGATTGAAAAACGTTGCAGAAGAGCTATTGCGATGTCTGTACGAATTTCTGCATCAAATGGAAATTGTCTGTCGCATGTTTTCTAGCTACTTAATAGATAGCATTACCTACTAGAGATTCCATCCTCAAAGGCATTGGTTCCCCTACTGCAACATAATTTTCAAACACTGGATAGTGATCTTTGTCATGCACTTGGCTTTTACACTTCAGCCACCAAACTACTTCACATGCCTCAAGCTGAGCTGTTCTATCTCTCTTCAGACTCAACATTTCTAGGAAAAGGTTCTACAACTGCACATGAATCTGCTGAACCCCCAGATTATCATCTTGCATCGGTGTCTCACTCAATCTCATTGCAATTTCCAAAGATTCGACCTGGGTCCCAATCTTCTGTTGTGACAACACAACCCTTAGATGAGGCAGGAACGAAGCCACAAACCATTCGCATTGTTGTCAATCAGTCAGATTCATGTTAGCCTCATGGATCGTACACTTCAATCTCTGATCCAGATCCCAGGGTGTCTCACTAGGCTTCATCATGATCTCTTGGAATTCCACAATTGATTACGCCTCAGACTTAGGTCTACTAAATGCCTTATTCAGCATAGTCTGTATATCTTCCAATGCGTACACCGAATTATCAGTGCAGTACTTGATGTACCATGTTAGCGTGTGGTCCTGCAAAGCACTAATCAACATTTATTTCTTCATTTCATCATCCATGATACCCTGATATTCCCATACAACCTTCGTGACAAACCAAAACTATTCTGGATCTTCATTTCCCATGCCCTTGACCATAGGTAGCTTTATGGAGTTCGCCATATTGAATGGTGGTTGAGGTGACGGTGGTGTAGGAAAAGGCGTATACGGAAGAGGTGAAGATGGAGGTGGTGTGGGTGGATGGGGTATTCGTGGGAACCCTTTGCTTTATCAACTGGACAACGCTCTGCAGAGATGCCTGTGCTACTTCCTCGCCGTCAATCAGAGGGGGTTCAATTAGCGGGCTATATTCAGGGCCTGTTATTTCCTTATTTTTGAATGTCCTTACACTTCATGCAGCCCCAAACATCAAGGTAGTCGCATAACCCACTTTTCACACAAGAGCATCGTAACCCAAGTATTTAACGATTTTAAATACTTACCTCATGGCCCCTTGAAGAAACGACGCTTTGATTCACTCTAACTAACTGAGGTATCGATCGAGAACTCTATTACAAACCCTCCTATGATACGATTGAGCCAATGATTGACATCGTGCGTGATCTCATCTTCATAGGCTTCTAATCTCTGCACTAACTCTAAGGTCCAGACTACTAGATCGTCAAGCATCCACCTTCCTTAGCCGTTTTCCAATTTCACTATCCTCTCATATAACTCAATTGGGAAGGAACAAAAGAAGATCTCAGGTATTTCTGTGTACATGTATTTGTCCAACCACTATTCTTTCGTCAATCACAGATTCCTATACTCTTGCACCGTGAATTCATGGATATTTCTATCTAACCAGTCTTCGATCTCCTTCTTAGTTGGATTCCACTGATGCGACATCGCACATCTCATTATGCAGATCCCAGTCCTGGAAACGAAACCATTTGTTGGCTTGATGGGCCTTGACCCAAGTTTAGTATTAACTAGCCAAGAAAATCCCTACACTACTGGCCCTTTCGGCATCAATCCATGAAGCACAGACTAAAGTCTCACCCGAAGCAGTATGGGGGGATGCAGGAACTAAGTTTCCGCACCCTGAGATAGTTGTGATGTTGTTTTAATACCCTACCCCTTCCTTCACGTAGACCTACAAGCCCTTTAGGGCTTATCAATGTACTTCACTTATGCAACTTTCAAACCTTTGCGAAGGTCTCTGATCGTCCTTCACGGACACTAAATAGTCAATTCAGATGCTTACATGCCTCTATAATTATTCTTACTATTGTGTCTACCCCGATTAGCTTAAGTATTGGTTAACTTCAACATGTATTATGTGTTGGCATTATGATGCATGTGTTGTACTTGATGGAACCCACTTGTAGCATAACAACTCACTTGTATATGGTAACTAGATGAATCTACAGAAGAGATATTAGATGTGACAAAATGCATGACAGTTGTGACAAAAGGCAAGGCAGTTCAAAGGAATCAGTTCAGAAGTAATGTACAATGACAACTCTCTCAGATGACAGTTCACAGTGCAGTAGGTTAACAACAAAGAATTACATATTAGACTACAAAGAATGAAGAAAGAGAGGTATACGCAGGTTCACCTTGACCAAGATGCGTATACACGTAGGTTCACTAACCACAAGTAGTGTAAATTTACAAACACACTTTCACAGAAGGAAAAGCGCATATACCTTGGAAAACTAAGTTTTTGGTCCAATATATTTTTTCCATGGTATTTTGATCCATGGTATTGATCCAAGGTATCTGGTCTAAGGTATTGTCCCTAGGTATTTGGTCCAAGGTATATGGTTTGATGTATTGACCCTAGGTATTTGGTCTAAGGTATTGGTCCGAAGTGGTTTTGGTCCATGGTATTGTGAAAGGCCTAAAACTATAAAAGGAGGAGAAGATCATTAGGCTAGGTGTGCAAGTATTGAATATCTGATGAAGTGTGAGATCTAGTATGTAGGTTATTCGCTTATGGTGCTTTGTTTGATCTAAACTAAGGATGAACCTTAGGAGTTGATGGAGGATAAGATCTAATGATGGATCAGGATCTTAAGGCTTGAAATGAATTATCTTTATATGGTTTGATCATGTTTATTCTAGATATGAATACTGATGCTTGTGTTGTTCTGTAAATGTTATGATCTGGGTATGATTGAAGTCTAGAATAGCTGAAAAGTTATGAGTTAATATTTACAGACATATACGCTGGTTGGCTTTGATAAAAGAACGTATACACACTAGTTCAACACATATAAGTAGCGTATACATTATTTAATATGATATTTAAAGTTATAGGTGGATCTGACTGCTGTTGTATAATTCTGGGTTCTACTCTGTGTTCCGGTGTCTACAGTTTGATGACAGTATACTAAATGTTCAGATTGATTGATTGTGATTTGCTTCAATGACTATGGGCTTTCAGTGATTCAGTTATGGGTGATTCAGAGATTTATGATTGAGTTTCAATGATTGGTTAACGCAGATGAATTTGATGGTTGTAGTGCAGTGGTGATTGATTTTGAGCTTCAATTTTGATAATGGGTCTAGTATGAAAATTAGATGAATCAAGGCCTTCATGTGTATTGTTTTGTACCAGGAGCATCCAGTATGAAAATTTATGAAACATGGTCCCGGGAGGAAGAGAGAAGGTTGTAGCCTTCTGTAGGTCAGCACCTACATACTAGTAAACATATCAACTAGTACAAGAGCTAGGGGGTTGTAGCACCCTTCCAGTAGAAGCTGGAGAACAAGAGAAGGTAGTAACCTTCTGTAGCTAGAAACCTATGTACTGGTATGAGTCTGCACCAGTACAATGTTGTAAACAAATTTTCTTATTATTAAAAGAAGACAGAGATGACAGTAGCAGGTGGTTTTCACCCACATTGGGTTTCCACCTTAAATCTTGGTGTTCATGTGTGTTGCTTATGTGTGATGGTTCATTCTGTTATTAACTGCACATGGTTATTGTTTAATGTTTAATAAAGTACTGATGCACAGATTAAAGATCAACATATGATGAATTAACTGAATCATTAGTTTGTTGGATATACACTTGTTTCCTTAAACACAGTTGCGTGTACACACAGGTTACCTTCACTGAAGTAGCGTATATAAATTTGAGTATGAAAAGAAAAAGGTTATTGAATTGACTAATACTGATTCACCCCCCTCTTAGTATTATTTCCAACAATTGGTATCAAAGTAGGTCCTTTGGTAGAAGCTTGATCGCTTGAAGGATATCCATAGAACAATGGTAAAGAGGCTAAAGAAGAAAGCAGCTAAGAAGAAGAAGACATTTCAAAGGAACTATGACAGTGGGAGAGTTGATTGGGGATTATGTGGAAGCAACTTTTCAGATTCAGAATCACCTCAGAATGAAGATGAACAAACAAAAGAACTTTCAGGTATGAATTTGTTATCCCCTTGTGATACATTTCTCTATCCATTTGATGATGATGAAATTGATAGCGAAACAACTGAATTTACTCTTATGGGTGAGAGAGAAAGATGTCAAATAGAGGTAGAACTTAAAAGGCTCATAGACAAAATTAGAGATAAACAAGATCTATTGGACAAAAGGGAGTGTTCCTTCAAAGAATAAGTTACCAAACTAAAAGCTCAACTAGAGGAAGGAAACAAGGAAAAGAAAGATCAATGTCAAAATCTACAGGATGAAGTGACATCATTAAGAAATGAAGTAAATAAAAGGAGCACAACAATAAAGAAACTCAAATATAGATCTAGTTACTGTGAAATTCTTGAAGCTAAGATCCTCTCTCTAAAAGAAGATCTTGAAAAATCAAATAATCAGAATGAAGAACTACTCCAAGATCTTGAAGAACAAGAAAACAAAGTTCTTGAATTAAGGAAACATATGGAAGAAGGAAGAAAAGCTAAAGAAATCATGAAGAAAGAGTATCTTGAAAAGGAAGAGAAATATCAGGTTGAGGTAAATATCCTAAAAGGTAAATTAGAAGAAAAGGATAAGCTTTTATGATTTCAAGATAGTGCTAAGATTTTGGATAATATTATTAGTAGTCAAAGGTATCCTTCCATCAAAACTAGTCTTGGTTTTCATGAATCTATTGAAGGTGAATCTAGCTCACAAAATGAGGCAAGAAACTCTAATGAAAAATCTGGAATGCTCAACAAGGAGATGAGAGGTCAACTCCATCAACAACCAAGGAAAGAAATTCTTCAAAGAAAATATTTTACTCCTAACTGTGGTCGGTCATTTCCTCAAATGAATAATGTTGAATTTTTTATATGTCGTAATCTTGGACATGTTGTAGCGAGATGTGGAAGTATAATGGTTCAAGATCATCACAAAGAAAGATCATTAGCTTCCAGGTACTTTAAGGGATATCATTTTTCTTGCAATATGTTTGGTCACAAAGCCATTGACTACTATAGAAGAAATATGAAACATGTAAGATGTCATGCATGTAACAAGTTTGGACATATAGCAAAGGAATGGAGGAGAAAATTTCGGGCACCATACCGAAAGGAGAAAACATCATCACACTCGAAGATATGGAAGAAGAAGGAAGTACAGTGAAAAAAATGTGGCTTGAAACAGTGTACAGACATGACAGACTCAGGGGAAGCTGAAAGTATGAAACTTCAATGTTCCAAATCTCATACGCAAGTTTCATAAATACAAGTTGCATATATACATAAGTTCAAAGCTGCACCGTCACATATATGTAGTTTGAGAAAAATGTTGTGGGACAGTCTCAGAAAAACTGATGTGATATGATTCAAACAATTATCAATTATCTTCTCTGTCATAGATGAATAAACTCTGTGGATGTTATTTAGAAGTGTTTTGATCCTCACAAGTTGTTGATAACTTGATGTATATCTGATTGATGATGATGCCTTGATGCTTCTTACTGATATATGCAATGATCAGATCTGACAGTGAATAGGTGGAACAGGTTCAGGGGGAGAATATGTTAAGCTTCTAACAAAGCATTATTGGCATTATGTTTAGAAGTCTTTGGTACCTAATCAATTATGATGAGGCTTATGCTTCTAAAGTGTTTAATTGATACATCTTGCTATGTGATGGTTATGAGTTTCCCATCATGAAATCTTAGATGATACTTGTATTGATTGGGGTTACATAATTGTTATTCAGATTAGATTTATGGATGATTGTGGATGACTCTTTGATGATGTATACAGTACATATATGTTGCTTACATGGTGATCTTCATAAGGACAAGGAGAAGTACAAATTTGAGTACACAACTTCACTATTTGATGATAAGCCACTCATTTATTTTATGATGGTGTCATCATGCCTTCAAAAATGCATATGGTGTAGTTATGATTAAGGATTCCTATAATTCTCACATCGTTGAGGATTGCTGTTGTTGATGGTATCAAGAAAGATGGAAAAATGACCATGCACTCATGATTTGCTAGATACATAATTGATGGACACATATTATGTTGGATACATGGATGATTACTTAAGTTGCATATTGATAAATATTGTTGGTTGGACAAGAGAATGGTGTTATTGCAGGTCGCATGAAGACATACCTATTTGAAGACATGGCTTACTTAATCACATAATGATGATGAGTTCTTACCTTATGATGATAGGTTGATACTCACGTATGTTGATTATCATGGTTGATGCTTACCATATGTGGGATGTTCCCTAGTGATGATACCTGCTTGATATATTGAAGGTTCTTGTGAAACGATCATGCGGTTCTTGATAATGATGTTATGATCATGTCTATGGTGTTTTCACATAAATATGATATGATGTGAATGCTTTTCTGATACCGCTTGGAGATATAAAATATGCTTAGTTGATTCATGGAAGGTTATGATAAGGCTCTTTCTACTAAGGAAACAAAGCAAGTTGATCTTGATGAGATCAAGAGGATGAGTTGATATTTATATGCAGACATACCTTGTCATAGGTTGATGATATTTACACTATCATATCTTGAGAAGTAATGATGGACATATACAGGTTGCTGGTCTAGATGCTATTGACAGATGCTTATGGAGAAGAGCATACATGGTTTATGATAGTTGTTGATGACTATCATGGTCTGGTTATAAATGTCATGTATATCATTTGATGTAAAATTCATATAAAGATCCATGATGTAATAATTTGTCTCTGTCTGTTGTATTCTTTTAATGAGTCCACTATGCATGGGAAAGGATGATGTAATAATTGATATGTTTCAGTCATGTATATCCCCACTTGGTTGGGAGGATGAGTCAAATTCGGTATATCCCCACTTGGTTGGGTTATTGATATATGTATGAGTCATTGGTGATAGGAAGGTCAAAGTCACTTAGTTGAGTTATAGAGTCATGTTATTATTTTGGAAAATATCTGCAGACTCTGCATGTGCTTCCGGGGAGCATGGATGATATCATACATCTTAGCATGTACAAAGGGGGATTTTAATCAGAAAATGCAGCATGTGCTTGGGGGGGCATGATCTATGTTTATATTCAGCTATTCTGATATGAAAGTATTCTTTTTGGTCATCCCTTTGCCCTTGATATCAAAGGGGGAGAATATCCTGGTCCACCCTTTTCCCTTGATGTCAAAGGGGGAGAGTATTTTGGTTTTGCTTGTTATCTTTAACAGTCTCTACAACTTGTGGTAATCAACACCAACATGGTTTCCCTCAACTCCAAAGGGGGGGGATTGTTGGCATTATGATGCATATGTTGTACTTGATGGAAACCCACTTGTAGCGGAACAACTCACTTGTATATGGTAACTACATGAATCTGCAGAAGAGATATCAGATGTGACAAAATGCATAAAAGTTTTGACAAAGGGTAGGGCAGTTCAAAGGAATCAGTTCAGAAGTAATATATAATGGCAACTCTCTCATATGACAGTTCACAGTGCAACAGGTTAACAGCAAAGAATTATAAATCAGACTACAAAGAATGAAGAAAGAGAGGTATATGCAGGTTCACCTTCACCAAGCCGTGTATACATGCAAATTCACTAACCAAAAGTAGCGTATATGTACACACGCACTTTCGCAGAAGGAAATGTGTGTATACCTTGGAAAGCTAAGTTTTTGGTCCGAGATATTTGGTCCATGCTATTTTGATCCATGGTATTGGTCCAAGGTATCTGGTCCGAGGTATTGACCCTAGGTATTTGGTCCAAGGTATTAGTCCTAAGTGGTTTTGGTCCATGGTATTGTGAAAGGCCTAAAACTATAAAAGGAGGAGAAGATCATTAGGCCAGGTGTGCAAGTATTGAATATTTGATGAAATGTGAGATCCAGTATGCAGGTTGTCGGCTTATGGTGCTTTTTTTGATCTGAACCAAGGATGAACCTTAGGAGTCGATTGAGGATAAGATCTAATGATGGATCGGGATCTGAAGGCTTGAAATGAATTATCTTTATATGGTTTGATCATGTTTATTCTAGACCTGAATACTGACACGTGTTGTTCTATAAATGTTATGATCTGGGTATGATTGAAGTCTAGAATAGCTACAAAATTATGAATTGATATTTATAGAGATATAAGCTGGTTGGCTTTAATAAAAGTGTGTATACATGCTAGTTCAACACATCTAAGTAGCATATACATTATGTAATATGATATTTGAATTTATAGTTGGATCTGACTGCTGTTGCAGAATTCTGGATTCTGCTCTTTGTTCTGGTGACTGCGGTTTGATGACAGTATACTGAATATTCAGATTGATTGATTGTGATTTGCTTCAGTAACGATGGGCTTTTAGTGAATCAGTTATGGGTGATTCAAAGATTTATGATTAAGTTTCAATTATTGGTTAATGCAGATGAATTTGATGGTTGTAGTGCAGTGGTGATTGATTTTGAACTTCAATGTTGATAATGGGTCCAGTATGAAAATTAGATGAAACGAGGCCTTCATGTGTATTGTTGTGTACGAAGAGCATCCAGTCTGAAAATTTATGAAACATGGTCCCTAGAGGAAGAGAGAAGGTTGTAGCCTTCTGTAGGTCGGCACCTACGTACTAGTAAACATATAAGCTAGTACAAGAGCTAGGGGGTTTTAGCTCCCTTCCAGTAGAAGCCAGAGAACGAGAGAAGGTAGTAGCCTTCTGCAGGTAGAAGCTTGTGTATTGGTATGAGTCTGCACCAGTACAATGTTGTAAACAAATTTTATTATTATTAAAAGAAGACAGAGATGACAGCAGCATGTGGTTTTCACCCACATTGGGATTCCACCTTAAATCTTGGTGTTCATGTGTGTTTCTTATGTGTGATGGTTCATTCTATTATTAACTGCACATGGTTACTGTTTAATGTTTAATAAGGTATTGGTGCATAGATTAAATATGAACATATGATGAATTAACTGAATCATTATTTCGGTGGATACACGCTTGTTTCTTTAAACACAGTTGCGTGCACACGTGGGTTACCTTCATTGAAGTATCACATATAATTTTGAGTATGAAAGGAAAAAGGTTATTGAATTGAATAATACTGATTCACCCCCCTCCTCTCAGTATTATTTCCAGCATTATGATTATCTTCTTGTAAACATATATTCTTACTTGCATTCATATGATAAAGTAAAACACATAGATTCATGAATCAATATAGAATTAAGTCATAAACCCAATATTCAACATAACATAACCGCAAACATTCATAACAGAAGTAACATAGATCATACAAATATCTCTCGAGAATAATTCTCTTTATAGATGGTTTAGATCTCTAGTACAGACTCTATCTTCCCTGTGCACATAGCTGCAGGGGTTTGCGCACTCAGTTGCAAACTTCTACCTTAGGACTCTACGCACTCAGTTGCAGAGCCTCTTCCTATGCTAAGACTGTTTGCTCTTAGCTCTCACAGACCCATTACATTGATCAATCACCCAAAACTTACTTAGAACGGGACTAAAAAACTACCTTAGACTCTTCTAAGACTCCCCTTTTATACATTCCCATGGCATGTGGACCAAGGGTGGATCTCATCAAGCCAACACAAGCTACCTAAACTAAGGGCAGAAACCCTTTTTGAGAGTTTACAGCTTCACGCTCTGTGACCACAAAATGTGGAGACTTTACATTCTTTATACAAAACTTGAGCCTCTAGCCCCAAAACATGGGCTTTTAACCCAAAAATTGACCCTCGGGACCTGTTCTCCACAATGATTTACCCTTTCATAGTCTTATTATTCCAAAAAATAAATCAGTGCTCAGAGGTCTCCTCATGATTAATGTTTAGGACTTCACTTGTGAGAGCTACATCATATCTAAACAATATCGTAGTGATAGTTTTCCAACAATTTCTTCCTCTTAAGCTAATCCGAATTAGATAATTACATTCTTTTCATCCATATTGATGCTTTCAAAGTGGAAAAAGTGGAGAAATCAACTCACAAGACCATTTTTTCCGATAGGACCTAGTTTGGAAAATTGGGGTCTAAAAGCTTATGGGACCGTTTTGAGGAATCATATGGCATTTTTTGGGGGGTTAAACTTTTTCCACAAATATTTTTCACATTCTACAAATAGAAACCTCTCCTACATTGCAAGATTCACCTCAATTATAGTTTGTATGCAAAATCTATGCCACTCAGAAGTTGACCTTCCTGTTTTTAACACCATAATTTGAGACGATGCCATGTCAATCCACATTACTTATGGAAAATGGGATTTCCATGTGATCATGATTACTAATACTCTATAAGAGTATGTATTTTAACTCTATTTAAGAGTTGGAATCAAACCTAACCACTTGTATGCTATCAAGTTGTGTTATAACTGGACCATTAGGAGGAAAAGTGCTTCCAACACCTTTTGTAAATATTTTTTTCCATAGACAAGTAGAGTAGCCAAGAGGGATAGGGAAAAAGCACACAGTGAGGCTTTTTACATTGTAGTATCCCATGTGCCATAGGCCTTATTTCTTTGTAGTTACAAACATTTTATATACAGAGAAAGAGATCATAGTGGTGTCACCTTCTAGTTGGGTTTTCTCTCGAAAGGATTTCCCAAGATATATCTTATGTCACTTCTAGTTTGTGAGATTATACTTTGTTGTTCTCTATTTTATGCATAATTATAATTTTCATGCAATGTAATAAACAATTACTTATAGATGTAGAAATCTAAAGGTAAATAAGGCATGATAGTGTAAATTTCATATTTTCATGTATAATTTTATTAGATTCATTATGAAAAATTGTCTAGTGGAATATCCACGGTATATTATAGAGAAAGAGCAAAGGAAACACCATAAATTGTACACTGATATTGTCTGGTTTTATGTAAACACATTCAATAAAAGGTAAATCTTATTTCGTAATATTTATTGATGATTTTAACTAAATGACATGGGTATATTTTTTCAAAACTAATTAGAAACTTTTGGAATATTTAGAGAATTCAAATCGATGGTAGGGAAGTATGGTGGGAAGTTTAGTGGGAAGTTCAAAACACATGAATGAAAACTTTCAAAACCTCGTTCATAACAAAATATCAATTGGGGATGAGATCCCAGCACAACACATGATGTGTTCTCTAAAGGGAATTTTACAAAAATTCCACCTATCATTTTCAATGATATTATTATTAAACTTAGGGTCATGGAGAATATTATGATTAGAGCATATTTCACTCCATATGAGGTCACTACTTATACCTCTCTTTTCAAATAATCTTGTAATGTTTTTTCTTGGTCCTACAAAGAAATTCCTAGCATCAATCCTCAGATTGTAGAGCATGAAATCATCACCTGTTAAAGGGAAATGTCTATTTGGAAATGGCTCCAGCTTGTCCACCATTTCAAAATTGCTTACATTGAGGAAAATTTTGAGAAATAATTTAATGTTAAGTTCATCTATATGGGTCCCTAGACATAGTGGGTTTCCAACACAATTCATGTCACCAAGAAATAAGGTGTTATTCATGTTTATGTTGATTACAGGGATATGAACTAGACATTTCCAAAAGATAACTACCGAACCACATTAATTGATTAGATTATCAATGAATGCACTAATAGTGAGATATTTTCCTTCATGGATGGTTCCTTTGACTGTAATTAAATACAAATCAAATTGGAGGATCAACATAAAATGGAATTCATTTGTCGTTGTGGTATGTTCATGTATAGGAAACTCCCATTTGGTATTAAAAATGTTTGGAAAACCTTCCAATGTGCCATGTCTTATGCTTTTCATGACATCAAGTGAATTGTGGAGGTATACTTGGATGAACTTGTTGCTCACTCTGCTCAATAAAGTGATCATCCCATGCATCTACAAGCCATTATTATGAATTGATTCTACTGTAATATCCATTTGACTCCCCACAAATGGATCTTTTTGTTGTTTCCATATGATTTTTAGGCTTCATTGTGTCCAAGTATGGGATTATGGTTGATCCACCTAAGGTTGAAGTGACTGTCAATCTACCTCCTCCATGCACTATCAGTAAAATTCATAGTTTGCAAGACAAAGCGAAATTATTACATTGATTTACTTATAACTATGCTAACATTAGAAAGGGTTTCATGTGCGTCCTCAAAAATTATACACCATTTGTATGGTATGACCAAGAAGAATGATATTTTCATGCCTTGAAATGGGCCTTGATGTCAACCTCTCTACTAAGCCCTCCTTCCTATAGGAAATAGTTCATTTTATATCTCATTGCATCTCATTTGACACTTAGAAATGTTCGTTTCTAAGAAAATGAGGATGTCCACAAGTATTTCATCCACTACCTCAATAGAGAATTAGTGGGGGTGAAAATTTAATATAAGTACATTGAAAAGTTGGCTCTAACTACTGTGTTAAATGGTCAATGAATTAGACATTACATCCTCTTACGTAATATTGTCATAGTTGTTAACTCCAACCCCATGCATAATTTTCCTAATAAAAAAGTATTCCAAATGTATAGTTAGCTTGTACGAATTTGATTTATAGTTTGCAGCCACGAAATCCAGGAAATATTTAGCCTTCATAGAGATGTTAACTGAACTCCCCTTAGTTATGTTGGATCAATGGTTATTGATTCATTCTTGATGAGTATTTGTTCCTTGTTAACATCTCTTACCCTTGGTATGGGGATATTTTGATATATCTCTAGACTCAAAAATTTCCACCTCAGTTGTGCCGAGATGAATGTCGATGCATACACCACAACTTCAAATAGTACCTCATCATAGATGATACCCTTTATTATAGTGGGGTTTATTTGGTGTTACATCAATGTATAACTCATGAAGAGGTTAAAAATGTTTTGAATGAATATAATTTAGGAGAATGTGGTGGTCATCTCTATGGGTTGGAAACTACTAAGAAAATCTTACACTTTGGGTACTTTCGGCCCTTTATATTCAAGGATTATATCACTATGGTCTGAAGGTTTCATTCCTATCATATTTTTACCTTTAAAGTGCACACCCATCCTGCTCCACTTTACCCAATGGTTTTTATCAACCCCTTTACCAAATGGGGTATCAATATTATGAAATGTAAGCCTACCTTATTTAGCATTTATAATTATGTCATTATGGTCATAGCTTATTTCACCAAATGGGTTGAGGCCATGCCTACCTATTCAAATGATGGCACCATCACAGCTTTATTTTTCTTCAGCCACATCATCACTAGGTTCAACACACCCAAAGAGATTGTGATTGATCATGGAGATCACTTTTGAAACCCTATAATGACTACATTTGCAGCTAAGTTGGGGTTCTTTCATGAAAAACCTCTCTCTGTTATCCGAAAGCTAATGGTATATTAGAGGCTATCAATCATGTCTTCAAAGCTATGATCTAGTGCATGGTCAAGAACCAGTAAAGGAATTGGCATCTAATTCTCCTTTAAACCCTTGGGTCTCATCGAACGTCGGTCAAGACCTTCACAAGATTAAATTATTTCCAACTATTTTGTGGCATGGAAGCAATGTCACCCACTAAATGTGAGATTACCTCATTGAAACTTGCCATCAAACTTCTCCCTAACACTTCAACCAAGGAAGAACACCTCAAAATTTGTCTTGGCTTGATGAATAACACCATGACACTCTTTTAGGCATTGAGGCACACAAAAGATGTGTCAAACTCCAATATGATAAGTTTGTTCAACGTTGTGTCTTTTCCAAAGGTGACTTGGTCTTGGTCTATGATTAAAATCACGGTCAACTTGGTACGGGAAAGTTAGAACCCCTTTGGTTCAATATGTCTATTATAAACACATGTTAAAGAAGGGGGCATATGTGCTCATATAGTATGATGGTAATAGACTCTCAGAGCCAACCAATGGGCTATATATGAAAATGTATTATTCCAATACCTTTGAGCGTGCTGCCCTAAACATATGTAATTTGTTTATGTTGTTACGTTTTTCTACATGTGTGTCACATTTTTGTTTTCTTCTTATCATGTATGGTAGTTGGTTTGAAAATGTTTGTATCCTCTTCAATCTACATAAGATATATCAATGGAACCAACCATATGTCCCAGAAAATTTATTTTGTATCTTGGATACTCATTTCACCCATTGATGAAATTTTGAGTTTAGGGGGCATGTTTCTAGCCCCTACCACTCATGACATAGTGGAATACAATAAAATCATTCTAATCTTAACTCAATCCATAGCTATAGGTGTTTGTTAGTTGGTAGTCAATTTAGACTCTCAACTTGTGGTATTATAGTTGAATCATGTCTATCATGCTCAACATCCTTTGCTATTTTTTCATTATCTTAGGGTATGCCTACTTGAGTGCTCATTTAATTATATCACTTATCAACATGTCTCTAGGAGTTCCAATACATTTGCTTATTCATTGGCTAACTATCTATTGGGGTGAAATCTGTCACATATATAACATCAAAGTAACTAAAAATGCATGTACATAAAACACATGGGATCCATTGTATCATTGTCAACATATCCATAAGTAACAATTGAAACACATGTGTATATGTGTATAACATTATTTGCATACATCATCCCAAAACACTGAAAATGGTATAGCGCCAAAATTGAGCTTGTAGTCTCAGGCTCATAATCCCATAACTAATATACAAATGTTAAAAAAACTTCCTTGACTGGATCATACATCTTCATAAAGATGTAATCTATATCTAATAATCATTAGGGTCTTTGCATGTCTGGTAACACAACCATCTTGGAAAAAATGGAGAATTCAACCCATCCTATTGGACACACCTATAGTGTGGCATTTCATGTGTTCCAATACATCCTCAAGTCAGGTGAATAACAAACAAATCATAAGCACATCCAAGTTCCATTTCACCTATCTTAGTTTGATGTCATTGGTATCCTCCTCCTCATATGAATCCTCTCGGGTTGCTACTACTCCACCACTCTGGCTACTCCCAAACGATCATACAAAGACTCACCTTATAGTATCCATGGTGTGATATTTGTTACATAAAGCATGTTAATGATTAATACACTATACCACTAAAAAATCATAAAACATAAAATTTAAAAAAGATTTCACTCACCTAGGTCTCCCTAATCTCTCAAGGGGGGGAAATAAAGTGAAGGTTTTGGCACAAATCAACTCCTGCATATGAATAGTCTTTGACCCACATGCACTCCCGGCAAATGAGTCAAATTAGTAATCATCATATGCTCGGGTCAACCCCACCCCTTAGTCTATACATCAAATCGGTCCACCATAAAGTCCAGGGGGTTGATTTTCTAGGTCATGGTGTTAATACCTATGGCCACAATATTGATTCTTTCTCAAAGAAGAAAGATACAATGATGTTGTCATACCAAAACATAATATATTTCCATATTATCACTTCGTCTCTTATTTGTTCGAGTTCACCAATTGTCCCTCACATAAGTTGAATATTGTTGGGGTCATGCATTGCACTGCAATGTCCAGCTAACTCTTAGAGGCCAAATGACGATTCTTTTTACTCACCACTCGAGTCTCAATAAACAAGATAATATGGAGTGAAAAGTTTTCCAAATATCTAATAAATATATTTGATCCATGTGGATATTGGTGGCCACCCTCCTATTCCACCTAGACCGCCTGTTGGTTTCAATAGTTTCCTTTATTATAGAAGCATTTACTATTTTTAGCAGTTTTTGGGGTCCTGAACATCCAAAGTTGTTTTGACCCCCTAAATGACATTTTTTGAGGTTCGCCGTAGGACCATAGTCATAGGTAGAGGTCTGTCGTAAATATTATAGTACTCGAAGAGATATTTATAATGAGTTATGGTACGTGCCAAACGAAGATCATATCGCAAAGTTACAGCCTGAGGAAGTTGGCTTCCCAACTAACACCAACGGGGCCCATAATCTCTAGGTGTTTCATCTCCTAGGATTAGGTTTTTGCTTGTTTATGATTTCCCTTTGTTGTTTAATAATAAAAAGGCCCTTGAGCCTCATTTTAACATAGTTAATAGGTAGGTAGATGCCACATCTCTTCTCATAGATAAGCTACCATCGCTCGAGCTAGCTTATTTCCATTCTATATGTAAGCATATTTCAGTTCTCTGATGTTAATGAAATGAAGTTTTATTTCTGCTGCATCTCCATTTTTATGTTTATATTTGTATTCAATTGCGTTCTTGAATAAGTTTGGATTAGTGGTATCAAGCAGTCTACTCTTTCTCTATTTTTCTTTGCATGTCCCCAAAGAGGTCAGGGTATAATGAGTTAGGGCTTGAACTGGTTGAACCTTTGCAAGACTAGCCTAAGAAATCCTGACGGCCTCCCATGGAAGAAGAAAAGAAAGACGAGGGAGTAGGAGATCCTTTCAAAATATTGCTCGAAGAAGCCCTTGAGTGACAAAAAAATGCGATGATGGATAAATTTTCCCATATTCTTTGGTGACTACCCACAAGCGACACATATTCATGCAACAACCACTCTAGAGGCCCCACTCCCTTTAAGGTACAAGTCAACTTTGACATTTTCATATTTGAAGGCCAGATTAATGCAGACACTATAGATGGATGGTTAAATATATTGGAAGGATATTTTTTGGTTCATGATTTTTCCAATCAAGAAAAGATTACCCTTTCACTCGTCAAACATGCTCCCCATGTCAAGGACTAGTGGGAAACCTACTATGAACAAAAGCATGAGAGAGAACCCTCATGGTTTTCAACTGTACCCACTTGGAATTATTTCAAATATGCCATCAAGGAACAATATTACCTTGTTGAGAGCTATGAATATAGATACATAAAGTGGACTACGTTGAGGTAGGGAAGGGACCAAGGCATGTCAGATTTCACAAATATTTTTCATACCCTTTGCACGAAGTTCAGTATCAAGGATTCTAAGCTACATTTGGTACTGAAGTACAATGGTTTTCTACACAAGTACATCCAAGATGAGATTGAGTTCTTGGAAATCTCCTCACTTTGCACTTCCTATCGATACATTGTCAATATCAAGTAGAAATTTAAACAAAAGAAGTGAGACTTTCGATTTGTGAATCTGAAGCAAGGGAAAGGCACCCCCAAACTAAAGGACAGAGGAAAAATCCAAGGTGTGGTAACCCAATACAACTTGCCAAAGCTGTAAGAAAATAACAACACCATGAAGGTAAAGAACATAGCAAAATAGTGTAAGTTCCATATGAGCCCCACTCACAACGCAAGTGAGTGTCAAGCTAAGTAGTCACTCGTGGATAAATTGAAGGCTTTTGAATAAGATTCATGTTCTGATAGAAACCAACAAATGGAATGAAAAAGGGAAGCATATTATTGATGTGGATATGAGCACCACTATTTCAACCATGAAGATCCAGAAGATTAAACCCGACGATATGGGGGAGGGGGGGTGTCTCTTTCACTCATAGATGTGGGTGAAAGCTGCAATTCATTATCAACAATGAGAGCCAAAAGAACCTCATTTCATAGAAATTCATGAAGAGTTTAGGCCTATTGATCACACCACACCTATAACGATACACCATCAGGTGGATTCACCAAGGAAGAGACCTCCGTGTCAACCGACAACGTCACATTCCTTACGGCATAAAGTCGTCCACATATGAGGTACTATGTGATGTTTCTCATCTTGAAGTTTGTGATGTATTATTAGGCAAAACATACTTGTGGAAGTATCATTTTGTGTATGATTCTAGGCCTTGGACTATTATTATTATTTCTGGAAATAAGTTATACAGGATACTAGAGGTAGCACCACCTACCACCATCTCTTTGATCACTGTGAAGCAATGTGGTGAGATCATTTCCCAGAGCAGGAAATTTGTCTTCCTTATCATTCGCCCTTAGGGAAAGAAGAAGATTGTGGCCACATCCATGGTCTATAGATAGGGCTCTATTGAAGCCCCAAAAATTGGGTCTACAACAAGGGGGATACCTACCCAGTCCAAACCTTGGTTAGCAGCTCCTTGTCCATTTGGTATAGTGGGTTCAATTGGCGATATGGGACCAGTTTCCCAATTTATGTGTGCATGTGTGTGTTGAGATTTGATATTTCCTTTCTAAAAGTTCCTAAGTGAAATGCTTTTACTTTAACTCTAATCTAATCACATGCAATTGTATTCTAATAAACAGAAATATCTAATTCTACACTAACCCGGGGTGTAATCTTTCCGCTATGCGATCTAAAATGATTTCAAATAACAATTGGTAATGAAGATCATTCAACTGTTATGAGAAAAGAATTCAATAGAGATAAACCACTTTGTATAAAAAGTTAGAAAGAAACAGTTGTGAAAAACATATCGCATAATAAGCTACTCATACATTAAGCATAAATAAATAGCTATCACCGTACAAAACTGCCAAATGATAACTCAAGCATTCACACATCAATATATAAACAATTGAACATAAATACAACTTTAACACAAAGGAAGAAATAGTTAAGAGATAGAAGTACCATTTATAACTAGTTCTACTCATAAGCTTCAAGAGATAATGATTTATCTCTTCTTAATCCAACATCCACTAAGAGTTCAGAAGTGCAACATCAGTAGTAGATATTAAATTCAGATATCAATAAATCTTGTTCCATTCATTCATCAAAACCTCCTCGGAGTGTGCAAAAGTGCATGTTTTCAGGACACGTTTTTGACAAATTTCAGGACCCTTCTCTAAATGCAAGAGAAGTGTTTAAATACTACTAACTAAATCTAAAAATAAGTTATTACAAAAATGTAGGATATGGTTTAAATGACCGTCCTCATTTCAGGCAAAAATAAAGCAAAATTAATACTAACATTGAATCTAAAATTAAAACTAACAACTAACTATTTTTGTATCTGTTCCTTGAAATTGCAAGCGTTCAACATTTGTTTGAGAAGAGTCCGCTGGCCGACTTCCGACTTTAACTGTCCTATGAAAACATCATCGGCAAGAGCTGGTGCCATCTTCTTGGCATAATTGATGATAAATTTGAGAGTCATGTACTGGCTGTGTGGTTTTACCAAATATACCCAGTAAGAATCCCAATTCAACTTAGTCAATCTTTTGATTGATTCTGCCTTTTCTTGAGCCTTTTGTCCTCAGCCTATCTGCAGTTGCTAAGCTTTTGGTAGATACCCTGGAGTGGTTTCTGAGATCAGATTTTCCCTGTGCCAATTTTCATTTATGCAGTCAATAACATTGTTTGCTGTTGTGGCTACTTCTTCTGTCGCTTTCTCCGCTTTCTTGATTTGTGCATCCCATTTGTTAAAGGGAATTTCTTTGTGATTGTCGTGTATTATTGGTGCACCTGCTCTTTTCCCCTCATCTTTTTCTTTCCAAGCCAAATATTTAGTAACTTTTTATCAATTAAATCATAATCATGTCTTAAGTCCACGATTTGATTAGTGATTTTATCATTTATTTCGCAATAAGAGTTCCATTGTGATGTTCTTTGGCACAATGCTTCTTGTTGCTGCAATAGTTGATCATTTAAGGAAATGAATTCTATAATGAATTCTGTAATCTTAGGATCATCCTTGTGCACCTCCTACATATCCTGTAACTATTTTTCTCTTTCAGCAAAACTGTTCTGGTAGCCTATATGTATTTGTTGGAAGTCCTGTTGTAATCTTTCAAGTTGTTTCTGTACTTAGTTGTTGGCGTTGGCTTGTTGCAGCTGTTACTACAAATTCTATATTTGATCTTGCTTCTCTTTCAGTAGTCTTTGTACCTCGGATGCTTTATCAATGGTCGCAGAGGCATATTCTCCTACGATCTGAGATAATTTGGTGATATTTTCAGTGGGATCGGTGGTAAGATCTTGCCATAGGATGTCTAATTGCTCTACATCATGAGAGAGAATGTTTTCCAATTTTATGTTCTTTCTTTGTCTTCTCACTACTCCCTTGTGTTGTGGACTATAAAATACATCAAGAGGAGGAATCTCCTCTATTTTTAGCATAAGCTCAGAGGATGGGGTAATGGGAATATGTTCCATTTCTGAGACATTGCTAATTGTTCCTGTGACTATATCTTTTTTTGCTTGTATATTACTCATAGGTGTCTTTGTGCTTTGTCCTTAAATATTAATTGAATCATTGAATGTATCCCATTATTTATCTAGCTCGGTTCTGATTGATGGTGGTTGGATGATGAGAGAGGGAGGATCTAGCTGTGGAGAGATCAAAGCCTGGTGCTGTGGGAGCTCTTTTGACTGGGCAGTATCCCTTACTGACTATTCGCTTTCATCATGGCCACTTTTAGATCTCTTAGAATGTTCTGATGTTTCTTTCTCGGATTTAGATTTAGATCTTTCTATGCCTGAACTTCCATTGAGACTAATACTTGGAGTTGGTTCCCTTACGTGTTCCAAGCATAGTTCTTCCAAATGGATATTAGTTAACATCCTTTCCCTGCATATCTTGAACTCTTGAAATTCTGTTGGAGGGAATCACACTTGGGCCAAATGCAGAACTTCTTTAAGCATACTTTTCTGTTGGAACATGTCATCAAAAAGATTATCTTCTTTCGAAAACACCTTAATTTTGACTGCAGTAGTGAAATTCTTAGCAATATCATAAGGGTCGAACGGTCTTCCTGGAAATTTGAACAATCGTAGACATGTTATGTTGTTTACTTCTTTGAATGCATGGCCTACATCAAATAGTGAAAAGGCCCCACAGGCCATAAGAAATTGTGGCCAAATAGCCTTCTTTTTGTCTTTCAACTCTTTAGTCAAGCCTCCTTCTCCGCAGGTTTGATAAGCAATTTCTCGTGCCATGAGTTTATTAGGAACATACAAAGGTAAGACATGAGGGGAAGTGAGACTTTCGAATGCCCTGACATATGTAAACAGTTCTTCTCTGAACCATCTCGTGACAGGGAGTATATCTACCTCTGCTTCAGGGGAAAATCTTGGAACATCTTTATCATACAATATTTTGTACAAGGGTAGCATGATTCCATGACAAATCTTGTAGCTATACAGAGTGAACTTAGAATCCCACAATTATTTATGATAAATATGAATGGGTAAGGGGTCTTGAGTTGTCCATTTCCAACCCATTAAAGGAAGCTTGGAAACATAACAGATTGCATCCATCACATATGCAGATAAGTAGAAAGGGCGTTAAATTCTCTAAGAAATAGTTCTTTTAGACCAGTAACTTACAATGGCTATGGCTAAGTTGTCAGACAATATTTTAGCCCAATCCATAATAGTAGAATTAATGGCGGCATCCAATAATGGTAGCCATTCAGATGAAAATTTGTTAATGTCTGGCTTCCGAAAAGGTCTACAGAGCATAGTAGCAGTAAAGCAATATGGGGAGGTGAGAGAACTAGTAGTATACATACCATGTTTATCCCTTTTTAGTGGTTCGTCCCTCCTTGACTAGTCTTTGGTACATTCTGCCAGGCTTTCATTTTATTTAGCAAACTTCTCTAGGAACTATCTGTTATAAGTTGCCTGTGGCTCTGGTAAATGATACAGGAGCTTCAAATCTTGTGGAGTGAATGAGCCAATGAGTCCTTGACCCTGAGTCTTGAATTGTCTGTTTTTTATGTCGGCGTTGTCCAGTAGCCATTTAACCATGTCCGTGTATGGAAGAATTTTGGGCCTCACCGCTATTTGGTGTAAGAATGAGCAAGCTAGCTCTGTAATAGACGCCTCAGAAGACCCATGTGAGCCTGCAGTAGCTGTAACCTCCATTATTTTGGGATTCTATTCCTCAAGTAGACTATACATGCCTTCCCAAGTAGTAATACCAGCGTCTCTGTTACAGGTGGTGTCTATATACAAGGGTGTCATTTCTTGATCTTCAGAACTCAGAGCTTTGCCTTTCTTTCCCATAGTATCTTGAATACTGCTTTGTATAATTCTCTATTCAATGTTCCTGTAGTTTACAAATGAGGTGAGAATCATGATAAGGAAAAGGTTACGGGAAAGCTTTAAATTCCGAAGACATATAAAATATACCACCTTACATGAAATGGCTCTTCGATAAACACGAACCCCTATTTCATTAATGATTGGCAACCAACTCGTTAATTAGCATTAAAGCGCATAACTAGGTCTCAGTTTATTGAAAATACTTTTTTGAACAACGGGCCCGAAATATTTGCGATGAAGTGATTTTGCGATTTTCTTCGCAATATCGCAGATCGCAACATTGCAATATCACTCTATCGCAATATCACTGGAGCGTAGCATATGACAATCATTCGTTAATGTGTTTTCCATGAAATGCGATTTTCAATATGCGCCATCACATATCGGCAGTTTGAGGTTTTTCAACATAAGTGATATTTGATGCATGCGATGCGATGAAGTTTCGCATCGCGATCTCACAACCTTAGAATTGTGTTTGTAAGGAGGTATCCATTATCCTTTTTGTGATGCGATATTTCTTAAGGAGTGATTTTATTCTACCTTGTCATAAAACTTAAGCTTTTTTAGATTTTTCAAGGGTATTCTCCTAAGTTTATGAAGGTAAGTTTTATTGAAAAAGGAAATTCAAGCACTAATTGATTTTTTAAATTTTTTGACTAAGGGTCCCCACTTATTTAGTATTAGTAATAACACTAAATAAGAAGGGGGGTTGTTGCTGGCCACAAAAATTGGCGATTCACTTGGAAGAACTAGTTATCTCTGCTTTTCTTTTGAATTTTCTAAACTTCCAAAATAGAAAATTTTCTAGAAAATCAAACTTTATTATAGAAAGACAAAGTACATTATGCTTTTTCCTATCAATGATATTTCATTTCTTATATTTTTAATTTTGATTATTTACTCCCTCAAGCTAGTCCTTCTATCTAAATCAGTCACTACTTGGTTTATAAAGATAAAAATAAAGCCTTCTCTGTAAATCAGTTTTAAATATGCTCATTTATCGTAGGTAGAGCCTCTGCTACCAGCAGGCGTTTATAGACTCGACAGGGTTACTTGTTACCTAGAAATGATCCTATGTCCCACTTAGAGAAATATACAATTTTCAAAGAGTTATCCATATTCACACTTATTGCTTTCATTTTTCTTTTTACCCTTAAAGAACAATGTCTTGGTTTGGTAGCCAATTTATGACAGTGTCATTCACCTGATTTATAACTTTGCTGAACAAGCTAGATCGTGATGAGACCCCTTGTCTTTTGATTGCAACAATCTTTGAGTCATTACCTTGTTGTGGTATGCAGTATTGGCAAAGACATCAAGCTATAATATCTATGATCATGATAAGTCGGCTCATGACGAGACCTCTTACTCTTTAAGTTAAAGTGTATCATTGGATTATTCCTTGAACGATGTAACTTCCTAGGTGGGGAGGAAGTCATTGTTTCCTTAAGATAGCTCTGGACAATAATGGTAGAGTTTTTGGAGAGATCTTTTCTACAGAGAATCTTCGTTTTGTTATTGATACCTTTCATTGGACTGATATAAAATAGTTTCCCACTAAAGGTCGTTTTTCATCAAAATTTACAAGGTTGAAACTAGTATCATTTCTAGGCCTAGAGCCTTTGACTGTATATTTTAGTGGTAACGATCAATTTTCTAAAAGAATTCTATTTATACAAGTGAAAAAACAAAATCTAAAAGAGAATTTGTGTCTTTTTCGTGAATTCCAAATGTAACCATTTACAACCGGTTTTATTACGAAAATAAAAAAACTAATCTACAAGATAGAAGAATGATCTCCTATGGAAAATATTTTTTGAGGATCTCTCCGTTAACAGGTAAAGATTCTCTTTTTCTTGTTAAATCTTGTAACATAAAAGTAGACGGACCTGTGACTTCTGCGATTTGAAAAGGGCCAAGCCACATTCGTTGAAACTTTGTATGTTTCCCTTTTTCCTCATGAGCCTTGTCCCATTTTAGAACTAGATCTCCCATCTGAAAGTCCTTTATGGATATTATGTTTGAATCAAAAGAAGCTTTTACTAATGCTTGGTGATGAGCGTGCATTATTTTGGCCTGTTCTCATTTCTCTTCTAACTTAATTATTTCCAGTTGCCTTAGTTGTAAGGAAGAAGTTGGTGCATCTTCAATATATTGAACTAAGGCCAAAGAGGGAATTACTAAATGAGTTGGAAGAACCACTTCTTTCCCATAAACTAAATTAAAGGGAGAAGTGCCAATGGAGGTTTTCTGCGTTATTCGATCTGCCCATAAAGCATATATTAATGACTTGTACCAGTTTTTGTGATTTTGATCAATGGTTCGCTTAATGATTCTGATTAAGTTTTTATTTGTAGATTCAGGTAACCCATTCCCTTGTGGGTAATAATTGGCAGAGTATTTAAGCTTGAAACCCCTTTTGAGTGCAAATTCAGTCATCACATTACCAAAAAATATGATGCATTATCAAACATTAAAGCAGAAGGCAACCCAAACCTAGTGATTATGAACTGATCTATGAACTCGATGATGTGCTTGGCATTAGTCGTCTTGAGAGGAACTGCTTCTACCCATTTAGTAAAGTAATATATTGTTGTAAGGATATATCTATGCTATTTAGAGGAATGAGGAATGATCTCACCTATTACTTCCAATCCCCATTGATCAAAAGGCTACTCAATGTTGACCAGTTGCAGCGGAAATGATGGTTTCTTTTGTCTCCCAGCAGCGGTTTCACAAACTTGACATTTCCTTACATAGTTATGTGAGTATTTGAATAATGTGGGCCAGTAATAGCCTGTGCATAAGATTTTATGTGCAGTAGCGTCTCCATCATAGTTTCCCTCGGCTGGCCCATCGTGGAGTTCCTGCAAGACTTTTTCAGCTTTAGATTTCTCAAGACATCTAAGGAGAATAGAATCATAATTTATTCTAAAAAGAACATCGTTCACGAGCTGATATTGTGTAGCCTTCAACCTTAGAGCTCTTTTCTTGGTATGATCGAGGTTTGAAGGAGCATATCCATTCTTTACATAAAATATGATATCAGTGTATAATGATTCAACATTATTTAGGCTTACCTCATACATTTGTATCTCTGTAGATGGTATTTTGGAAATAAGCGATGCTCCAACCAGCATTTTGCAAAAACATTGACCTTCTACAATACTCGCTGGTTTGATTTGTACATCATACTCCTATAAAGCAGTAACCCAATTGGATCTTTTCTCACCCACATCTTTCTGTACTAAGAGATTTCTACCACTGGAAACGGTACTATGATTTTTGTATGGGTTTCAAGTAGAAAGGGTCTAAAACATTTTATTGCTTTGAAACTAGCATAAGCTTGTTTCTCTACATCTGAATAATTTAACTCAGCACCCTGTAAATTTGAACTATAAAAAGCAATTGGAGATTCTTCCTTGTCTTGATTTCCTTGAGTGAGTATTGTAGCATATGATCTATCAGAGGCAAATGTATATAAAATAAAAGGATCGGAAAAATTTGGAGTTGCTAAAGATGGAGCGTTAACAATTGCTTGTTTGATTAGATTGAATGCCTCATATTCGCCTTGGCCCCATTTGAAGTTTGAGTTCTTTTTAATCATTGCTTGTAAAGGAGACACGATTCTTGAAAAATCTGGAACAAATCTCTTTACAAAATTAATCTGGCCAAGGAAAGATTGCATAGCTTTCTTGTTGTGAGGTAGGGGTATTTTGGAAATCTCCTTGATTCTGTCAGGATCAATATGAATTCCAGATTTTGACACTATGAATCCAAGAAGTTTTCCTTCACTTAATGCGAAAAAGGATTTTTTCGGGTTAAGTGAAATTCCATACCTTTGACAACGTTGGAAGATTTGTTTTAAATCTCTAAGATGATTGCCTCGTTTCTTGGAATATACAGTTATATCATCCAAGTATATTACCACTGATTTGTTAACTAATCCCTTGAATGCGATGTCCATGGCTCACTAAAATGTGGCACCAGCATTGATCAGACCAAAGGGCATCTTTTGATATGCGTAAGTGCCCCATTTGGTTCTGAATGTGGTTTTTAATTGATCATCAGGATGAACCAACACTTGGTTGTATCCTGAGAATCCATCCAAGAAGGACATTAATTCTGATCCTGCGACTGCCTGCAGTATTTGCTCCGTGGGAGGTAAGGAAAATTATCCTTTTGACAGGCTTTGTTAAGGTTTCAAAAGTCAATGAAAATTCTAATGTCTCCGTTTTTCTTTCTAACGGGAACCATATTGGAAACCCATTTGGAATGTTGAACAGGAAAAATGATTTTGGCTTTCAATAACTTATTGGGTTCAAATTTGATCTGGTTTTCTAGATTGGGATGGATCTTTCTCAGCTTTTGCTGGATAGGTTTTTCATCATTTAGCATTGGGATAGTATGTTGGATAATAGAAGTGTCATAAGTTTTGATTTCATCGTAGTTCCAAGCAAAGACACTTTTGTATTGTCTCAAGAGACAAATATACGCTAATTTTTCTTCAAGAGCTATGCCAAGGCCTAGGCTGATATTCTGTGGTTTGGCATCAGTTCCTAGATTTACTAATTCATAGTTCAAAATTGAACTTTTCAGTTTTGAATTGGTAGATCTTTTGAATCGATCTTTCAAATCATAAAGGTCTTCTAACTTGACTACTGATTTTGGCATAGCATTATTAGTGCTATCTTGTAGCAATTGTCTGTCATGTTGGTACTCATCAATTATCTGATTGGTGTAAGATCCTTTAGATGTAAGAAAGCTCACAATATCAGGATCGTCATTAAAAATCCTCTAATTGGTAATGTTATCAGGAATTGAATGTCTAAAGATTAATTCGATTGAAAATCGATCAGGGCTATAGTCTTCTGAAGGAATGAGCTTGGAAGCTACGTTAGCTAGGAGGTCTGCACTAACATTCTGGTGTCTGGGAATTGATGAAATATTGAATGCTATAAAGTGTTCAGTTAGATCTTGAACTAAATATTGGTAATGCTTTAAATGACCTGATAAACAAGGTATAGTATTGCGTACCTATCTGATTACAATTTCAAAATATCTGAAAACTTGAAGATATTTGACGTCTAATCCGATTGCTTTGTATAATCCTTCAACTAAAGCCTTTTATTCTGCGGTATTATTGGTGCAATCAAATTCGAGTCTACAAGTTAGCATAGTTCTGTTTCCCTCTGGACTGATTAACACACATCCTGCTCCTGCTCCTTCGTTAGACTTAGAACCGTCAAAAAATAACTTCCAAAATTAAGATTTATTTACAGGACTGTCTATAAGATTAATACATTTAGAACTATCTGTTTGAGAGAAATTTTCTACTTGAGATAAAACAGAACGTTCTAAGTAAGGTGAAGTATGAGCATTAAAATTTCCTAACAAAGAATCTACTGAGTAGTTGCCAATGATGTTATTGTTGTATGCTACCGATTTCTTCTCTCCTTCTAGTTCTGTTACTATAAATTTCTGATGTCTTTCTCGCTCAATTTTTATCTGATTTGGTTTATCGTTGTAAGGGAGCCACATGTGCGACCAATCAGTTGCAAAGTATCCATGAAGTTTTTCTGACCAAACTCTGCTAAGAATTAAGCCATAAAATTCTGGAATATCAGCAACTAAAATGTTGATAACTTGACATACCTTTGGATTGGATGACAGCCTTATGGTAACCTGATTTAATTCGCCAATCACTTCAACTTGCAATCGATCTAGCTGAACTATGTACACAACATATTTTTGCAGTTGAACGTTCAACTTTGCACATATTGATTTTGGTAGAATATTAGATGAAGCTCCAGAATCCACTAAGCAATTATGCAAATTGTTATTGAAAACTTCATAAGTAAGAAGAAATGGGGGAGTGTGAGATCTTGACCTTCCTCCAATTAAAGTGATGTCATTTGGATCAACTTTATTAATCAAGTTAGTTGGAGGTCTTCCCATTTCATGGGAAGCTTGAGAGATTACAGCGGCAGGAAAAGGTTCAACTGTTACAACATGTAATTCTTTCAAAAGTACCTTTTGCTAGTGCTTTAACTTGCTCAATTCATAAAAAGTGATGTTAGCCCTAGTATTTTTCATGTCTTCTATGATATTATACTCCATTTCATCCGAAACGATCAGCATTTTTGATGGAGTTGATGAATTTGTTTGGACTAGGCAGGTTTGAGTTGCTTTAGGTGTCGTTTTCTTAGCTGCGACTTTATCCTTAGTCATTGAGCTTGCGATCTTTGGCTTAGGAGTAGGTTGAGGAGGATCAAGTTGATTTCCACTTCAAGTACTAACCGGGGATGCCTCTTGATCCTCTTCGTGTGGGAGGATGAAGTCCCACATACCTTGTACCTCTACAACTTCTTCTTCATCGGTATGTTCTTCAGTAGCAATTTCGTCTTCTTCTTCTTTTGATTCAGCACTTGTGATAGCATTTGGCGGCTTTGAATCAGTTGAAGGGTTTATTTTATAAGGCTTTTACGAATTTTTAGAAGAATTTTCTGCCACTTGTTTCTTAATTTCAACCATTTTATTAGACATGGTTTTCAAAACTTTTTGTAATCCTTCTAAATCGAATAGATATTTCGACTGTTTTTCCTTGGGGTCTTCCTTGAAAGTAACCTTCTTGGATTTTCTTTCTTCTATCGTGTTTTTCTTTTCTAGAGATATGATATGTTTCTCTACCGCTATTGCTTATTTCATATTGTCGGCTAAAGTTGTTTTATTAGCCCTATCAACAAAGATTGCTATGTTTGACGGTAAAGCAGAGATGTACTACTCACTTCGCACTTCTTCGCTAGGCTTGGAAGTAGTAGGAATTTTATTTAATAGTTTATTGAAATGTGAATTAAAATATTTGATAGGTTCCTTTGACTCGACCCTAAGGTTAGACAGGTCGTTGATCAGTGTCGCCGTAGACTTGTCATCACCAAACTTAGTCAGGAATTGTTCTTGGAAGATATCCCAACTAGTGATAGATCCAGACAGTAATGAGAAATACCATGATCCGGTTGCTCCTTGCAGAGTATAAGGGAAAAGTAGCACGACAACATCTTCGTTGGTAACTCCATTCAGATTTATGGATAAAATAAAGTTATTTATATGTTCTTCTGCTAGCATGCCTGCTTCAGGATTAAACTTAGGCAACCATTTTTCAGGATGGGCCGGTATTTGACTCAAGGGCGTAGGCATTAAGACTGCCCCTGGGTTATTCCATGGAGATTGGGCCATCGCTGAACTACTAACAGAGGAAAGTGCAGAAGGTGATCCCTGCGATTGAGAAGATGAGGATATTACAATTCCATATGATTAAGAAAAAGGTGTGGAAGTTCCTGTGGACTGGTGGACAATAATCTGAAGTGGAGTGGATGGTTGACTTCCTAGTGGAGAGGTGGAGATGGATGATGATGATGAAAGAGTCTCACTATCGGACCCTTTAGGTGATTTCCTTGCTCTCTTTCTTGTAGGTAGAGGTAACTCGGTTGGCTGAACACCAAACTTTTCGCTCTTTAATCTGGTAAGAGGATGAGTAGGGTTATATTGCGAAGTCACACTGCCTTGAGATTTATCAGATTTCTGAGGTGATATAGAAAATCGCTGAAGTTTATGGATCAAAGATTCAACTTCAGGAGGTTCAATAGTAGATTGTTCTGAAATGTCAGGGTTTGTAGCAATGGTTGTTGTTCATTCAACTTCTGGCTCTAGATTTAAAGATTCTAAGTGCGATGGAGAAGTTGGGGGAGATGGTGAGGGCGATTTAATCTCAAAATGGTTTTTAGATTTAGACTTACTTGCCATTCATAGTTCGGGCCCTCCTTCTAGCGCCAAATATGTTGAAGCCCCGAAAATCAGGTCTAGAACAAGGGGGATACCGACACGGTCAAGACCTTGGTTAGCAGCTCCTTTTCCGTTTGGTATAGTGGGTCCGAATGGGGATATGGGACCAGTTTCCCAATTTATGTGTGTGTGTGTGTGTTGAGATTTGATTTTTCCTTTCTAAAAGTTCCTAACTGAAATGCTTTTACTTTAAATCTAATCTAATAACATGCAATTGTATTCTAATAAAAAGAAATATCTAATTCTACAGTAACTCGGGGTGTAATATTTCCGTTATGCGATCTAAAATGATTTCAAATAACAATTGGTAATAAAGATCATTCAACTGTTATGAGAAAAGAATTCAATAGAGATAAACCACTTCATATAAAAAGTTAGACGAAATAGTTGTGAAAAACATATCGCATAATATGCTACTCATACATTAAGCATAAATAAATAGCTATCACCGTACAGAAGTTCCAAATCATAACTCAAGCATTCACGCATCAATATATAAACAAATGAACATAAATACCACTTTAACACAAAGGAAAAAATAGTTAAGAGATAGAAGTACCATTTATAACTACTTCTACTAATGAGCTTCAAGCGATAATGATTTATCTCTTCTTAATCCAAAATCCACTAAGAGTACAGAAGTGCAACATCAGTAGTAGATATTAAATGCAGATATCAATAAATCTTGTTCCATTCATTCATCAAAACCTCTTCGGAGGGTGCAAAAGTGCATGTTTTGAGGACAATTGAATTTCAGGACCCTTCTCTAAATGCAAGAGAAGGGTTTAAATACTACTAACTAAATCTAAAAATAAGTTATTACAAAAATGTAGGATACAGTTTAAATGACCGTCCTCATTTTAGGAAAAAATAAAGAAAAATTAATACTAACATTCAATCTAAAATTAAAACTAACAACTAACTATTTCTGTATCTTTTCCTTGAAATCGCAAGTGTTTAGCGTTTGTTTGAGAAGAGTCAGCTGGCCAACTTCCGAATTTAACTGTCCTGCGAAAACGGCATCGACAAGAGCTGGTACCATCTTCTCGACAGAATTGATGATACATTTGAGAGTCATGTACTGGCTATGTGGTTTTACCAAATATTCCCAGTAAGAATCCCAATACAACTTAGTCAATCTTTTGATTGATTCTGCCTTTTCTTGAGCCTTCTATCTCCAGCCTGTCTATAGTTGCTGAGCTTTTGGTAGATACCCTAGAGTGGTTTCTGAGATCAAATTTGCCCTCTGAAAAATTTCATTTATGCAGTCAATAACACTGTTTACTGCTGTGGCTGCTTCTTCTGCTGCTTGCTCTGCTTTCTTGATTTGTGCATCCCATTTGTTAAAGATCATTTCTTTGTGATTGTCATTGATTATTGGTGCACCTGCTCTTTTCCCCTCCTTTGTTTCTTGCCAAGCCAAATATCAGTAACTATTTTATCAATTAAATCATAATCATGCCGTAAGTCCATGACTTGATTAGTGATTTTATCGCTTATTTCGCAATAAGAGTTCCACTGTGATATTCTTTGGCACAATGCTTCCTGTTGCTGCAGTAGTTGATCATTTAAGGAAATGGATTCTGTAATGAATTCTGTAAGCTTAGGATCATCCTTGTGCACCTCTTGCATATCCTATAACTGTTTTTCTCTTTTAGCCAAACTGTTATGGTAGCCTATCTGTATTTGTTGGAAGTCCTGTTGTAATCTTTCAAGCTGTTTCTGTACTTCGTTTTTGGCGTTGGCTTGCTGCAGCTGTTGCTGTAAAACTTGTATTTGATCTTCCTTCTCTTTTAGTAGTTGTTGTACCTCAGATGCTTTATCAATGGTCACAGAGGCATATGCTCCTGCGATCTGAGATAATTTGGTGAGATTTTCAGTGGGATCAGTGGTAGGATCTTGCCATAGGATGTACAATTGCTCTGCATCATGAGAGAGCACGTTTTCAAATTTTCTTTTCTTTCTTTGTCTTCTCACTACTGCCTTGTTTTGTGGACTATAAAATACATCAGGAGGAGGAATCTCCTCAATTTTGAGCATAAGTTCAGAGGATGGGGTAATGGGAATATGTTCCATTTCTGAGACATTGCTAATTGTTCATGTGACTATATCTTTTGTTGCCTGTATATTACTCACATGTGTCTTTGTGCTTTGTCCTTCAATATTGATTAAATCATTGAATGTCTCCCATTCTTTATCTAGCTCGGTTTTGATAGATGGTGGCTGGACGATGAGAGGGGGAGGATCTAGCTGTGGAGAGATCGAAGCCTATTACTGTGGGAGCTCTTTTGACAGGGAAGTATCCCTTACTGACCATTCTCTTTTACCATGGCCACTTTCGGATCTCTTAGAATGTTCTGATGTTTCTTTCTCAGATTTAGATTTAGATTTGTCTGCGCCTGAACTTCCACTGAGACTGATACTCGGAGTTGGTTCCCTTACGGGTTGCAAGCATATTCCTTCCAAAGGGATATTAGTTAACCTCCTTTCCCTGTATATCTTGAACTCTTGAAATTCTGTTGGAGGGAATCGCACCTGGGCCAAATGCAGAACTTCTTTAAGCGTACTGTTCTGTTGGAACATGTCATCCAAAAGATTATCTTCTTTAGAAAACACCTTAATTTTGACTGCAGTAGTGAAATTCTTAGCAATATCATAAGGGTCGAATGGTCTTCCTGGAAATTTGAACAATTGTAGACATGTTATGTTGTTTACTTCTTTGAATGCATGGCCTACATCAAATAGTGAAAAGGCCCCACAGGCCATAGCAAATTGTGGCCAAATAGCCTTCTTTTTGTCTTTCCTTCTCCACAGGTTTGATAAGCAATTTCTCATGCCATGAGTTTATCAAGAACATACAAAGGTAAGACATGAGGGGAAGTGAGACTTTCGAATACCCTGACATATGTAAACAATTCTTCTCTGAACCATCTCGTGACAGGGAGTATATCTACCTCTGCTTCAGGGGAAAATCTTGGAGCACCTTTATCATAAAATATTTTGTACAAGGGCAGCATGATTCCATGACAAATCTTGTAGCTATACAGAGTGAACTTAGAATCCCACAATTCTTTATGATAAACATGAATGGGTAAGGGGTCTTGAGTTGTCCATTTCCAACCCATTAAAGGAAACTTGGAAACATACATATTGCATCCATCACATATGCAGATAAGTAGAAAGGGCATTAAATTCTCTAAGAAATAGTTCTTTTAGACCGGTAACTTACAATGGCTATGGCTAAGTTGTCAGACAATATTTTAGCCCAATCCATAATAGTAGCATTAATGGCGGCATCCAATAATGGTAGCCATTCAGATGAAAATTTGTTAATGTCTCGCTTCCCAAAACGTCTACAGAGCATAGCAGCAGTAAAGCAATATGGGGAGGTGAGAGAACTAGTACTATACATACCATGTTTATCCCTTTTTAGTGGTTCGTCCCTCCTTAACCAGTCTTTGGTACATTCTGCCAGGCTTTCATCTTATTTAGCAAACTTCTTTATGAATTGTCCATTATAAGTCGCCTGTGGCTCTGGTAAATGATACATGAGCTTCAAATCTTGTGGAGTGAATGAGCTAATGAGTCCTTGACCCTGAGCCTTAAATTGTCTGTTTTTTATGTCGGCGCTGCCCAGTACCCATTTAACCATGTCTGTGTATGGAAGAAGTTTGGGCCTCGCCGCTATTCGGTTTAATAATGAGCAAGCTAGCTCTGTAGTAGATGCCTCAGAAGACCCGTGTGAGCCTACAGTAGCTCTAACCTCCATTATTTTGGGATTTTCTTCCTCAATTAGACTATACATGCCTTCCCAAGTAGTAATACCAGCGTCTCTGTTACAGGCGGTGTCTGTATACAAGGGCGTCATTTCTTGATCTTCAGAACTCAGAGCTTTGCCTTTCTTTCCCATAGTATCCTGAATACTGCTTTGTATAATTCTTTGTTCTTTGTTCTTGCAGTTTACAAATGAGGTGAGAATCATGATAAGGGAAAGGTGACGGGAAAGCTTTAAATGTCAAAGACATATAAAATATACCACCTTATGTGAAATGGCTCTTCGATAAGCACGAAACCCTATTTCATTAATGATTGGCAACCAACTCATTAATTAGCATTAAAGCGCATAACCGGGTCTCAGTTTATGGAAAATACTTTTTTGAACAACGGGCCTGAAAGATTTGCGATGAAGCAATTTTGTGATTTGCTTCACAATATCGCAGATCGCAACATCGCAACATCGCAATATCACAATATCGTGATATCGCTAGTGCGTAGCATATGACAATCATTCGTTAATGTGTTTTCCACAAAATGCGATTTGTGATATGCGCCATCACATATCGGCAGTTTGAGGTTTTTCAACATAATTGATATTTTATGCATGCGATGCGATGAAGTTTCGCATCGCGATCTCACAACCTTATAATTGCATTTGTATGGAGGTATACATTATCCTTTTTGCGATGCGATATTTCTTAAGGAGTGATTTTATTCTACCTTATCATAAAACGTAAGCTTTTTTATATTTTTCAAGGGTATTCTCCTAATTTTATGAAGGTAAGTTTTATTGAAAAAGGAAATTCAAGCACTAATTGATTTTTTAATTTTTTTGACTAAGGGTCCCCACTTATTTAGTACTAGTAATAACACTAAATAAGAAGGGGGGTTGTTTCTGGCCACAACAGGCTCCTTCGTATGATAGAAGCAAAGTGAGAATGTCATGGAGGATTATAGGGACATCTTCACCTCACCCACAAGGGTACCCCTACATTCTCAGGTCAAACACTCCATCGATCTAGCCCTGGTTGCAACAGTTCCCAACGGACTGATTTATCGATGATCTATTTTGGAGAATGATGAAATGTAGAGGCAGATTCAGGGGCTGTTGTAGAAAGGATACATTAGGCCAAGTTCATCACCTCGTGGGAGCCTGATCATGTTGGCATTGAAGAAGGATGAGACTTGGAGACTATGTATTAACTATTGGGTGTTGAATACTATCATTTTATGGAATAGGTATCCAATCCCAACTTCTGAACTAGCTCAAGGAAGCGAATTATTTTAGTAAGATTGAATGAAAGTCCATTTATCACCAGGTACAAATTGAACCCTTTGATGTGTGGAAGATTTCCTTCAAATCCAAGGATGACCTTTTCAAATGGTTGGTCATGCCTTTTAGGTTGACGAATACCCTGAAAACATTCATTTGGATGATGGATTACATCTTGTGGCCCTTCACAAACTCATTCATGGTAGTGTATTGGGTTTACATCCTAATCTTCAGCCAGAGTTTAGAATATCACCTTCACCATATTCGATAGTTCCTCCAAACCTCACATCAACACAAATTGTGTGACAATTTAGAGAAATGCACTTTTGGTATGACCAAGGTTTAGTATCTGGGGTACATCATTAATGAATGGGGTGTACATAAGGACCTAACCAAGATAAAATTTGTTCAAGATTGGCTATCCCCAACCACTCTAACAGAGCTCCACAACTTTCTAGGTCTTGCCAATTTCTACCGTAGGTTTGTGTTGGGTTTTTTTCATATTACTTGACGTTTGATTGAAGTCACCAAGGGCAGAGCGAAAGAAAACTTATTTTGATCTGAATCCCAATAGAAGGTTTTTCTCGAGTTAAATCATCATTGCTTCTCTGCACCAGTGGTCACATTACCAGATATGCTACAACCATTAGAGATTGAGATAGATGCCTCCGACTATGTTATTGGTGAAGTTCTTACCTAGTAGGGGCATTCGGTGGAATATCACAGTGAGACACTTTTAGACACAACCTAAAATTATCCCACCTATGATAAAGAGGTGTATTCCATTATGCAAGCCTACCGATAATGGAAGCATTACATTTTGTGGAAGGAAACCATTTTCCACACAAACCACTGACCCCTGTAGTTCGTACAGACACAAGGAAAGTTATAGAAAAAATTCCATTAGAAATGGTCCACATACTTGGAACAATTCCATTTGAACATTAAGTATAAGAAGGGAATCATCAATAATATTTTAGAATGACTCATTTGACCACAGATCATGGTGCTAAACATTGCACTCAAGTCTTATGGACATGAGACCTCGAAATGGCCACATCTTTACAAGAGTGATCTAGAATTCGACAGGACATATGCTCCTGGAAGGTAAGAAAGTTCCGTATTTTCACCTTTACGACAAACTACTATGCCACCTACGACACCTTTGTGTACCTTAAAGTGAGTGTGCCAAGATGATTTGAGAGGCACACTATAGTTAAGTAACTAGAATGTTTTGGGTAAAAAAACGATAGTGGCAGTACTGCAAAAGTATTTTTATTTCTAAACCTTCGACAAGATGTAGGGAAGTACATCATATCCTACACTGCCTATGCCATTTCCAAACCTACAGTTAAGAATAAAGACATATATACTCCTCTTCCTACTCCTAGACGACACTGGGAATCCATATCAATGGATTACATCCCAAACCTTCCTTCAACCATGCATGGAAATGACTGTGTTTTCATGGTTGTCGACAAATTCTCTAAGATGGCAATTCTAGTGGCCAGTAAGAAGAGTATCTCAACATAATCTATTTCGAAACTCTTCTTTGAACAAGTATGGGTACACTTTTAGATCCCACAGTCTATTATCTCAGATTGGGGTAGTCAGTTCCTAAGTGAATTCTTATCAAGCCTCTAGTCATTTTTGGATACCAAGCTCGCTAAGTCCACAACCTTTCACCCCCAAATTTATGGCCAAACAGAGGTTGTCAACAGGATGATTGTGCATATCCTGCACATGTATAACTTGAAGCACCCACACACATGGGATAAGAGCCTCGACTATTTCTAACATAGCTACAATGGGGCTCTCCACAACTCAACTGGCCACAACCCATTTCAGGTGGGACTGGGGTTTCATCCACTATTCCACACTGATGTTTCCATACCATTTGTAGCTACTAAGGCAGATTTGGCTCATTTCGAGTCCAATGATGATAGGTCTAAAAACTTCATTGAGCAGATTCAATACATCTTCCAAGAGGTCAATGATATATTGGATAGAGAAAATGCAAACTACAAGCAACGTCATGATCAACATCGAGTGTCACACAAGTTCCAGATGGGTGAGAAATTTTGCTTACATTTACAGAAGGAGCACCTCGCTAGGCTACACTACAATATTCCCCCATGACTAAGGCTATAGGGGACAAAGATTTTGATCTTAACATTCTACCATTCCTTGGCCTGCACCAATATTCAATGTGGACTGGTTGCAGCCATACTTTCCCCAATTGTTGGACACATTCAACGTTGCTAAGAATTTGTCACTAACAAAGCTTAACCCAAGTTGTATCTAGCATGCTACAATTGATAGGATCATGGACACAAAGATCAATAACACTCACTAACAGAGGATCCAACTATATCTAGTTGTCAAAGTAGACCAACTCCTTCACCAGGGAAAGTGATTCATAAGGGACCAGGTTCAATAGAAATTTCCTCACCTCATGGAGGCTCTACACCCAATGGCGACCATTTCTTCCTAAGGGGGGACGAATGATCTGGGTGGATACTTGTGGCAACCCATGTATTCCATCTAGACAGCCAGTTAGTTTCATCAGTTTCCTTGATAATAGTAGCATTTAGTTTTTTCGCAGTTTTGCAGGTCTTGAACTTCTAGAGTTGTTTTGACCCCTTAAATGGCATTTTTTGAGGCACACCTTAGGCCTGTGCCTAGACTACAAAAAATAATATAGCTATCATAGAGATATTTCTAATGAGATATTGTACATTCCAAACAGAGATCATATGGCCATGTTATGACCCTGGGAAGTTGGTGTCCAAACTAACCCCAATGGGGCTGACAAACGCTTAGCGTTCCATCTCCTAGGGTTAGGTTTTTGGTTGTTTACAGTTTCCCTTTATTGTTCAACAATAAAAATTCCCTTGAGGCTCATTGTAACATAGTTTAGAGGCATGTAGCCACCACATCACATCTCCAAGATAAGCTACCATCGCCCGAGCTTGTTTATTTCCATTCTGTGTGTAATTATATTTCAGTTATCTAGTGTTAATGAAATGAAGTTTTATTTCTGCTGCATCTCTGTGTTTATGATTATATTTGTATTTTGTTTTGTTCTTACATAAGTTTAGATTAATCTTCCCACTTGCCTTCTACATAGTGGAAGTGCGGTAATTTTCCATTCAGTCCTCTATGATCCTCTCCCCCACTAGTCTTCTTTCGAATACCTTGACCAAGACCCCTTGTCGCAATAGGCTAGTGAGATAGTAGATGTCCTCCATCTCTATATTTACCACCTGTCCCTATATCTCAAACTAATACTCTATAGGATCCCACCACTATATTATCTTCTCCAAATTTCTAAGTTTCTGTCTCATATGTTAGGCTCTAGAAAATTTTAGAAGACCATAGTTACATAATATTTTTATTTTCCTTGGGCCCATTACTGCAATTCCATCATTGATTCCATGTTCTCTTTCTCTCCACTCTAGAATCTTGGAATCCCTACAACTCCATTATAGAAAACATTAAAATACATCCATGTACCAAAAGCTATGTTTCAAACAATCTTCCTTTGTCTTAGATATGAGAAATACCTACTTCAATGCTCTACCATAGAGAAAAACAAAAAAGTTTGGGCCTAACAATGCCCTATTTGTGTCTCAGTGGCGTGTTGAAGGGGATACCATTTCTCCTTTTTAATTTTATCAAAGTATTGGCATGGATTCATTTGGATATAGGGTCCCTAACATAGTATTTTACGGGAAATCTAACATAAAATTGAAATCAAATGAAAGTTGAGGTGAAGAGGACTGACCTAGTAGTGATGAAATTGCATTTTGTCACCTAATTCTCTTGGGATCTGAAAAACAAGTTCTTACTATGAGGGGTTTCTCCAAAAAAAAATATCCTCGTGGATGAAAAATGAACCCAAAGGTCCAAATTGTGTCCTTTCACATTGACCATTTCTCTTTACATTAGACATTTCCTTCTTGGGAGTCCTTTTAATATATCTTTATCATTTTATCATGCTACTAATGATTCCATAAGGAAATTTTGATAATCATTTAAAGAAGAAGATTAAGCTTTCATCACATTCATTGCAACCTTGAGTTACATTATTAAAAATATCATATAGGGTTAGGATCTATCAATCTAGTCATTGCATTATTGACCTTTCCCAGATTGTTTCAGTATGGCATAGGGCCCACTCTCATCAAGTTACGGCATTAGCAATGTCCTTTTGCACGTCATAACTGGTGCGGTAAAGCTTACCCTTCATTGGTAGCGTAGAATAACACCTGATTTCCATTTTGGTTCCCATGTTTTGTCCATTTGTAGATTTAAGGATCCTCTCTAGTTCCTATCATGACATCATAATTTGTTGATTTTATAAGAATCTTTTATACTGATAATTTTTTTTGATGATTTAATTCATTTACACATTCTTATCCATAGTTTCATCATTAATCAAATTACATATAAGAAATCAACAATTAAGACAATAGGATCATAAAAGAGATAGCCAAACAAACACAATATTTTACCCTGGGAAACCCCACTAAGGGGAAAAGCTCAGCCAACCTTTTCCCTAGAGAATCAATTAAACAAGAGATACACCAAATTCAACTAACCAACAAGATGACCAGCCATGAAGGACCAAGTTAACCCTCCACAATTATTTCCATAGAAGCTATGCAACAAGGCCAAGAAACATCCTCCAAGTATGCCTCAGACCTCACACTATACCACAAAGATATATCACTGAGATAAGGGCTCCAAGAGGGATAAACACAACCTCTATCTCAGCCTTCGAATTCAGGTGATGCCACAAAAATGGTGCCTCATATCTGTGCACAAAATTACAGACCCTTCACACTATACCACTAAATGATGTCACATATGCTGTGCCTCATACTTGTGCCACATAACCTTCCCATTATACCTCTCAAACATATACCTTTGATACATATCCAGAGATAGAGATACAAATGTGTGATCAAAAGTGTCTTAGAGGAGACTGAATAGGCTCAATATATAGTATTTCAACATGCGAAGGGGTGTGTCTCATGAGAAAGCCAACTTGGTCACTTGTGGTGTCAAATACAAATTCAAAATTTCATTTTTCTAGCTCATAAACAGCCTTTTTAAAATAAATTTTCTTTTACAAATATAATTCATATACAAACTAAATATTATGAAGGCTGACCATAACTAAAAATTCAACACTCACTCGTAGCTAGGGATGTTGATCTAGGTGGATTTTGGTGGCCACCCGACTATCCCACTTGGACCCCCATAACTATCTCTTTCATTTTTTCAGTTTCCTTAATTGTAGCACAGTTTACTCTTTTTAACAGTTTTTCGGGTCCTAAACTTCCGGAGTCGTTTTGAGGCCCTAAGTGACATTTGTTGGGAAAATTCGGAGCAACATGGGTCCATGGACCTATGTTTCTCATCCCAAAGTTGTATTCCTCAGATAGATATTTCTAACGAAGCATTGTGCGTGTCAAACGGAGATCGTATGCGAAAGTTACGACCTTGGGAAGTTGATTATCAATTTACCCAAAACGGGGCCCATAGTTTGGCGCTTCATCTCCTAGGGTTAGGTGGTTGGACATTTAGGGTTTTCCATTGTTTCTAAACAATAAATAGGCCTTCAATCTCATTTTAAGATAGTTTAGAGGCATGTCGCCACCACATCTCTTCTCACAGATAAGCATATTTCAGTATTTTTACATTAATGAAATGAAGTATTATTTCTACTGCATCTTTGTATTTATGGTTATATCTATAATTTTTTGCATTCCTATTTAAAACCAGATTAGTGGTATTAGAGTGGTCTACTCTTTCTCTGTTTTTCTTTGCGTGTCCCCAATGAGGTCGAGATATAAGGAGTTAGGGCTTGAATGTTATGAAACTAGCTCACAAAAAGATAGAAAAGATAGATCAACGCCTTAGAAATAAGCCTCTTCAAGGGGGGAAACCTACTTTACATTACAAAAATGAACAATTCCTGGATGATACAAATGACAAAACCTCCTTTCTATATATACGAGTCTAAGGGGTCACAATATAACCTAAGCCGACCTAACAATAATAATGTAACAGAACAAAAATAACAATAGTGGGATTCTATGGGGCACAACAATAAAAATATGGGGACAATAGGGGCACAACGACAATAGTAATGGGGGAATCACTAGTATTATAGGGACCTAACATGCCCCTCTCTTTCACAAAATTGTTTTCCTCAATGCTTGAGTAGTTCTGGATGCTTCTGTATAAAATTCTCATCCTCCCATGTGGAATCTTCAACGAGTAAGTTCTTACACTTGATGAGATACTCTGAAATTGATTGATTTCATAGCTATCAAGTTCTTGTTTCTCTGACTGCTTCAGGTTCCAATATGATTTTTCCTTCCTCATCAAGTTCTACCAATATTGTTCAAACTAGAAGATTTTCACCTATAACCTTCTTTAAGCATGAAAATTGGAAACTGGGTGCACTCGGGAAGCTGCAAGAAGGTCCGATTTGTATGCCATAGTACCTATCTTTTGCAACACCTTGTACGAACCATAATACTTTGGTGATAATTTATTATCCTTATTAGCTTGCTTGAGGGACATTTTTTTATATGGTTGTAGTTGTAGGAATACCCAATCACCTACATCAAAAATTCTTTCGTTGCGATGTTGATATGCCTGCTGTTTCATTCTATTCTACACCAAGGTGAGGTTATCCTTTAAGAGTTTGAGAACTTGTTGCTAATGCTCGATGTGATATTCCACTGCTTGAACCTTATACTTTTATCTTAAATATGATTTGATTGATGGTGGATGATATCCATAAAGTGCCATAAATGGGTTCATTATTGTTACAATATGGAAGGAAGTGTTATACCACCATTCAACCAGATGCAACCATTTGACCCATTGTGTCTGTTTATCAGATACAAAGCAGTGAAGATATTCTTCCAAACATTTTTTTACTATCTCAATTTGACCATCATATTGAGGATGAAAGATGAGCTATGAGCTAACTGAGTAGCAAGACAAGAAAATAATTATGTCCAAAAAATTCCAGTGAAAATTGGATCTCGGTCGCTTACAATAATCTTTGGGTTTCCATGTAGCTTTTTAATTGTTTCCATAAATGCAGTAGAAATTGTACTCACTTGAAATGGATGAGATAATGCACAAAAGTGTGCATACTTGGTAATCTTTTCAACTACCACCATGATAACACTCTTTCCCTTAGACATGGGTAAACCTGTGATAAAATCCATTGAAACCTCCTCCCAACGTTGGCTTGGAATGGATAAAGATTGTAATAGACCTAGGATCTTATTTGTTTCAAGTTTATTTTGTTGGCAAACCAAACATCCCGCCACAAACTTTTGAATATCCGATTTAAGGCCATCCCAAAAAAAATCCTTCTTAACCATGTGGTAGGTTTTTAGGAATCCCGAGTTCCCTCCTAAGGGAGAGGTGTGCAATTCCCTAAGAATATTTTATTTGAGTTGGGAATTATTACATAGGTATAATCGATCCTTGTACCATAACGAATCATTTTTCCATCTAAATGTGTCATATGTACTAGGATCTTGTTGTATCTTTTGAATGAGTGCCCACACTTCCTTTTCATTCTTGCATTCATCCCTTGCTTTGTTTATCCAATTTGATTGGACAATAGAAATGGCACAAAGAAATGTTTCCACATCCTCATCCTTTCTTGAGAGTGCATCTACCACAACATTTTGCTTCCCTTTTTTCTAGATGAATTCAAAGTCATAACCCAACATATTTGTGACCCATTTTTGCTTCTCTTTTGAAAATAATCTTTGTTCTAAAAAGTATTTAAGACTATCATGATCTATTTTTACCTTGAAGTGTTTTCCCATTAGGTAGGGTTGCCATTTCTCAAGTGCATGTAGTATTTCCAACATTTCCTTCTCATAAATAGCTTTCTCTAAATACTTTCCTTTGATTGGATGACTTTCGAAAGCAATGGGTCCTTCTTCTTGCATTAAAACAACACCAATTCCACTTCCTGAGGCATCACATTCCACAATAAATGTTTTTATGAAGTCTGGTGTAGCTAAGACTAGTGCTTGGCACATTGCCTCTTCAAGATGTTCAAAGGCCTTCATTGCTTCTGGAGTCCATGAAAATGAATATTTCTTTAATAATTTTGTTATAGGTGCTACTATTCTCCCATAATTCGTGACAAAACTGCGATAATACCATGTCAACCTAAGAAATCCGCATAGATGCTTTATGGATGTGGGGATTTTTCATTCCTTAATGGTTTTAATTTTGCTAGGGTCTACCTTAACACCTTCATGAGATACAATATGACCTAGATATTCCACCTCTTGTACTCCAAACAAACATTTGGAGATTTTTGCTTACAATTGTTTCTCCTCCAATAGTTTGAGCACCATGTAAACATGTTGGACATGATCCTTCCAAGACTTGTTGTAGATTAGTATGTCATCTAACAATACTAATGCAAATTTTCTAAGGAAGGGTTTGAAAATGGAATTCATCAAACCGTGAAATATAGAATGTGCATTAGCAAGGCCAAAAGGCATGACCAAAAATTCATAATGACCCTCATGAGTTCTAAATGCTATTTTTGGAATGTCTTTAGTCTTCATTCTGATTTGATGATATTCTGAACGGAGATCCAACTTGGTGAAGTAAATTGATCCATGGAATTCATCCAATAATTCATCAATGATAGGAATGGGAAATTTATCTTTAATAGTGACCTTGTTGATCTCCCTATAATCAGGACACATGCACCATGATCCATCCTTCTTGTGAACCAATACTATTGGACCAAAGAAAGAACTTTGACTAGGTTGAATTATACCAACATCTAGCATTTCTGCAACCATACGTTCAATTTCACTCTTTTGGACATAGGGATATCTATAAGGCCTGATGTTTCGAGGAACACTTCGTGGAATCTAATGAACAACATGATCATGATCACGAACAGGTGGGAGGCCTTTGAAAGTCTCAAATACCTTGGAATGATTGTCCAAGACTTTTTGGAGATCTAGAGAAATGGATGATTTCAATGTGGGAACCTCTAGTGAACATAATTGTGTAATTATTCCTCATTTTTATTTCTTTAGAAGCTTTTTCATTTCGTTAGAGATGATTCTCTTTCCCTGTTTCCCTGCGATACCCCTTAATTCAACTTCCTTTCCTTCTGAGGAGAATTTCATGAAAAGTTCTTGAAACCTAAAATCTATTATACCCAAGGGTTGTAGCCATTGGACTCCTAGTACAACATCAACTCCACCCATTGGAATTGAAAGCATTGGGCTATTAAATACATATTCTCCCATGGATAGCTTGATATTATGGAACTTTCCTAAGCAATTTATTATTCCTCCACTTGAAACCGTCACTTGACACTCTGGTGTTGGATATAGAAAGCAATTCAATTCCTTGGCTATCTTACAATGAATAAAATTATGGGTACTTCCCGAATCAATCAACATTATTATCTTTTTCTTATTGATATGTCCTTCTATCTTGATAGTTTGAGGAGTCGTAATTCCAACCAATGCATTAAAAGATATGGTCGGATTCATTTCTTCTTTCTCTAGGGTTTGTTCCTGGTGTATATCCTCTTCTTTTGAGGTTTCCTATTCCTTTTCTTCCTCCTCTTCACAATCTATGTAAAATAATTTCTTCTCAGCACACTTATGACCTTTAGTGTATTTGCTATCACAACTGTAACAAAGCCCTTTTGCTCCTTTTTCTTCCAATTGTTTTGGTGTCAACCTTGTAGGCTGTGGATGGCTAGGGGTAGCAACACTTCCATCTTTATGATTGTGAGTGATAGGCTTCCTTTTTGCCATAATTTTTCTTTCCATTTTTATTTCCAACCTGAATGCCTTCTCCAATGAATTTGGTTCCCAAAGGTGAACCTCATGTTGGATGTTATCCTTTAAAGTCTTTATGAACACATTAATTCTACGCTCCTTTGGAAAATATTTTACCCTTATATTCAATTTTTGGAAGTCCTCAATGTGCTCCACCATTGAACCCTTTTCTTTGAGATTTATCAATTGGCTAAAAAAAGTGTTGCTTTTTGTATCTTCATAATGTGCTACCATTTCATCTGCAAAAATATCCCAAGTGACAATTTGTTTACGAGAGCAAAGCCATCAATGCCATACAAACTGATTTGGTTCCAAATATAAAGTTTCAATGCATACCTTTTGTGTTTTTTGCACATTATGGAGGTTGAAAAATTTCTCCATTTGTAGTATTCATGTTCCAGGATCCTTGCCACCAAACTTACTCATATTGATCTTTGGAACATGGTGGTTCTTCGACCCAACGTTAGAGTCTATGAAATCATGATTAACATTTATTTTTTTCTCATCATGAGTTTACTTTACTACCATTTCTCCATTAATAAGAATTTCTTGTAGAAACTTTGTCAAATCTGTCTTCAAATCTTCCATTCCTTTCTTTAAATCATTCATCTTAGCTTCCACGCCATCCATCTTAGCTTCCACGTCGTCCATATTAGCCTCCACATCATTCATCTTAGCTTCTATGTCTTTATTTAAACCATCCATCTTAGCTTCCACGCCATACATCTTAGCTTCTATGTCTTTCTTTAAACCATCCATCTTAGCTTCTGTTACTTTTTGTGCGAGTGAAATTTGTTTCACTTGGTCTCGTAATTTTGATATATCATGTTGCATTTCTTCCTCTTCTTCACAAATCATGCTAGAGACTTCAGGTTGCTTACTAGTTGTTTCCATTTTATTTCTTCGGGGCATCAATTACTGGTAATAATGCTTCACTATGCCCTTGAATTCCTTCAAACTTATTTTTCAAACCAAGCTTATGCAAAAATTTAAAAAAAAAAACACACTTTTTTCACTTTGTAGGAGCTCGATATTGAATCTGATGTATCTCTATAATTTTGGATCTCTAAGGTCTGAGTTTTTTTTTTTTTCCGCGATAACCCTCCACGTAATCTTTCGAACCCCACAAGTCTGATAAAGATTGGATTTTCCAATGAAGAGCTATGCCAAATATCCCATAATGACCTAAGTATAGACTGCTTCAGTAGAGTGAACTTGTACGACGTCTTGTGAGTCACTGTTTCAACCCTAGGTTCTGAAAATGATAACCAAGAAACTACAGTCCGTCCTCTTTCTGTAACTTCTTACCAAAATTAAATATGGTGCTCAAAGCGAAGGTTTTGACGATTTTCCCGAGGTCACCTATTTGGAATGTAATTTGGGGGTCTGCAAAAACCATAATTTCCTCAGATTACATCTCCGAAAATATAGCAAGACAAGATCTGAAATTTTGGCATGAGGTTCATACCCATTCTGTCTCAAATGGGTTTTTTTCTTAGCTTCTGAAACTTCGCAGTGAAAATGTTATAGAGACAATTCCACGATGACCTGTTTGGAGCTGTGAAACCCTAGAATCCAAAGCTCTGATACCAAATGCTATGAAACAAGCTCACAAAAAGATATAAAAGATAGATCAATGCCTTATAAATAAGCCTCTTCGAGGGGGAAACCTCCTTTACATTACACAAATGAACAATTATTGGATGATACAAATGACAAATCCTCCTTTCTATATATAGGAGTCTGAGGGATCACAATATAACCAAAGCCGACCTAACAATAATAATATAAGGGAACAAAAATAACAATAGTGGGATTCTATGGGGCACAATAATAACAATATGGGGACAATAGGGGAACAACGACAATAGTAATGGCAGAATCACTAGTATTATAGGGACCTAACATTAAACTAGTTGAACCTTTGCAAGAACAACCTTGCAAATCCCGAAGGACTCCCATGGCGGATGAAAAGAAATATGAGGGGGCAGGAGATCCTATCAAAATCTTGCTCAAAGAAGCCCTCGAGTGACAAAGGAACGTGATGATGGAAAACTTTGCCCAGATCCTTCAGCGGTTACCCAGGGGTGACGCATCTGCTTCCAACAGCTACTCTGGAAACGCCACACCCTTTAAGGTACAAGTTAACCTTGAAATCCCCATATTCGAGGGTCAGATAGACACAAATGTCATAGATAAATGGTTAAATTTGCTAGAAGGTTATTTTTTGGTTCATGATTTTTCCAGCTGGGAAAAGATCACTTTTGCACTTCTCAAAGTAGCCCCCGATGTCAAGGACTGGTGGGAAACCTACTACGAGTAGAAGGATGAAAGTACGGGTTGACTGCTTTCAGTCGCACCCACATGGAATTCATTCCGGGATGCCATCAAGGAGCAGTACTACCCTGTCAAAAGCTATGAGGATAAATATATGAAGTGGGCCATGTTGCGTCAGGGAAGGGACCAAGATGTGTCAGAGTTCACAAATATTTTTCATACCCTTCACGCAAAGTTGGGTATCAATGATTTTGAGCTATATTTGGTACTCAAATATTGCGGCTGCCTACATAGGTACATCCAGGACGAGATGGAGTTCCTGGACATCTCCTCACCTGGCATGGTGTGCCGATACGCTATCAAGATGGATTAGAAGTTTAAACAAAGGAAGCAAGACTTCGGATCTACGAATCCGAAGAACAAAGGAAAAATCTAAGGCGGGGTGACCCAAGACAACCCATCAAAGTCACAAGAAAAGAACAACAACACGAAGTAAAAGAAGGACACAGGAAAGTGGAGTGAGTTCCATAAGAGCCCCACTCATAACACAAGTGAGTGCCAGACCAAGCAGTTGTTGGTGGCCGAGTTAAAGGCTTAAGAGTCAGATGCATGTTCCGACCCAGTGTCAGAACCCAATAAGGGGAATGACAAAGGGAAGGAAATCATTCATTCGGAGCCCAATGCCACTGCTACCACTACCAAGGTCTAGAAGAATGAGCCCAAAGATACAAAGTAGGGGGAGCATTATTTCCACTCACAGATGTGTGATCGAGTTGGATGTTGGTGGCCACCCACATATCCCACTTGGACCCCCATGACTGTCTCTTTCATTTTTTCAGTTTCCTAAATTGTAGCACAGTTTACTATTTTTAGTAGTTTTTTGGGTCTTGAACTTTCGGAGCCGTTTTGAGGCCCTTAACAACATTTTTTTGGGAAATTTGGGAGTAGCATGGGTTAGTGGACCTATGTTGCTCTTCCCAAAGTTGTAGTTCTCAAATAGATATTTCTAACGAGCTATTGTACACATCAAACAAAGATCAGGTGCCAAAGTTACGACCCTGGGAAGTTGATGTACCAACTTACCCAAAACGGGGCCCACAATTTGGCCTTTCATCTTCTAGGGTTAGGTTTTGGGATGTTAAGGGTTTTACATTGTTTCTAAACAATAAATAGGCCTTCAAGCCTCATTGTAAGATATTTCAGAGGCATGTAGCTGCCACATCTCTTCTCAGAGATAAAGCTACCATCGCCCTAACTGGTTTATTGTATATTTCAGTATTTTACATTAATGAAATGAAGTATTATTTATGCTGCAGCTGTGTGTTTATGGTTATCTTTGTAATTTGTTGTGTTCTTGTTTAAATCCAAATCAGTGGTATCAGAGCATCTATTTTTTCTCTGTTTTTCTTTGCATGTCCCCAACAAGGTCGAGATATAAGGAGTTAGGGCTTGAACTGGTCAAACCTTTGCAAGACCAGCCTCGCAAATCCCGATGGCCTCCCATGGCAGATGAAAAGAAAGATGAGGGGGAAGGAGATCCTATCAAAATATTTCTTGAAGAAACCCTCGAGAGACAAAGGAATGCGATGATGGATAGCTTTGTGTAGATCCTTTAGTGGCTACCCATAGGCGACACATCGGCTTCCAACAGCTACTTTGGAAATGCCACACCCTTTAAGGTGCAAGTTAATTTTGAAATCCCCATATTCGAGGGTCAGATAGACGCAGATGCCATAGATAAATGGTTAAATCTGCTAGAGGGTTATTTTTCTGTTCATGAATTTTTGAGTTGGGAAAAGATTGTTTTCGCTCTTCTTAAAGCAGCCCCCCACGTCAAGCACTGGTGGGAAACCTACTGCGAGTAGAAGGATGAAAGTACAGAAGCACTATTCTCAGGTGCACCCACTTGGAATTCCTTCTAGGATGCCATCAAGGAGCAGTACTACCCTGTAAAAAGCTATGAGGACAGATACATAAAGTGGACCATGCTGTGGTGAGGACGGGACCAAGATGTGCTAGAGTTCACAAACATTTTTCATACCCTTCGCACACAGTTGGGTATCAAAGATTCTGAGCTGCATCTGCTACTCAAATACCGTGGCTGCCTACATAGATACATCCAAGAAGAGATGGAGTTCTTAAAAATTTCCTCACTCAGCACAACATACTGATACGCTGTCAAGATCGAGCAGAAATTTAAAGAAAAGAAGTGAGACTTTGGATCTACAAATCCAAAGACGAGAGGAGAAAGCCAAGGCGGGGAGACACAAGACAACCCGTCGAAGCCGTAGGAAAAGAACAACACCACAAAGTTAAAGAAGGACACAAGAAAGTGGTGTGAGTTCCATAAGAGCCCACCTCACAACACAAGTGAGTGTCGGACCAAGCGGTTGCTAGTGGCTGAGTCGAAGGCTTCCGAATCAGATGCATGTTCCGACCCTGAGTCAAAACTTGACAATGGGAATGACAAAGGGAAGTAGATCATTGATGCAGAGCCCAACGTCACTGTTGCCGCCACTGAGATCCAGAAGAATGAGCCCGAAGATCCAGAGGAAAATGTGGGTGAAGGGTTCGCCATTGTAATTCATTATTGACAGTGGGAGCCAAAATAAGCTCATTTTAGCAGAGGTCGTGAAGTGGTTGGGCCTACTGACTACACCACACCCACAGCCGTACAGTGTATCGGTTGGCTTCACGAATGACGAGATCTCCGAGTTTTCCAGCAGTGCTGCCTTCCTTACAACATCAAACCCTTCACAGACAAAGTATTGTGTGATGTTACACCTCTAGATGTTCATGATGTACTATTAGGCCAACCATACTTGTGGAAGCGACATGATATGTATGAGTCAAGGCTTTGTGATGTCATTATTTCTTTGTGTAATTCATTATACAGGATACCAGAGGTAGCCCCACCTACTGCCACCTCTTTGATCACTGCCAAGAAAGGCATCAAGCTCCTCTCCCAGACTAGGAAATTCATTTTTTGTCTGGTTCGCTCCCAAAGTAAGGGGAAGATCATCACCACATCCATGACCCCCGTGAAGGGTTCCTCCATGCAACAGCAGCAACAAAGGGATACAGTCATGAAAGAACACAAGAACAACTTCTTGTCACCGATAGGGGTACCACACAAGCTTCAAGTGGGCAACTAAGTCTGGTTGCATATGTAGAAAGAACACCTTACAAGAGCCCATTAGAAGCTCAGACCACTCCGACGTGGTCCTTACGATAGTACAGGGCTATAGGAAACAATGCTCTGGAGGATGGCATTCCCCCATTCCTTCGATTACACTGAGTGTTTAGTGTGTACTACCCTTGACCATGCTTCCCACCATTATTAGACACATCCGAGATTACAAAACAACTCACCAGGGACCAAGTTCAACAGATGGAGGAACTCAACAAAATGGGGACCATTACTTCCTAAGGGGGGAGAATGATCTAGGTGGATGTTGGTGGCCAACCACCTATCCCACTTGGATCCCCATGACTGTCTCTTTCAGTTTTTCAGTTTCCTAAATTGTAGCACAGTTTACTATTTCTAGCAGTTTTTCGGGACTTGAACTTTCGGAGCCATTTTGAGGCCCTAAACGAGATTTTTTGGGAAATTTGGGAGCAACATGGGTCCATGGATTGATGTTTCTCTTCCCAATGTTGTAGTGCTCAGATAGATCTTTTTAACGAGCTATTGCATGCATCGAATGAAGATCACGTGCCAAAGTGACGACCCTAGGAAGTTGATGTACCAACTTACCCAAAACGGGGCCCACAATTTGGTGTTTCATCTTCTATGGTTAGGTTTTGGGATGTTAAGGGTTTTCCATTGTTTCTCAACAATAATAGGCCTTCGAGCCTCATTGTAAGACAGTTCAGAGGCATGTAGCCACCACATCTCTTCTAAGAGATAAAGCTACCATCGCCCTAGCTGGTTTATTTCCATTTTTGTTTGTAAGCATATTTCAATATTTTACATTAATGAAATGAAGTATTATTTCCACTGCATCTCTGTGTTTATGGTTATCTCTGTAATTTGTTGCATTCCTGTTTAAATCTAAATCAATGTGGGTGAAGGGTTCGCTGCTGCAATTCACTGTTGATAGTCGGATCCAAAAGAACCTCCTTTCAGCAGAGGTCGTGAAGCGGCTAGGACTACCAACCATACCAAACCCACAACCGTACAACATTGGGTGGCTTCACCAAGGACAATATCTCTGAGTTTGCCAGCAATTCTTCCTTCCCTACAACATCAAGCACTTCATAGATGAGATATTTTGTGATGTTGCACCTCTTGATGTTTGTGATGTATTATTAGGCCAACCATACTTGTGGAAGCGACATGCTGTGTATGAGTCAAGGCCTCACATTGTTATTATTTATTTGTGTAATACATTATACAGGATACTTGAGGTAGCCCCACCTATGGCCAGTTCTTTGATCTCTACTAAGAAAGGTAGTAAGATCATCTCCCAGACTAGGAAATTTATTTTCTATCCAGTTCACTCAAAGTAAGGGGAAGATTGTAGCCACATCCATGGCCCCTAGGAAGGGTTCCTCCATGCAGCAAAAGTAGGTGGATATGGTCATGAAAGAAGACAGGGACATCTTCTCCTCACCCACAAGGGTACTGTTGCACTGTTAGGTCAAGCATTCGTCTGATCTGACTTCCGGAGCACCTCTACCCAACGGGTCGATATATCGCTGCTCCATTCTTGAAAATACCAAGTACAAGCAGTGACATGATCAACATTAGTTACCACACAAGTTTCAAGTGGGCGACAAAGTCTGGCTGCATCTGTAGAAATAATGCCTTACAAGAGCCATTAGAAGCTCATACCACTTCAATATGGTCCTTACACCATTACCAAGACTATGTGAAACAATGCTTTGGAGCACATCATTCCCCATTCCTTCGCTTGCACCGAGTGTTCAATGTGGTCCACCTTCAAACATGCTTCCCACCATTACAAGACACATCAGAGGTTGCAAAACAACTCACCAGGGATCAAGTTCAGCAAAAGTTTCCTCATCTCATGGAGGAACTCAACGCAATGGGCATGATTGCTTCCTAAGGGGGGAGGAATGATCCAGGTGGATGTTGGTGGCCACTCGACTATCCCACTTGGACCCTCACAACTATCTCTTTCGGTTTTTCAGTTACCTTAATTGTAGCACAATTTACTATTTTTAGTAGTTTTTCGGGTCTTGAACTTTCAAAGTCATTTTGAGGCCCTAAACAACGCTTCTTGGGAAAAATGGGAGCAACATGGGTCCATGATTCAATGTTTCTCATCCCAAAGTTGTAGTCCTTGGATAGATATTTCTAACGAGGTATTGTGCACGTCAAACATAGATTGTATGCCAAAGTTACGACCTCGGGAAGTTGATGTACCAATTTACCCAAAATAGGGCCCATAGTTTGGTGCTTCATCTCCTAGGGCTAGGTCATTGGATGTTTATGGTTTTCCATTATTTCTCAACAATAAATAGGCCTTCGTGCCTCATTGGAAGACAGTTCAGAGGCATGTATCTGCCACATCTCTTCTCAGAGATAAGCTACCATTTCCCTAGCTAGTCTATTTCCATTTATGTTTGTAAGCATATTTAAGTATTTTTACATTAATGAAATGAAGTATTATTTCTCCTCCATATTTGTATTTATGGTTATATCTGTAATTTGTTGTGTTCCTATTTAAATCTAGATCAGACATATTCATAATGACTACCCATATGTTTTTTGTATACATGATCTCTTCTAAGGAAAGGTTCAATTTATTGATAGTACCATCATCTAGGTCAACACCCTTGACCTACATTAGCATCATCAGTAGGTAACACAACCTATTTTAGCACCCCTAACCAATAGTACTCATTCAACTATTCACCATGATTAGGTGGGCACCTCGCCTCATGGTACTCTGACTAGTTTAGGATTACCATCACTCGTGGTCAAATCGTAGGGAAAACCGTGTCCCAAATCTGAAGCCTCATCCTAGGTAATGATGTTAAAGAAACACCCACTCCATTAAGTATCCAAGCCTGAGGGACCATTCCTTCTAAAATGTCTGCCCCTCATGCTATCTCACCAATAGTTTGGGCCATGTTCATGTTGCCACAAATAGTCCAACCCATGCCTCTATTGTCATCACATTAATTCTCCCTCTTACCCATAGAGGGGTTCTACACATCACTATCATCTTATCATCAACATTATTATCACAAGCTTCATTATTTACCACTAACATCCACTAGTGGCCATATTTTGGGTGCTACCAAACCCACTTCTTATCATCAACACGTCAAAACTCACTCTTCTCGAGTGATCACTCCTAGGACTCACTCTTGTATAGTGATCAATCCTCAAATCTAGGGCTCACTCTTTAAAATTTAAATGTTCTTAAATCCCAAGGCCTTTTACTAGGAAAAAATATTGAGATACACAACTAGCAAGCATTCACTAACCCTTCTTAGGGAGCACTATTAGCCAAGGAATCACTGAACTCCTCCTTGGTTAGTGATCAGGTCTAGATGTTGAAATACCTCACTCCACCCTTTCTTGGTGTGATAAGGTCCAAAACTTGCTCAAAACTTTCAAGTGAGTAATCAGAATCCTCACCAAGAGGCACTCACTCAACCCTAAATGGTGAGAAGTCTCATCCTCTTAGACCATTCTCCCTTTCACAATAATGCCCATCGATGTGATTGTCATATCAACACTCCCTCTCAATGACAAGGGTAATCTCCACAAGCCCAAACCTAGCTTTGAAGTATAAAAATTTCTCATTGGGAATCAAATTTATCAAAACATTAGTTTTCTACTCATTAGGCAAGATAAAATCGAGTCTCATTACTTTCTTCTTGTACCATCTATAGGTAATAGATTTCAAGGTGTCTTGACCTATTATCATGTTACTATTTTGATCCAAATTTAAACAGGAATGCAAAAAGTTATAGATATAACCATAAATATAGAGATGCAATAGAAACAACACTGCATTTCATTAATATCAGATATTGAAGTATGCTTACAAACAGAATGGAAATAAGACTAGCTCGGGCGATGGTAGCTTATCTCTGGAAAGAGATGTGGTGGCTACATGCCTCTGAATTGTGTTAAAATGAGGCTCGGAGGCCTATTTATTATTTAGAAACAATGAAAAACCCTAAACATCCAAAAAATTAACCCTAGGAGATGAAACGCCAAAACTATGGGCCCCATTTGGGTAAATTGGTACATCAACTTCCTGGGATCGTAACTTTGGCATCCAATATTTGTTTGGCGGGCATAATACCTCGTTAGAAATATGTATCCGAGCACTACAACTTATATGTGGCCAACATTAGTCCATGACCTATGTTGGCCCTGGATTTCCCAAAAAACATCGTTTAGGGCCTTTAAAGGGCTCTGGAAGTTCAGGACCCAAAAAACTGCCAAAAATAGTAAATTATGATACAAATCAGGAAACTAAAAAGATGAAAGAGATAGTGGTAGGGGTCCAAGTGGTAGAGTTAGTGGCCAACAACATCCACCTAGATCATATTTGTACCTAATCAGCCAGTTCAAGTTATAATCATACTACTTCATAACTCACCTTTCACGCTACAACATTCTCGACCTTTAAGTACAACAAATGTTCGCTTCCTACTCATCCATCATATTTGGAGCATAATTACAAGAAATGCACAAACTCTCTATGTTTTTAGCACTCCTTTCCTTGTATCTCAACTTCTTTGTTTGATACGCCATACTATGCCATGACTAGTTGTACCATGTTCGTACTTCAATACATGTTGAGCTATAGGCCTTGGATCAACCATAAACTGATTCTCTTCCTTCACTCGGTCCATCATCTTGATTACATCGATTTCCCTAACTGGGTATTCTTTTAAAAATAGATCCTCACATGGAAAACTTGGTTTCTCCCTCTGACACTGGTGTTATCATTTATCAAGTCAAGATTTTTCATCTTGAATTCTGAGGTCAACTCCTTTTGAAGCTAGAAACAAGGGTTCCTATAGAAGCCTTGACTTCTCCCTCTAGAACAAATATTTTGGTTAATGCAACAATATGCTCTCGTCAGAGAACAAATATAGGATCAACCTTGATCCATTAATCCAAGTGCATCAAATCTAATGAGTCTATATGAACCTTCTCTCTATAGCATAATATTTCTGCATATACCTCACAACTTGAGTTAGATATTGCATACACTTCTTCTTCCATCAAATAATATGATATCTACATCTATCAACTGTAATAATAGAAATCATAGAGATAATAAAATTTTAGAAAAGTGTACCTAACAAAATTTCCCTTAATAGCCTTCTCCCTCTTACTAAGGTAATCCTTTGCTTTGAACTTTTGTCTATCCAATCATACTTTTTATTGGAGGTCAATACTACCTTCTTTTCAGTGTAGATCAAGGAATGCTTCAATATGGCTGATTTGTCAGATCCTAGCTAGTATAATATCTCTCAATACAATTCCTCTTATTAGAAGCTTTTTTCTTCCATTCTTTTCGATTTGCTTCCAAGGTTTTTGCAGTTCTTCAATATGTACCTGCAATCCTCACTAGGAGGTCAAGGAAAAAAATCACAAGCAAGCAAAGCATTTAAGGTCAAGAGACTATCTAATCAATAATAACAATAGTAATAATCACAAAGGAGAGATATAAAATGCTTATATTTTGAGAATATGTCAACTCCCTCCCTCTTCATCTTTACATGTCAACCTTGTCCACATTATCATCATTATGTAAGTTCTAGGGTTTAAAATTTCAGTGGAAACGTCCAATCCTAAGGTTTTTCCATAAACCTTAGGGTTATTTTCCTTGAAGCCTAGAGCTAACAAACTCTATATATTTCATTTTTCAAATACCCTAGATTCAGAATGTCATTCTTGTCATTAATCATTCAATGATCATTGTAAGCTAAGTAGTTAGGTTTCTTCGAAAAATTAATGTGCAAGGAGTAAGCTTCATCATTAAGATCTTCACATTATCTTCAACATTCTAACTTGGTTAGTTCTTCAACATTTCTAATTCAAATATTGAATTTGATCCTTTCAACCTATGAGCCCTAAACACATACATATCCCTTGAGATGACTTCAAACTTTAATTCCAAATAGGAGCTCGATCTCTTTTCTATTGTAAACAATATTTCTACAAAGGCATCCTCTTCCCTTGATGTGAAATAGAGTTCATAACATCAAATGTTGATGAATTTTGACCTTTAGAACCTGAACATCTAGACTTTGGATTTTTACAACATCATATTGTATCAATCATCAATATATGTGTGCATGCCTATCCTATACAATGCATCACTTATTTCATAGGTTCTAAAAAACTTCCTTTTTCAAATCAAAAATTTTAGTTCCTTTTCCCATGTGACCAATTGTACTATGTTGGTACTTCAATATATGTTGAGATGCATGTCTAGGCTCAACCATAAACTAATCTTCTTCCTCCACTTGATCAAACAACTTGATTACATAAATTTCCCTAACTGGGTGTTCTTTTAGAAATAGATCCCAACATGGCAAATATGGTTTCTCCTTTTGACATTGATTCTATTAGTTGTCAAGTCATCATCTTTCATGTTAAATTCTAAGGTCAAGCCCTTCCAATGCCAGAAACAAGGGTTCTTAGAGAAGCCCAGACTTCTCCCTCTAGAAAAAATTTGTTGGTTATTGTAGCTTCTTCTTTTGTCAGAGAATGAATCACATAGGATCAACCTTGATCCATTAATACCAGTGCATCAAATCTAAGGCGTTTGTATGAATCCTTCTCTTTGTAGCATAGAATTTCTTCATATACCTCAGAACTTGAGGTAGATCTCACATACACTTCTTCTTTCATCAAAGAATATGATGTCTACATCCATAAGGTGTAATAATACAAAGAATATAGATAATAAACTTTTAAAAAAGTGTAATTGACGAAATGTCCCTTAATAGTCTTTACCCTCTTATTGAGGTAATCCTTTTCTTTATACTTTTTTCTATCCAATCATACTTTGTCTTGGAGTTCAATATTGACTTCTTTTCAACATAGATCAAGGAATGCTTCAATTTCCCTGATCTATCAGATTCCAAATAGGATAATATCTCTCAATAAAAGTCATCTTATCACATGAAATTTATCTTCCATTCTTTTCCATCTTCTCCAAGAGCCTTGGAAGTTCCTCATTATGTACTTGCATTCCTCACTAGGAGGTCAAGGAAGAACAACCACAACCAGGAAAAGAATTCAAGGATATGAGATTATGCAATTAATAATAACAATAGTAATAATCACGAAGGAGAGATATAAAGTATTTATATTTTGAGAACATGTCAGCTCCCTCTTGGTATTTTCAAGTCAACCATGTCCACACTATTATCATGGTCTAATATCTAGGGTTTCAACTTTCAATGGAAACATCAAATCCTAGCGTTTGTCCATAAACCATGGGGTTCTTGTCCTTCACACCTAGGGTTACAAACTTCATATATTTCATTAATCAAATACCGTATATTCATAATGTCATTTTATTCATTGACCAATCAATGATCATTCTAATCCAAGTATTTAGGTTTCTTGAAAGCATTAATGTCCAAGGAGTAAGCTTCATCATCTAAAGAAACACATTATATTCAACATTCTAACTTGATTAGTTCTTCAACATTTCCAATTCAAATATTGAACTCGAGCCTTTCAACCTAGTAGGCTTGAACACATATATATTCCTTGAGACAAATTAATACTTTAATTCCAAAGAGGATCTCAACCTCTTTTAGCTGTAAACATGTTTTTTAAAAAGGCATCCTCTTCCCTTGATGTGCAACAGAGTTGATGACAAAAAATGTTGATGCCTTATAATATCTATAGCCTCAACATCAAGTCATCAATAAATGTGTTCATGACAATCCTATATAATACATCTCACATTTCATAGGATCTAAGAAACTTCTTTTCTAAAAACAGAAAGTTCGTGTATTTTCCAATGTGAGAAAAAATGTCTAAAATCACAAGAAATATATTTTAGACTCCTCCTTGTCTGACTTTAGGGGTTTCTCACTAATACAATTAGTCCTTTAAATCCTCAAGAGATATGAATCCTACATAAGATATGTCAAGACGGTGATTTCAAAAATATCACTGAGATTTGGAATTTACAACAATGCATACCTCATGTGCAATGTGGATCTCTGGCCAATATCAGTTAGGTTGACTCCTAAGTTAATCAGGTTGGATCCTTGTAGTGTATTTCATCCTTATTTTATGTATACAATAGATACCCCTTTAAGTTGACATAATTTTTTTTCTAAATTGATTTCTAAGGATTCAACTCCTTCAGAGGACATGCTCTTCAATCACAAATTCTAAGATCAAGATATATAGCTCATGGAGACTGAGGTAATTTAGGTTCCTCTAAAATATATTGGCCTCTATCCCTGATATTGTCTGAGATAACATTCGTGCTAGATTAGAGGCAATATCTTTGGATTAGTTTGTGATAGTTTTGATATTTTCGAACTATTTGAATTCTTCTTAGACCTGAAGTGAAGGAATCCTTGGCTTGGAAACCTTTGTAGGATTGATGGATTATGAGTTAGAATCCACATAAATAAAATATGAAATTGAGGGCTTATCATGGAGATCATTATTCATCCTTTTATATGTCTCTCGTTCTTCTTGAATTTCTTTTCTTGAATGGAGATCGTATCCCAATCACTAGAGGCATCAAACTTGAGACTCCTGAGCCAATAAACCCTGAGATTTTTCGGACCCCTTGAAATCAATTATTGAGATTTTTAGACATGCTAGAATTGAGGTAATTTCGAGCTCATTAAATCTATAGCAATTCCTATCAAGCATACTAAAATTTGTCTTGGAATATTCAAAGGTTAAGGTTTTTAATTATAACTTCAATCTCCAATAAGAACATGATTTTCTTTAGAGAGACTAGGGCTCCTTCCATAACTTGCTCAGATTAGGGCTTCCTTTTGCTTCAAGATGATGGTTTCTCTTACACCAATCTCTAATACCATATTGATTTTATAAGATTCTTCTATATTGATAATTTCCTTTGATGATTGAATTTACACCTTTTTATCCATGGTTTCATCATTAAGAAAATTATGTAGAAGATATAAAAAATTAAGATAGTATGATCATAAAGAGACAACTACACAAACAACATAATATTTTTCCCTAGGAAAACCCACTAAGGGGAAAAACCTAGACATCCTTTTCCTTAGAGAATCAATGAAACAAGAGATACATGAAATTAAACTAACAAAAAGAATGACCAACCACCATGGATGAAGTCAACCCTCCATAATTATGTCCATGGAAGCTCTGCAACAAGGTCAAGAAACATACTCCACATTTTCATCATATCTCACAGTATGATACAAAGATATATCACTGAGATAAGCTCTCCAAGCGGGATGAAACATGTCCTCTATCTCAGCCTCCAAGTTCACGTGATGCCATAGAAATGGTGCCTCATATCAATGCACTAAATTACAAACCCTTCACACTATACCACATAATGATCTCAGAAATGTTGTGCCTTATACTTGCACTCTATGCCACAAAACCTTGGCATTGTATCTAAGAGAGATGTACATCAAATACATGTTGATATCTTGACCTCCTTTTTATGATAGAGTGAGGATAGATCAGATGAGTCTTTTCTTTACGATATTAGCCTTTATTATTCTTATCTTCTTCACTTGAACAAAGATACAAATGTATGATCTAATGTGTGTCTTGAAGGAGATCGAATAGGCTCAATATATAGTCTTTCAACCATGCAAAGGGGTGTCTCTAATGGGCATTCCGACATGACAGTTGGAGGATTGATTTTTTCACTTGTGGTGTCAAATAAAAATTCAAAATTTCATTTTTCCCACCCTTGATGAGCCTCATAATTCTTTTAGTTTTGAATATAAAACAAATAATTTTTTATTTTCCTTGCAAGCATGAAGAACATGCTTCAAATAAATTTTATTTAACAAATATATTTCATATACAAATGAAATATTATGAAGACTAACCATAGCTACAAAATTCATCATAATTGAACCTCATGCCTCTCTTTGTCTATTATTTATGGCCTTCATTACCTTATATAGGGTCCCCACTCGTTTTCATCATTTATCTTTTGTTCCCTATGCTCATGCTCTTCAATGCCTTGATATAGGCCATCATAACATTTCCTTCCTTCATTCCACTTACCAAACTTGCAACGTGCTTAGCCTCTTTCCTTTGCAATAACATTTCCTCCATCTTGCAACCCCTCTCACCCTTTCAAAGAGACCACTATGATGAGTGGATTTCCATTTCCAGACACTTTGTCATTGCCTCTTACTTTCCTTAGGTTAGTTCTCTCAGCCTGTTAGTACCTAAATCTGCCCTAGGCTGAAGGAAGGCAAAATTCAGGGTAACCACAAACCACACTCAGTCTGGTAGCTAGCCCTACCAGAACAGGAGAGGGCTCTCTCCGAGTCATGCTTAGTGAATAGATAAGCAAAAAATGGTCTGAGATGACTTATAGTGAAATATTGATCTTAGGCTAGTAAGTGAATATGGAAAGAAGAAACAATTTTTATGAATGATCGAGCTTCTGGGGTGGTATGGGACCAACGGTCAGCAAAGAACAGAGAATTTAATACAAAGGCACAGATTAATTCGTGAGGCAAGGCAGGCGGAAAGTGTAGCAATTTAGTTTGGAATAACGCGGAACAGAGAGATTGCTGAGGAGTGTGAAAAGGGCATAGGAACATGAATCCTTTTCAACAGAAGAAGAACACTGAACATGAAATTTTCCCACAGGCAGAGCAATAAAATTGAATTCTACCTAATCTCACTCAGAAAATTTCACTGGAAATGAACATGAATTGAATTATGAAACATAACGAAATACATATGAAAACATAAGAGACACATTTGTTACACTCGCAACCACAAGAATCTCATGAAACAGAGCTGCTGCCTTTCATTAATTCTCTGTCAAAATTACATAGTGAAGAAACAGAGTTTCTTTCTCACAGTCTCCCAAATGTTACAAGCCAACCAACCCTTTGCAAATAGCTTACATACAATATATAGAATGTGCCATGAAGAGATAGAACACCCAAAGGTTGGGGAGTTACTCGAATCATTACAAAATGGAGATGAAGAGCCAACCATTAGCTACAGGCGTAGCGCTACAAACATGACATTTTGCTTGGGTGACCGTTTGCCTTCCTTCGCCACTTGGGTAGAAGTCGATCTAGAAATAAAATGCTTTAAATGCCACCTTTGGTGCCAAAAAACCGAAGTGTAGATGAGCGGGCCCATTTGGAGAAGTCGCAAATCGAAAATTCGCGAAACAGAAGCAAATTTGGCAATTTTTCCTCTGTGCACCGTGCTACTTTGGGGCCTGTTTTGGGGCACTTTCAGGTGTCCAAAATGTGCACAAGTGGGCTTTTTGGAAAGCCTATCTTGTCTACTTTCTAACCCCACTAGAATTTTTGAATTTGGTGCTCATTTGCCCCTCCAAATCTCCATTCTCCCAAGACTGCTTCTGGTGTGTCAAAAAAGGGGCAGAGAGGCCATTTTTTGGGCCTTTTTTGACCTTTTGGAGACTCATATCTTGCCCAAATTTCTTGTCGAAGCACCAGTAGTCGTGATTTTCCCTGTCAAATCCAAAAATGCAAACCATTCCTCATTTGGAGCTCCCGATTTTTATCGCTGCGCGCACAGGGAGAAAAACCTTGTGTTTTGCCCAAAAATTTGTCATGTGACCAAAAATTCCCCAAATTTCTTGAAATTTGGGCTCGAGGTTCTCTATGGGGTGTTATGATGGGCCAATGAAGCCTCAGCCAAGATTTGAAGCCGATATTTCTCTTTTGCCTCTTTTGCTTTTCTTGTTGCTTTCCTCAATTTCACCTTCAAGCTCCTTATCCAGGCCCTTGCACTCATATTTCATGTCCTGTAATGATAAGCCATGTGTCTCAGCAAGGCAAGGTCCTGATCAGCATTGTCTAGTAGCCTCTCCAATTGGATGTTCACGCCCTCGAGGTTGGCCTACCGATCCTCATTGATTTCTTGCTTCAATGACGTGAGCTCAACTCTTCTCCTTTGAGCAGCTTGGCGATGCTCACGAATGTTTTGCAGCTCCATAATCGCCTGACGATCCTTTAGCTGCTTGCTTCTCTGCTCCAGGTATTTCATGTTCCACTTGGCCCTCTCCAAGTCAAGGGATAAGGCCTCAATCACTAATTGCTGCTCCTGGATGATCTTTGTAAGCTCTGCATTTGTTGGTTCTGTATCTGTCTCATCATCATGGAGGAGAACGAATTCTGCCTCTCGTTCACCTGATGGCCCTTCCTCCTACACTGGCTCCTTACCCTTGCCTTGCTCCTGTGATGCTGATGTCGGAAGCGAGGCCCCTTCCACCCTGGGTGGAGATAACACTCGCTTTGCCGCTACAAACAAATGTCTACTGGCTCTCTGATAGGTGATGAATACTGGCATAGTAGTAGTCTCGTGGCGCTCATACTGATGTGATGGACCACCTATCTCATGCTCTACCTCTGATACTACTTGTGGAGCACTGAAGAAGTCACGGGAGATGAAGTCCTCCCAAGAAATGCCCTGCAATCCTCACTGATGATCCACCAAAATCCGAATAAGAGCAAAGTGATAAACACTGTTGAGCTACTGCAGAGGGGTCTTATACTGCATGAAATTTTTCATCCTTTCTATGTTCCCACAAATGAAAAATGGGAGGTTCATCATCCGCACCCTGGTAAAGTGCATGAGCAACCTAATGTGATAGGCATAAAGGCGAGAAAACCTCCTCTCACAACTGAAATAATTCATGCTCAATTTCATGAGCAGAGCATACTCATCTCTCAAAAATATGAATGGGAAAACTCTTGTGAGCTGACTCAAACAACTGGCCTTAATGTAAGGCTCATAATGATGCCTCTCCACCTTCTTCTTCTTATGCCACTGTTCTCTAACGTTTGGTATGCCTGTTGCCACTGATATGGCTTCAGGTGTCAATGTGAAAGTGACCCCAGCCAAGATAGACTGACCTCCATGTAGGTGAAGTGCAAAAGGACGGGTCAACTCATGATGAACTCTGACATTTTCCACCCTTTGACAAAATTCAAAACATGCTAGGTGTTGGAAACATGACATAGCAAGAGGGCATGCCTGCAACTCAGTGAGGGTGTTTGGCTCATCTCTAACATGTTTGCCACTCCGGTGATGTCTCCTAGGGTCTTGTTCTCCTGAAGCTGTATCACTGTGGGTCTCCACCTCATACTCTGATGAAACCTCGGATGCCATGACTGCTGTTTATAAACTATATTTAGGCTGCCCCTTTGATGATGGTGAAGTTGGGTGTTGTTTTGATAATTTTCCACCAAGGGGGACAATGAAACAAGGGAGTATTAGGAGGGGAGTAATGAAATGGGAATAGGGGTTATAGGAGAATTTTGTTTGGGGATATGTAGGGGGTTTTGGGTATTTTGATAAGGTAGGGTTTGGGTTTTTTGGTAAGGTAGGGTTTTAGGGTTTGTATTGAGTAATAGGAGGAGGGGTAAGGGAATATGAGTTTGGTAGTGTTAGGGTAGTGATAGTAGGAAAATTGGCATAGGGTAATAAGGAACAGGAGTAGGGTAGGAAAAATAAGCCTTGGCAGCAATAACACTGTTACACAACCCTAACAAGATGGTTTCTTGGTGTCTTTTTATGGTTGCTTTAAGAGTTTTGTTTCATTTCAACCATGGGCATAAAAACCACAATATCTTTATCCAATTTGATGAAAAAGTGAGTTTGAGAGCCTACCTTTCAATTAGAGGGGCTTCACCAAAGATTTGAGGGAGTTTTGGCACGTTTTGGGCGCTTTGTCTCTGTGTGCTGCGCACAAAGCCTAGTGCGCCGCGCTCCAGGTGTGCGCTGCGCCAGTTGTAATTTAACACTGCAGGCGGGCTCTGTGTGTGCTGCGCCCTGTGTGAGCACCGCGCCTTGTGTGTGCACCACGCCCTGTGTGTGCACCGCGCCCTGTGTGTGTGCCGCACCCCTGCCTGTGTGCGCGGCGCACCCTGAAACCTCCTCAAACTGCTCCAAATCACGCAATTGCTCGCTCCTCGACCTTGCAACGTTTTTCCTATGCCTTGATTGCACAATGAGTTTGATTTGTGATGGAAACTTGTGTATAAGACTTGGAGGTCATGATTAAATTTACTTTTTCGAAAAACCCACCTTTCTAATGTCATGTTTGGCACTTTTTCACTAACTTTAAAACGACCCTGATTTTCACTTTTTCTCTGAAATTTTGGCTCAAACGATGAAATTTTCGACACTTTTTGCAGGGATTGCATGACAGAGCATCTGGTCACGGAAACCATGATTGCACCTGAAGAAATCAACTGTCGACCCTTTTTGAAAATTTTGTCACAAATGACACTGTTTGACTTTTCTTCAAAACAGAGTTTTGAAGAACAGTCGAAGTCTATCAATATGATGATGAAAGTCTGTGGATCATTACTTTGCAAGAGCATCAATCTGGCCTGCATGGCTCTACTGGACATATTTAAAGACCAAATTGATCAATCCCTAGATCTAATGACCAAAAATTTCCTTTGTCTATTAAAGGACTAGACCTTGACTGTTATGGACTTTTTGATTATTTGACACAAAGACATAAGCCAACAGGAGCTAGACATGAGGGGAAATGACTAGCATGACTTTCTCCATCAGATCATGGCATGCCCCTAGCGGAATGCAGCTAAATGAATGGAGCGGGACATTTAATGAAATGCATAAAGAGTTTTGATCTCTGACGGAGGACTGACCAGACCCACTCTAACACAACCTTGGAACAAGATGTATATTTTTATAACACTCATATCTATGGAATGAGCTTTCTTTTGGCTTTTTTTATGCTCGTTAAACAATGAAAAGCATGAGCTCATTTTTCCATCTTTTCATATTCGTTAAACTACTTAAAAATTCCAAGTCCTTTCCATTATTTCCTACTTGTTAGTCAAGGTGAAATTTGGTGAGGAATCCCTTATCTATTCTCATGCTTGTTAAACCTTGAGATAGACATGAGTCTACTTTTCTTTTTTTCGACCTTATTTTAAGACTCATGAAAAAGAAAACATTCGAAGTATTATTTTAATTATCTTTCAATCTCATTAAAATTGAATGAAAAAGAGACTATCAAGCTCATGTGCCTTCTCTTTTGTGCTCGCTAAAATTTGACGGCAATCCACTATATAGAAAAGGGAAAGAGGGAAGAGTATATTGTCTAGTTTTCTATCATGGAAATTATCATTCACCCTTCAACATGGCACTTATTTGAGATATTCTCTTACAATTGGTGTTTGTTCAGCTTTAGAGGCACAAAAGCATGAGCCAAGTCACTCTATTATTGAGTCAGTATCTCATCCAATTTATTACCCTTATTCTCTTACAGTTGGTGTTTGTTAAGATTTAGAGGCACACCAACATGATTTGAGTCACTTTATTATTAAGTCAGTATCTTACCCAATTGATTACCCTTCCAGTCTATCGACTATGGTGATGACTTTGGTGTGACCACTATGATTGTGTGGTATTCTTCGATATAAGTTTCCAGTTTACATTTGTCTCATGCCATTATATTTTCAAGGGAATTCCTCATCAGAGTCAACCATCTACAAGTATAATTTTACCTTTTGTGCCAGCCATCCCTGTGTGATTTTGTGCATTATTTCTTGAGTTGCTATCATCGCATGACTCGTATTAGTGTTAGTTTTGTGTCAAATTATGGGTGATACATCATGGCCCTCCTTTGATGGATCTCTTCCCATCGACTTCAACACCTTATTTGGGATGTAGATCTACCACGGTGCTTGCAATACTCAGTGCCATGTTTCCTTGTAGTTGATAGTGGGTTTTCCTCATTGGCCCATGTTGACTGATTCTATATGTTCTTGACATCAAATCATTCACTCACACTTGTTTGATTGTGATAGGTATTTTTGGAGCCATTTTCATCATTGTTGGTATCCCTTGCATATGTTAATGAAATCCCTTAATGTTTGGAAATAATATGGTCTCCCTGCATACTCGACATTAGCTCATTCATTTGCATGTAGTTGAGTTGCACCAGCAAGATTAGTCGAATACCTTGGGGCATGGGGCTACCTCACACATCCATATTTCCTCCCCCAAGATACATTGGAGAATATTATGTACCTTGAGGTACATCATAAGGGAACTCCTTTTTGTGTCCATGTAATAACCCTTTGCTTTCTATTTTTAATGTTGACTGTTGTAGACATGGACCTATTATTAGACTAAATGGTTATGGAAGCCATGTTTAAACAATTTTTATGATGTAGTCGATGTAATTATTGTTAATAAATAAAATTTTGGAAAATACTCAGGAAAAAAGCACTAGAGTTATAATATTTCTTGTGAGTTTGGAAATAGCTGTCGGTGGTTAAGTCCTAGATGGACCTTCCCTAAAAATATCCTAATCATCCCTAGAAAGAAATAGTTAGAAATAAATGGATTTAATATTATGGTAGAGAAACATCACATTAAATCAGTTAGTTGGAGAAAGATATTAAGTCAGGGTGAAATAAAGCATTGTGGGAGGAAAGGGCATGCTTTAGTGAAAAAGGAAATAACCCTTGTAAAAAAAAATAAAAGTCCTAAGAGAAATGGTTGGCCTACTCAAAAGTGGGAAACTACTAAAATATGTTGGGAATAAAATTTATAAAATAAACCACCAAGAAATCAACGTGGGTGTTTATTTTGTAGGTCAATAAATTTTAGCTCGACGAGAACCGGTATCAAAAATTCATGGTCGGGAGGATCGTGCTTAGATCCTAATTATTTTACCAACAAAACTTCCGGTTAGAATTCTGGTTCTATTTTGTGTTTATGATTAAATGCTAACTAGACTAATAAGCCCTTTAGAGTTTATATTACTGAATGGAAATTGATAGAAACAACAGCCTAGTGAAAGAAATACTATCTTCATAGATGTTGAGTATACTTCAACTTTATATGTCTAATATTTATATCTAGATAGATAAGGTGTCATATTGATAGTGGTATGCCAAAATATCTCGATGAAGGTATGAAAGTAAGATCGTGTAAGTGTTGAACTGTAGAATATTTTTCTTTTTGTGTAGATAGATATATGAAAATGGAAATGATTTAATTTTATGAAATTTGAAAGTAATCAACAAGTGTTGTGAAAGATATAAGTATGAATTGTATATACCTATATTAGATCAATATGCATGCATATAACAGACCATGGGGGAATGACATCATGCACTTTAATATGGAATTGAAACTGTCCATATGGTACATATAGAATTATTCTTCTCTATTTAACATAACTATGCAACGAGAAGTAAATTTACCATGTAAATTGCTAGTAAACCAGTTATACAAACAAGTTAACTCTAGTGGAAAAAGGGGATAAGGAATACTATAAAATATGACATCTAAATAAAATGTGGTTGATTCTTCGCTTGTGCTGTTGAATTCAAATTTCAACATATTCTTCCAATTTTGGAAGAAATAATTCTAGGTGAAGAAAAGAAACACAAGAAGTCTAATAGAGATAGGTAAGACCACATGTATTGTTATAATTCTATATAAAATAAGAAATTAAAAAAAGGAAGAAGAGAAAGTAACTCTGTAATCTAATATCTAGTTAAGAATATCAAATATTATGCACTTGACAGTGACAACCTGAACCTATCAGAGTGTTAAACTATGCATCCAGAGTTCAAAGAAAGAGAAACCTAGAGGACAGGGGTCACTGGAACATTCATAAATGTTATCCCATAATTATAACATATTCGTAGTCAAATATAGAGCATACACATAGATATACATAAAGGAATACCTCTATAATTGGAGAAACACAATAGGGAGTGGATTAATTACAAAGGTTACAATTTGACAAGTAACCAAGAGAGTCAAATTCCTCGAGTACAAATCATTAATACTAGCCTAAAAATTTGTCGGGTTAGGAGTAACTCCACAATTGAATTTTTTTGTTTTGCATTAACAGAGGATAGAAATATATACAAGGAGAGGGAGACTATTGGGTTTCATATCTGAATGTCTCTTCATCTTCTAGTTTCTTTATTTCTCTATTTACAATATTTACTTAGGATTTCCTAATCCCAAAGATTAGTGTCAACATTTGCCCCCTTAATCTAAAGGGACGTTAGTGAGTCCAATCATCAATCTGAATCTTTCAAACTTTTCCCTTCCAACCACTCTGATGAAGATGTTTGCAATCTACTCATTTGTGAAACATTGTCAAAGGTGGACTATTTTGGCCTCAACATGATGTCGAATTAGATGGTATTTTGTATTGATGTGCTTCGTTTGATCATGGAACTTTGGGTTCTTGTCCAACCTTATTGCAGAAGTTTTGTTAATCAAAAGAGGAGTTGTTTCCACATACTCTACCTCAGGTGTGGAGTCTGTTGGAATTGATCATTTGCATGACCTCCAAGAGACAAATCTTGATCTATGACTCATAACAGAGTCTGAATTAGTTACCATGGTTTCTTTATCTCCATCAAAATCTGAATCAAAGTATCCAATCAAGATGAAGTCACCCACCTGTAACAATCCTTGGTTAAAAATTCATGTAATAAAAGTTAATAAAGGCAAAGTAAGACCATGGTTAAGCGACACATATTCCAAGATGAATGTTGGGCAAAGATATCCTAGTAGGCATCACTTGATGTGTTTATGGCTAAATGAAATTGGCAAAGGCAATGGATAAGGAATTAAAAAAGGAAAAAATGTATTTTTAGGCACATTTATTTATGAAAATCAAGGAAAATAGGAGAAAATGAAGGTAAAATGTCATAGGTTGCATGTGAGGAGGAAATTGAAGGAAAATAATAAAAAATGAAAAAAATAGAGGCATCATTGATAAAAAGGCTTTTGAGGATTAGTTTGTAACCTTTTGTCAGTTCAATTTGGAACTCTCTCATTATTCTCTCTCTCTCTCTCACACTCTGCGACACTTAGAGTTTTCTAGGAGCATTTTAGCTTTGGAGCAAGGAAGGGAAAAGCAAGAAGAGTAAGGACAAGGAAAGAAAAGGAAAGAAAATACCAAACAAGAAATAACAGGATAAAACAAGTTCAACGGGAATACTTGCAGGTAACATATTGCATGTGTAATTTCCTAGCTGGTTTTGGCATGGATGGCTTTGCATCTTGATATGTGGTTCTCTTATAGTTGGTGGCATGGTTTTTCTAGGTTATGATAGTGGTTTTCATTCTAGAATTTCCTTTATATAGATAGCCATGGTGTGATGGGATTTTTTTCTCATTTTATAGCTTTGGAATTGCCGAATGGTTTTGGAATTTGGGGTGGAGGTGGTCTCAGGAAAATTCACAAAGGCATAGGAATACCTTGATCATTTTTGGTGGGATACATAGTAAATCCTGAGGGTGGAGTCTCGATTTAGGGTCTAGTGATCTAGATTGCATAAATCCTGAGAGATTGGTGTCTCAGTTTAGGGACTAGTGATCCGATGTGGATTGCGATAAAGATTGAGAGAAAAGGATATGGAAAATTACTCAAGGATAGTGATGGAGTCTGGAGGCATTCCTAGCTTGATTTGATTTTGTGATCTCAGTTCCAGTTTTGGTGAGATCATGGTTTGGTGAGGGTAGAGTTGGTTTAACCTATGGATTCCCTTGGTTTTTTTTGCATTGGTTTATCGACTATATCCCACATTCATGTTTCGAATATGGCACGGGAGTGACTGGTTGAAAGAAAGATTTGGTTCAACCATGTCTACAGTCAAGTGGTACATGGAAGTCTCGAACCCAGTGTGCTTTGCCTATGTTTAATAAAAGCTAAGTTATCTTTCTTTGGTACTTGTTATTATGTTGCTTTAATGATTGTTATTTCATTATTGTTTACATGGTTTAATGTTGGTTATAAGCATGGTTATATCTCTGGTTATTTTCATTTCTATTTCATGTATTTACTTGTAATTGAAAGGATAATGGATGAAAAACCTAATTGATGTCAAAACCATTAAAGGAAGAGGGTGGTAATCCTTCTTTTCAAGTCTCATATGCATTATTAGTCATTTATGCTCTTTCTTCTATTCATGTCTTGTAGATTGCATTGATGCCAAGTGTTTGATAGAAATTCAGTCCTGGTTAGGGATGGTCAGGCCTCATATTGGAGTTAGTTTTTGATTTGTAATTCTTGTCATCATGTAATTCATTGATTCTGAAAGCTATAGGGGTTTCTCGATAATGACATGGATTATGGGCTTGAAACATTGTACAAATCCCTGAGTCACACAAACAAGTATGGGGAGAAAAGAGATAAAATGTGAACAGAATTGAAAAGAAAAAGATGTAGCTCTCAGGTGTGGCTTGCACCTGGAGACTACACTCACCAAAACAGAGAGATCACTCTCGTACACTCTATTATTCATCAATGAAAGATTACATCATTAAATACAACACTAGGAATTAGGAAGTTGCACCCAAACCCCTAAACTTTACGAACTAATCCTAAACTAGGGAGAACGTTACAACAATGTAACCATTTTCTCCATTAATACAAAATAATATTAATTATATTTAACTCCCCCCCTTAATGGAGAAAGGGTTCTCCTAGACTCCTAGCATCTCTCTAAACAATTCAAATTTCACTCGTGTAAGAGGCTTTGTGAAAATATCAACCACATTGTCACAAGTTTTACAATATTCAACAGCAATTTCTTTTGACTGTATTTTCTCTCTAACAAAATGAAACTGAGTGTCTATATGCTTGGTGTTTTTGTGAAACACTGGATTGTATGCTAATTTAATGGTGCTCTGGTTGTCGCTTTTGATGGAAGTGGGATTCTTCTGTTCTTTTCCTGCATCTTTGAGAAGCCTTCTCAACCAGATCGCTTCACATGTTGCTGCACACAATGCTTGATACTCAGCTTCACATGAAGACAAGACTACAGTACTCTGCTTCTTGCTGCTCCAAGCTATGACCTCGGAACCTATGTTGAATGCATAACCTGTGATGGACCTCCGATCATCCAGGTTACCTGCCCAGTCAGTGTATAAAATACCATAATTAACAGTACCACAAAGATACCTCAATGCGCTCTTTGCTACTATCCAGTGACTTTCAAGCGGTTTCGACATGAATTGGCTCAATACACTAACAGAGTATGCCAAGTCAGGTCTGGTTGTTGTAAGATATATCAAGCTGCCAACTAGCTGTCTGTACATTGTGGCATCAACCTCCTTAGTGCCATCATCACTGCTCAATTTCAGATTCTGCTGCAAAGGTGTCGCTGCTGATCTACACTGATCCATACCAAACTTTTCCAACAGATTTCTGGCATACTTCCCTTGGGTAAGAAAAGTTTTCCCAGTATCTCTGAATACTTCTAATCCCAGACAGTAGTGAAGGCTTCCGAGATCCTTCATCTCAAAAACTTGTGCCATGAGCCTTTTGATTCCTTTGATTAAATCATCTACATTTCCTGTTATAATCATGTCGTCCACATACAAAGAAATCAAAATAATCTGCCCCTGATTATTGTACTTGGTATACAAATTTGAGTCATTTAAACTTCTATGGAAACCATGCTCTACAAAGAAAGAATCAACCTTTTCGTACCAAGACCTGGGTGCTTGCTTTAAACCATATAAAGCCTTTTTCAATCTGCAAACAAGATGTTCCTGCCCCTGCTTTACATATCCTTCTGGCTATACTAAGTAAATTTCCTCTTTTAAATCACCATTTAAAAATACAGATTTAACATCAAGCTGGTGTAATTCCCAATTACATTTAGTAGCTAAAGCAATAAGCATTCTGATTGTATTTAACTTTGCTACAGGTGCAAAAGTATCATCAAAATCTATACCTTCCTGCTGTGAATATCCTTTTGCAACCAGCCTAGCTTTTAACTTTTCTATACTTCCGTTTGCATTCATTTTGTGTTTAAACAGCCACTTGCATCCTATGGGTGTTTTATTCTTAGGCAGCTCAACTAAATCCCAAGTATCATTTCTAGGAATTGATTCTATTTCTTCATTCATTGCAGCTCTCCATTCCTTAAACTGACTAGCTTCTTTGTAATTAGAGGGTTCTACAATGTTCAAAACCTTTGACATCAAAGCATAGTTTCTCAATTTTAATGGTAATTGAGTCTTCCTACCTGACCTCCTTGGTAGGGGACTTACCTCAAATTTGTTTTCTTCTGCTATAACTGGGCTTGCATTATCACCTTCTTGTTGTTCTTCTTTTTGCTCTTCTTTCTGCTCCTGCTCTCTTTCATCCTCGCTGCTTTCCTCCAACAACAATGGAATGTGCCAGTCATCACCAACGTCATCTTTCCCTTCCTGTACTTGTTCATGAAACACTACATCCCTGCTTGCAAATGTCTTATGAGACTTAGGATTGTATAATTTATATGCTTTAAATTATGTGCCATAACCAACAAAGATGCATTTAACTGCTTTAGGGTCTAATTTCTTCCTATCAGCTTTGGGTATATGGGCAAATGCTTTTGACACAAATACTCTAAGATGGTTTACTATTGGTTTAAATCCATATAGAGCTTCAAAAGGAGTTTTGAAGCCAAGATACCTGGTAGGACTTCTGTTCTTCAAATATACAACAGTATTAATAGCCTCTGCCCAAAAGCTATTAGACAGACCCTTACCTTGTAACATGCTCCTTGCGCACTCCACCAAGGTTCTGTTTTTGCGCTCTGCAACTCCATTCTGCTGTGGTGTGTGTGGCACTGTATACTGCTGAACAATCCCATGAGATTTGCAGAATTTCATGAATTCCTTTAGCTTGTATTCTCCCCCTTGATCAGATCGGAGAATTTTTATACTCTTACCAAACTGCTTTTCCACCAAGGTTTTAAATTCTATAAAGCACTGGAAAGTCTGACTTTTCTTGTTCAAAAAATAAACCCATGAATATCTAGTGCAGTCATCAGTAAATAACAGAAAATAGTATGCTCCTCCTAACGACCTTGTCTGCATAGGTCCGCATAGATCAGTGTGCACTAGTTCTAAAATGTCTGTTTCCTTCCTCCTATCATGCACAGGAAACTGTTCTCTATGCATTTTTCCTAAGGCACAACCATCACAATTTAACTAAACATTACGAAATATAGGGAGTCCCTCGACCATACCTTTCTTCTGAAATAACATGAGGTCCTGCAAATTCAAATGACCGAACCTCTGATGCCAGAGTTGTTCGGCTGTCGACCCTCCTGCAACCATGGCTTGCTTTGGTATGCTTTTTGCATCCAGTCTCTATAGGCTTCCAACTCGCATGCCTGTTGCAACTATTTCATTCCTGCAATCCTTTATCACACAATGAGTCTTGAAGAACTCGACTTGCATATCTTGATCAGCCATCATGGATACAGATATCAGATTTTTCTTAATTCCAGGTACATATAAAACATTTGTAAGGTGACTAATTTTTCCATTTGGTAACTTAACTGAAATCACCCCATGACCTTTAATCTTGTATCCACTATCATCTCCTAGATATATTTTTGATCCATTTATACTTTCTTCAAGACTATCAAAAAATTCCTTTTTACCTATCATGTGAGAGGATGCTCCGGAATCGATATACCAAATGTCATCTTCATTAGATGCTGAAAGGGCACAGTCGACTGTGAACAGTCGAAATTCATGACTGAAGTCTTCTTCTTCAACAAAGTATCCTCTGTGCTTTGCATTTGCCTACCTCCTCTTTGCATCAACAGCCTGTTTCTTATAACATTTACTCTGTATATGACCCTTCTTTCCACAATAATAACATTTCTTTTCAGAATAATTTGCAAGCATACCTTTATGAGAATGCAGATTCTTATGTGATGTTCCTCCTTTCTGCTTTGATTGCTGCTGTGACTGCTTTCCTTTGGATGATCTTCATTTCGCCATTAGCGCAAGATCATCACTCTGGGGGTTAAAGTTCTGCCGCCGCTCCTCCTCTTGCTGCAAGATCCCAGTGAGATCATTAAATGAGGGCGCTTTCTCCCTTGCCAAGACTCCAATGATGAACATTTGAAAATCATCACGCATCCCATTCATTGTGATTGCAACAAGATCTTCATCAGACACTGCCACTTCGATGGCCCCCAATCTGTCTTTCACATCTTTAATTCGTGTAACAAATGCAGTAGCAGTCTCCCTCTCGTCCACCCTCATTGAAAATAGCTTGCTTTTAAGTGCCAAGACTCTGCTTGTATTTTGGTTCTCATACAGACTTTTGATTTTCGTCCAGATGTCCGCGGACGTTTTACAGTCTCTGATGTGCGCAATAACATTGTCTTTCACAGACATCTTCAACAAGACCTTGGCCTTGTTCTCTCGTTTTTCCCAATCTTGCTCCTGTGGCCCTCTGTTCGGCTTCTGCTCATCGCCTGTAACTATAGACCAAGCATTCGCACCCTCGAGCAAGGTCTGGATCTTAAACTTCCAATTTGTGAAGTTAGATCCATTAAGTTTACCAGACTCGTTAAGGTAAGATTCCATCGTATTACTCATTTTGAATCTACCCAACAACAAAAAAAACAATACCTGTCAGATCGATCTGTCACCTCTGCCACCGATCTACAGTGTCTGGCAATCCCGCTCCAATGAGCAAATTCGGCGTCTCCAATATAGCCGAAGATCCGATCTGATCAAAAATTGATCCGATCTGCCTCTCCCGGATAGATCTGCAACTTCGTCGATCTGCACCCCTTGCAAACCGCCAAACGAAGTTGAGGCTTCCCACAGATCCCCTTGAAGGAAGATTGGCGCATCGTCAATCAGCGAGCAAAAAATCCTCTTTGTGTTGGCGCAATCCCGAGCGAAAAATCCGCGCCAATTAAAAATCCGTTAGAGTATTTTTTGCTGGTGCGATTTCCTCCTTAAATTCCGTGCCAATTGGATGTGATGGCGCTCTGGCACGATTAATCCCAACAAATTCGCGCTAATTCCCCTTCCTGGCGCTTCTGTCAGCACAAAAAGCGCGCCAATACCCTCTCCACTCAGAGAAAAAAAGTATCCGAGTCTGAGCCAGGTGTTCTGTGGTCCACCTGATCAATTGAGCACAGAGCTCTTGTGTACACGCGGCCACAAAGGCACTTCAAGCCACACAGGCAATTCTGCCACACAGGCAATTCTACCACACAGGTAAGCTAGCTACAAAAAAGCCACTTCAGCCACAAGGTGACAAAAGATCAGGCTCACCCAATCTGAGCTCTGATACCAAGATAAAATGTGAACAGAATTGAAAAGAAAGAGATGTAGCTCTCAGGTGTGGCCTGCACCTGGAGACTACAGTCACCAAAACAGAGAGATCACTCTCGTACACTCTATTATTCATCAATGAAAGATTACATCATTAAATACAACACTAGGAATTAGGAAGTTGCACCCAAACCCCTAAACTTTACGAACTAATCCTAAACTAGGGAGAACGTTACAACAATGTAACCATTTTCTCCATTAATACAAAATAATATTAATTATTTTTAACTAAAAGTCCCTAGATGCATGCATACCCAAGATGTGCTTGTGTATGGAGGTTTCCATACATGCCCTTTTCCATATCAAGGGAGTGTCCTGGGGTTTAGTTGTCTAGAAGCTCAGTGGGGCCCAAGGGATGGTTAGGGGAATGACTGGGATGAATTTTGGGAGTCCTGTAGCAATTACAAAAGGTCTAGTATGGTGTGTTTCCATCAGTTCCACTTCCATAAGGTCACTTAGGAGGTTCAATCATATCATAGTAACTTCTCATCACATGTTTACCCTGGTTGGCCAGTTAGTTGGGTTGATGTGGGAGGAGGGTCATTACACCACCTCTGTATACTTGAGTCCAAAGTCTTGAGTTCCCTTCAAGTAATTTTGAACTCTTTTTGTAGTATGCAAATGATCCTCACAAGGATTTTCCATAGACCTAGAGAGGATTCCAACAACTATGAAATGTTTTGTTTGGTAGTATTCAGGTAGTTGAGACTTCCTACGAGCTCTCTATACTTTGTTGCATCCTAAATTTCTTTTCCTTAAATGGATGTGAGCTTTAAGTTGCGTTCCATTTGAGAAGTCAAAGGGTTGCATTTAACCATGCTAAACTTATTCAATATATCTCCAATGTACATATTCTTAGAGACGAATATAAACTTCAGCTGTTGGGTTACTTCAATGTAACCAAGATAGTACTAAACATAGCCCAACTCTATCATTTCGAAACCTTTCCTCAGTTATTTCCTTATGGATTCAATGTAGTTCTCAATGTTCCGTATCATCAATAGATCATCTACACACACCACAAGATACACAGTTATTTTTCCAACTTTCTTGACAAACAAACTTGCATCATCAAGATCATAACGTTTGAAATTGAATTTCAGAAGATGCACAATCAATTTCTCATACCAGGCTCGCAGTGCTTGCTTGAGTCCACATAAGGATTTTACAAGCTTGCATACTTTATGTTCCCGACCCTTCAAAATGAATCCTTTTGGCTAGGACATAAAAACATTCTCTTTTAAATCTCAATTCAAGGTAGCAATTTTTACGTCCATTTAGTCAAATTTCCAACCATTATGAGCTACCAATGCAAAGATTGTTAGGATGGTATACCATTTTGTTGTGGGGGAAAAAGTCTCCTCATAGTCGACCCCTTCTTTTGTTCAAAACATTTTTCCAAAAGCCTGGCTTTCTTCTTATCAAGAGAGCCATCTACTTTATTCTTGTTCTTGAAGACCCACTTTCATCCTATTGGTTTGGTTACCAATGGAGGATTAAGTAGCTTCTAGGTGCCATTCTTGATCAAAGCATCATATTCCTTTTGCATCACTTATTTCCATTCATCATGAGAAGCATCTTATTTGAAGGAAGTTGGTTCAAAATATGTAGACAAATGCAATTCACAATCATAAGAATCATCCATATCACTAGGTGAATCAAGATCGTCTACATCACCTCCATTATGTCTAGTTGAGATGATCGTTCCTATCTTTCCAACATCATCAAGAGAAAAAATTTCAAGTGTTTTTGTCATTCATTTTGGAGGAAATTTATGAGATGGACCAAGCTTCTTAGTTGACTAAGATGGGGTTGAATCAATATTTATTTTCCCAATTTTGTCAATCACAACACTCAAAGTGTCATCAATGGATGGAGATTCATGTGTGGGAGAGAGTGCTACAAATTAATATTCCATAGATTGATCTAGTATAGGGATCACCCATTCAAGGTGTGGAATCTCATTATCAAATTATTGAAAATATTTTGCATGTCTGAATCTATCCATGCGATAAAGTTGTTGCTCAACAACATTTTTAGTCTTGGAAGATTCAAGAAAGATCAAATATATAGATATTATAAACTTCTTATTCTCTTCATCACAAAGACAGTATGCTTTGGATGTATTTGAGTTACCTAAGAAGATATTTTGTCACCCCTTGCATCGAGTTTGTTTCTTTGTTCCTTAGGTATCAAGGCATAAGAGGTGGAACTAAAAACTTTGAGATACCTTATCAAAGCCATGTGGAAATACCACATTTCATAGGGAATCTTGTTTTTGCTAACATGAGATGGACACCTATTATTTATATATACAAAGACATAGAATGACATCAACCCAAAAAATCAACTTAACATTCTTCAAAAACATCATTGAATGTACCATATTTAAAATTGTCTTATTCATTCTTTTAGCTACTTCAGAAATTTGATACATATATATGGGGAATTGGCTTCAAAAGGCATAAAGAGGATCATTATGTATATTTTAAATTAATTGATGACCGTGTTATTTATTTGGTCTTGTATGTGGATTGGAAATGACAAAGAAATTATCGAGGATTTGAAGACCCAAATGTCCTCTAAATTTGACATGAAGGATATTAGTGCTTCAAACTATATTCTTGGCATGGAAATTAAATGAGATAAAAAAAGAGGAATCTACGGTTAAACCAGAGGAAGTATGTCGATACAATATTGCATAACTTTAATATGTAAGATTGTAAACCAATGAAGGTTCCTATTCCTATATGTGTAATCTTATCTACTAAACAACATCCCAAGATACAATAAGAGGAAGAGGACATGTCCCGTGTTCCATATGCGAGTGAAGTTGATAGCTTGATGTATGCAATGGCTTGTACTAGACTAGACATTGCACATGCATTGGGAGTGTCGAGTAGGTTTATGTCACAACCACGCAAGGATCATTGGACAACAATGAAGCGGGTTTTCAAGTATTTGCATGGCACTAGTGATTATGATATGTGCTACCAAAGAAGAATAGGATTGGAGAGATTTTTGGACATCCATGGCTTTGTTGATGCAAACTCGGTTGGAGATCTAGATAAGAGAAATTATACAAGTGGGTATGTGTTTAACCTATTTGGACGAGAAGTAAGTTAGATGAGAAAGAGACATTCTGCAGTGGCTCTTTCAACTACAGAGGTTAAATACATGACAACCACTCATTCAAGTAAGGGAGAATTTTGCTTCCAGAGATTGTGTTCAAGTATGGGGTTGGTACAATGAGCTATAAGGATAGACAGTGACAACCAAAGTGTAACTTTCTTGGAAAATAACCCTACTTATCATTCAAAAAAGAGCTCATTGATGTAAAGTATCACTTTGTGAGGGATATGGTTGAGTAAAAAAAGGTGTTATTGGTAAAGGTGGATGCTTTGAAGAATGTTACAGATGCATTGACAAAGTCTATAAGCACTAAGAAGTTTTCTTGTTGTAGAGAAGCAATAGGCATTGCATGCCTAGACCAATAATTAGGCTCTCTTATGACCCCTTGTGTGGAAAGAAAAAAATAAGTGGGGGAATGTTGGTTGTTGTTATATTCTTTCGATGACTAGCTAATAATAGTTCGGCGGACTCACAAATGGTGGGCAAACCTACCCATGGTTTTGGGCACGATGGTTTTCTCCCCATGGTATTTTGTAGACCCAATCAATGGAACTATGTTTATGTTCTAATCCAAGGATATGGATTAGGGTTTATAAATCCTTTGGCATGTATATATATGTATTTTAACATTGAAAGTCAAATAATGAAAAATAAATTTGGTAGTCCCAGTTGCGGGATCGAGATAAATGTAGGTTTTAACCCTGTACATAAATTAGCTACAAATGAATTCTTAAAATAGAAAAATAAACAATGGTGAGAACATAAAATAAATATACACAGAGAGTTCCCCCTACATCCCAAAATTGGGACTACCAGATTGATTTTTCATTATTTTCCTTTCAATGTTATAATACACACACACACACACACATATATATATATCAAATCATTGATAAACCCTAATACATAACCTTGGATTAGAACATAACCATATTTCTCTTAATGGGATCTATAAAATACCATGGGTAGAAAACCATCATACCTAAAACCATGTTCAAAACTCATGCACAAAACCATGGTTGGATTCGCCCACCATTTATGGGTCTCCCCAACTATTATTAAGTAATCATGGAAATAATATAACACACACCGAACATTCTCCCACTTGTTGTGTTCTTTTCACATAGGGGGGCATATGAGAGCTTAGTCATTGGTCCAGGCCTCCAAAGAACATTATTTATCTAAACCAACAAAACTTCTTAGTGCTCACAAGCTTCGTGAATGTATGTGAAACATTCTTCAAAGTGTCCACATTTGCCAAAAACACCTTTTTGTCCTCAACCATATCCCTCACAAAATGATACTGAACATCAATGTGATTTGTCTTTGAATGATAAGCAAGCCCCTTGCTTGCTAAGAAAACTGTACTTTGGTTGTCATAGTCTATCCTTGTAGTTCACTGTACCAACTCCATACTTGAACAAAATATGTACAACCAAACTTCTTCATTGGTTGCATGAGTGGTTTCCATATATTCATCCTCTACAGTTGAAAGAGACACTATAGGATGTCTCTTTCTCATCCAACTGACTTCTCCTCGAAATAAGTTAAACACATACCCACTTGTATATATTCTTGAATATATATCTCCATCCCAAACTGCATCAACAGAGCCATAGATGTCCAAAAAACGTTCCAATCTTGGCCTTCCTTGGTAGCACAGACCATAATCACTAGTGCCATGCAAATACTTGAAAACCTTCTTCATTTTTTTCCAATGCTCCTTCCTTCGTTTTTACATAAACCTACTCAATACTTCCACTACATGTGCAATGTATGGTCTAGTACAGACCATTTCATACATCAAGATACCAATTGCACTCACATATGGAACACGAGACATGTCCTCTTCCTCTTCTTATTTCTTGGGACATTGTTCAACAAATAAATTTACACCAGCAAGAATAGGAACCTTCACCAATTTACTATCCTACATATTAAACCTTCGCAATATTGTCTCAAAATACTTCCTCTGGTCTAACCAGATCTTCCTCTTTTCCTAGTCTCATTTCATTTCCATGCCCAAAATATAGTTTGCAAAACCAAGAACCTTCATGTCGAATTTAGAGGACAATTGGGTCTTCAAATCTTGGATAATTTCTTTGTCATTTCCAATCCACAACATATCATCCACAACATATCAATATCAAATAAATAACACTGTCACCAACTAATTTAAAATACACACAGTGGTCCACTTTGCTTCTCGTGAAGCTAAGTCCCTATATATATGTATCAAATTTCTGATACCACATCCTTGGTGGCTATTTAACCCATACATAGACTTTTTTAAACCTGCATACTACTTCTTTTTTACCCTTCACCACAAAGCCTTCTCATTGCTTCATGTAGACCTCTTCTTCCAGATCACTGTGAAGAAATTTTGTCTCTGCATACATTTTTTCTACCTCAAAATCAAAAGTAGTAGCAATAGATAAAAGTAATCTAATAGGAGCTAAATTGGAAATAGGAGAAAAAGTATCACCAAAATCAATTCCCGACACCTGGGAATAACCTTTTTCTACCAACTGATACTTATGTTTCTCCACCTTTCCTTCTGCATTGATATTCTTATTAAACATCCATTTTCTTCCAATGGGTTTCCTTCTAGTCAGCAACTCCACCAGATCCCAAGCCTAATTTTTGTCCAAAGATATCATTTCATCAACCATGACCTCTTTCCAGAGTTTTCCATCCTCTGAATCAACTGCCTACCGAATAGTTATGGGATCATCATCAGTAATAAATAAGAAAATTTTGAACAGAAAGAATATGAAGTATGCCTCTCCAAGTGCATTCTCTCTTGAATTGATCTTCTCAAAAGTGAAATTTGTGGATCTTCCTCTTCTGATTCCTATTCTTTTATAGATTCTGGTTCTTACTTCTTCAATTCAAACTCTATATTTTTAGGTTCCTTTGGTAGGAATTCTTGTTTAATAACATCCTTCACCTCTCTAAGTACCACATCTCAGTTTCACACAAGCTTCCTTATTTCTAGGTTCCAAAGCTTATAACATTTTAAACCATCTTTATATCCAATAAAAATGCACCTTTCAGATTTACTATCCAACTTTGTTATTTTATACTTCAGAACGTGTACATATGCATCATAGCCAAATACCTTCAGATGCAAAAGAGAGGGTTTCTTACCATTCGATACCTCATGTGGAGTCTTATCCTCCAAAATTGATGAAGGTGATCTATTAACCAAGTAACATGCAATATCCACTACCTATGCCCATAATTCCTGCCCTAATCTAGCACCACTGAACATTATTCTTGCATTTTCCATCAACATCCTATTCATGATTTTTGAAACTCCATTTTGTTAAGGTTTGTATGGATTAATATTTTTCCGTGCTATACCACACTTATTACATAACTCTTAAAATTCCTTATTGAAAAACTCTCCACCATTATCTATCCTCAATACCTTAATCTTCTTCTCTATCTCATTTTCCACTAGAGCCTTAAATTATTTAAACCGATCAACGACTTTAGATTTCTTCGTGAGGAAATATATCCATGTATTCCTTAATAAGTCATCTATAAATGAGACATAGTACACATACTTACCTGATCATTGAATCGACATGGATTCAAACACATCACTATGCACAAACTCTAATGTCCCTTTCTCCCTCTTAGCACTTGAGGGGAAACTCACCCAATTCTGCTTCCCATATACACAATGTTCATAGAAATGGAAATATTGAGAGGAATTAGACATACCTTCTACCATACCATTACCATGTAGTATTCGAAGGTCCTTCTCTCCAATATGTCTAAGCCTTTGATGCCATAGCATGGTATTTTCTCTAGAGACGACTAGATTTTCAACTCCACTTTCAGGAACCATAGAATTGTTGCACCCATCAATAGCAGTGCTACCTAGAAGCTTGTACAAAGTTCCAATCCAAACTCTCCACATCAATACTAGTGCTCCCTGAACCATCTTGTAGGTATCTTTCTCGAACACTGATTTTACACCTACATCATCCATCTTTCTTACATAAATCATCTTTCTGGCCAATGCAGGAATCTATAGAACACCAGGGAGTGTTCTAATCCTTCTACCTTACAACTTCATCTTGACGTTTCCACGTCTGATGATTCTGGCCTTCCTTTCATCCCCTAAGAAGACATCACCACCATCATATTTCTCGTACTCAGATCCAAGTGGATATTGGTGGCCACTCACCTATTCCACTTAGACCCCATCACTATTTCTTTTAGTTTCTCAGTTTCCTTAATTGTATCACATTTTACCATTTTCCCCAATTTTTTGGGCCTTGAACTTCCAGAGCCATTTTAAGGCCCTAAATGGCATTTTTTTTGGAAAATGAGAAAACGAGATGCTTTGATCAATGTTTGCAGCTGAAATTTTTAGTCCTCAGATGGATATTTCTAACGAGGTATTATGTGCATCAAACATAGATCATATGCCAAATTTACAACCTCGGGAAGTTGATGTACCAATTTACCCAAATGAGGCCCATAGTTTTTCCGCTTCATCTCCTAGAGTTAGGTTTTTAGATGTTTAGGGTTTTCCATTGTTTCTCAATAATAAATAGTATTTTTCACCTCATTGTAACACAGTGCAGAGGCATGTAGCAACCACATCCCTTCTCAAAGATAAGCTACGATTGCTCGAGCTAATTTATTTACATTATGTTTGTAAGCATATTTTAGTTCTTTGATATTAGCGAAATGAAGTGTTATTTATCTTGAATATTTGTATTTGTGTTTATATTTGTATTTTGTTTCATTCCTATTAAAGTTCTGATCATACTCGCAGAACCACTCCCTTTGGGGAGTAAAGTGAAAGGATGCGCCTTAGTTAATCAACCATGCCTCATGATCTACATATGTACATGAAGAAGAAGCCAAGTACACATCCCCACCTTCATGAGAGGTGGTGTTTGCCTCTACAGAAGGAGAATCATCAGATCCCTTTCCTTTCACAAGAGTTTTAAATTTAAAGCCATTTTTGTAGTGCCCTTCTTTTCCACATTTCCAGCATACCTTTTCAAGTTTTCCTGGAGATTTAAATAGACTCCCTCTAGATTTAGATATCCCACTCGAGGAATTATTTCGATTTTTTTCTTAGACCATCCACTTATAGATAAGGCATCTCCATTTGAGCTCTTCATATTTTTATGTCTCATCTCCTCCGATAACAAGGATGAGATTATTTTATCAAACTTCAAGGCAGTTTTATTGCTACCTATAGCAACAACTAGACTACCCATGAATCTGTTAGAGAACACATCAAATTGATACACTTAACTTCATCCGAAATTTTTATATCAATATATAACAACTGGCTTACCACAATAATAAAGGTGTTCAGATTCTCTATTACCAAGTCTCTATCCTTCATCCTTAGGTTATACAAATTTTTCCACATGAACAGTTTGTTCACCAGAGACTTAGATTGGTACAAAGTCCCTAACTTATCCCAAAAATCCTTCATTGGAGATTCCCCTAATACATTCAACAATACTGAATCTGAGATACATAATCGTGGTGTGCTCTTTTCCTTCTCATCCAACTTCACCCAATCTTCTACTGACATTATCGTTGGTTTAGCACCCAGATCTACCATGATCTGCTAATCTTTATCCACCAAGATATCCTCCATCTTGAGCTTCGAAAACTAAAAACTTTGTCCATTGAATTTCTCAATCTCTATCTTTCCACTATTTTCCATCTTCTTTCACCGCAAGAATTGATCCCACAAATATCCCACTATACCAAGGTCTATAATAGGCTTGAGAAAAACACCTTAATAGAAAATTCATCCGCTTGACGTAGAAACAACTTTGATATCAGATGTAGGTTTTAACTCTGTACATAAAATACCTACAAATGAATTCTTAAAAGAGAAAATAAAAAATGATGAGAACATAAAAAGAATATAGACAGAGATTTTCCACTGGATCCCAAACCTGGGATTGGTAGATTGATTTTTCATTGTTTTCATTTCATTATTAGAATACATATATATACATGATGTAGCATTTATAAAACTCAATACATAACCCTGAATTAGAACATAACGATAGGTCACTTGACCAGATCTATAAAATACCATGGGAAAAAAACCATCATGCTTGAAACCATGTTCAAAACCCATGCAAAAAACCATGGGTATGTCCACCGACCATTTGTGGGTCCTCCCAACTATTATTATCTAGTCATGGAAATAATATAACACACACCCAACACTACTTCGTTCTGTTGGGGATTATAAGGAACAATTGTTTGATGTTTGATCACATGTTGGTGAATATAGTTTTCAATCATTTGAAGTACATTCTTTTCCATTATCAATACAAATAGCTCTAATATGAGATTGTGCATCATTTTCAACCCATGCATGAAAGTTCTTGAATGTTTCAAAGGCTTCAAGTTTGTTTTCCAATAAATAAATCGAACACATTCTCATGTAGTCACTAATCAATGCAATCATATATTTATTACCATTTATAGAAGGAACATGCATTGACCACATAAATCAGAAATGGATGAGTTCAAGTTTTCTATGTTCTCTGGAATGAGAACCATGAAAAGACTATTTGTTGCTCTTTCCTAATATCCAAGCATCCCATTGCTTAAGTTTCCTAGGAATACTTGCAAAACCAGTAACACCATTTTTATTTAATAAATGAAGGTTGTCATAGTTTAGATGTCCAAACATAACATGCCATAAAAGACTTGATGGAAATGTACCTTCATCATATGAGAACTGTATGAAAATATTTATGCACGAGCATAGGTTCGTTACAGCTTTAGAAGTCTTTCTTCTTCTATCCCAATGATGACAAGTGAGTGATTTGATGCTTTTATGACCTCAACCTTGCCATCAAATATGTGAATGGAGTGTTCTTATTGGTGCATGTGGACCAAATACTACATGTTTCTCCTCAATGCCAGGAGGTATAGAACATCATGTATAAGAAAGTTTGGAAGTCTAGACAATTTGAGCATAATGGTGTCAAGACATGATGGCTTGAGTTTTGACTTGTCTATAAAGTATACTTCTCCATGAACATTAATAGTGAATTTTTCAAAGAAATATCTTCTGAAAGTCACGTGAAAATTTGCTCCTGAATCAAGCAACAAAGAAGATTTCAATGAAGCAATTGAAACATTGAATAAGTATTCACTTACTCTAGCAATGCAATATTCCATAACATAATCAACGGACTTGAGTGTTTTTGCTTTCCATTTACTAGGTTTTTTACCCTTTTTGTCATTTATTTCCTTCTCGATTCTATCCCAAGGAAACTTACATGTGGAATCATCATTTCCATCTCTATTGCATCATATGCAATGAAGATAAAACCTTTTTCCTTGGAAATGTCTACCCCCCCTACCTCTAAAATTACTCCTTCCTCTTCCTCTTTGACCACCTCTTCCTCTGCAAGAATCTTGTGCATCATTCTTATCTTTTTGTGCAAGGCATACAAATTCCTTAGAATACTACAAAGTTGTATTCTTCCCAGAATCCTTCTCTCTTTCAACAAACCTCTTCTCAAGGGATTCAAAGGAAATCTCCTTGATTTTTCCACTTGCTTGGAATGACTCAAGATAATGTGAATAGGTGGGATATAGTGACTTGACATAGGATGTGAGAGGAACATCTATTTCAACACTGGTGGCCTTTATGTCATGCATACTTGATCTTATTTATGATAGTAAGGAAAGAGGGTCATCATTTTTCAACTGAAGATTGAACAACATAATCATTAGTTGAACAACTTCAAGTTCAGAGTGTGAGTCATATAATTCCTTCAACTTCTTTAAGGCTTCAAAGGAATTTGAAAATGGAAAAATATGATGACTCAACTCTTTATTTATTAATTTTTCAATCAAGGAATAGGCCTTGTTATTCTTCTTTTCCCAAATGGAAAGCTCCTTGTGTGAAGTAGGTTTTTTAGGTGCATTGTCTCCTTCTCCTTCACAAACTCCTTTCCACAACTCATTAAAAATCAAAGTGTGTTTTATATTCCATGATAGTTTTATTTTCCAGAGAAAACTACTCCCACAATAGATATTAGTGAATGCATCATCAAAAAATTTGTTCACTTCTACTTTCTAAAGTAATTACAATCTTTTTTTTCTCCCTTCTTGATTAGGTAAAAAATTAATTTAATATAAAAAAGCAAAGCTTTAAATATAGCCATATATTCTATTCATATAAAATTTCACCTCTTAATATGTCACCACTCATCACTCATAATATATGACATCTAATATATATACTCCATACACACTCATATCACTTCATAAAATATATATGTCATAACCTTCATAAAAACTTAACCTCACACATTAATACCAAACCTTTTAAAAACCACTCAACGCACTTTCCATAAATCAATGTATGCACTTCATGCCATTCATAAACTATCCATATTTATTAAGAATTATTCAAACCATGCCATCGAATCGTATGCCACTTACACTATATACCATACGCCCCCTTTTTTAAAATATTTGACATTTCATTAACCATTTAAACAATTTTATAACCCATCACCGTTCTTTATTTATATATGTGCCATGTAAACGATTATAATCCATCACCATATGCTGGTGATACATTAAAACCAACATTGTTGATGATACAATGTATGGAATAAGGAAAATATGGTATGGAAAACGAACAGTGAAAACTGAAGTCTTAAAAACACATTCAACACATGACCATCAAAAAAATATCAACGCACCATAGTAGCATACCACTTAAATGTATGCAACGTTGAATGAATTGTTGTTTACAACCTTGTCACAACATGCAACATATCCACTGAACACGGGCCTCGTTATCATTCAACCAGGTGTACAACATTCACCATTCAAACGCACGAACCAAATGCCTCACGCCACGACAATAATCAACACAAAGGAGCAAGAATATTAAACGCACAACTAGGAATTAAAAAACATAATTAGTCGATGCATGGCAGGAAATTGATAAGAGTTACACCACAAAATCTAATCAGGGAACTTGGTTCTAATACCATGTTAGAGCAAGAGTAACTCCACTAATGAATTTTGTTTTTTCATATTAAAAAAATACAAATATATACGAAGAGAGATATTATTGAGTTAAATATTTCAATATTTTTTTTTTTAATTTAAAAAAAAAATTTAAATAAGATTTCCTAATCCCAAATAGTAGGTATCAACAAAATTAAATGGAAGACTAGTGTAGGACCAAAAAAAAAAGAGGGTAGTAATACGATAGTTAGGACATGTCTGTATGACCACATGTGAAGAAAAGAAGCCAAATTAAATAAATGAAAAGGCAATGGGTTTATATTACATAAACGCGTATAGGAAATCATGATTTTTAAAGAACTATTACTCACGGTTAACTATTCCATATAACTTTTCTTATGCATATTTCGTACACTTAACCGAGGAATATTACATATGAAAATAAGAATTTCTCTAACAAGAAATGATTAGTCAGATTTCTAATACTATAAATAGTCCACGAAATACAAAAACACATAGTAGGCAAAATATATACACAGAGGGTAAATAACAATGTCGTCAAATGTATAATTCTTCTATTCAAAGGAAATTAACTAGCATTTGCACCAGATGTTGCAAAGAAAACGCCGTAAGGCATAAAGTGCGGAAATCCATTATCCATGTAGTGTGTGCATTATTCAACAAGGTGGATCTCTCTAAATTTGTTGCAAACATTTATGTTGTTGCATTGCTAATTTATTTAGAATCTACTACTACCTCCTCTTCTTGGAATATTAAATTTCTTATCACCCCATGATGACAATCCCTCTAATTATTGGCATCACAATTTTTGCACTTTAGTGGCTTTACCTTCAACCTAAAGAAACATGAATTTAAGTCACTCAATTAAAAAGAAATTGCTAAATTGCTATTTATCAGATTTTGAGTAAAAACAATTAATAACACATATTTACAACACTTTAAATATTTACAACCTATTAAGTCTTGTATTTATAACTCATATTTATAACCCTTTAAAATGAAACTAACTATCTATATTTTTATTAATAATAAAAAGGATCTTCTTTATAAATCTAACACTCACATGCTACTCCTATATATTTATCTTATATTTAATATTGAGTGTCCATCAATTGAATGACAAGATGAAAGCTCAACTTAATTGCACATTTTTGAACTGCTTTGTGGGAATTCATGTCCCATTAATTTAATGGCAAATTGAAGTTTCAAATACAGCACACATTTTATACCAGATTCAGAGAGTTCATGAACAAACTTTCAAGGTTTTAATGGATCTAGGTCATTTGTATTTTCTCTCATATTCTGGGTCGTTTGTAATTTCTCTGATGTTGACTATACTAGCAATTGTCCCAAAAGGTACAAACCTTAATGTCCTTTTAATGATCAAGCCTTATGTGAAAACAATCATATTGATGCACTAGTGTACATTGATTTGTTACATTTTTCTTGGTCTATAATAGAGGTGTAACAAATATGCATTTCAAGGTATGTTGAGAATTTGGTTATCTAGTAAGCTTAGAGTCATTCTTGAGTCATTATCTTTACCATCTCAAGAAGAAGAAGAAGAAGAAGAAGAAAAGCCTATTGAATTGAAAAAGAGCCCTAAAAAGTATTAGGATCCATGGGTCATTTTTTTGCATCATGTAGCAAGATAACATGGCTAATTGATTATGACACATGAAGAATTAGCCTTTGCCAATATTTAGGCTTATAACTAGGTGATTTTTTCTACTAATATTCTTATACCAATTTACCATGATAATTCTATTCTAAATTAAAACATTGTTTGCAGGCTATCGCAGGAGCTGAGTGTTTGCTCCCTGAAAATATACCTTCAAGGTTCCTTAGGTGGATAGCAGAGCTACTATACTTGACATTGGCAGTATCCAGTAGTTTTTCTAGCCCAAAATCTGCTATATATGGCTCCATGTCAAAGCCTAGAAGGATGTTGCTTGGCTTAATATTTGCATGAAAAAACTTCCTTTCATGTAAATAAGCCAGGCCTCTGGCTACTCCCTTTGCAATGTCAATCCTGGCCAACCATGGCAGATAAAAGGGAGAGTTTGATGACCATCCTGCAAGATTAGAGAGATATAGCGTTAGTCAAAGGATCTGAAAAGGATAGGCCATTAAGAACCTTAGAAGCTGAACAAGATGATTAAGATTAGCATGCAACAAGAGGAGAATAATAATTCAAACCCTACATGATAATGGACTCCCTTTTGCAATGATTACAAAGAACTGGATTTGGTTATCCAGAACGCTGAAATTGAAAAGGAATCAACACTCTTTGATAAGCAATACTCTTTGATAAGCAAGGAAAGCATTATACTCGACCTCAGGGAACTCAGTGGGCCAAATTATCAATAACTAGTTATAACAAAATACAGAGAACCCAGTGAACAAAATGACAAATATCCAATTTAAATGAACCACAGAGAATGTGGTGATAAAAAAGATAAATATCCATCTTAAAGATAAAAGAGAAATGAAATAAACTGCAACATATCCTTGAAACAAAACAAAAGGGTTGATATATATTCTAAAGAAGAGAAAACGGGGATAGACTCTGCAAAATCCAATAATACGGTATAATGGACCTGTTCAATATATAACAGCAGAAACATTCCATAGAAACTTATATAAATGCTGCAGCCAATTGTTCTCTAGCTAAGTAAGAAGATGTTATGTAGAATAAGATACAAATACAAGCACAGGGTCACTTGTCTTATTTCATGGTCTTCCTAAGAAGGCTTATGAAGGAAGTTGTGTAGCACTCTCATGGTTTTGATAGATTATCATTTGTTGCTGAGATGAACATGTATATATAAATATTCTAACCTAAAAAAGGAGCAGTTTCTTCTTTGTATATACAAACTATAGCTGAACCAATAAATCTAATTTTCAATATTGATTTGCATCAATTTCTTTTGGTCCAACCAGTAATTAAAATCCATCCCCTACCACTGCAACAATAATAAACCATATATCACCTTCCCATTAAAACTGAGAATGAGCTGCAAGTAAACTGTGAGAACGCGGATGCCTCATAAGCATGGAGTTAAGTTTGATCCCTGAGTTTTGCTACAATCCTCAACTGTAGAACACTGAAATTTTTAAGAAGACTCTAGAGATTTCATAAGCAGCTGAGTTGAAAACAGAGTTTGTCTGAGTCCCAATCATAGAGGTGTCTATGTCAGTTATGGCAATGTCTAAGTAGAGTTGTTGAATACGGAATGTGGGTGTAAGTCCTCATCTCTGTGCAACTTATGTCAAAGAAAGGATGATACATAGGAAGAAAGAATTGGTTAATCGGTTGTGGATGATGGCATTTTTTCTAGAAAATGCAATGCCTCCTTCATTGATGGTCTCTTTTGAGGGGAAGCAGAAGCACAATTCAATGCAATCCCCACAGACACTGAGATTTCTTCCCTTCCTTCAACCTCTGGTTGAAGAGTAGGATCTATGATGTGCAAAAGGCGATGCTTGTCATTAACAAAGTTTTGACCGCATGCTGTAAAATCCTTATCTGAAGGTGGCTTCCCAGTAAGAATGTCCAGAAAAATAACCCCAAAGGAATAAACATCCCACTTTTGGTTGGGTTTGAGATTTTTCAATGCCTCTGGGGCCTGGTAAGGAGATACAAAGTTCTTGGATGTGCCTGGACTGCTCAGCAAATCAGGTGTTGTTTGCAGGCTATCGCAGGAGCCAGTGGAGCGTTTTCTCCCTGAAAATATACCTTCAAGGTTCCTTAGGTGGATAGCAGAGCTACTATACTTGACATTGGCAATGTCCAGTAGCTTTTCTAGCCCAAAATATGCTATGTATGGCTCCATGTCAAAGCCTAGAAGGATGTTTCTTGGATTAATATTTGCATGAACAAACTTCCTTTCATGTAAATAAGACATGCCTCTGGCTACTCCCTTTGAAATTTTAATCCTGGCCAACCATGGCAGATAAAAGGGAGAGTTTGATGACCCTCCTACAAGATTGGAGAGATATAGTGTTAGTCAAAGGATCTGAAAAGGATAGGCCACTAAGAACCTTAGAAGCTAAACAAGATGATCAAGATTAGCATGCAACAAGAGGATATTAACAATTCAAACCCTACATGATAATGGACTCCCTTTTGCAATGATTACAGAGAACTAGATTTGGTTATCAAGAATGTTGAAATTGAAAAGGAATAAATACTCTTTGATAAGCAATACTCTTTGATAAGCAAGGAAAGCATTATACTCGACCTTAGGGAACTCACTGGGCAAAATTATCAATAAGTAGTTAATATCGATTTGCATCAATTTCTTTTGGTCCAACCAGCAATAAAAATCCATCCCCTGCCATTGCAACAATAATACACCATATATCACCTTCCCAAGTTGCGCCTCAATGTCAGCTAAGAGTTTTTCCTTCCTCCCTTTCAATTGGGTTAGGAGTGGCTTTGATATTGTGTGAGACTTGGTCAACCATGGATGTCTCTCAAGATAACTTATTTCCATCGTAGGTAGCTCCCATCTTCAACCCCTCCCCATGTGGGATGTTGATTACGTTTGCTTGCTGATTTCAGTGATGCAATATAATTTCACCTATGTTTTGCATAGAAAATATGTTCTACTATGGGAGAGTACAATTGAAAAACCATATAGGAAATCTGATTGGAGAGCAGAAGAAATTTTGAATTGGAGTGCCCCTATGACCATGGGAGGTGTGTCTACATACATGACATACTGTAGCTCTTAAAACCCCTTCACAAGTATTTGCAAATTGGTAATTGTCTGCAACCATTTCACATCCTGATCACAAACTCAAACTAAACAATTTTTAGACCTGTGCCTTCTGTTTTGGTGTTAAATGGGTAATCAAATGCATTGGTGTGACAATATGCATATTTTCAGCGTAAAAGTTGGAAAAAAGATATAGAGTATTTCTTGAAAAAGGATACGAAGTATTTCTTGAAGATGTAAATCATAATATGACTCATCACAAATAATTTTTCTAAGATTTAGAAGGTTACAAGCAAAGGCAGGAACTCAACCCCAAGATTTCTCCAGGTGCTTCTCTATCCATTTTCATTCTATTCAAACACAACACTGAAGAATTATTTGAAATATCTCTCTACTAGTACTATTACAAACCTTCAAACTTAATGATCTTTCAATTTGACTTGCAACATATGATGCCAGTCCAGAAGCCGCTGTCTGCAAGAAAAGACCAACTTAAGGAAGAAGTTTGGACCTTGGATATAGGAAGAACTAAAAACAACATCCTTCTATTTAAAGAACTCATAAAATGGAATACATACCTTCTCCATTTTCCCAAGATCCAAACCTTCGAAATTCTTTAAGGTAAGATGTGGAGGCAATGCGAATCTACATTTTTGACAAAGGAAAATGAATAGAAGTCAAAAACAATTATGGATCCAGAATTTTATCTCAACACAAAGGTGTGCCTTACTATCTAGCATGTATGAGTGGATATCACAATGAGACTTTTCAGAACATTAGATACCTCAGTGTCAGACAAGGGATGAACAAAGAGGAATACCAGATAAAATGGAGACTTCTGACTTATTTTAAGTTTGATATATTATAGGTGCTAAATGTTTTTTCTAACCCTAGCGTCGCTTCTGATCCTAAAAGAATTCCACAATGTTTTGATTTTTATTGAGAGCTGAGAAAGTGTTAAAACATGGGTACAAACTCATAATGTTAAAGAGGAGTATACTCTAAATATAATATTTATCCCACGTGTCTACCTAGTCCTGCCAGCAAATCTAAAATAGAATGAATTTTCACTACCTATTTCTAATGTCAGACTCCCTCCGCCCAAGTCGAGGTGTGTCCACAGTCAGTGCAATTGCCTTAAAACCAGCCCTCTCCACTCTTCTAACAAGTTGTGCAACAACATTCCTATTCTTGTAAACCTGCCAGCAATGAAATCTAAATTTTAACACCACTCATACATCCACATTTAGTAAACCCAACGCAATATAACTGATCTTACCATTGGTTTAGGAGCCTATAATACAATTGGATGGATATGAACTCAATTACATCTCAGAAAACATGGGAAGACAATCATATGGGTGGAAATGATAAACTTACATAAATTTGAAAAAAGCGAATGCCTGGTTCAGTTGAAGCAACCTCTTCAACACTTGATGTAGCCCATGAAGAAAGCATCTACAAAAAATATGTCAAAGCCTCAATTTTTATCAACACAACAAACTATTTCAACATCCAAAATCATTATAATTTCTTAAATCCTTAATAGCTAGAAGGAAATTAAAACATTCGGAAGATCGATCCCACAAAGAGAAGACTGATGCCCAAACCATTATAGTTCCAGCAGCTCTTGCAGTACCATACTCTCCTGTAAAAGATGATGGATTCACTTTCAAAAAATATATGCATCAAAATAGGATGTTAACTGTAATACAATAATCTAATGCATACCTTCAGGATGAACCATCTTTTGCATGGCAGTTGGAGCAATCATAATAGGCATTGATATCTTGAATCCCAACACAGTGGTACTCAGATCCACCTTTGTTACATCAACCAATATACAGGGACGGAACATGATACATACAACATCAATCAAAATCTTTGTAATAATGTCAATTCCCCTGATTCTTGTAATGAAAGAGGTGCCATAATTTTCAAAAGTTTGGCCCAAGACAGGGTGACTAAAATTGAAAATTATAGCTATTCAATGTTTATCCAATCTGATTGCAGTCATAAAGATGGTGAAAAAATAGATACGGGAGCTGAAGGTACATCTTTTTCAAATGATTATGTATTAGCTGAAGGTACAGTAACTAAACAGGGGAGATTGTGGAATCCATAAGAAACTCATAATATGCAAGCAATTGAAGGGCTATCTTTGTAAAAAAAATAAAAAACAACCATGCAGAAATAAATTGGACCATTTCACACCCGGCTCACAAACTCAAACTAAAAAAAAAATAGACCCGTGCCTTTTGTTAGTGGATATCACAATGAGAATTTTTAGAACATTAGATACCTCAGTGTCAGACAAGGGATGAACAAAGAGGAATCCCAGATAAAATGGAGACTTCTGACTTATTTTAAGTTTGATACATTATAGGTGCTAAATTCTTTTTCTAACCCTAGCGTCGCTTCTGATCCTAAAAGAATTCCACAATGTTCTGATTTTTATTGAGAGCTTAGAAAGTGTTAAAACATGGGTACAAACTCATAATGTTAAAGAGGAGTATACTCTGAATATAAGATTTATCCCACGTGTCTACCTAGTCCTGTCAACAAATCTAAAATAACTGATCTTACCATTGGTTTAGGAGCCTATAATACAATTGGATGGATATGAACTCAATTACATCTCAGAAAACATGGGAAGACAATCATATGGGTGGAAATGATAAACTTACATAAAGTTGAAAAAAGCAAATGCCTGGTCAAGTTGAAGCAACCTCTTCAACACTTGATGTAGCCCATGAAGAAAGCGTCTACAACAAATATGTCCAAGCCTCAATTTTTATCAACACAACAAACTATTTCAACATCGAAATCATTATAATTTCTTAAATTCTTAATAGCTAGAAGGAAATTAAAACATTCAGAAGATCGATCCCACAAAGAGAAGACCGATGCCCAAACCATTATAGTTCCAGCAGTTCTTGCAATAGCATAGTCTCCTATAAAAGATGATGGATTCACTTTCAGAAAATATATGCATCAAAATAGGATGTTAACTGTGATATAATAATGTAATGCATACCTTCGGGATGATGCATCTTTTGCATGGCAGTTGGAGCAATCATAATAGGCATTGATATCTTGAATCCCAACACAGTGGCACTCAGATCCACCTTTGTTACATCAACCAATATACAAGGACGGAACCTGATACATACAACATCAACCAAAATCTTTGTAATAATGTCAATTCCCCTGATGCTTGTAATGAAAGAGGTGCCATAATGTTCAAAATTTTGGCCCAAGATAGGGTGAATAAATTGAAAATTATAGCTATTCAATGTTTATGTAATCTGATTGCAATCATAAAGTTGGTGAAAAAATAGATACGGGAGTTGAAGGCGCATCTTTTTCAAATGACTATGTATTAGCTGAAGGTATAGTAGCTAAACAGGGGAGATTGTGGAATCCATAAAAAAATCATAATATGCAAGCAATTGAAGGGCTATCTTTGTAAAAAAAATAAAAAACAACCATGCAGAAACAAATTGAACCATTTCACATCCTGCTCACAAACTCAAACTAAACAATTTTTAGACCCGTGCCTTCTGTTAGTGGATATCACAATGAGACTTTTCAGAACATTAGATACCTCAGTGTTAGACAAGGGATGAACAAAGAGGAATCCCAGATAACATGGAGACTTCTAACTTATTTTAAGTTTGATACATTATAGGCGCTAAATGCTTTTTATAACCCTAGCGTCGCTTCTGATCCTAAAAGAATTCCAATTTTTTTTTATTTTTATTGACAGTTGAGAAAGTGTTAAAACATGGGTACAAACTCATAACGTTAAAGAGGAGTATAATCTGAATATAAGATTTATCCCACGTGTCTACCTAGTCCTGTCAGCAAATCTAAAATAGAATGAATTTTCACTACCTATTTCTAATGTCAGACTCCCTCCGCCCAAGTCGAGGTGTGTCCACAGTCAGTGCAATTGCCTTAAAACCAGCCCTCTCCGCTCTTCTAACAAGTTGTACAGCAACATTCCTATTCTTGTAAACCTGCGAGCAATGACATCTAAATTTTAACACCACTCATACATCCACATTTAGTAAACCCAATGCAATATAATTGATCTTACCATTGGCTTAGGAGCCTATAATACAATTGGATGGATATGAACTCAATTACATCTCAGAAAACATGGGAAGACAATCATATGGGTGGAAATGATAAACTTACATAAAGTTGAAAAAAGCGAATGTCTGGTCCATTTGAAGCAACCTCTTCAACAATTGATGTAGCCCATGAAAAAAGCATCTACAACAAATATGTCCAAGCCTCAATTTTTATCAACACAGCAAACTATTTCAAAATCCAAAATCATTATAATTTCTTAAATCCTTAATAGCTAGAAGGAAATTAAAACATTCACAAGATCGATCCCACAAAGAGAAGACTGTTGCCCAAACCATTATAGTTCCAGCACTCTTGCAGTACCATACTCTCCTGTAAAAGATGATGGATTCACTTTCAGAAAATATATGCATCAAAATAGGATGTTAACTGTAATACAATAATCTAATGCATACCTTCGGGATGAGCCATCTCTTGCATGGCAGTTGGAGCAATCATAATAGGCATTGATATCTTGAATCCCAACATAGTGGTACTCAGATCCACCTTTGTTACATCAACCAATATACAGGTACGGAACCTGATACATACAACATCAACCAAAATCTTTGTAATAATGTCAATTCCCCTGATGCTTGTAATGAAAGAGGTGCCATAATGTTTAAAAGTTTGGCCCAAGACAAGGTGACTAAAATTGAAAATTATAGTTATTCAATGTTTATCTAATCTGATTGCAGTCATAAAGATGGTGAAAAAATAGATACGGGAGCTGAAGGTACATCTTTTTCAAATGACTATGTATTAGCTAAAGGTACAGTAGCTAAACAGGGGAGATTGTGGAATCCATAAGAAACTCATAATATGCAAGCAATTGAAGGGCTGTATTTGTAAAAAAAATAAAAAACAACCATGCAGAAACAAATTGAACCATTTCACATCTTGCTCACAAACTCAAACTAAACAATTTTTAGACCCGTGACTTCTGTTTTGGTGTTAAATGGGTAATCAAATGCATTGGTGTGACAATATGCATATTTCAGCTTAAAAGTTGGAAAAAGGATACAAAGTATTTCTTGAAAAAGGATACGAAGTATTTCTTGAAGATGTAAATCATAATATGACTCATCACAAATAATTTTTTTGAGATTCAGAAGGTCACAAGCAAAGGCAACAACTCTACCCCAAGATTTCTCTAGGTGTTTCTCTATCCATTTTCATTATATTCAAGCACAATACTGAAGAATTATTTGAAATATCTCTCTACAAGGACTATTACAAACCTTCCAACTCAATGATCTGTCAATTTGACCTACCCATTTCAAAGAGAAACGCCTTACGGCGTAATTAAACAACATTATTACCCCGCCAAAATTACGCTGATATTTTCATCGGTAGCTTTAAGTTAATGAGGTTTGAAGCATGAACGATCAACTTCCAAGGTAAGGCTTCTGACAAGGCATTTGGGAGAAGCTTTAATGTACGTTACTCTCCTTGTCACAAGCAGATGTTTGCAGAGAAAGCGGCTTTTGGAGCTAAGTTCAATCATAGTGGCTATATATAGATATTGAATATCTCTGGGACGAACAGATCTGATGGAGAGAAATTTGGAGAAGAGTTTTTGCCATAATAAGGTCGAATAGAAGAGGTTTGATTTGTTCCATCCATGTCCATGGCTTATGTAAACGACAATGATTTCAGCGGTACGTTTATTGTACACAGCAAGCCCCCCAGAAAGGAAATATCATTGGCAGTTGCACTGTTAATCCTCGACACCATCGTCATTGCCATTGGCCTCTTCATGTTCTCTCAGCAAATCGGTGGTGACAGAACCCATGGTTTGTCTATGATTTTTATCCGGAAATAAAGCATTTCATTTTTCTTCTATTTCTCAAATCCGTTTTTGGATTTTTTGGCCTCTTATATCGGTGTTGCCTTACTGCTGAAGATTGAGGGTTATATCTGATTTTATTTTTGTGGGATTTCTATTTATTGTTGTTCAGGTATGTTGTTTGCATTGTTGGGAACAATCCTGTTTGTCCCAGGGTTCTATTATTCGAGAATTGCAGGGTACGCGTACAAGGGCTACAAGGGCTTCTCTTTCTCAAACAATCCAGCAGTGTGAAAAATTTCAAAAACTGAGTTCTTTGGCTTGCAGTCTGATCTTATATGTATTACTTGGGGTTTAGTGGGATATTTATTTCTGGGGTTAGGGTTTAAGGTTACGCTGTTCAACCTTAAAATTATGGCCAATTTTGAAAAATTGAAAATTTGTTGGCCTCTTCTATAAATGAAAGATTGTGCAAATCTTTTCCTGATGTTTTTTTATTTTCAGGTGCCAATTCAATTACATTGTATAAAGGATATGAGTGTTTGTTAATTCTATGAAAAGCTAAGAAAACTTTGGGGATCAAACAATCCTGTTTGTCCCAGGGTTCTATTATTCGAGAATTGCAGGGTACGCGTACAAGGGCTTCTCTTTCTCAAACAATCTAGAAATGTGAAAAATTCCAAAAATTGAGTTCTTTGGCTTGCAATCTGATCTTATATGTATTACTTGGGGTTTAGTGGGATATTTATTTCTGGGGTTAGGGTTTAAGGTTACGCTGTTCAACCTTAAAATTATGGCGAAATTCTGAAAAATTGAAAATTTGCTGGCCTCTTCTATAAATGAAAGATTGTGCAAATCTTTTCTTGAGGTTTTTTTATTTTCAGGTGCCAATTCAATTACATTGTATAAACTGGACAGGTTGTCATGGAATGGAGAAAAACTTATAATTCCTTGAGAGGGATATGGGAGCTCAGATTATATTTGAAAGTTTGTAGTACAGGTTGTCGTGGAATGTGTATGCAGTAATTTGCACAACAGCCTCAAGTCCCCAGTCTTGTTTAGATATAAGAGATCGTCCAGTCCATAACAATCCAAAACTCAAACTGGACTGGACGATCTCTTATATCTAAACAAGACTGGGGACTTGAGGCTGTTGTGCAAATTACTGCATACACATTCCATGACAACCTGTAGTACAAACTTTCAAATATAATCTGAGCTCCCATATCCCTCTCAAGGAATTATAAGTTTTTCTCCAGCATAGATGGTGTCATCAGTGTACTTATTTGCAGATTTTATTTGATCAACTGAAACCTGCACTCAACCAAGGAAACATAACCAGTTACACAAGTCTTATACAATGGATAGAAGGGAACAAGATGGCAACTTTAGTTTCACATGCATTCAAAAAGCTAAACAGCAACTACGCTAAGAAATGCTCTACAATAAGGTGGAACAAAGAATAAAGATACTTGATAAATAGAGTCAGACCACTCACCAAAATACAAGAGTTCAATACAACGATAAAGCTTATTAATAAACGCAGGGTAGCATTGTCATGCAGGGCACACCAATCACCCATTTGCTACATGAGTTTCCAAATAATCACTGGACTCTGGCATGATTAGCATTCAACTTGCATTTTACGAGATAGTAAAGATACATGGACAGGGTATCTCTAGAACATGACATCATGCCCCTGAGTAACAAATCTAAAAGAAACCTGTATACACAAAACAAATACATTTCCAACTGGCTTATCACATATTTCCTTAAAATTTGTGATAGATAATCTACCATAAACAATCCAAAACTCAAACTGGACTGGCCGACCTCTTATATCTAATCAAGACTGGGGACTTGAGGATGTTGTGCAAATTACTGCATACACATTCCATGACAACCTGTACTACAAACTTTCAAATATAATCTGAGCTCCCATATCCCTCTCAAGGAATTATAAGTTTTTCTCCAGCATAGATGGTGTCATCAGTGTACTTATTTGCAGCTTTTATTTGATCAACTAAAACCTGCACTTAACCAAGGAAACATAACCAGTTACACAAGTCTTATACAATGGATAGAAGGGAACAACATGGCAGCTTAGTTTCACATGCATGAAATGAACACTGTTTATTTACTTGTGGAAAATAACCATTAAATAGTCCAATTGAGAGGCAAATGCCAGTATGCAGCCTGCATTTTTTATTAGCAAAAGAAGTTAAAGCTTGTTATGCATACCAAATGACAAATACTAATCATTCACATCGCAATAAGGGTTGGAAATTAATAATTCTGGAGGCACCAAATACAAGAGTTCAATACAACGATAAAGCTTATTAATAAACGCGGGGTAGCATTGTCATGCAGGGCACACCAATCACCCATTTGCTACATGAGTTTCCAAAGCATCACTGGACTCTGGCATGATTAGCATTCAACTTGCATTTTACGAGATAGTAAAGATACATGGACATGGTATCTCTAGAACATGACATCGTGCCCCTGAGTAACAAATCTAAAAGAAATCTGTATAAACAAAACAAATACATTTCCAGCTGGCTTATCACATATTTCCTTAAAATTTGTGATAGATAACCTACCATAAACAATCCAAAACTCAAACTGGACTGGACGATCTCTTATATCTAAACAAGACTGGGGACTTGAGGCTGTTGTGAAAATTACTGCATACACATTCCATGACAACATGTACTACAAAATTTCAAATATAATCTGAGCTCCCATATCCCTCTCAAGGAATTATAAGTTTTTCTCTAGCATAGATGGTGTCATCAGTGTACTTATTTGCAGATTTTATTTGATCAACTGAAACCTGCACTCAAACAAGGAAACAGAACCAGTTAAACAGGTCTTATACAATGGATAGAAGGGAACAAGATGGCAACTTTAGTTTCACATGCATTCAAAAAGATGAACAACAACTACGCTAAGAAATGCTCTACAATAAGGTGGAACAAAGAATAAAGATACTTGATAAATAGAGTCAGACCACTCACCAAAATACAAGAGTTCAATACAACAATAAAGCTTATTAATAAATGCAGGGTAGCATTGTCATGCAGGGCACACCAATCACCCATTTGCTACATGAGTTTCCAAAGGATCACTGGACTCTGGCATGATTAGCATTCAACTTGCATTTTACGAGATAGTAAAGGTACATGGACAGGGTATCTCTAGAACATGACATCATGCCCCTGAGTAACAAATCTAAAAGAAACCTGTATAAACAAAACAAATACATTTCCAACTGGCTTATCACATATTTCCTTAAAATTTGTGATAGATAACCTACCATAAACAATCCAAAACTCAAACTGGACTGGACGACCTCTTATATCTAATCAAGACTGGGGACTTGAGGCTGTTGTGCAAATTACTACATACACATTCCATGACAACCTGTACTACAAACTTTCAAATATAATCTGAGCTCCCATATCCCTCTCAAGGAATTATAAGTTTTTCTCCAGCATAGATGGTGTCATCAGTGTACTTATTTGCAGCTTTTATTTGATCAACTGAAACCTACACTTAACCAAGGAAACAGAACCAGTTACACAAGTCTTATACAATGGATAGAAGGGAACAACATGGCAGCTTAGTTTCACATGCATTCAAAAAGCTGGAACACATATCCCCATATTAAACCACGTCCTAATCAGAGAGTTGCTATGATTGACAATCTAGGCCATGGCATTGCCACATCACATATACACTACATCCACTTTAATTATAATTTCTTTCTGACGGGCCTTCCGCCGATTCTCGCAATAGATTTGCCAGACCCTCTTCTAGAGAGATCTGATATTTCATTCAACTGGTTCATTCAACATTCCCTTCGGCTTCAGGAAGCTCATGGAATTCTGATAAATACATGCCAAGAAATGGAACCAGCACAAATAAAAGCTCTCAAGGAAGGAAGGTTCTGAGCGCTGTTGAAATGACCCCTTCTATTTATCCTGTTGGGCTACTAATAGCTTTGTCTCTGTCAAAATCTAAGGAGAAGTTTGAGAAGGAGGGCTGCCTCAAATGGCTGGACCGCCAGCCCACCTCATCAGTTCTGTTAGTTTCTTTTGGGAGCCGCGGCACCCTGTCGAGAATCAGATTCAGGAACTAACTTTGAGGCTAGAAGCAAGCGTGCAGCGGCTACTTTGGGTGTTGTGTAAGGAGCCTCCTCCTCCAACTAAATCCACGATGACTACCGAAGCAGATATGAGGGAGATTCTACCTGAGGGTTTCAAGACTCGAATCCAGGACCGTGGATTTGTGGTGGATTCATGGGCGCCTCAGATTGCTGTCCTCTCTCATCCATCCACAGACGGTTTCCTTTTTCATTGCGGTTGGAATTCAACGATCGAAAGCATCTTACATGGAGTGCCGATGATCGCTTGGCCTCTCTTTGCTGAACAAAGAATGAATGCCTTCCTTCTAGTGAAGGAGATGAAGGTGGGCATTGAAGCGTAGAAGGGCGCAGATGCATTGGTGAAGAGAGAGGAAGTGGAAAGAGCGGCGAGGGAATTAATGGAAGGAGAGGGGGAATGGAAATGAAGAAGGGGATGGAAAAATTGAGGGGAAGGCCCATCATTGAGTGACAACTGTCTTAAGGATGGAAAAAATCACGAAAACGGTTTCTAAAAAGCGCAATATTCTCAACTGCCTACGAAATTCCAATAATCTGAACCGCCTACAACATTTTTCACCGACGATCTAATGGCTGGAGTTTATTCCATTGTCTAACAATCGATCTAAGGGCCCATAACGAGACACCGCGACATGGAGGGGAGTTCCTTTCAGAGGGAACGCCTTAAGGCGTAATTAGTCTTAAGATAACAAATCGAAACCTTTCAAACATAAGGACTTCGAAATAGTTTAGAACTAGAGGATGTTATAAATATATAGTACCTAGTACAATATGAAACTTAATGCAAACCAGTTCACCACTTCTAGACTTTCCACCTGAGTATTTAGTTAGGAAAAAATTCAGAACTCTACCTATAATAAATCCATACAGACACCTCAGAGCATTACATCCAATCTTCATGTGTGCACCCACAAAGCAGTGGAATGGAAGCAAGGATTCCAACCGTGGAGGGGAGGTGAAATTACACTTGACGGGAAGAAATAAGAACCCAACCAGCTATAAAGTCTAGAAAAGAAAATATATGTGCCTCGAAACATGAGTATATGTGAGGAATGTAAAACGTTGGGATTAGACAACTAGTTAAAGAAATGGGGAAAAAAACCACGATGAAACTAAGGGATAGGGGTTTTCCTTACCAAATTAGTGCCAGGATAAACTCCTCTGCAACCAAAGGAAAAGGGTAATGTACAAACAACCAACACCAAATAGAAGCACCCATTTCTATCCTAATATAATACGCGACTATATCATGAAACCCTCTATGGATCCCTGAACACACGACAGTGAAACCTAAGCTCATACATGTTATTATTCAAATAGAAATATGAAATGGATGAAAGAATAAAAAGAAGCAATCATAGTTATCTTACTAGTAAGGTTGACACAATTACAAAATGTATGGTGCCAAGGGTCAAACCCCCACAGTAAGAAGTAAGGGTTTCATCTTGCCACAATGAAAACGAAAAGTTAATTAAGAAATCAAAAAAGATTTTATAAAAAAATGTTTAAGAAATAAATCGAAAGCACCCAACATAGAACTACATTAAAAGGATTGAAAAAGGCTTACTTATCCTAAAAAGTTGATCACTCTTCTAGGAATCCAGTCACGTAGAGACAAGACAAATCAAATGTAACTAGGAAAAATGAAATTTTATATTTTTACAAGAAGACAAACTGAAACGAGTTTCAGCTGTGAACTCTGCATAGATAGAAGAAATTCTTACCAAATTGACATAGACGAAACCTCCACTAAGCGCTTGACTATCTAGATAAGAACCCTAGTCAAATTCCATTAGAAATAGAAAGGATGTAAGAGAATTTTAGGTGACTTCCCGCAGAGCAACACCATAGTTATCGAGAAGAACAAAATGAAATGAAAACCAAAATAGGGAAAAAAAAAGTCCCTAGGGTTTTCCCAAACAATGGTGACTGTCCACACATCCCATGTTAACCACCATCATCCATGGTCAAGGCACTTAGGGCATGTGAAGAGTACATGGGCTTGATTAGATTCCAGTTATTAATTTTTCCATGTATACAAGCAGAGGGGTGTGTGGATTAACCATAAAGATCAACATTAATATGCTCACCAACGTATCGAGGTATACTATAAGTTTAAAAAAAACATTGTAATAACAACACATTGCTAATTACATCATGCATACGAGTTTGAAGCTATGACCATAGGATATATAAGTAATGCAAAAGATAAAGAAACCCATGGTCAACAAACCAATATAATCCCACATGTGTATCTCCTTTAATATAAGCAGAGTATATGGAATCCTACAATGGACAATATGCATCAACATAGAACATAAGGTTGTAATGTTAACTTAGGACAATTACAATGTATGCTCACATACAAGCCTTTGACCATAATTTAATATTTACCGAGTAAGCTTTATTATAAAGCATGAAAACAATTATGGTTTAATATTACCAAGAAAGCTTTATTATAAAGCATGAAAACAATTATTGAATATCAAGACTGGGATATGTGAATGTTTTTATAACAATTATTGAATATCAAGACTGGGATATGTGAATGTTTTTATAACAATTATTGAATATGAAGATTGGGATATGTGAATGTTTCTATAATAAAAAATTAATATTACCAAGAAAGCTTTATTATAAAGCATGAAAACAATTATTGAATATCAAGAGTGTGATATGTGAATGGTTTTATAACAATTATTGAATATCAAGGCTTGGATATGTGAATGTTTCTATAATAAACAATAATTGTTTTTATGCTTTATAATAAAGCTTTCTCGGTAATATTAAACCATATCAAGACTGGGATATGTGAATTTTTTTATAATAAACTTAATGATCAAGTTATTTGAATGTTTTTATAATAAACGTAATAATCAATTTATTTGAATCAAAAAACAATGGAAAAACATTATAGTTGAAATTAAAGATAGGATATGTGAATGTTTTTATAATAAACCTAATGATTAAGTTATTTGAATCCAAAAACAATGGAAAAACATTATAGTTGAAATTAAAGATAGGATACGTATAATAAACCTAATGATCAAGTTATTTGAATCCAAAAACAATGGAAAAACATTATAGTTGAAATTAAAGATAGGAAAATGTACATGCCTAAATATGTGTAAGGGTATATGACTAATATAATTAGAAAAAAAATAAAAAATTAAGGGAAATGGGTACGTGACAGCCCACAACACTACTGATAGTTGTTGTGCTAGAGATCTATATTATATCATGACTAGTCCTTGATTACATGAGTCAGCAATTTGGCGTGTTTGTGTACATGATCTATTCTCCCAGTATCCAGTGTGGTTATGCCTACCTCGGGGATGTAATTTATATGTATCGAACTATGATTTTCATAGCCTCTATAGATCCTATGTTTGTGGTTTCCTCCCTACGCCTTGCTCACTCATTTTATTGTAATTTTTTTTAACCATTCTTTTCTCTTCTCACCTAATACATTATGGGAGCATCTACTATATCTCAAAATGTCACCCCCTTGATTTCATTGGGGAAGAACATCTTCAAAGTTGAAATGTAGAAATTGGTTTATGGAAGCTTCAAGAAAAGCCATGTTTTGTACCTTCAACACCCTCCAAACAATTGTTGAAAACATTGTTAGGCCTAACAATGATCCAAATGAGAATTAGAAGGCTAATAGTTCTACATTTACAACAAAAAAGGGAACTAAAGTGGCAGTGCGAATGTATAAGTGAAAAAAGGGTCAAAGTTGATCAGTTTTTAAGGGTAAGAATGAAAGGAACATATCAAACATGGTTGAAAAAGTATCTAGGTTCAATGTGATCACTCCTTCAAGTTATCTATAAAATAATTTCCATCCCTTGAACAAAAGGAGGAAAGTTTAATGATAACGAAATGTTGTCAAATTATAAACTTGTGGGCTTCCTTGCAATAAGACATAGACATCGTTTTCCTTGACATTGAGCTATTGTGAGAGTGAGAGCATGGGATAGGACTTCCAACAAGTGATTAATGTACACCCTATTATAACAAAAAAATTGTTACCAACTTAACAAGAACTTTATTGAGTTTCTCATTTTTATGGACGCTGCATCAAATCACATTTTCGTGCTAATTTTAAAACGTGGTTATGCAAAATCACCCTTATTTCATATCAGGGTTAAAATTCCAGCATTTTTTAACCATGCATTAAAATCCAAATATGATGATTACAAAAGAGATTAAAATCCATGTTGAGATGCAAAAGTGGTGATGTAGCATCACCTTTATTTTTTCTTCAAGGTTAAAATTTATACATTTGTCTATCATGGGATTAAAGACAAAATATTATGAGCAAAAAATATATGGAAAACATGTTGAAATGCAAAATTGGTGATGCATTATCACCCACTTTCTTTGTGGGTTAAAATTCAAACATTTTCAATAATGACATTGAACACAATATATCATGACTCAAAAAGACATGAAAAATACGTTGATATACAAAAATGATGATGGAACATCACCTTTTTTTTAGGTTTAAAACATAAATATTTTTCAATCATGGCATTAAATGTCAAATATCATGACTACAAAAAACCTTAAAACTCGGCACTTAATATTTGTGTACCTTTCTATTTTTTATAATGTTTTTAAATACTTGTTTTTAAGCATTTTTCGTTGTTGTCTAACTTTCATTTTATTTTATTTTACTCTTAGATTAATATTACCAATTAATTGACGCTATAGTGTTAACCATTTGTTCCATTAAAAAAATGTTAACTTGACAGTGAGCCTAAAAGTGACATAACATAAATTTTGTTTATAAATCATTTTTTTTCTTTTAATTATTAATATTTAAAAAAATTGAGATATATATATATAATGTGGAAAAAACGAATTTAAAAATAAAAAATTCATCTTTCCATTAGGAAAAGAATATTTTAAAACACTATTAAGAAATAAAAGGAAAATTATTTTTTTCAAAAAAAAAAGAAAAAACATTAAAATACTAACTTGAAAGAATTAAGAAAAAATAATTTTGACCTTCGAAAATTCAGAGAGAAAAACACTTTCAAAATAAAAAACAATAACAAAAATTTAAAACATTAAAATTAAAATAGAGATTAATAAACAATTTAAAAGTTTATATATTAATTAATTTATTTTTTTTAAATTGTTTATTAGTTCTTAGTTCTTGTTTGGATTTTAATTTTTCTTCGAAATAAAACTGTGGTAAGGGACAACATCATCAAGTGGAGAGGAGTGTTCCTAATGTTCTCATTCTCTATAAGATGAATGTTTGGAAGGATATTGTTCATATGTCAGAGTTGTCTTGGCTTCGAGAGTTTGTCTTCTTTGAAGAAAGTTTTAAAAAGTAGTACAACTCAATGATACCTTCAATATATGGCCCATTTTCGTGATTTAGAGTATTTGGATGCAAATAAATGATGTCCTTTATGAAGATACCAGAAAGTCAATTGCTACTATTAGCTCTGAAGCGATTGGTTTTTTCAAAGAATTTCAGGTGGAGACTTCCCTCAAAAGTAAGAGACCCCATGGACGTTCTTTCTCTTCATTTTAGGGTCCTCTGGTTTTTTTTTTTTTTTTTAATGCGGCATTATATTTTGATTAATGTGGAAGAGGATTTGAGTTGGTAGTTAATCCTAGTCACACATTTTTAGTTTTTTGGGAGTTGGAAAAGGGAGTAATACCAAAGAGAGATGGTGGATTTATGGGGCCTATTATTTATTGCATCGAGAAAAGGATTGATTTATTTACAAATCTTTGGTGATTCAAAGGTTATCCTTGATTCAGTTACTAGTTTATCTCAATTGGAAGTTCTTTCTCTTCCTCGGTGGAAAGATAGAATCCAAAGACTTAAACAAAATTTTCATCCTCTTTCTTTCAACCAAATCTTCTGCCGACATAACTATCTAACATACAAGTCATTCAAGAAGGCTCATACTCTTCTTGAAGGCTACTGCAATTTCCATGAATTAAAGGAGAAATATATTGTGCAAAAACGAACCCTTAGGGCTTACTAATTCTGTTTTTTGGTATGTTATGGCTCAAACAACTATAGTCATTTCTAGCTCCTTGGTGTTTTTTGTTGAATTGTTTTCATATGCATGAGTATGCAACTACAAAGTGAAATTTTGGGTGATTATGTTGTTTTTTAGATTCAGTTTAGTGTATGGTTGTATATTTTTGTTGTTTTTCCAGGTGCCATTCTTATGATGAAGAATTGGATAGTGTTGTATTTATTAGGCTAGGTATTTTTTCTGAATTTCTAGTACTAAGTAGTGTTCTCCCTTTGGAGTAGAGTTGCCAGGTCACTGCATGTTTCCTAAAGATGATGCAATTTTCCGCTTTGATTCATATGTGAATAACAAGAGAGTAGCTTTTTCTATGTGAAAAATAAATAAATTTAAAATTCAAGTAATTTAAAAAAAATGAATATATTTTTAAAAAATTATGAAATAATTCTTTTAAATAAAAAAATATAAAAAAAAATACAATTTTAAAAGATGTAAATAAATTTAAAATTAAAAAAAATAAAAAATAACTAATTAATTTAATTAAAAGAATTAAAAAAATATAATTGGATTAAAAAACAATAAAAATAAAAATAGTATATATGTGTGTGTGTGTGTATTTTGTTGGGTATCATCTCTCTGTGCATGGAGGTTGCCAGGCAGTTGACAACATAATACCATAGCAATGTTGCAGGTTTCTTGGTAACCCTCATGAGCGAAGGTGCAATGTTGGGAATATCTCTCCCCCCCACAACACGTAAAAACATCCATATGTTTCATGTTGTGTCAGGGAGGATGATTCCTTGGATCACCCCTCTACCCACAAGGGTTTCCAAGAACCCAACAACATTTCTCATCTTCTTGGTGGCCCCCGTGGGTGGACAGGTGATCTCGGGCATTGTCCTCCCCCACACAACATGTAACATGTATATTGTTGCATGATGTGTGGAAAAAAGTGATGCTCGGCTTCACCCGTTTTCCCATAGGGGATACTAAGAAGTCAAGGCCATGCTGCAGGCAATGTCATTAGATACCTAGTAGCCACCTTTTGTTAAAGGGGTGATGTTGCATCATGTTATTTGCAATTTGGTGGAGGGAGATTCCCAAAATAAACCCTCCATCCACAGGGGCCACTAGGAAGCCAATGACAAGGCCCATAATAGGTTGTGTTTTTGACTACCTAGTGGTCAGAATGGGTGGAGGGGAATCATCCCCCACACACCACATAACACACACATGTTGTTGCATGCTATGAGGGGGGAGGGAAATGCCCTACATCATGTCTCTACCAACAAGGGTTGCTAGGAAGCTGATGGCATGACTTAAAGTGTGCCATCAACCACCTTGATGGTCCCATGGGTGTTGTAGCCACCCATAGCAGCTACTAGGCAGCCAATCGCATGACTTAAAGTATGCCAGTAACCTCCTTGAGGCCTCCGTGAGTGAAAAGATGATGCCAAACATCTCCCTCCCCCAATATAGCATGCAACAGATGCATGTTGTTGCTTGCACTACGGTGGAGAGAAATCCCTGACATTACCCATCCACCCCTGGGGATGACTAGGTAGCGAGTGTCATGGCCCACTACAAATAATGTCGTTGGCTTTTTAGTGGCTTTCCTGGGAGGAGCGGCCTATCCACAACATTTTTTTAATTTTTTTTTTTTTTAATATATACTTTTATTATTTTCCGATATATATATATATATATATATATTTTATTTTTAAATTTTTTCCTTTTCTAAATTTATATATTTTTTTAATATATAATTTTATTATTTTCCATTTTTATTATCTCTCTCTCTCTCTCTCTCTCTCTCTCTCTCTCTCTCTCTCTCTCTATATATATATATATATATATATATATATATAAATAAATAAATAAATATATATATATATATATATATATATATATTATTTTTTATATGTACATATTTTATTATTTTTAATTGTTTTATTTTATTTCTATATAAAAAGTTTAATCAATTATTTTTTCCCTTTAAATAGATCTTAAAATTTCTCTCCCTTTTATATATATATATTTTTAAAATTAAAATACTTCATATTACTTCAAATAATTGGGTTACATCAAAGACAATAAACATCCAAAAGGAGAAGAATACAGCTCGACCTTTGTCACTGTGAAGAACTACAAAGATTGTCTAAACTGAAAACATATATGCCACTACCATAACTGCTCAAGGAGCCACCACATATAATATAAAATCTAAAACAAGATTCGAAGATACAAAATAAACACATATACGCTAGGCTTGTCTTCGCCAACATGTAGAAAGACAAAGAGAATTGGCCCAAATACTGTCTGATGGGAACCACCATACAGAAGGGACATAACACCATTGACTAGATATAGAAGAGACCACCAACGAAAACTCAAACATCAACACTTCATCGAAAAACTTGATAATATATGCATAACATCATGCATTTAAAGCCCCAGATACAAAATAAAGCTTTGAAGGTCGAATCTTGAAACCAAAAGCAAACCCCAAGAAAAAACAATTGTGATCCAACTATATTGCCATTATCGATAAATAGGAAGATAACCAAAGGGCCTTTCAAAGACAAAATCTAAAACATCAGGAGAGACCCAGAATTCTCCCACCACCTCCCATACTTACCATTCATTCTCAGAGGATGAAATGTTGGCCAGAACTCATGCATTAGAGATAGGAACGTCCAACTCCTCTCCCCCATCTGAGTCACATGTGATGTGACTCTCCACAAGTATCACACAAGCTTCAATTTTGTTCATCCCAAACTTTAGGTTCCTCATCATCATCTTCACATATTGTAAAGAGGAGAAAATATTATACTTTTCTACCTACTTGTCTCTCATAATGAAACCCAGAAGAATCATTATTTCCCAATGGAGTGCTAACTAATTTATATATTTCTTGTCCCTTCCCCTGGTGTGCCTGGGCATTGTCACCTGTCCCAACGTATCTTCCAACAATTATGACTCTGAGAGGAATTTTCTATCTTCCCCAACTCTAATTTCAAGCTCGCACATCTCCTAAAAAGTCTCAGGTGGAATGGGATTAAAATAAGTTGCCACAGAGTCACATGAACAAATTCTCTTCCCACGTTGACCATTTTGGGACTCATTGCCACCTCCCCTCCTGCTCCTCCCCCTCTTCCTTGGTAGAATTATAGTGTCATAGGAGGGTTCCTCGATTTATTTACAAGGGCTTACTCTACCTATGAGAGGACACCACGACCGATTTGACACTACCTCAAGAAAACCATGAAACCAACAAATAATCTCGTCATGAAATAAATAGACATATCACCTAAATTTTAATGAATACCCACTACAGAGTGCAAAGGAAAATTATTGCACATCTAGTGACTCAACCCCCTTTACCAATGAGAACCCGACACTCCACCCCACAACCAAGAAGCTTCTACATCCAATATTCCATAGATAATTAACAAAATCAAGACAACTAAACTTGGCTAGATTCACAATCAAAACTACCCAGGCCACCCAACACAGAATGTCAAACCACTTTCATAGCCCCAATAAACACCCCAAGCCTCAAGACACAAACCACACCTAGTAGTTGAGACATTGAATATTGAAAACTACCACTTTCAAAACCACTAAGAATGAAATTCAAAAATAACAAAGACGAGACCAGCAAGAGCACCCAGATCTTACCAACTACGAATGTTGATAAGAAACTTCAGATGATAACTATCATCTTACATAAATACCACACCAAACCAAAAACTCTCATGATTGGCTTCCAAATTAGAGTGGATCTAAAAAATTCCTTTCTTAGAGGCCCCACCAATGTATCCCTCTACACCAGAACCTCAACACCAATAGACCTTGAGTTTTGATTGCTCGAAGGCACGGAGGGACTCACCTCTCCCCAAAATCATCTTATGAAAAAGAATATTCTACCCATCCCCACCATTACATATCGCCTTCACCAACTGGTGGGTTTCATGCTTGTGCATGTGAGACACCAGGTGCATCCTTTCTTCATAAATGCACAATTACTCAAACAAGGGTGGTGGGCACATTGCCCCAAGCCCCACTCCCTCCAATATAACACTCCCATGAGGGTTATTTTATATAAATTTAAATCATTGGTGTTAATTAATTTTCTATTGATTTTAATTTTGGAAAATACATTTGTTTTAATTATTTAATTTTTTAAATATGCTATAAAATTAAAATTCAAAATTTTCGTATTTTTACTAAAAAAATTAATAATTTTATGTTACATATTTTTTTTTGTTTTTGTTTTTTTTTTTTTTTGTTTTTGTTTTTTTTTTTTTTTTTTGTTTGTTTTTGTTTTTTTTTTTTTTTTTTCATTTGTTTCTCATTGTTTTGTGTACACTAGTAATGATTTTATAAGAGATTGTTAAAAAATATTGCAATTTTAGCACCTTAGTGAAAATAGGTGAAGTTGTTTTGGGCTAAGATCTCGAAAGATCTTTAATTTTTTTTTCTCTTAGTATAATTATTCTTTGATTTAGATGTTGAATTTTAGGGCATTTTTAGTCATGATATTTAGCTTTAAGTATATGGTTGAAAAATGTTAGAATTTTTAGTTTTTTGGAGTAATGTTATTTGGTCTTTAATGACATGGTTGAAAATAGTTAGAATTATAAGGTTTTCCATGACCATGATTTTGGATTTTAATACAATGGCTGAAAAATGTTGGAATTTTAACTCCAAAAATATGGGTGATGTAGCATCAACACATTGATTTTGGGGTATTTTCTCATGTTTTTTTTTCCCAAAAAGAGGGGTTTTTTGGGCTAGAGTTCTTGGTTTCTGGTTACTATTCTCATTAGGTCGATAAAATTGCTTTAATAAATTGATTCTTTGTACTTGATTTTGGTTATATTCTAATGCTAATTGGAATTGTAGCGAGCTAGGTGTGTTAGATTGTTGTTTGTGTGTAGGAATTTAATGTAGTGAATTTGGGAGTGAATATATCTAAAGTCCTCTTTGGATGGCTGCTACAAACATCTTCCTTTCAATAGAAGGAGCACCATAGCCTACCTTCTTGTTGTTTTATTTCCTTCCATATGCATGAGAGTGGATATATTAATTTTACACTATATCGTTAAATTATGAAGTAAGGGGGAATTATGCCTATAAAAAGGTGGTTCCATTATTTTGTTGGGTAGGTAGAAGTAGGGATAAGTATCCTTGTTTGAGGGCCTCGAGGGTACCTACAGACCGCTAAGGGTAGCAAGAAAATTTGGAGCCATTTTGCAGTGGACATCCCACATGACTAAGTTAGTCACCCTAGAGTTAGTGGCATAGCCCAAGGGACTATGAGTGTAGAGAAGGGTCACACTACTTGGGTGCCTAGTTGATGGGGGATGTGAGCCAATTACTTGGAGTCTGTTGGGGTTTAGCTCCTTGGGAATGTTTATATTCAATACTAAATTTATACCGGGATTAATAATATGTTTCCAAAGTGGAGCCATGAGTCCATATCGGGCATGAATGGTTGTTGAGAGAGTTGGAGCAACAAATTATATGGCTGGGTGGTACATCTAAGCCCTACATCTAGTTGTAATATTTTCATAGATAAGTGCCTAAAACCTACTCTATTCATTCCATGGATTATATTTTGTGGTTTCTAATGCATGTTATTATATCATGCTTTTGTATGTTTTTCTTATTATTTTCGTAAGAATGTTAGTGGTAGTTTCATCGTTTTAGTTGGGAAACTTGGGGATGTTAGAATGTATATGATAAAGAAACATAAGGATAAATATTCTCTCACATGTAAAAAAGTTTTGAATAAGTAAAAATAGGTCTTTCCAAGGACCCTTAAACCATATTCTAGGAGATCCTATATCCCAAATTGGTCTTTGGCTTGATCTATTAGGAAAAGGTGACCATGCATTCTCTTTAATTGCCTTGCTTTTAAACCATTTTTCTACTTGTTGAGCAAACACAATAATTTAATATAATGAATTTTCATAGATGTAATGTCAAATTACACACCTAAGAACCCTCACAATCTCATGTTTGAGCAAAGGACCTAGTTACTTTGATGTCATAGCCTTGGTATTTTGAAAAAAAATATCCACCTTACTCTTTGGAGGATTTCTTAACAGTCATAATTTATGCCAACTAATTTGATTTCCCAAGTCTCAAATTGAATTACCATTTTCACTATCTAACACTTGTTAATAGAGCCACATATAAACCCTATGTATAAGTGATCCAATGTGTGTGAAATTTTCATAAGAAAAAGTAGTCTATACAGGAAATACCCTACATGGAAAATAGATGTATAAAAAACTTCATCATATAAAAAAAAATTATTTTGACCAATGCTCTATATAAAGAACATACCATGTAGGAAACTCTGTCTATAGACACCTTGTACATAAATCATTGTGATTCATCCATTACATACACCAAATCCCAATGCAGAGGTAACTTAACACTCTATAGGTGTCCAAGTAAATAACTTTAAGGCATATAAAAGGGTCGTGGATTAAATGGCTTCAAAATGGATATGAGTATGGCCAATTAAATAGCTTCGAAATAGATGATAGAGTACTATTTTTTTAGTCTTTTAAAACAATGGAGATGAATTTTGTTTAAGCAACTTATCATGCCAAAAGAGTGATATATTGTTAAGTGTGTTGAGGGGTAGAACTAAGGGATATTATGGTATCATAGGATAATAGTTTAGACTACTAATTCTGAATAGGATGATGATTACAATAGTATGATGACTTTTGCAGTAGTGTGATATTCATACATGGAAAATGTTTGAAGTATGACTGAAAATACTAGGATGATATGATGTATGAGAATTATGATTCAGAAGACTAAGGTAAATAGTAATAATGATCCAAATGCGTTTTGAAAATACTTCTTTAAAGTAATTTTACTGGTATGTCTACTATTAAAATAATAGTGGTCCTAGAAAATGGTAGTGATATACTATTTTAATTTCAATCTTTCATTAACAAAATTAGAACACCAAAAATTATTTCTGAAAAAGCATGATTATATTCATTGATTCAATTGAATAGATTCTACTATGTTCATTTAATTCCCTTACAACATTGATAATCATTTGGTTGATGCTCGTTTTAGTGTAATCTTCAATTGTTGACTATAATGTAATCTTTGACTACTTGTTGTAATGTAATCTTTGATTCCTTGCTATGGTGGACTATTTTTCTTCTGGCATGTTTTTGATTAGGTTGTTTTCCTCTATTTCTAATTTATATTAGGAATATTTTTAAATTACTCTCTTGGATATTTCTATTGGAAATACTCATAGGGGGTGAATCATTATTTCACTTCAATTAGTTAATTTTAAATTCACAGAGCATTAATTATCATTAGCATTAGAACAAAAAATGAATCAACAACACCATTCAACAATGCAAAAAAATAAAGACAGTACATAAGATATTTTTAGGTGGAAACCATTTAAGGAAAAAAACCAGTGGACACTTTTAATATAGGTCTTTAATGATTACATCAACAAGAAGCTCCAACTTCCAAGATTCTTAAACAAAAATTGGAAGGAGGCTCCAACCTCTTCATTTATCATCTCCAACTGAAAGGATGATCCAACACCCTGGTTTACGAGCTCCAACTGGAATGAAGTTCCAATGCCCTAATTTACCAACTCCAACTAGGAAGACATGCCAATGCCCTAGTTTGATTAGCTTCAGTTGAAAGGATCATCCAAAATCCTATACAAGATCCTACCTACCTTAGCACCACCATGCCTCCCTGAAGTGTTTTCAGGCTCCAACGTGAACGAGACTCTAACTTATGCCTTGCACTAGGCTGCCACCCTATTGAGCAAGCCACCATTTGTCCTAAATGCTCCAACCTTCAGTTCACCACAACTGGCCACAATTTCATCTCATTTTTAAATTTTATCTACCTATGCTCAATATCAATATAAATGAATTGAAAATAATATGTCGATTGATTTGAAATACTGGTACAAGGTCATCAACAACAATAACAACTTCCTTTTCTCATGATATAAACCCCCAACTTCAATAATTAGATCCACTAATCCTTAGCATGTATATATGTTGACAAACCCTAGAAATAAAGAATCAAACTCATTGACACAATGTCCTTCTAATAAAACCATTCTTCCCTATCATCAAAGTGTCACTACTCAATATGAAAACCCTACATTATCAATTTCAACATATTCTCACTGGAAATCATGATAAACTTCAACAACACTACAAGAAACAACATATCCTTGAGAACAACACATACTTGAATTAGCATAAAATTGATCATCCATACTCTATCTCTTTTATCAATAATAGAACCCTAGCAATAATTCATAAAACTTTGTCAAGATTACAACATGAAACTGTAGATCATCAATTCAACATTAGAATTAATATAAGATACTCTTACAACTTGACAGTGCATCAAACTCTAGCTAGAAAATTCTCAATCATCCATATGTCGGCATGTAGATTCAACCATAAATAGAAGAACTAACACGATTATTATTGTCATAATAAGAGTTGAAGTAGTGTTCTCTGGTGAGCCCCTGTATTGCATCAATAATGCTGCAACTCCTGGAACTCCCTTCTTTAATTTTATCAACCCGGTAGTTCATAACAAACTTGGAAGCGACAGTGCTGTATGCACAAGTACTAGCTCTTACCGCAGCTGTCACTGGATCAGCTGGCACAAGTCCGATAGGAGCTTAAGCCAACTTCTATGAGCTCTCAGAAGAAGATTTTTAATTGATGGATGAAAGCTAACTCAAAGGAGGTTAATCTACTTGCAGAAAGAAACTGAAAGCGGAAAGGAAATGCAAACCCTAGCAAACCCTAGTTTTACCGACTAACCCTACTGGTGCAAGGAAAATGATGAAAGCTACAGAAAGGAATGCCATTGACTCTTAGAAAGGTAAAATTCATGTGACTAAGCTACTTCTGAAGTGAAATCTGAAAAGAAACATCTTTTTGTATTTTTGAGTAAGTTGGTAGAATTATTGTGCATGAGTTTTAACTGTTTTTGACTGTGCCAGAGGTGGATTGGCGAAAGGAAATGCCTGGAGGCGGTCGGGAAGGTTCAGAGAGGGCCTAAGGGGTCCCTAACATCCTTCTAGAGAGTTTCACAGAGTTTTGCTACCAAGAAACCTCATTCGTGAGCTTCTACAGGAAGTCTGCAGGGGTTCTACAGGTTGTTCTGGAATTTCTACAGGATGTTCTGTAATTTTCTACAGGATGTTCTGAAAAGTGGATTTGGAGGGTTGATGGAGGAAAAATGGTGGGAAAGTGGAAATGGAGGTTTGATAATGATGTTAAGGGGTTTAGGACCTGGCACATGAGGCTAAGGAGCGATTGGATTTGGTTCAAGGATGGAGGAAGCGATGATGCACAAGAATGTAGAAATTAGGGCAAGGTGGGAAAAGTATGGCAAATGAAGGGTAGGAATCATGGATTAAGGGTTGGAGCAGATTATTTGATGGAGGAAAGGTAGATAGAGAGGTAATACAGGTGATCTACACACAATTTCCTAAAACTGACCAAACAAAGACTATGCAACCCCAAGATCTAGCTATCTTGACCTAATTTGACCTAAATAACAGCAAGGAAAATGAACAGCAGTTTATTTGCAAAAAAATAATGTGAAATGCTATGGAAACTAAAAAATCAAGACTCTGAACATGTAACCAACTTCTGCAAATAAAAATTGAACACTAATGATTGCATGGCAAAGCAAAGACTGTGTTTTTGTTGGCAGCAAGGTCACCTTGATCCTAGCTCCTGATCCCACTGAGGGAGAGGTGAAATCAGAGGTGCTTGATGGAATTTTTCTGAAGCTCTTCCCTGTTAATAACCTATCAACTCAATCTGAACATAAAAATCCTTTTTAATCATCAAAAGAAATCTAAATAACAAAGCAAGATTTAAATCTAAATAGCAGATTTTATTCTAAGAATGCAACAAAGACACATGAAAGTAAACAAAGGAGGTACTGGGCACTTGAGATGGGCCCAACCCCAAGAGATACAGCCTCCTAAGAGAGATTTAGGGCTGGTGCAAAGCTGGATCCATATTTATTGAGCAAGAAATAATAGTTACATCAAAAACTTTCCACAAGGGAAAAGCTTGCAAATGTGATAAAATGCAAAGCTAATCTACTGACTAAAATCGAACTACAAACTAGCTAACTTCTTCCTACAAAGGGACTAACTAAAATGATGCCCTAAGCCCTCTTATTTATACAAATTGAGGACCCCAACAACCCTCATAAACTTTACGAATTCGGCTGCCAAAACTTGTAGTTAACAACACTTTTACTAGCACTTGCTCGGCTGCCCTTGTAATAATTGATTTGGTGGCCCTTGAACTCCGAGCTGATGGTGGATAATTTGAGGTAAGGGCCCATAAATGAAGGGTACACCTTCCTACAAATCCTCTCGCTTTTTCTCCCACGAATTTGGTTGCCAAGTGCTCATTAAAACCTTTGATTTTGTCTCCAAATTGACCAAAAATACTACACAAAGCACACATTAGACTTGTTGGCATAATGACTAACCCAATTCACTCCATTAGCATAAATATAATAAAAAACATGAAATAAACTAATGAGAATGGTGGATTAAGTCGAATTATGAGGTTGAATGAGCCCATATAATTATCCATTTTTGGGGCTCATCACTCTCCTTAATTACACTTATCAATGATCAAGGCTTTTGAATAGGCTATGTCACAATGTATGTTCCATGACATTCTAATGCTCATACCTCAGATATGCAATTATGCCAATATTTATCAAGTAGACACACTTTAGATATTCTTCCCATACAAATTTTGTTTAAAGAATAAGATAACAAAATATATTACCAATCTTGTTTCATACATTTAGTGCATTTGCAGATGTGAAGTGTACCCTTTCTACCCCTAATTTCTAGAACAGATTTTCCATGCTCTTTCCTTCTACGAAACATGTGATTTAGTTTTAGACAGGCTTGATCATACTACTCCTAAATTGAAACTACACTTAATGACCCCAAATCAATCTTCATCTTGGCTTTCCATTTGACCTTGATTTCGATAATGAGTAGGCCACCATTTGAAACAATATAAACACATTTTAATTTTCTCAAATACAAGCCACTAAAGTAGACTTTATATTGGCCAAATATGCCCTAGAAAAATTCTTAAAGAATCTCAGACCATATTTGAAGAATAGTAATATCGTCAGAGTAACACTTTCCTTAATATATTACTACCCATTGAAAAAGGATTGAATAAGGCTTATAGCAAACTAGACCTAGAATTACGTACTAGACAAATATATAAATTACCTCAGAGAGAACAAATTCATTACTTCTCCACCACTATCCACAATGATCTTTAGGCAAGTCTGAATGGTTCATAGATAGATAAGAATTAGCACGAGTGTATTCGGTCACAAATCTTCTCCGAAATATGGTTGAAAATTATCTTAGAAGGATGCCTAAACTTACCTTACAGCGTGTCCAATATCTAGTAGTTGAGGACTCACATAACCCTCTCGAGTTTAGAAAATAGTTGCCACAAATATCTATTTCTAGGAAATATTTAGGATTGAGGGGTATGCATAAAAATGTATTTAGAACTTGTGTGAATGTACCTGAGAATTGTCACCAAAACTACTCATGTTCAAGGTCGAGATAATACTTCAGTACTTGCACATATTTTCCATTAGAATCACCTTATATGTGTGGTTTTGGAGGGGAAAAAAGGCCTTAGATAAGGGTTGGTATGTGTATCAAACAAGCCCTAGCCAAGGTTGTGATAATTCTCTAGACTTCATGCAAAAACGTTACTTCAAAACCATGCCAGGATATGCCTTAAAATATTCTTGCAATTTTCCCTAGATCTATCCATAAATATAATGAAAGAGACTCCCAAAGAAGGTCAAGAATAGGTCTTAGTCCAGTTGAGTGACAAGAGGAAAAATTGAGATAAAAAATGTGTTAATAGGTGCAAAAATGTAGGTCACGAATAGTATTAAAATATGTGAAATAAGTCGTAGATGTCTACATTAGAGGCAACGAGGGTTTCCCAAAAAGGGTCAAGTAGGTCAAAAAATATTTCCATATATAAGTTTGAGATTAGGCCTAAAAAATGGTCTCAGAAGATGCACATATAACCAACAAATAACTAAAAGAAAATATTAAATTTTAAATTCCCAAACAAACACCTAATCTCAACCTACTCCTTCAATTAGTCGTGACAAAGCAAGGCCCAAGGAAAATCACAGATAAGTGTTAATTAAATTTCAATTTAGATGGATGAAATGAAGGGAATATGATCCCTATTTATAGATGGAAAATGGAAATCAAAGGGGGGAGGGTGACCTGATCCAAGGGGGAGCTGACCGTCCAAAATTTAAATTTGAGATTCAAATTTCTGAGCCAAAAGGCTCTTTTTTAGGCTGACTCAATTTCCAAATATTAATTAATTTCCCCTTGATAAAATTATCTTATGCTAGTGAATTTAACTAGAATATGTCCATAAAATTTTAATTCAATTTCCTTGAGAATAAAGCCCACTAATAAGCCAATGACTAAGCTACTTGTAGGATCATCTCCTTTGGGATGTCTTGACCACAAAATGGGGCTCTGAATTTGACGATGCATATCTCCTCAAGCATGGGGAGTTATGAAGTGTGTCTAACACTATTGGAATCAGGATGACAAAGGTTATCGATTGATCATTGCATCACTTGTAATTTCACTCATCTTCTTATCCAAAATATTCATCAAAAGCAGGGCATCATGAACACACTGTGGGAGCTTCTTATCCTTTTAGAGAATCTTGAGAACTCGAGCTTCCAATTAACTCAATATATGGACGAATATTAAATTTTTTAAATATTATGCTGGCATCAATGACAACACCATTCAACAATATCCCCCTTTCTCATTGATGGAAGCACACTTACTCCCTAAGAGATTATTTCTCACCTTTTCTTCATGCTTATGATCTTATTTCTCTGATTTATCTCTCCCTTTCACATCAATGGAAAAGTGTTACTCCCCTTAAATAAATATCTCCTTCTATATTCCTGCAATATTCCTTTCTTGCTTTCACTGCTTCTCCCCATTTGAAATGTTAGGCCTCCCATGGCTTTCCATAATTGATTCCACCTCTTGATATGAATTAGTAAAAAGATATACCTTATGACAAAGATAATGTGTAACAACTCTGGTCAAACATCCATGTAATAAAATTAATAAAGGATAACTAATAACCATGATCATCTATAGGGTCTTTCATAGATGGTGATCAGGTGCTTGTTAAGGAATTCCTTGATGTGAAGTCACCGGTTCAATTCCCCTCCTTGAACGGGGTGATATATTGGACATGATGAAGATGTAGTCTTACCAAGCTTACAAAAAAAATAACCATGGTTATGGGACACATATTCCAAGCTGAATATTGGGAACAAACATAGTGACGGGGATCACTTGTGATTAATTAATGGCTATGGAAATTGGAAAAGGAAATGGAAACGAATTTGGAAAGGAAAAGTGGCATTAATTGGCATTTTATTTATGAAAATAATGGAAATAGGAGAAAAGGAAGGTGAAAGGTCACAAGTTGCATGTGAGGATGAAAATGAAGAAAAATAATGGAAAATTGAAGAAATTAGAGGCCTCATTAATAAAAAGGCTTTTGAGGATCCTTTGACAGACTTTTGTGAGTTTTAGCTTCGAGCTCTCTATTCTACTCTCTCACTCATACTCTTAGACACTTAGAGTTTTATTGGAGCACTCTTGAAGTAGTGTTGCATACTTGGGATTGGGAGAAAGAAGGAAAAGAAAGAGCAGGAAAGTGCAAAAGGCCATAGGGATCAACAACTATATCGAGTTTTTCTTGTAGGTATCGAGTTGCATGTATAATTTCCTTGCTAGTTTTTGCATGCATGGAACATGCTTATGGTTTCTTGGTTATGATATGTAATTGGCATGGAGGATTGCCTAGATTAACGCTGGATTTTCCTAGCCTTTCCATTTCCTGGATAGCCATTGTGTTCTGGATGTCTTTCCTTTTGTTTTCTCGTTGTTCCTCATGTTCCTTATGGATATGAGTTGAGTTACTAGTTCCTGGAAGCCTTGGTTGGACAAATGCTCGGGAAGCCCTGTAACAACTTGGGTTAAGTTACTAGTCTTAGAAGCCATTGTTGGAAAAATTATTTGGAAACCCTTGGTGGGTTAAGTTACTATTCCTAGAAACCTTGGTTGGACAAACACTCTAGAACCCTGACATCAGTTGTGGGTTGAGCTACTAGTTATGGAAGCCCTGATTGGAACAAATGCTTTGGAGCCCTGGACATCTTTGGTAGAGACCAATATGGCGATGGGTAGTGATGTCCAACTGTAAGGTGGAATCAATGGTTGAGGGTTAAGGTGAGTTGGACTTTGGTAGCTCTAGTTTGGTTTTGTTTGAATGGTTTTATGAGATCCCACAATAATTCTTGGAAAATGGCATGGGGATGATTGGCTGAAATAAAGGTTTGGTTCAGATAATCTATGCTTGGGTGGTTCATGGAAGTCCCAAACCTGGTTAGCTTATGCATTCATTAATCATAGTTCCTTCTACTTGGTATTTCATGTGTAGATGTACTTGTTCATATATCATTCTTATGGTTATTATATCATAGTTTTTTATGTTGGTTATATGATGGTTATGAATAGTTGTTATGATAGAATTGATATGTGTCTTTCATAATGTTTCTATTAAAAAGAGAATGAAAAACGAATATATGACCTAATAGATGATAATGAATTTATTGTGATAAGACAACAATGCTTCCTTACAAATCTCCGATAAGTATGAGACCCCTATGATTAGATATGTTGTTACGACTTATAGATTACATATTTGTGATATGTTTAATGAAATGCCTATCATGGATATTAGGGATCCAGTCAATTAATTGAATTTTTTTTGCATTAGTAGTCTTGTTTCAATGTTGTTTATCATTTTTGAATTTTTCATGAAGTTCCGGGTAGTGGCCCAAGTCCTGACCTTGAAAAAGTGGCACATAATCTGGGGTCGATGGATCAGAACTCGCTGAAAAAATCGAGAGTCGCTAGCATGCCTTACTGTGGGAGTAACTGGAAGGCCTCATTTGCATGCATGGCTTGTCATGTGAGCATATGGTGGTCCAGATCAGTGAAATGTCAAGTTGTCTTAGGCGTTGATCACCTGGAAGGGTTGGTTGGCTCCTGAAGGTTTTGTTGCATGTGTGGAATGTCATAATGGTTTTGTTTTGTTGCTTCCACTTCCTTAACTGTAAATGAGGAATTGAATCACATCATAATATCCTCTCATCACATGTTTATCTCGGTGGACCAGTTAACTTGGGTAAATGTGGGAGGAGGGTGTTACAGAGTGGTATAAGAGCATGGTTCACCCCTTGGACTAGATGGGCGGTGTGTGTTGGTTGTGCATACATGTCAGTTGCATATGTGTTCATTATGATTGTAGTCTATTTTCTTGTTGCATATGCATGATGTTGGTCATAGTTGTAATGGTGTCTCCATGTGAAAAGTTGATGGTATTGTTGTCAGATGTGGTCGTCAGAGTGCATGTCAGTTGTGCATTGGTCATGCATGTTAGTGTTTATATGTTGTTATGAATACATTGACATGGTGATAGTTGTTATGCATGAGGTCATGGTATGTGGTTGGTATGGTCATGCATTGATGAATGGATAATGGTTGAAATGATGATTAAATTTGGATATGATTATGTTTATATATGTATTGCACTAATCCTGTTGGTCTTGCACATGAGATATCCCCCCCCCGAACTAAAATCAAGTATGTTGGTTTGCTTATAATATGGTTTAGCTGACATGATATACCTTGCAGGAAGATAAGAACAAAAATGACTAGAAAAATGGTAGAATATATTTCATGTGATTCTCCTTATAAATCATAGTAGCAACGTGGTGATGAGTACTCCCCCCACATAGAAGACAATTTGAGAAGCTTGAATTTAGAAATAAGAAGTTGCAAATAAGGAAATGAGCGAATCATTCAATCACAAGAGATACATGCTAAGGCACAGGACAAATGAACATAGGTCAATGTGGTGATTATTCAGAATTTGTCAGGCTTGCAAAGAAAGGGACCACTTAGAATCAGTCATGAACGGGAGCATAGGACTAATGGAGCGCATGGTAGTAGGTCACATGATGGGCACATGCTGGATAGAGATGACACAGTTAGAGATGGAAGATTCTTGAATACACTCAACAGATGAGGCAGTGGACATGGGCTCTACTCTAGTTCTGGTTCAGGAAGGTATCATGGTCATCGTTGTTATCATCATTACAGGAGGAGTGACAAGATATTTGTTAGTTGAGTTAAAGAAGGAAAAACCACCTACATTTGATGGGGAAATGAAGAAGCCATAGGATGTTGAAGCATATTTGCTTGGGATGAATATGTTCTTCAATTTGAATGATTACTCAATGAACATGGAGGTTAGGATAGTGACATTCAGTTGTAAAGATAAAGCAGATATCTAGTGGGAAGATGTAAAGAATGTCAGAGGTTTTATGAGAGGAGTTGACTTTGAAAATGATACAAGAAGCAAACAAGAAGTGAAATGGGAAAATATGCGAACAAGAACTCAAGATACATGTAACAGAGAGAATGTGACACCAAATAAGAAGTTCAATGCATCTGATAGAGGACACGGATTTCAGTATGACGAGAAGAATGAGGGTCCAAGTTGAAATCCTTTGTAGTGTTGGACTTGTGGAGGAGGGCATCGAAGGAGAGATTTTTTACAACATCAAGGTTGTAGACCATAGATATACAATGTGTAGGAGGCATAGATCATATTATATGTTGGAAAAAGTATTCCTCGAATTTATGCATTGCTATATAACAGGTAGGAAAATCACTAGGCATCTATTATCGAGATGGATGCTAAGCTTTGTGACCAAGTTGTTTCTTTTTTATTGACCCTGGATCTAATTATAGTTATGTTAATCTTGGACTGGTGGCTAAGTGTGGCTTGAATAAAGAAGTGCATGCAAAATATTGGTTAGTGTAGTTGGTTGCAGGTATAAAGAAGAGCGTCCATCACTGGGTAAGAGCTTGCACATTTGAGTTGAATGGTATGCCTACATCAACACATCTGAATTTATTTCCATTTGGATCATATAGTATGATTTTGGGTATGGATTGGCTATATATTCATAGGAATAAGGTGGGATATTATGAAAAATCTATTGAGTGTTTGGATGACAATGGGGAACAAAGAATCTTGCAGGGTAAGAAAATGGAAACATCAGTTAGAATGGTGACATGTATGCAGGAAAATCATACTCCTAGAAAAGGATGTGTATTTTTTGGAGTACATATTTCGATTGATAAAGGTAAGGAAGTTGAAGATGCGAATTTCTTGAGGAGGTATCCGATTTTATAGCAGTTTAAGAATGTGTTCCCAGTAGAGATTTTAGAGTTGTCACCTCACAGGGAAGTGGAATTTTCTATTGTGATGGTACCAGGTGCAGTACCAACATCAAAGGCATGTTACAGGATGAGCACACCAAAGTTAGTGGAATTGAAGTTGTAGTTGAAGGAAATTCTTTAAAAAGGATAAATCGGGCCAAGTGTATCGCCTTGGGGTACATCATTGTTGTTTGTGAAGAAGAAGGATGACACTATTAGGTTATACATTGATTATAGGCAATTGAACAAAGTGGCCATAAATAATAGGTATTTGTTGTTGAGGATTAATGATTTGTTTGATTAGTTGAAGGGCGCAACAATGGTAGTGAAGATTGACTTGAGATGAGGATATCATCAGGTACACATTAAGGAAGACGGCATATAAAACAATTCTTTCAAGACCACCTATGGGAATTATGAGTTTTTTGTAGTTCCATTTTGTTTGGCTAATGCTCTAGCTACTTTTATGTGCTTGATGAATAGTGTGGTGCCTCCTTATCTATACAAGTTTTTTATTGTATTCATTGATGATATATTGGTATATTCTAAAAAATGACGAAGAGAATGTCGAACACCTAGTAGCAATATTGAGATTGTTAGGAAAGCGTCAGTTGTATTCCATGCTTACAAAATGCATTTTCTTTAAAATAGAAGTACACTACCTGGGGCATGTGGTTTCCAAGGAAGGGATGGTAGTGGATCTGGAAAAGATAAAGGCTATCATGGAGTGGGCAACTCCTAGGAATGTGGACAAGGTAAGATCATTCATGGGGTTAGCATGGTATTACAAGAGGTTCATTAGGAACTTCTCACATGTTTATTATCCTATTATTTCATTGCAAATGAATGGTAAGAAATTTGAATATACAGAGGATTGTGTAACCATTTTTGAGAAATTGAAGCAACTGTTGAAAAATGCTCCAATTTTAAATATTGCGGATTTGGACTATTGCAGTTTTAAATATTCATATTCAGGTCTAGTTTTCTACAAATGATTGGTCACAGTGGATTGAGGTATCTATTTGACCAACTGAATCTGAATGGTAGACATGCTATATGGATGGTCATGATTAGTGAGTTTGAATTTGAGATTAGATACATTAAGAGTAAAGAGAACAAGGTTATAGATGCTCTTAGCAAACAGATACAGGTAAATCACATAGCAACTATGAGTTCTTATGGGACAGATTTACATGAATGGATCTTGCAAGAATGCCAAGAAGATGATAGGTATAGGGAGGTTATGCATAGGTTACATTACGGTACAGGTGATGAGGATGGGGACTATATTCTCACAACATATAGCTTGGTTAGATTTAGCGATGGGATCTATGTGCCAGATAGTAGTGAGCTCAAGAAGCTTATCTTGAAAGAATTTCATGCTAAGTTGTATTCAAGTCATCTGGGATATCATAAGACTTTTATCACGGCGAAGAAGCTTTATTATTGGTCGAATCTAAAGAGGGAATTGGAAGAGTTTGTGGCTATATGTTTGGATTATCGGTAGGTGAAAGTAGAATATAAGAATCCAGGTGGATCACTGCAACTTATTCTGATTCTAGAGTGGAAACGAGAGGTCATTTCCATGGACTTCATTACAGTTTTGTTGAGACATCTAGATAACATGATTCTATCATGGTCATGGTTGAAAGTTTGACAAAGGTAGCACACTTCATTCCAGAAAATTCTACATATTAAGCTAATGATGTAGCATAGGTTTTCATTAAAGATGTAGTGAGGTTGCGCAGTGTACCAAAGAAAAATTTGTCAAACAGGGATGCCAAGTTCACTTCTAGATTCTAGAAAGTGTTATTTGTAGGTTTGGGTATAGGGTTGGCATTCAGCATTGCTTATCATTCGTAGACAGATAGACGAACATAAAGGGTCAACAAGATATTGGAGGATATGTTGAGGGTGTGTGTGATGCATGAACAGTGGAAGTGGGAAAAGTATCTTCCGCTGGCTGAGTTCGCTTAAAATAATGGGTACCAAGAATATTTGACGAAGATTCTATTTTAGGCATTGTATGGGCGGAGTTGTAATACTCCCATCAGTTAGAGGGATCCACTGAACAAGGTGTTGATTGGACCTGACATGTTGGAAGAGATGGAATAGGAAATGAAGGCAATCAAGAATAATCTGGAGGCAGCATAGGACAAGGAAAACATTTATGCATATCACAACAATATGATTAAGGAGTTTTAGGTTGGGGAACAGGTGTACTTTTGTATCAAGCCCAAGAATATCTCCTCAAGGATTGGATCATGTGCTAAGTTTGCACCTCAGTTTTGTGGACCTTTTAGGATTCTTCAAATGTTTGGATGAGTATCCTATCGACTTGAAATACCTTTGACAGTGAAATTCCATGATGTTTTCTATTGTCTTTGCTCAAAAGGTATGTTAAATATGATTATCCTGTGATTGCCTGGTTTGTATTGTATGTGGAGCCAGAAGGAAAATTCCATCTTGAACCTCAATGCATTTTGTAAATAAAGATGCTCATGCTCCAGAACCGAGCAATCGAGAAGGTTACAGTGCAATGGAACCACTTTGGGCCCTATGAAGCTACATGGGAAATGGTTGATCATATGCAGTCTATGTATCCTTCTCTATTCGCTAGATGAGTGAATGTTTTTGGCCTTTGTTTTGATATAATAATTTTTTACCTGTATATATATGTATATGGATGTAAATACCTCTATCAGTTGTGTTATAAAGTTCCAATAAGCGGTATGGATGTCATGTTGTTATGATTTTCATGTGATTATGTTTCTCATGTTGGTTTGCTTCTCAGCACAATGATCATTGTGAATACTGCATCGAGATAAATTATAAATATCCATGGGAAATATGTTTTGATTCTCATTAGTCTTGCAAGTTGTAGGTGTCATTGAAAATCGAGAATGGCGCTCCCCCAAGGGGCAGCGTTCTGTAAAAACCCTGTTCAAAAATCTGTGTAATGAAGTTAATAAATAAAAAATAATAACCATGGTCATGGGACATGTATTCCAAGTTGAATGTTGGGAAAAAACATAGTGACGAGGATCACTTGTGATTAATTAATGGCTATGGAAATCGGAAAAGTAAATGGCAAAGGCTCTAATAAGGAAAAGTGGCACTAATTGGCATTTTATTTATGAAAATAATGGAAAATAAGAGAAAAGGAAGTTGAAAGGTCATAGGTTGCATGTGAGAAGGAAAATGAAGGAAAATAATGGAAAATTGAAGAAATTAGAGGCCTCATATATGAAAAGGCTTCCGAGGATCAATTGACAAACTTTTGTCAGTTTTAGATTGGAGCTCTCTATTTGATTCTCTCACTCATACTCTTGGACACTTAGAGTTTTCTTGGAGAATTTTTGGAGGAGTGTGGCATACTTGGGATTTGGAGCAAGAAGGATAAGGAAGAGCAAGAAAACTTAAATAGGACATTAGGATTAGTATCTACAATGGGTTTTTCTTGTAGGTACCGAGTTGCATGTATGATTTCCTTGCTGGTTTTGGCATGCATCGCACATGCATGTGGTTTCTTGGTTATGATCTATCATTCGCATGGAGGAATATTTATATTGGTGGTGGATTTTCCTAGCCTTTCCATTTCCCATATATCCATGATGTTGTTGATCTCTTAACTTCTTCTTTTTTCTGGTTGGTTCTCATCTTCCTTATGGTTGTGGGTTGAGTTACTAGTTTTTGGAAACCTTGGTTGGAAAAAAACTCTAAAAGGCTTTAACCAAATTGGGTTGAGTTACCAGTCCTCGAAGCCCTCGTTGGAAAAATGCACTGGAATCCCTTGGTGGGTTGATTTACTAGTCCTAGATGCCCTAGTTGGAAAAATGCTCTGGAAGGCTAGCAATGGTTGTGGGTTGCATTACTAGTCCTGGAAGCCCTGGTTGGAACAAATGCTCTAGAGCCCTTGACACCTTTGGTAGTGAACAATTTGGTGATGGGTAGTGATGTCTCACCATGAGGTAGAGTCACTAGTTGAGGGTTGAGGTGGCTTGGCCTCTAGTAGCCCTAGTTCGACTTTGTTTGAATGGTTCCATGAGACCCCACATGCATGCTTGGAATATGGCACGAGGGTGATTGGTTGAAAGAAAGATTTGGTTCAGACAATCTTCAGTCGGGTGGTTTGTGGAAGTCCCAAACCTGGTTAGCGTATGCATTCACTAATAAGAATTCCTTCTATTTGTTATTTCATGTGTAAATGTGCTTGTTCATAAATGATTCTTATGGTTGTTATATCCTTGTTATTTATGTCAGTTATATACTAGTTATGAATATGTTTTGTGACAGACTTGATGTATGGATATTATCATGTTTTGATTAGAAACATAATGAACAATGAATATATGACCTAATATATGTTAATGAAATTGTTGTGATAAGGCGTCAATCCTTCCATACAAATCTCAGATAAGTATGAGACCCATATGCTCATATAGGTTGTTATGACCTGTAGATTACATATTTATGATATGTTTGACAACGTTCCTGTCTTGGGGAGTAGGGTTCCAGTCAAGTCATTGATCAAATGTTTGCATTAGTAATCTTGTTTCAATGTTATTTATCATTTCTAAAGTTTTGATGAAGTCTTGGGCAGTGGCCTGACTCATGGCCTTGAAAAAGTGGCATAGAATTTAGGGTCACTAGATCAAAACTAGCTGAAATTTCCACAGTCGTTGCCATGCCTTACTCTCGAAGTGACTAGAAGGCCTCAGTTGCATGCATGGCATATCATGGGAGTGGCTAGGGGTCCAAATCAATGAAATGTCAAGTTGTCTCATGGGTTGGTCACCTGGAAGGGTTGGTTGGCTCCTAAATGTTTTGTAGCATGTGTAGAAGGTTAGAATGATTTTTTTTTGTTGGTTTCACTTCCTTTACTATACATGGGGATTTGAATCACATTATAGCAGCCTCTTGTCACATGTTTACCTTGGCAGACTATTTGACTTGGATAAATGTGGGAGGATGGTCTTACAGAGTGGTATTAGAGCATGGTTCAACCCTTGGACTAGATGATTGGCATGTGTTTGTTTTGCATACATGTTGGTTGCAAATGCGTTCCTTATGCTTGAAGTCTATGCGCTTGTTGCATATGCATGGTGTTAGTCATAGTTGCAGTGGTGTCGTTATGTGAAAAGTTGATGGTGCTATTGTTGGTTGTGCACTGGTCATGCGTGTCACTATTTATATGTTGCTATGAATACATTGACATGGTGATAGTTATTGTGCATGAGGTCTGGTATGTGGTTGGTATGGTCATGCATTGATGACTAGATACTGGTTGAAATGATGATTAAATGTTGATATGATTATGTTTATATATGTATTGCACTTATCTGGTTGGTCTTGCAAATGAGATATCCTTCCCCAAACTAAACTCGGGTATATTGGTTTGTTTGGAATATGGCTTAGCTAACATGATATACCCCACAAGAATTGAAGAACAAAGATGAACAACAATATGGTAGATTATTTTTCATGAGATTCTCCTTATAGATCTGATGAGGAGAATGGTGATGAGCACTGCCATCACATAGCAAAAACTTTGAGAAGATTGAAGGCATGAATAAGGAGTTACAAAGAATACAATATCTGAATCATTAAATCATAAGAGAGACTTGCTAGAGCACAAGAGAAATAAGGAGAGGCCAAAGCAGTGATTCTTCAGAGCTTTTCAGACTTGCAAAGATAGCGACCACTTCGAATCAATCATGGACATGAGGATAAGACTAATGGAGAACATGGTAGAAAGTCACATGGTGGGCACAGGTTGGATAAAGATGACATGGTTAGATATGGAAGATTCTTGGATACACCCAATAGACGGGGTAGTGGACATGGGCTCTACTCTAGTTTTGGTTCCGACAGTTATCATGGTCATCATCATTGTCATCCTTATAGGAAGAGTGGTAGAGGATATTTTTCGGATGAGTTAAAGAAAGCAAACCCACCTACATTTGATGGGGAAATGAGGAAGTCATAGGATGTTGAAGCATGGTTTCTTGGGATGAATAATTTCTTAAATTTTCATGATTACTCAGAAAACATGGAGGCCAGGATAGTGACATTCAGTCTTAAAGGAAAATTAGGTATCTAGTGGGAAGATGTAAATAATGTCATGGGTATTTATGAAGAATATTTGACTTCATGTGAGTTGGAAAGGCTATTTAGGAAGAAGTATATATTGAAAAAATACTATGACAATAGGGAAAAATATTTCTATGAGTTGAAGATGGGATCTATGACCAATGAAAAATACAGAAAAATATTCTTGGAGTTATTGAGGTATGTGCCTTACCTTAAGGACGATAAGGCCAAGATATAGAAATTCATCAGTGGGTTGTCGGTACTGTTCAAGGATAGAATTGATTATGATGAGACTATAACATTGGAGGAGGCCATCGAGAAGCTAAAGCATTGTTATGAACAATCAAAGCACAGAGATTTTGGTATGAGCAGTAGATCAGGGGTGCATGTTATAAGCCTTTATGGTGTTGGAATGTGGAGGAGAGGATCGCAGGAGATATTCTCCAAAATGAGAAGGTGGTAGACTATAGATCTATAGTGTGTAGGAGGTAGAGGTAGTGGGAGATATTGGACAAAGTATTCCTCGAATTTATGCAGTGCTAGATAATAGGCAGGAATATCACCATGCGTCTATTATCGAGATGGACAGTAAGCTTTGTGATCAATTTTTTTCTATTTTTATTGACCCTTAATCTAATTATAGTTATGTTAATCCTAAATTTGTGGATAAGTGTGATTTAAATAAAGAAGTGCATGAAAAATCTTAGTTAGTGCAGTTGGCTATAGGTACAAAGAAGAGAGTTCATCACTGGGTAAGATCTTGTGCATTTGAGTTACATGGTATGCCTACATTAGCACATCTAAATGTACTTCCATTTGGATCATATAATATACTTTTTGGTATGTATTGGTTATATTTGCACAGGACTAAGGTGGACTCTTATGACAAATCTATTGAGTGTTTGGATGAAAATGGGAAAAAAATAATATTGTAGGGTAAGAAGAAGGCAACATCGGTTAGAATGGTGACAACTATGCAGGAAAAGGATAGTCATAGAAAAAGATTTTTATTTTTTGCAGTCCATATTTCGAGTGATAAAGGTAACCAAGTTGAATACGTGGATGGATTGAGGAAGTATCTAGTTTTACAGTAGTTTCAAGATGTGTTCCCAACAAATATTTTAGAGTTTCCACCTCACATGGAAGTGGAATTTTCCATTGAGTTGGTACCAGGTGTAGTGCCAACATCAAAGGTAAATTATAGGATGAGCACAACACGGTTAGTGGAATTGAAATTGCAGTTGAAGGAAATGCTTGAAAAAGGATACATTAGGCCAAGTGTATATACTTGAGCTGCACCAATTTTTTTTATGAAGAATAAGGATGGTACTCTTAGGTTATGCATTGATTATATGAAGGTGAACATAGTGACCATCAAGGACATGTATCTGTTTCTGAGGATTGATGATTTGTTTGATCAGTTGAAGGGAGCAATAATATTCTTGAAGATTGAATTGAGATCAAGATATCATCAGGCACACATTAGGGAAGAGGACATATACAAGACTACTTTTAGGACTAGGTATGGGCATTATGAGTTTGTTTTAGTTTCATTTGATTTGACTAATGCTCCAACTACTTTTATGTTCTTGATGAATAGTGTGTTACATCCTTATCTAGACAAGCTTCTATTGTATTCATTTATGATATATTGTTATATTCTAAAAATGAGGAAGATCATGTTGAACACCTAGCAACAGTACTAAGATTTCTAAGAGAGCATCGGTTGTATGCCAAGCTTAGAAAATAAAATTTATTTCAAACAAAGGTCCACTAATTGGGGCATGTGCTTTCCAAGGAAGGAATAACAGTCGATCCAGAAAAGATAAAGGCTGTCATGGAGTGGGAAAATATTAGGAATGTAGATGATGTACGATCATGCATGGGGTTAGGAGAGTATTACGAGAGGTTCATCGGGAACGTTTCACAGATTAATTATCCTGTTACATTATTGTGAAGGAAAGGTAAGAAATTTGAATGGATAGAGGAATGTGCAGTCAGGTTTGAGCAGTTGAAGCAGTTGTTGACAAAGGCTTCAATTTTAAATATTGAAGATCCAGAAAAAGAGTTTGTGTTATGTACAGATGTTTTCAATAGAGGGCTTGGTGGGGTCCTTGTGAAGGAAGGATAGATGGTATGCTATGAATCAAGGAAACTAAATGAGAATGAGAAAAATTATCCAACACATAATCTTGAGTTGGAAACAATCATCCACGCATTGAAGATGTGTAGGCACTATATTCTTGGTAGGAGGTTTATATTGATGATTGATCATAGTGGATCGAGGTATCTATTTGACCAACCAAATCTCAATTCTAGAAAAACTAGGTGGTTGGCCATGATCAGTGAGTTCTACTTTGAGATCAGGTACATTAAAGGTAAAGAGAATATGGTTGTAGATGCTCTTAGCAGGTGGATACATGTAAATCACATAACATCTATGAGCTCATATGGGAAATATTTACATGATCGGATCTTCCAGGAAGGACAACAGGATGAAAGCTATAGGGAGATTATGCACAGGTTACAACAAGTTACAGGTGATCAGGACGGAGACTATCGTCTCACATTATATGGCTTGGTTAGATTTAGGGACAAGATCTATTTTCTAGATACCAGTGAGCTCAAGAAGCTTATCTTGAAGGAATTTCATGGTAATCCATATTCAGGTCATCTAGGATATTAGAAGACGTTGACAACAGTGAAGAATTTTTATTATTGGCTAAATCTGAAGAGATAAGTGGGAGAGTTTGTAGCTAGATGTTTGGACTGTCAGTAGGTGAAAGCGGAGTGTAAGCATCCAGGTGGATTACTTCATCTTATTCTGATTATAGAGTGAAAATTGGAGGTCATTTCCATGGACTTCATTATAGTTTTATCGAGGACATCTAGACAACATGATTCTATCATGGTCATGGTTGACATGTTGACAAAGGTAGTGCACATTATGTTGGTCATGATAATTACCTTATTTTTAACCTCCATTTTACCCAAACACATTACCTAAGCCCTCTATTTTATCCTTGAAACCTATTTATTCTGCACTTTTTCTAACCCTTGTACACATACCTATACTACCTTCATGATTTTCGTTATTAAGGGTTATATGAGCCTAATTACTAGTTAAAAAGATTAAATAGCCTATTTTTCCTTTGCAACTTATATGTTTTCTTTCCTAAAGTATTTTTATAGAGAGAAAATATTAATTGATGTGTAAGATGGGGTTGGAGCAAGAATATTCTTGTACCGTCCAAATTCTTGTACTCACGATAGCTAGCAGCATCCACATGGTTCACCGCCAATGGCCACTCGAGTTTGGAAATCCATGCACATTCCTTGCCAAAATATCAACATCACTTTGTGGGGATGGGAGCATGAGGAAAATGTGGGATATGGAGGCCAGGGTTTCGACCAAATACCTGTGATTTAGTCTCTTTGTCAAACAACCAAAAGCCAAGATTATACTTTTCTTTTGATTTCTGTTACGGCCATGAGTTGAAAGATATGTATTTAATAAGGCTTTTAAGTAGAATTAGGTAGTGATACGCTGGTGAAATTTCAACTTATAGTGTAACCTTTTATATCTCCATACTTCTGGGCTAGATCCGGACATCCACGATGTACATTTGCAATTACTAAGTTTAATACAAGGAGCTATTCCAGTTATTCATTTCCTGTTCCAGTATTTTATGTGATGTGTTATTTTGGGAGTTGATTTTCTAGATCTCGTAACAGGAAAACGAGTTGGATGGCTAGGGCCCAGCCAACCCAGCTCATTCTCCCTCTTTCGTAATGTGTGTTAGATATATTTTCGTATGCAAGGTTTGAGAAAGAAGTATTTCATTTCTTTTATGTAGCTAACAAATGATTCTTCCATTTCTTCATAAATTGTGTGACTCAGATCCAAGGTGTGAAGGTGTGGGTGTGTTCATTTACTGAAGATTGAATAGCATTTCTTTCCTTTGATGAGTAGTTTCCTTTCTGCCGAAAACGTGTTTCAGTTTGCTTGCACCAGTGTACCTGATTTCTGCAAGTGAGGGTTGCTTATGTGAGTGTGTTTATTTCTGCAAGTGGATTTATTTCCATTAGGCAAATGTGTTTCATTCCTTAGTATGAAAATGTATTTTACGCAAGTGTGTTTTCTTTATCTTAGGTTTTATTTACTTAAATTTCCCTAAGCGATAATGAAATGTTGTCTAGATAATGAGGATATATTTTTATGCTTAATTTCATGTGGGAGTGTTTTAGTTCAAGACTGGAATTTGGTGAAGGGACCTTCGAACTAAAACCTTTATTCAATAAAGGTGCATATCTGATTAGTTTCATGAAATTCATCTAGGAAATAAGGGTTCTCTATATTTAGAGTGGATGATCATTTTCACATGAATAAGTTTCTGTTGGAGTGGAGATTTCCTTTGTCTTTCAAAGTACTTTTCACTTTTGAATGAATGATTAGGTAAGGAGTATTTTTTATTATATGTAATTATTTCTCTAGTCTAGTTTTCCTTGCAAGTTCATTTATAGTTGCACACTTTACATTTAATGCAAGTGGTTTGGAAGATTAGTACAGGAATATTGATTTCTCAGTACCTGAATCTTTGTTTCGGTACAGGAATTGATACCCTGGTACAGGAAGAGAGTACCCTAGTACAAGAACCTAGAATTCTTGTATGAAAGAAAAAATACTCAGTGCAAGAACAAAACATACTTTCGGTACATGAACATCATTTTAGTACAAGAATATTGTTCTAGTGCATGAAATATGTTCTCGGATAGGAACGTTGTTGTAGTGTAGGAACAATGATTCAGACCAGGAAGGAAAACTTGTAACAAAGACAAATTCACTTCACAACTTAATTATTTCTCTATCTTATGACTACACTAGCATTTAGTCTCAAATATCTTATTTTCTTTCTTTCATTGATCAGGAGTGTTTATGTTGATTTGAAGTTCCTTTCATTGAGTTTCTGTAGAAGTATTTTACTTTTGATTCCAACACCATAATTCTTTTGGTATTATTTGCTTCGCAATTCGTTGATTTTGAAAATGTAATTAGGGAAGATAGGCACTGATTTGGTGTAATTTTATACCATTAATCTTGGCATTTTCTATGTTATGCTTCTAAGCATACGTAGCCTTCTGTTGATAATTAAGTGTTGAAGGAGTTTTCTGAACTGCAACTCGAACACCCAACACTTTATTCTAGTAAAGTCTACATATTCAGCTAATGATGTAGCACATGCCTTCATCAGAGATGTAGTGAGGTTTCATGATGTAGCAAAGAAAGTTGTGGCAGACACTGATGCCAAGTTCACTTCTATATTATGGAATGAGTTATTTGTAGGTTTGGGTACAAAGTTGGCCTTCAACAAAAAATTTCATCCACAGTCAGATGGACATACAAAGAGTGTGTTGCAGTGGCTATAACCACCCTCCAAAAATTTTCCTTAGCTTCGTTTTGAAGCCTCCCTACTAACCATCCTCAACAACATGTCTTGCATTGTTAATCATATAGGCTTTAGTTGTTTCTGAGTGTCTTTCCATATTTTTCATGTCAGTTTGTTTCACCCCCCTCATAGGTTGTCTTTCCAGACATAAACCATGTTCTGGCCAAGAAGCTCCCCCAGAAAATTGCACAATTTTGGAGGGGAACCATACTTCCCTCCAGAAATTGCACAAATCATCCCGCTAACCTCCTGATCTCAAGGATTGTGCAATGCTACTTGTCAATCTTCCTCAGAAAAATTATGCAATTCAACCCAGATAGTTGCTCAGCCTAGGAATTTCACAATCTTGGGAGACAGTCACCTGTTCCTCCCAAAAATTGCAATCCCTCCAGGAAAACCATCTCTTCTTAGCCCAGAAACTATGCAAATCCCTCTCCCAGCCTTGCAAGCTGTTTCATGTGCCTTCAGGTCGACCAGTCCCTCCGGGACTGAGTTATCCTAATTTGCATGGATGGGCTACTCTTCTCGAGATATAAAAATCCATCATGCAAAAGGCATCCCTAGATCTAGGGAACTATTCTTAGCAGCTGGAGGTTACATGAAAAGATAATTTTATAAACCTCTAGCCAAGTATCGTCTTTTCCTATATTTGTGGCATGCGCGTCATAACCTTGATCTTATCAAAACTCATCAACTAGACATTGTTGATCTCATTCCTCACATTGACCTTGTATCTCTGACATCCCACATCACATCTAGGAGTTGTTGGCACATTCAGCTCAGGTGTTTCGGGGTAAGCCCACTTTTCATGTATTGCGTTGTGTTTCGCTTTTGTGTTTCGCTTTGTTTTTTCTACTTGATTTCAATGAGTGCTTACTATAGTTTTGATGTATGTTAGCTTGTCGATGCACTGTTTCAGTTTTCGTTCGCATCTTACTATTGTCGCATTCATGACACTTTTTTTGCACCAACAGTCATCGTTGCAACAACTCACTTCACACACATGCATGCTTTCGTGTTTTCTAAATCCCGCACTTATTCTTTTCATGCATGATCATTCACTCTTGTTTACACTCAACACCATGTATTCAAAATTCTAATGTTTTGAGTCGCTCGTCGGTGGGTCTGGGCTACCTTGGCCCAGATCTTTCCTTTCCTGGATATCATTACACATTTCTGGAAGTGAAGGCTATGCCTTTCCTCTAGAAATTTCTCAATTCTAGTCCAACAATGACCTTTAGGCTTGCGTTGTGCAATTTTGGGATGTAGTGCCTCGCTAGCCCCAAAAACTGCATAATGCAGTTTTTCGGTTTGCATGTCACTATTGATTGAAATTGCACATTATGCAGTTTCAGTGCTTAGCAGGCTAGGTTGGACTATGCATTGTGTAGTTCCAGTATTTAGCTAGCCTCTCGACAACCTGGACTGTGCCTTTCACAGTTTTAGCAGTCAGTCTCGCAACCTCCTAGTGAAAATTGTGCAATCCTCACAAAGAGTCACACAGGTATGCTGCATGTCAGCCCTCTAGTTTATTTTGGTTTTTGACTAATAGATATCTTTTCATGAGTGTTTCTATGTCTCCTAGTATCATGGTTGTCCGTCTTCCTCTCAACAGCATAGGTATAAATGCTTACAAGAGAGCAGAGTCAAATACATTGTTTAGAACACAACTGGGGATGCATTTGATCAAGTGTCTATGAAATTGCCTATCTATGAGCACATGAAGTTGTTCATGGACAAGGATATCAAGATAAAATGGTAGCAACATCACAGTGAGCAACACCATTAGCAATAGCAAAAGGTAGCACACTTGCATGCGACAAATGCAAGAAGAAGGTTGTTGAGAGCACAGAGGCAGAACAAAGTTGCAAGCTCAAGCAGATCCACTTGTGATGAAAGCAACTTTGGAGACTGAGGATATGAGCCAACGTTGTGACAAGAGGATTGTGTGAAGGTAGAGATAGAGAAATAGAGAAGGTGTTGTAGGTGCTCAAGCTGCAACTCAAGGAATAACAGGAGCTGCACAGACAAGAGAAGGAGTTGCAGCGGGAACAGGTACAACAGGAGGTGCAACATGCACAGACTGATGAAAGTACACCCATATGGGTTATGGACCATCCAATAGCTGGCATGGAGCAGATAGGGTGAGAAGTGTTGTCGATCACATGCAAGGGTGTTCGGGAGCATGGATGTCATTGTGCGTACACATGCGACCCCACCGATTTGGCACACTCACCAAGGCGAAGACAAGAAGCAAGTATGTTTGGAGATGAACATGTATTTCAAGAAGTTGATGCACATGGTCAATTAAACACACTTGGAGATCAACAGAAACACTATGCATCAATATGTTGTTGTCTAGCTGCACTCAAGACAATGATGCCCATGTTATCATATGAGTTGCACAGAGGATCCATATCAGTGTACCCGGATGCAATAAAGGTAAGAGTTCACTTTCAGCAAGATGTCACCGTTGACTGCTCGGACACCATCACGGATGACCAAGCCCTACATTAGTTCACGACCATTGATTGTCGCAAGGATGTCAAGGAGTTGGTCTTACCATAACAGTCTGAGTGTTAGTGATGTCTTGCATGGCTTGCTCAAGCCTATTTTGTTTGGCATTGGTGCATGTGCAGATTGTATGTAACATCTTGTCAAGTGGAAGTTCAAGTGTTGATAGTTGAATGTAAGAGTCATGAGGGTAGTTTAACAGTCCCAAAGGGTAATTTCAAGGGCCACCCCACTCTTTGCTAGATATAGTCCCTCATAACTCACTGTATAGTCTTTTAGTCAACCAAGCTTTCAATAGGAGTATCTTAGAGAAAGCTTAGAGAGTATTGTAATGAGCCTTGGCTTCTCCAGTGTGTAGAGCTAGTATATCTCTTTGGAGGATCAGGCAGTAATGACTATAATGTTCTGTTGTTGGAACCAGTGGTAGGTCATGGTTGTATTGTACGATTGGAACTTTCACTTCTTAATATGACATAGCCAACATGTTTCATGCATAGGTTGTTATTGTATTTTAGTTAACTTTTTTACTCTAATAATATATGTTTATGTTTGCTTACGCATGCATGTATGGCTTCCTATATAAGTATGTATGAATCCTATTGAAATGTGTTGCTGGTTTAATCATCATTTTGGATTTCTACCTCACTTTCCTTCCCATTTGTGATGCATCTATGCTCATGCGTTTCCTTCTTAACTTCATTATTTCACAAGTTTCCAAGGGGCGCACTCACCTCACCCTCCATGTGTTAGAACCGCTCATGCACCTTCCTTGACTTGCTGCATATGTCACACCCTTACTACCAACAGGGACATCTTACTTGCCTCTATGGGCAACCATGGTCAAGGTGCTACCATATGACCCACTGTGGGACTCATACACCAAACAGTTTGAGATCTATTTGGGACTTCTTACCGAGGACATCCACTAATGTCTTGGCAGGTCTAGCACCATCAACAGAAGGTCAACAAGATATTGGAGGATATGTTGAGGATGTATGTGATGCATTAATAGCAGAAGTGGGAATATTATCTTCCACTAGTCGAGTGCGCTTACAACAATAGGTACCAAGAATATTTGAGGATGACTATGTTTGAGGCATTGTATGGGCAGAGTTCTAATACTTCCATTATTTGGAGTGTTTGAGTGAACATGGTGTTCATTGGACCGAACATGTTGATAGAGATGGAACAAGAAATACAGGTGATTAAGAATAATATGAAGGAGGAACAAGGCAAATAGATAACGTATGAATATCATAACAGGATGTTTAAGGAGTTTCAGGTTGGGGAATAGGTGTAGTTGTGTATCAAGCCCAAGAAGATCTCCTTAAGTATTGGATCATTTGCTAATTTTGTGCATTAGTTTTGTGGACCTTTCAGCCTTCTTGAAAGGATTAGACCAATGGCCTATCGACTTTCACTGCCTCTAGTTATGAAAGTTCATTATTTTTTCGATGTCTCATTGCTTAAAAAGTATGTTAAAGATGTTGATCACGTGATTGAATAGTTTTTATTATAGGTGGAACCAGAAGGAGAATTCAGGACGGAACCTCATTGCATTTTGCAGAGAAATGTACTCATGCTCTAGAATGGAGCAATTGAGTAAGTTAAAGTGCTATGGAAGCACTTTGGGCCAGATGAAGCTACATGGGAAATGGTTTATAATATCCAGGATATGTATCCTTCCCTATTTCATGGTTTAGAAAATTTTTGTGGCCTATGTTATGATGGGATATTTTGCTACCTCTATATATATGTATATGGATGTAAATACCACCATGAGCTATGTTATAAAGCTCCAATAAGTGATATGAGTGTCTCATCATTATGATTGTCATGTGCTTATGTTTCGCGTGTTGCTTTGCTTCTCAATAGGATGATCATTGTAAATACTGCACCAAGCTAAGTTATAAATCTCCATGGGTAGTATGATTTTCCATTTAGTAGTCTTGTTGGTTGTAGGTGTCATTGAACACCGAGGATGGTGTTCCCCCAAGGGGCAGGGTTCTATATTAGCCCTAGTCAAAAATCCGTGTAATAAAGTTAATAAAGGGAAAATAATAACCATGGTCATGGTACATGTATTCCAAGTTGACTGCTAGGAGAAAATATAGTGACGAGGATCACTTATAATTAATTAATGGTTATGGAAATTGGCAAGGCAACGGAAAAGGCTTTGGAAAGGCAAAGTCACATTAATTAGCATTTTATGTATGAAAATAATGCAAAATGGGAGAAAAGTAAGGTGAAAGGTCACAAGTTTCATGTGAGGAGGAAAATAAGGAAAATAATGGAAAATTGAAGAAAATAGAGGCCTCATTAACAAAAAGGCGTTTGAGGATTAATTGACATACTTTTGTCAGTTTTAGCCTTAAGCTCTCTATTCTACTCTCTCATGCATACTCTTAAACACTTAGAGATTTCTTGGAACACTATTAGAGGAGTGTGGCATACTTGTGATTTGGAGCAAGAAGGAAAGGGAAAAGCAAGAAAGCACAAGAGGACATCAAGATCAACAACTAGAGATAGTTTTACTTGCAGGTACCGAGTTGTATATATGCTTTCCTTGCTAGTTTTTACATGCATGGCACATGCATGTGGTTTCTTGTTTATGATCTGTCATTAGCATAGAGGAATGCCTGGATTGATGGTGGAGTTTCCTACACCTTCCATTTTGCTAAATATCCATGGCATTGTGGGTATCTTTCCTTTTCTTTTATGGTTGGTTCTCATGTTCTTTATGGCTATGGGTTGAGTTACAAGTTCCTAGAAGCCTTGGTTGGATGAATGCTCTGGAAGCCCTGTAACAACTTGGATTGAGTTACCCCTGGAATCCTTGGTAGGACAAATGCTCTAGAAGCCCTTGGTGGGTTGAGTTGCTAGTCCTACAAGCCTTGGTTGTACAAATGCTCTAGAAGCCCGACAATTGTTATGGGTTGAGTTACTACTCCTGGAAGCCCTGGTTGGAACAGACACTTTAGAGCCCTCAACACTTGGGTAGAGACTAATCTAGTGATGGGTTTTGATGTCTAACCATGAGGTGGAATCACTAGTTAAGGTTGATATGGCTTGGCCTCTCGTAGCTTTGGCTTGGTTTTGTTTGAATGGTTCCATGATATCCCATATTCATGCTTGGAATATGGCACAAGGGTGATTGGACAAAAGAAAGATTTGGTTCATCCAATCTATGGTTAGGTGGTTTATGGAAGTCCCAAAACTGGTTGTATTGTGCATTCATTAATAAGATTTCCTTCTCCTAGGTATTTCATATGTAAATTTTTGTGTTCATATATGATTCTTATGGTTATTATATCCTTGTTATTTATGTGTTGGTTATGAATATATTTATGACAAACTTGATATATGGATCACATCTTCTCTTGATTAGAAAAAGAATGAGAAATGAATATATGAACTAATAGATTAAAATGAAACTATTGTGATAAGGAATCAATCCTTCGTTACAAATCTCAAATAAATATGGGACCCCTATGCTCAGATGTATTGTTATGACCTGTAGATTACATATTTGTGATAGATTTGACGAAATTCTTGTCATGGCTAGTAGGGCTCTAGTCAAGTGATTGATAAAATTTTTTGCATTAGTAATCTTGTTTCAATTTTGTTTATCATTTCTAAAGTTTTCATGAAGTTATGGGTAGTGGCCTAAGTCCTGGACCTAAAAATGTGACACAAAATCTGGGGTTGTTGGCTTACAAATCGCTGAATAAGTCCATAGTCATTTGCATGCCTTATTATGGGAGAAAATGGAAGGCCTCAGTCACATGCATGGCTTGTCATGGGAGCGTCTAGGGGTCCATATCAGTTAAATTTCAAGTTCTCTCAGGGGTTGGTCACCTAGAGGGGTTACCTGACTACTAAAGGTTCTATATCATGTGTGGAAAGTCATAATGGTTTTGTTTTCTCGGTTCCACTTCCTTAAATGTACATGGGGATTTAAATCACATCATAGTATCCTCTCATCAAATGTCTACACTGATGGAATGGTTAACTTGGGTAAATGTGTGAGGAGGATGTTAAATAATGAGTCCTTCTACAATTTAAAAATATGTAAAACTAACCTTACTTTCCAAATATGCTACCCAACTTTACAAAAATCTGACCAACCTTCCCACAATCTTGCTTATTGTTATGAAAAAATATTCACATTTTCCATTTGTGAAAATATTGAGGATATATATCCAAATTTGCAATGGTTTCTACTTCGATTCCCCCTCTTCAAAATTCACAGGACAAGGAGTCATCAACCTAGATTCTTCAGAATAAAGTATGAACCAACTCTGCAACTAGAACATCCTACACCTTGATATCTTCCATTGTAGATTCATCATGACCCTTTGAATTTAGAAAACCCAAGAGCATAACCACTAGGAATTCTTAATTCACCAGATCTTTTTGTTTTTCCTTTCTTCTCCAAATATTCTTTAATGTGATATTAGAGTTATCCTTCATGGAAGATTCTACCATGTATATGAAATCATGAGCTATATGTCCATAATTATGGCATTTCAATCATTCTACATGATACCTAAATGATGAAGTAGTTGAGATGTACTTTCTACTGAAAAATGTCTTTAATAATCATCATTTCCATAAGATTTACAATCACTTCCCTTATGCCTAAATCTATTACATGAGAAGCAATAACCATTAAACATACTAGGATACATGAATGAAATGACTTCCATTGATGATTTCCTGGAGACATTCTTTCTTGGAGGAGGATCAATCCTTTGTTGTTCCTTGTCTTTGATTACCTTAGCATGACTTTTGGGAGTAGCATTACCTTTCGCCTTCTTTTTTCCTTCACTTTGACATGGACTTTGAGGGATATTTCTATCAAGATTTTTTTCAATCTTGCTTTGCGGGGGCTTGGTGCTAGTGCCTTCATTGCATGGAGCTTCACTTGCTTATTTTGCCTCCATATTTAAGCAAGTAATTTCTTGATGATTTTTCCTTTCAACATATTGTATTTACTCCCAATTCCATTCCTTGAGTGTGTTTATTTCATGTATAGCTACATCAAGTTCCTTTTTCTTTTCACTAACTTCTTTCATGTATTTATGAGAAAATTTCTGTAATTGACTTGTCAAGTTTTTCTCTCTCTTTTCTACTTCCTACACTTGAATTCTCAAGAGAGAAATTTATTCTTTGAGTATATTTTTTTCCTTCTATGTTCCTATAAGATCACTTAAGGTGTTGATCAATTCTCTCTCCATGTTCACTATGTTGGCATTATGATTCAGGTTTGGCGCTATGGCACAGGTGTTGTACTTGATGGAAACTCACTCAAGTGTAAAATCTTTGTTCACGCTCTCAAAATGATAGAAAATAAGGAGTTCACAGGTACATTGTTCAAAAGGTGTGGGCCTGCAGGCACGCCATTCACAAAGTGCGGTCATGTCCGCAGTTTATCCGAACAAAAGGTGCGGACCCCAAGTACACGCACTTTCATGCAGAGAAAAGCGCACGCACGTGGGAAATCCTATGGTCGTACATGGTATTTAGTCCGACATATATGATCATATGGTTTTGGTCCGTGGTATAGCATCTAAATTATTGAACCCCGATTTTTGGTCCCTTGTATTGGCTTTCTATGGTTTTGATCCATGGTTTAAGTAAGGGCTTGCCTATAAAAAGGAAAGGAGATCATTTGGCTAGTCACTTGTGAAATTTGAATATCTTAAGATCTGAAATGTTGGGTGATTGGTTTGAAAAGCTAGATCTAAATCAAGGTAAAATCTATAAATTGTAAGGCGGACCTATTGATAGGTCATGATCTCTCTGGCGCATGATTAGATCTGTGGATCTGTCTGTCTGTGGCACATTGGAGGACTGTTAATTTGGCTCTATTTGGAGGTCCGCAGGTGATCCACAGTGTAGGTGCGGGGGTACGCAGTGCAGCAGAAGGATCAGGTGTGGGGGTACGCAACGCAGTAGAAGGCACAGGTGCGGGGGTCCGTAGCGCAGCAGAAGGTGCAGGTGCGGAGGTACGCAGAGCAGCAGAAGGCGCAGGTGCAGGGTCCGCAGTGCAGCAGAAGGTGTAGGAGTGGAGGTACGTAGCGTAGTAGAAGGCACATGTGCAGGGGTCCGCAGAGCAGCAGAAGGCGCAGGTGGGGAGCTGCGCAGTCCAGACACAGAAGAACTGCGGATATTCGCACGTTTCTATTGGTGAAGTTGCGGACTCTTCTTAAAATATTTGTTGGATGCCTTTTATCTATTGCTGAGAGTTCTGGTGTTCTTTGGTGTGACTATCTGTTTTCCTTGTTCTTCCTCATTATTATATGGTACTGAAATACAAATTAATGTTCAATATCTGAAGAATAAATTAAAGTATAAATATGGAAGATATATTGAAAAGAATTTGATAATATTGATTCACCCCCGCTCTCAATATTATTTCCAACAATTGGAATCAGAGCAGGTACTTTTGAAGAAGCTTGATCGGTTGAAGGAAGATCCATCATCATGAGCAGCTATGAGAGAGAAGCATCTATCAGGCCACTAATTTTTTACGGGACAAACTTCGTATATTGGAAGGTAAGAGTTACTACCTATCTTCAATCTCTTGGTACAGAAGTCTGGGACATCATAGATACAAGGTACACTTTTCCATCAGTAACTCCTACAGATCTGGCTGAGAAGAAGAAATATGAAACAAATGCAAAGGTTGTCAATACTCTATTAGGATGTCTATCTCAATCAGAATTCGTGAAGGTTATGCAGTATAAATCCGCAAAAGAAATATGGGACAAGATTGTTCTGAGCTATGAAGCAAATGAACAGGTAAAACGAGCAAAACTTCAAACCCTCAGAATTCAGTATGAAAATCTCAGAATGCACAATGATGAAAGTGTGGCTAACTATTTCCTTCATGTAGATGAGATTGTTAATTGTATGAAAAACTTGGGTGAAGAAATAAAAGAGGTTGTTGTGGTTGAAAAGGTTCTAAGATCTTTGTCCCCTAGGTTTGAATCTAAAGTTTCTGCAATACAAGAGAAAGAGAATCTATGAAACCTTACCATGTCACAGCTGCATGGAATTTTGACTGCTTATGAAATGAGGAAAGGAGAACCATCAGACAGGAGAGAAGCTGTCTTCAAAGCTTCAGGCAAAGGAGATTACTATGAGTCAGGATACGTGCCAGAAGAAGAAGAAGAATCAAATTTTGTCAAAAACCTTCAACAGGTGTTGGACGATTCCGAGGTAAGTTACCTTTTAAATGATTTGCTTGTGGAAGAGTCGGTCACTATGCTGCAAAATGTCCTCATAAGGATAATATTGATAAGGGGAAGGAACCTGTTAGATGGAACAAGAAACAGAATGCAAATAAGAAAAGCTATTACACTCATGAAGATAGTGATGGACTTTCAAATAGTGACGAAGATGAACAAGGTAATAATTATAAACTTTTAATGGCTTTTGAAGATGATGATTACATGGATGCTATAGATGAAGAAGGTCTTTATGAAGAGATTTCTAAACTCAAAATTTGTTTAGAAGAGAAAAATGTGATTATTGATTCTCTGCAATGTCAACTGGCTGAAAGGGAAAAACATCATGAAAAGTTGGAATGTGAAATTGTTGGTCTCAGAAAAGAGATTGAGAAAACAAAAGCTCTTAATCTTAAATTTTTTAAAGGATCTGAAACTCTGGATGAGATTATCAATGTGTAGCATTCTCCACTAATCAAGACAGGTCTGGGATATAATGGAGAAGCATCCCAAGCATCCACCTCCAAAAGCTATCTTGATGTAGCAAGAAGGAGCGAGCAAAGGTCTAATAGAAATCATCAGGGACAATTTAGCTCAAGAATGAACAAAGACTATCAAGAAAATCGGGGGCAATCTACCTTAAGGACAAACAGAAGCCACAACCAGCCACAGGTAAAAGCTTCCCAATTTGCCTCAAGAATGGATGTCAGTAGAAACTATAATCAGTTGGTTGATAGATTTGATAATCGCAGGAGTTTCTTCAATGGCCAATGTTTCTCTTGCCATAACTTTGGTCACAAAGCAGCTCAATGTGTTGCCTATAAGACAATCATGACTAGAGAAGCTCAAAAACAAAGAAGTATGATTGGAATCACGAAAATGACCTATAACAACTTTTCCACCCTTGAAAGTGAAATTGAATGTTCTATTTGTAATAACTTCGGTCATGAAGATTCTGAATGCAGGAGCAGGTTTCGGAAGACAACTCAGAAGGAACAAACCTCAAATGCCAGAACATGGAGAATGAAGGAACCGCAACCAGAAAGATGTGGGATAGCTTTATATGCAGAAGGACAGGAAAATCAATGGTACATCGACAGTGGATGTTCGAAGCATATGACAGGTGATAAAGAAAAAATTCAATCATATAGTGCTTTAGAAAAGGGAAAGAAAGTTTCTTTTGGAAATGATACCCCTGCAGTCATAAAAGGAAAAGGCACTGTTCAGTTGAAAGAAAAAGTCAAAGCTGGAAATGTTTTGTATGTTGATGGCTTGAAGCATAATCTACTGAGTCTCAGTCAGATGTGTGATCAAGGAACTGAGGTAATATTTTGATCAAATGGATGTAGTGTTCGTGATCTTGATACAGGAAAAACAGTGATCAAAGGCATAAGAACTCCAAATAATTTATACATATTTGAAGAAGGACAAAAACAATGCTATTTGAGCAAAAATTATGAACACTGGTTATGGCACCGGAGGTTGGGGCATATAATCTTTTCACAGATAAGGAAAGCGTGCAAGTACTAGGCAATTCATGGTCTTCTAGACATCAGAATTCCAGACAACTCAATATGAAAATCATGTCAGTTTGGTAAGCAAACCAGAACTAACTTCCCTGAGAAGGAAGGATCAGCTAGTAGGCCACTTGAACTTGTCCATACTGATGTATGTGGCCCATCTAGGAAAAGGTCACCTTGAGGAGAAGAATATTTCATATTATTCATTGATGACTTTTCCAGGATGTGTTGGATAGGACTTATGAAGCACAAAGATGAAGACTTTGAAAAGTTCAAATCATTCAAAGTCTTGGTGGAGAACGAATCAGATCAAAAAATCAAATTCCTCAGGTCCGATAGAGGTGGGGAGTTTACCTCGAATGAATTTTTCGACTTCTGTGAAGAACATGGAATAAGAAGGGAATTCTCTACAGCTAGGACTCCTCAGCAAAATGGAGTAGTGGAAAGGATGAACAGAACGGTTCAACAAATGGCTCGTGCTATGCTTGATGAGTCTGGAACTCCTGCAACCTTCTGGGGTGAAGCTGCATTTTCTGCGGTTGTTATTCTCAACAAAACAAATGTCCGGGTGAACAGCACTCAAACTCCTCATGAGCTCTGGTATGGTGAGACTCCTTTGGTAAAACATTTCAAAATTTTTGGAAGCAAATGCTATATTAAGAATAATGATGAACATCTTGGCAAATTTGAAGGCATTCTCCTTGGTTATTCTCCCAAGATGAAGGCATTCTCCTTGGTTATTCTCCCAACAACAAAGCATACAAGTGTTACAATAAATGACTTGGAAAAATTGTTGACAGCATTGATGTAGTGGTTGATGAAGAAGGAAACATTCCTAGGCAAGTAAATTATGAAAATATCGAAGAGGATGAAGTCCATCCTTCAAATTAGACTGATGATGAAAAAGAACCTCAAGAGGCACCAGAGGAATAGATAAGGATAGAAGAGAAGACTCCATCCAGGTACGTTTAGAAGAATCATCCAGAATCTCAAATTTTGGGGCAGAAAGAGGTAGGTATACAAACAAGAAGAACAATTGCAGAAGCCTCAAGCTACTTGGCATTTCTCTCCTCCACTGAACGACAAAATGTAAAAGGGGCATGCAAAGATGAATTCTGGGTCAAGGCAATGGATGAAGAACTTGAGCAGATCGAAAAGAATAACACTTGGGAGTTGGTTCCTAGACCAAAAGATAGGAATGTTATAGGGACAAAATGGATCTTTAAAAACAAGTTGAATTAAAATGGGGAAGTGATTAGAAACAAGGCCAGACTTGTTTGTAAAGGGTATGCTCAACAAGAAGGAATAGAATTTGAAGAAAATTTTGCTCCCGTTACTAGACTTGAGGCCATCCGAATGTTCCTTGCTCTCTCAAGCTTTCAGAAGTTCAAAGTATTTCAAATGGACATGAAATCAGCCTTTCTGAATGGAGACTTAGAAGAAGAAGCGTACATTGAGCAACCAAATGGTTTCATTCTTGGGAATGATCCAAATCTTGTTTGCAGACTAAAAAAGGCTCTCTATGGTCTTAAACAGGCTCCAAGCGCTTGGTACTACTGTTTGGACAAATATCTTCATCAACAAGGTTTTTCAAAAGGATCAGTAGATAGCAATCTTTATATAAAAATTGAAAATGACAAATTGCTAATACTTGTTGTGTATGTAGATGATATTATCTTTGGCAGCAATGAAGACGCTATGAGTCAAAGCTTTGCCTTGGTGATGCAGAAAGAATTTGAAATGTCTTTGCTTGGAGAACTGACATATTTTCTTGGATTGCAAATCCAACAAAATGAAGGTGGTACATTTTTGTCTCAAACCAAGTACCTCAAGTAGATTTTGAAGAAGTATGGCATGGAAGATTAAAAAATAGTATGTATACCTATGGTTATAGGATGCAAACTCAGTGCAAATGATGAATCTGCAACAGTGCATCAACCAACCTATAGATCCATGATTGGAAGTCTTCTTTATTTGAAAGGTACCCGCCCATATATCATGCACGTGGTGGGAATAGTTGGAAGATTTCAGGCAAATCCAAAGGAAACTCATCTTTAGGTAGTTAAGAGAATCTTCAAGTACCTTCAAGGAACTCAAAACTATGGCTTATGGTATCCTAGAGATATAGATCTCACACTTCATGCTTATACAGATGCAGATTGGGCCGGAAGCATGGATGACAGGAAAAGCACTAGTGGGGGTGCATTCTTCATGGGTTCCAGATTAGTATCTTGGTTCAGCAAGAAACAAAGTTCAATTGCTTTATCTACAGCTGAAGCAGAGTATGTGGCTACTGCATCTTGTTGCACACAACTTCTTTGGATGATGCAAACCTTGCAGGACTTTCAAATCACTTGTACTCCACCTATCTCCATCCTATGTGATAATACAAGTGTCGGGGGAGCATGATCAGCACAAAAGAGTAGAGTTTTCAGCATGTTCTTAGGGGGAGCATAACCCTTTGCCCTTGATGACAAAGTGGGAGAATGACTTTGAGGATCTTGGGGTTGCCATCAAGTCCAAAGGGGGAGATTGTTGGCATTATGATTCAGGTTTGGCGCTATGGCACAGGTGTTGTACTTGATGGCAACTCACTCAAGTGGCAAATCTCTGTTCAGGCTCTCAAAATGATAGAAAATGAGGGGTTTGCAGGTACACTGTTCAAAAGGTGCCGGCCCGCAGGCACGCCATTCACAAAGTGCAGTCATGTCCACAAGTTATCTGAATAGAAGGTGCGGACCCCCAGTGCACGCACTTTCATCTAGAGAAAAGCGCACGTACATGGGAAATCCTATGGTGGTCCATGGTATTTAGTTCGACATATATGATCATATGGTTTTGGTCTATGGTATAGCATCTAAATTATTGAACCTCGGTTTTGGGTCCCTTGTATTGGTTTTCTATGGTTTTGATCCATGGTTTGATTAAGGGCTTGCCTATAAAAAGGAAAGGAGATCATTTAGCTAGTCACTTGTGAATTTGAATATCTTAAGATCTGAAATGTTGGGTGATCAGTTTGAAAAGCTAGATCTAAATCAAGGTAAAATCTATAAATTGTAAGGCGGATCTATTAATAGGTCGTGATCTCTCTGGCACATGATTAGATCTGTGGATCTGTCTGTCTATGGCACATTGGAGGACTATTAATTTGGCTCTATTCGGAGGTCCACAGGTGATCCACAGCGCAGGTGCGGGGGTATGTAGTGCAGCAGAAGGCTCAAGTGCGGGGGTACGCAGCGCAGCAGAAGGCGCATGAGCGGGGGTCCGTAGCGTAGCAGAAGGTGCAGGTGCGGAGGTACGCAGAGCACCAGAAGGCGCAGGTGCGGGGTCCGCAGCACAACAGAAGGTGCAGGAGCGGAGGTACGCAGTGCAGCAGAAGGTGCAGGCACGGGGGTCTACAGCGCAGCAGAAGGCATAGGTGCAGAGCTGCGCAGTCCAGACACAGAAGAACTGCGGATATTCGCAGGTTTCTATTGGTGAAGTTGCGGACTTTTCTTAAAATATTTGTTGGCTGCCTTTTATCTATTGCTGCAGAGTTCTGGTGTTGTTTGGTGTGACTATCTGTTTTCATTATTCTTGCTCATTATTATATGGTACTGACATACAAATTAATGATCAATATCTGAAGAATAAATTAAAGTATAAATCTGGAAGATATATTGAAAATAATTTGATAATACTGATTCACCCCCCCCCCCTCTCAGCATTATTTCCAATACACTACTACTCCTTCATCTTCATCAACATCGAATCCTTCGACCTGAGATTCTACTTTACTTGAATCCCAATCATCATCATCATATTATTCTTGGTATGCCTACTTATTTCAGTAGAGATTATGAAGATTATTCCAAAACCCCTTGGTTGATGAGAATTGATCTAGTTTTTCTTTCACAAAGACTGGAAGGGCTCTTAGAATGGCATTCATTTATTTTGTATTATAACTTCTAGATTCATTAGTAGATGCTTCTCCAAAAAAAACGGATTTCCATACATCATATCCATGAGCTTTAAAATAATCGTCCATTATGTATTCCCTAATATCATATTTGGTTTTATTGAACTTAGGAGTTGGACAACCTTGATTCTCTTCATTAGTTGTAATATATTGTGTGACTACTACAATACTGAATACTTCCTTTGATCATTTGGATACATGCTTCTTTCAGTTTCCCATCTCTACACTTATGTGATCTACCTTTCAGCTATTGAGTTGCAAATGAAGGAACCCTCTCAGATTCTAATTGTTGGAAATACTCATAGGGGTGAATCAATATTTCACTTCAATTAACTAATTTCAGCTTCACATAGCGTTAGATCAAAACATAAATCACCAACACCATTAAGAAATGCACAACATTAAGAAATGCACAATGTTAAAGACAATACACAAGTTATTTTTAGGTGTAAAAACTTATGGGAGAAAAATATCTTAGCATTTTAATATAGGTCTTTAATTATTACATCAATACGAATATCCAACACCCAACATTCTCCAACAATAACTAGAATGAGGATCCCACCCCTTGATTTATTATCTCTAATAGAAAGGATGCTCAAACACTCTGGGTCACCAACTCCAACTAGAAGGACACTCCAACACCCCGATTCACGAGGTCCAACTAGAAGGAAACACCAATGCCCTAGCTTTATCAACTTTGACTAAAGGAATGCTCCAACAGCATACACAGGTTCCAAAATCTCCCCAACACCACCCTATCGCCCTGAAGTGTTCTCAGGATCCAACCTGAAGGAGATTCTAATCTCCACCTTGCACCACCTTACCACAATACTCAACAACTTATCACTTTCCCTAAAGGCTCCAACCTTCAATTCATCATAGTGGACCATGATTTCAACTCATTTTCAAAATGGAACTGATTGTGCTCAGTATCAATATAAATAAAATAAAATAAATATTTTGATTGATTTTCAATAATCATAAAAGGTTGTTAGCAGAAAAAACAACTTCCTCTTCTTAGAAGATCAAATCCCAAATTCAGCAATTAGATCTATTACTTCTTAACATGTATATCTATTGACAAACCCTAGTAGTTAATAATCAAAATCATTGATGAAATAACCTACTAATCAACACATTCTTCCCTATCATAAAGTGTCACTACTCAATATGAAAATCCTAGATTATCAATTTCATCATATTATCATTGGAAATAATCATAAGCCTCAACAAGACTACTAGCACAATTTATCCGGGAACAACAAATACTTGAAGCAGCATAACACTATTCAACCATACTCTATCTCTTTTATTAATGACATAACCCTAGCAGTAGTATATCAAAATTTTTCAATCTTACAATAAGAAACCCTAGATCATCAATTCAACATTATCATCAATACAAGATACTCTCATCACTTGATAATGCATCAAACTCTAACTAGACACTTCTCACTCAACCATATATCAGTATGAAAATTTGGCCATAAATAACATTACTAACACAATTATTCTTTTAACAATAAGAGTTGAAGAAGTGATCTCCTCATTTACACTTGTCAATGATCAATGTTTTCTTAATAGAACAAATGACAATGTATGTTCCATGTCATTCCAATAGTTATACCTCAGTTATGGAATGGTGCCAAAATTTATCAAGCTGGCGTGCTTTAGAACTTCTTCCCATCCAAATTCTATTTCAAAACTAACATAACAGAAAAACATATTAATATTGTTTCATACCTCAAGTACATTTATAGATGTGAATGTACCCTTTCTGCTCCTAATTTCCATAAGAGATTTTCCTTTTTCTTTCCTTCTATAAAGAATTTGCTTCATATTTGTATAGGCTTGATCATATTTCTCATGAATTGAGAATAACCTTAAATACCCCAAATAAATATTCAACTCGTATTTTAGCTTGATCTTGATTTTTATAATGAGTCGGCCCCGATATGAAACAATATAAACACCTTCTGATTTTCTTAGATACAAACTAGTGAAGTTGATTTTAAGTTGGCCAAATATGCCCTACAGACATGCTTAAAGAATCTCAGATCAGATTTGAAGAATAGCAATATCATCCAAAGAGCCATACTTTAATATACTTCTAACCATTGAACAAGAATTGAAAAAAGGATTATATTAAACTAGACCTAGAATTAGACCATAATCATATTTGTAAATTACCTCAAATAGCATAATTTCATTACTTCTCAACCAACATCTGCAAATAGCTTTAGACTATTGTGAATTATTCATAGATGGATAACCCTTGTTCTATGTGAATTATGTCACAAATATTCTACAAATGATGGTTGAAAATTATCTTAGAAGGATGCTTAAACTTGATTTATAGTGTATCCAACAAATACTAGTCAAGAACTTGAATAACCCTATTGATATTAGTGAATAGAAGCCACAAAGATCTGTGTCTATAAAATTAATCCAGGCATAGAGGGTCTACATAAAAAGGTTCTCAAGTTTGTGCAAATATACCTAAGAATTTCCACTAAAATTGCTCTTGTTCAAGGTTGAAATAAGAATTTAGGATTTGTGGATATATTCCAACAATATAAACTCATATATGTTGCATTGGAGGGTAAAAAGGCCCTTAAACAAGGGTTGGTATGTGTATCAAATATTCTCTAACCAGGGTTGTGATGACGCTCTTGACTTAATGCAAAAAAGTTACTTCAAATCTACGCTAGAATATGCCTTAAAATAGTCTCACAATTTTCTTGAGATCTATACACAAAGATGTTGAACAAGACTCCTGAAGAGTGTTGAGACAAGGATTTAGTCCACTCAATTGACAAGAGGAAAAACTAAGCCCAAATTTGTGTGAGCAAGTGAAACAAACTAGGTCACATATAATCTTAAAATTTATGCAAAATAACTGCTAGATGTCTAGTTTAGAGGTTGCAAGGGTTTCCCAAATAGGCCCAAGTAGGTCTCATAATATTGCCACAGAGAGGTTTGAGACTAGTCCCCATACATGGCCTTAGAATATGCTCAGATACCTAGTGAAGAATGAATATAAAATATAAAACATTTAAATTCCCAAATAGACTCCAAATCTTGGCCTACTCATTCACTTAGCCGTGACAAAGAAAGGCCTCAGGGAAATCATAGAGATGTGTTAACTAAAGTGCATTTTACATGTATAAAATGAAGGGTAGATTATCCCTATTTATACAAATCGAATGGACATTAGGGGAGGGAGGCCAACCTAATCCAAGAGGGAGACAACCCTCCAAAATTTAAATTTTAAATTCAACTTTTGGATCCAAAACACTCTACTTTGTAGGCCAACTCAATTTTTAAACATTAATTAATTTATCCTTGAAAAAATAATGTTGTGCAAGTAAATTTAACTATAATAGGTCCCTAAAAATTTAATTTAATTTCCATGATAATAAAATCCACTAGTAAACCAATCAATAAGTTGTTTGTAGCATCTCCTTTTGGGTTTCTTGACGACATAATGGGGATCCAACTTTGATGTTGCATTTCTTCTCAACCATGAGGAGTTATGGATAATTCCACATACCATTGGAATCAACACAAATAAGGTTATCAATTATCATGTCTACCTTGAAATTTGGTTGATCTTCTTATCCTAAATATTCATCAAAATTAGGGCATCATGACCCACTCATGACCACACTATAGGGGCTTCTCATTCTTCCAAGAATTATTGACCAATAGGGGTTCCATTTAATTTAGTCCATAAATGAAATTGGAATATTTGACAAAAACATGCAACAATCCCACCCTTTATCATTGATGGAAACACACATACTCCCCTTTCGATTACTGCTCTCCCTATCTTCATGCTTCTGATTTTGTTTTCCTTATACCTCTCCCCCTTTGAAATCCGTGGAAAAGAGTTACTCCCTATGCCTAAATATCTCCTTATGTCTTCTTTCAATGTTCCTTTCTTAAATTGACTACCTCTCTCCCCTTGACATATTATGCCTTGCATGGCTTTCCATAGCTAATTACACCTATCAATATGAATTACGAGAAAGATATACCTTCATGACATATATAACATGCCCTTCTACAATTTATCAATATGGAATATTGTCCCTGATTTCCTTTTTTTCTACTCCTCTGAACATAAAGAGAACTAATCTACCCACAATGCTAATTACTACTCTGACAACTTCTTCACATCCGCCATATGACAAACTAACAAAGGATGATCTTCAAATTTGCAATCATTGTTATTTAGACTCCCCCTCTTCAACATTCATAAGATAGGAAAACATCAAGCTAGATTCTTTAGAATAATGTATGAACCAACTCTACAACTTGATCATACTTAACCTTGACATCTTAGATCATAGATTCATCATGAGCCTTCAACTTTATAAAACATAAGAGCACAGCCATTGGGAATTCTTCATTCACCTAATATTTTTTCTTTTTCTTTCTTCTCTAAATATTCTTGTACCTCATATTATAGTTTTACTCCATGGATAATCCCATCATGTATTTTCCATTATGAGCTATATTTCCATAGATTTTGCATTTGAAGCATTCTACGTGTTACCCAAATGCTGAACCAGTTGAAATATACTTTGTGTTGACAAAGCCATTTGGATATCAGTCATGTGTTCCGATAACCCTACTTCTAGGGTTTTCATAATTTATTTGATAATCATCCCTATCATAAGATTACAATCACTGGCCTTATTCCCAAAGTTAGTACATGAGAAACAATAATCGTTAAGAATACTAGGATACCTGAATTTAATGACTTTCCTTACATATCTCCTTAAGACATTCTTTCTTGGAGGAAGATAAATACCTTTTTCATTTCTTATCTTTGATTAAATCAACATGCCTTCTTGGATAAACATCACCTTTGGTATTCTTTTTTCCTTCACTTTAATTTGGCCTTTGACGCATCTTGTTATCAAGATTCTTTTCAATCTATCTTTATTGGGTATTGGTGCTAGTGCCTTAATTGCATGGAGCTTCACTTGCTTCTTGTGATTTCATCTTCAATCCAATAATTTCTCTATGATTCTTCCTTTCAACATCTAGAAATTTCTCATTCTTCCATTCCCTAAGCTAGTTTATTTCATCTAGAGTTTCATCAAGTTCCTTTTTCTTTTGACTAACTTTCACCTCATATTTCTGAACTAATTCCCCTAATTCACTTGTCATGTTTTTCTCCTCCTTTTTCTATTTCTGCAGTTGATCTATTAAGAGAGCAATTTCTTATTTAAGTATATTTGTTTCCTTTTTTTTTCTTTGTAATATCACTTAAGAAACTGATCAATTCTCTCTTGAGGTCCAGTACTACTCCATATTCATCATCATCAGATTCTTCGACCTAAGAATCTAGTTTACTTGAATCACGATCATCATCATCTTCTCCTTGATCTGCATGCTTCATTGAGTAAATAATGTGAATTTTCTTACAAAGCCCTTTGGCTGATGAGATTTTATATTCCTTCTTAGAAAACCCAAGAAAGTTTCGAGTTTTTAAAATTGGTTCATTGAAGAATTTTAACAAACAATTTCTATATGAAGTTTTATAGGTGACTATTTTAATTTTTGTTCTCAATTAATCATACAAAACAATCAATTTACACTAGGACGAAGCATGTAAACACCATGGAATGATTCCTATAATGCCCAGAGATGGATATATATAGTTGGTACAAAGACAATATCATGATTAATTTAGGTATGAGTAGCAATTTAAAATTTAATAAAAATTACACAGTGAATGATAGGAAGTAAAGCACTTGGTAATTGGTTCAAAAAATAGGCTCCCAATGTAACAACCTCAAGAATATAAAGTAACCAATAGTATAAACTTAGATATATTTATTTAGTACAATTGGAATGATGATCTATAGGTTTGATATAATGCTAAAAAATGATGCTCAAGCTCAGCCACTCGTGCTAGCAAAGATTTTCCTAGAAAATATATCTCATGGCCTTGACTTGAAAGAGCTTGGTTCGAGGGATTTGCAAGGAAAATATGAAGAATTTTTAAGTAGATTCTTTCCTCCTTTAAGATACAGTTTGGCCCCTTCTTCCATGCATCATATATGGAACAAAATGACAAAATCTAGTTGAGCGAGTAGTTTGGTAATTCAACCTTGTTTCTGAATTCTGAGAGAGGGTTATAGCCTTCTAATGGAGTCACCAAAATCATCAGGAAAATTAGCAACTCGGCGCTTTAGCATGAAGTAATTGTGGCCCTCTTAATAAAGTGAATTCGACCCTATTTCCTCATTGGTAAATTTTGCCATAAACTGATTAATAAATTGGTTTACCTTTTGGAATAAAACCTCTAAGAGAGCACAAATTAATTTGGAATCTCCTAAAGCAAAGTCTAAAATTCCATTAAATGATAGGTTGAGAGAATGGCACAAGTGGCTTAAATCGACCTCTACAATTTATTTGTTTTTTTCTCACATGATTTGTGCACATGGTATTGGAAACATTTTGGTCGGCTTGGAATATCTAGATGCCTAGAACAACAACATCTAGGGTGCTTATGAATTTCAACCTCCTTTCCTACAAATAACAATGTACTCTTGGATTAAATTATTTCAGAAACCAATATTCGTCATAGACGTATAAATAGTTACTAGAAATTAATCCCAACTAGGGTGGAAATAATGTCCACTAAAGAAGGATATTTACTATCTAGGGGGGCAACGAGATCCATCGAAACTAAGATGCGGATTTGACACAAGACCCTCATTATGAAACTCGCTTGTGTTTCTCTTCAATAACAATGAAAAATGATCAGATAGAATGACTAAAAAATGATCCCCAACCTCCTTTTATGAGTTCTCCCCAATATTTTAGACACCTTTATTGATGGGGGCCACTTTCCACTAAGTGACTTTTGGTGCCCTTTTCAATAAAATATTGTTTACTTCCATTTATAATAAAATAATATTTGTCACCAAAAATAAAATTTTCCTCTCCTTTTCTAATAAAATAATAATTTCCCGCTTTTTATTAATATCATCAAAATTCGAAAAATTCCTTAGTAGCTTCCACACTCACAAAATAAAGGACATTATAGTCCTCCCCACTAGAAATTTCTTTTCCTCAAGCAATCTCACCTTATGTTGCTACTCCATAAGCTAGTCTAGCTAACTTACAGGGTCCCAAATGTGCCACTAAACCACTCCAAATCATTAAGCCACCTCACATGAATAAACCCATTGAAATCCTCAGAAAGCTGCTCTAATTGAAAATAAACTATATGCACCTCAAGAGTGAACCCATGAAGGTATTTTCATCCTTATCGACCTGAACTAAGCATGGCCTCCTCCTTCTGATCACACTGCTAAGCTAGAAAGGTGATCCATAAGATTAGCAAGTCACCTAGAATTGAATAACTATCCATGAAACTATGGTCCAATGGAATATTTGAGTGGCCTTTCCCTATACAAACCAACTCATCCCCACTAGTAACTCAGTTGCTAAGCCCTATAATGTTGGGGTCCCATGCTAAAATGAAAAAAGAACCACCATGTTGTCATCATGCCACTCTGATTATAACCTACTACCCATTGTGCTCACATAGATTCCTCCTCTTGTAGAACCTTATGGCAAAAAATCTATAAGGATTGAACATAACCTTCTAAGGTATCTCCACGATGTCAGAGCGTACCAATCCATTGCTAGTCTCAATACTACGAAATAACAGGGAAAACCTATCTCACCATATGGTGAAGGCCTCGACCATCCCCCACATGTCATCCCAAGAATGAACTAGGTCACCTGTTATCATAATCCTACTCCCCAAGAAGTGGAGTGACCAATCAATCATCTGCAACCCTCGATCTCCTAGCCAAATGGAGAGTTCACAACTCCCCATCCCTACTTGTTTCTATTGTGTAGTACTGAGAGATGATGGAACCCAACTCTGCCTCATCTTTGAACCTTGTATGCAACAAATAAATAAATATCTGATACCCATAATCGACTCAGTGTATGCAGATCCCTCATGTCTCTTCCAACCATCACCACTAAGCCTGTTATCCCCTATCTCGAAAATTTACCCATACAATGTTTGGAGTTTGGATAACTAATGAAGAACCACCTTTGTCATACATGATATCCTCCACGCATTCCAGATCTTGAAATTTCCTATGGAAGGAGTGGCATGTCTCTCCTCCATGATCATCTACCTAAGAATGAACTTAGGGATGAAGTGTATAACACCTCTACTAAATATCACCTCATCCCCAACCCTGTTGCTTCCAACTTAGGGATGGGATTTTTATGGAGGTATGTGCCCAATTTCTACATCCACTCTCTGGCAAAGCTACTAGATGAACCATAAAATGCAGGGAGGGTTATCTTTCACACTGTCTTCTAGATTTCATGATTTGGTTGACATCCCATATATGGTGTAAATGGATTCACCCCCATGGCATGCACACCTCTAGGGTATTTTTCATAAACGTGAGGATAGCTCTCATCAATACTCAACTAGGCCAACATTCCTATTAGCTTCTCATTTTTCTTGAGGATTTCGTTGACCATTCCTTGTGTACCCCTTCATTTAGTCACTGGAATGTATATAGCTCCACCAGTTACTATGCATGCATTCCCAAATCTTGCATGATCTTCGTGGCTTCCCCAAAACTGTCTAAGGTTATACATTCATGCCATTTTATTATTCATTATTAGAAAACCCATGAAAATTCTAAGTTTTTCATATCTAGTTCATTGAAGAATTTTAAAAAACATTTTGAATATGAAGTATTGTAGTTGACTATTTTGATGTTTGTTCTCAATTAATCATGCACAGTAATCAATATACACTGGAATGAAGCATCTAAAAACCATGCACTGATTTATTCAATGCCTAGAGATGTATACATATAGATGATAAAAAATAAATATCATGATGAATTCAGGTATGAGTATCCATTTCAAATTTAATAAAAATTTCATATTGAATGATAGGAAGAGAAGCATCTGGTAAGTAGTTTGGAAAATAGACTTCGAATATATTAATCACAAGAATATAAAGTAATTGGTAAGACAAATTCAGAGATATAGATTTAGTGTAGTTGGAACAATGATCTATGGGTGGGACATAAAGATCATAAATTATGCTTAGGTTTATCCACTAATGCTAGCATAGATTTTTGCATAAAATATATCTTGTGGCCTTGACTAAAGAGAGCTTGGTCCTAGGAATTTACAAGAGAAATATGACTAATGTTGAAGTATAATTTTTTTCCTACTTTAAGACAAATCTCCAACCCTTGTTAGTTGATCCATAACCTGGTTAAAAAACAATAATCAAATGTAAAATAAATTCCCTTCTTCCATGCATAATATCTAGAAAAGAATGACAAAATCGGGCTGAGTGAGTAGTCTTGTGATTTAGCCTTGTTTCTAAATTCTGAGAGAGGGTTTCAGCTTATAATGGAGTCCCCAAAATCCTCAAGAAAATTAGCAACTCAGCCCTCTTAGATGAAGTAATTTTGTCCCTCTTAATAAAATGAAATTAACCTTCTTTCCTCACTAGGAAATTCCACCATAAAGTGTTAAAAATATTGACCTTCCTTCTGGCACAAAATTTCTAAAAGAGAAAAAATTAATTCGACCTCTATTCCTAAACCAAAGTCTAAAATTCCATGGGCTCATTGGTTGAGTGAATGGCATAAGTGGATTAAATAGACCTCTGCAATTTATTTATTTTTGCTGACTCAATTGTCACACTTGGTATTGGCAAACTTTCATCCCTCTCGAAAGATGTAGATGCCTAGAAGCAACAACCTCTAGGGTGATTGTGAATTTCGACCCCTGTTCCTACAAATAACAATGTGCTCATGGACTAAATTTTTCTTACAACCAATCTTTGTCAGATATTCAGAAATAATTACTAGAAATTAATCCCAACTAGGGTGGAAATAATGTCCATTGAACAAGAAGAAGTACTAGATATGGTGGCAATGAGATCCATCGAAACTATGATAAGGATTTCACTTGAAACCCTCATTCTAAAACTTATTTGATTTTTTCTTCAATAAAAATGAAAAATTATCATATAGGATGATTACCAAATTATCCCCAACCTCCTTTTATGAGTTATCCCCAAGCTTCTAGACACCTTTCTAATGTTATTTTATTGTTCAGGGTCACTTTCCACTAGGTGATTTTTCTGCCCTTTTCAATAAAATACTATTTGCAGCCATCTATAATAATTTAATAATATTGTAACCAAAAGTAACATTTTCCTCCCTTCTCTTAATAAAATAATATTTTTCCCCTTTTTATTAATATCATCAAAATTGGGAAAACTCTTTAGTAGATTTTTCACGAACAAAAATAGGGACATTACTAGAGGGTTGATCCACTTTGTCTTTCACAAAGTCTAGTGGAGCTCTTAGAATGGGATTCATTTCTTTTTTATTGTACCTTCTAGTTTCATTGGTAGATTTATCTTTAGCAACAACAAAATTCCATACATCATATCCATGAGATTTCAAAAAGCCTTCCATTATGGATTCTCATAGATCATATTTGGTTCTATAAAACTCAGGAGTTGGACCAACCTGATTATCATCATTAGTTATAATAGATTTTTATACTACAACAATACAAGAGACTTCCTTTAATTGTTTGTCCCTACATGCTTCTTTGACTTTCCCATCTATGCAATTCTCAGATCTAGCCTCTAGTTGTTAGGCTGCAAATGAAGGAACCTGCTCTGATTCCAATTGTTGGAAATACTAAGAGGGGGGTGAATCCATATTTCACTTCAATTAGTTAATTATGATTATAATTAGATGAAAACATGAATCAACAACACCATACACCAATTCACAACATAAAATATAACACACAAGATATTTTTAGGTGGAAACCCTTCTGGTAGAAAAGCAACTCAATAATTTTAATATACATCTTTAATGATTATATCAATAAGAAGTTCTAACCTCCAATATTCTCCAAAAACAAATGGAAGAAGGCTCCAACCCACGTATTTATTAGCTCCAACTAAAAGGATGCTCCAACACCTTAGTTTACTAACTCCAACTAGAAGGATGCTCCAACACCCTAATTTACCATCTCCAATTTGAAGGACACTCCAATACCCTATTTTTATCAACACTGACTGAAAGGATGATCCAACACCTTGCACAAGCTCTAACTCACCCTAGAACCGACATACAACCCTGAAGTGTTCTCCGGCTCCAACCTGAAGGAGACTCCAATCTCCACCTTGCACCACACTACCACCTTGCTCAGCATGCCACCACTTTTCCTAAAGGCTCCAACCTTCATTTCACCAAAAAGGACTACAATTTAATCTCATTTTCAAACTATATTTTTCGGTGCTAAATATCAATATATATAAAATCAAAGAAATCTACATATTGATTTTCAATACTCATACAAGGTCGACAGCAACAACAAAAACTTACTCTACTAAGAAGATCAAACCCAATCTTCAACAAATAGCTCCATTGTTGCCTAACATGTATTCTATTGACAAACCTTAGCATTATTGAATCAAAACCATTGACACAATAACCTAGCCATCAAACCATTATTCTATCATCAATGTGTCACTCCTCGATATGAAAAACACATGTTATCGATTTCATCATATTCTCACTAGAAATCATAATGAACCTCACCAACGCTACAAGGAAAAATGTATCTAGGAACAACACATTCTTGAAGCAACATAACATTCAGTAACCATACTTTGTATATTTTATCAATGTCATAACCATAGCATCAATGAATTAAATTTTTCAATCTTACAAGATGAAAACCTAACTCATCAATTCAACATTAGCATTAGTACAAGATACTCTTATTGCTTTACAGTACATCAATCTCTAGCTAAACAATTCTCACTCAAGCATATTTTGGCATGCAGACTCAGGCATAAAAATCAGAAATGACTCAATTATGCTTGTGAGAGTAAGAGTTGAAGCAATGCTCTCTTCAATTATACTTTTCAAAGATTAAGGCTTTCTTTATGGGCCATATCGCAATGTATGTTCCATGATATTCTAATGCTTATACCTCAAAAAATAAATAGTTCCAATATTTATGAAGTTGACATGCTTCAGAACTTCTTCCCATCGAATCTTTTTTCAACAATAATGTAACAAAACAACTTAGTAATTATCTTGTTTCATACCTAAAGTACATTTTCATATGTGAAGTGTACCCTTTTGTTATGAAACCAGCTAACAAAAAGATAGAAAAGATAGTTGAACACCTTAGAATTCAGCCTCTTCGAGGGGGCAACCTCCTTTATGTTACACAAATGAACAATTCTTGGATGATACAAATGAAAAAACCTCCTTTCTATATATAGGAGTATAAGGGGACATAATATAACCAAGCCGACCTAACAATAATAATATAAAGCCACAAAAATAACAATAGAGGGATTGTATGGGGCACAATAATAACAATATGGGGACAATAGGGGCACAACAAAAATAATAAGGGATACAACGACAATAGTAATGGGGGAATCACTAGTATTATAGGGACCTAACATGCCCCTCTCCTTCAAAAAAGTGGTGTCCTCAACACTCGAGTAGTTCTGGATGCTTCTGTATAAAATTCTCATCCTCCCATGTGGAATCTTCAACAGATAAGTTCTTCCACTTGATGAGATACTCCAAAATTGATCAATTTCATAGCTATCGAGTTCTTGTCTCTATGATTGCTTCCAGTAACAATATAATTTTTCCTTCCTCATCAAGTTCTGGAAATATTATTTGAATTGGGAGCTTGTCGCCTATAACCTTCTTTAAACATGAAACATGGAAAACTAGGTGCACTTGAGAAGCTGCAGGAAGCTCCAATTTGTATGCCATAGTACCAATCTTTTGCAACACCTTGTACGGACCATAATACTTTGGTGATAATTTATTATCCTTCCTAGCTTACTTGAGGGACATTTGTTTATATGGTTGTAGCCGTAGGAATACCCAATCACCTACATCAAAACTTCTTTCGCTGTGATGTTGACCTGCCTGTTGTTTCATTCTATTTTGCGCCAACACGAGGTTATCCTTTAAGAGTTGGATAACTTGTTGTTGATGCTTGATGTGATGTTCCACTGCTTAAACCTTAGAATTTTCTCTCAAATATGATGTAATGGATGGTGTCTGATATCCATAAAGTGCCATAAATGGGGTCATTTTTGTTGCAGTATGGAAGGAAGTGTTATACCACCATTCAGCAAGAGGTAACCATTTGACCCATTGTGTTTGTTTATCAGATACAATGCAATGAAGATATCCTTCCAAACATTTGTTTACTATCTCAGTTTTCCTGTCAGATTGAGGATGATAAGATGAGCTATGAGCTAATTGAGTACCAAGACAAGAAAATAATTCTATCCAAAAATTTCCAGTGAAAATGGGATCTCTGTCACTTACAATAATCCTTGGGTTTCGATGCAGCTTTTGAATTGTTTCCATAAATGCAGTAGAAACTGTATTGGCTTTAAACAGATGTGATAATGCACAAAAGTGTGTATATTTGGTAAGTCTATCAATTACCACCATGACGACACTCTTTCCTTCGGACTTGGGCAAACCTGTGATAAAATCCATTGAAACCTCCTCGCAATGTTGGCTTGGAATGGATAAAGGTTGTAATAGACCTGGCGTCTTAATTGTTTCAACTTTATTTTGTTGGCAAACCAAACATTCTACCACAAACTTTTGAATATCTGATTTAAGGCCATCACAAAAAAATTCCTTCTTAAGCCTATGGTAAGTTTTTAAAAATCCTGAGTGCCCTCCTAAGGGAGAAGTGTGCAATTCCATAAGAATCTTTTGTTTGAGTTGGGAATTCTTACAGAGGTATAAGAGATCTTTGTACCACAACGAATCATTTTTCTAGCTAAATGTATCTGATGTACTGGAATCTTGTTGTAACTTTCGAATAAGTGCCAACACTTCTTCATCATTCTTCCATTCCTCCCTTGCTTCATTTATCTAATATGGTTGGCTAATAGAAATGGCACACAAAAATGCTTCCACATCTTCATCCTTTCTTGAGAGTGCATCTGCCACAACATTTTGCTTCCCTTTTTTGTAGATGATTTCAAAGTCATAACCCAACATCTTTGTGACCCATTTTTGTTGCTCTTTAGAGGATAATCTTTGTTCTAAGAAGTATTTAAGGCTATCATGATCCATTTTTACATTGAAGTGTCTTCCCATTAGGTAGGGTTTCCATTTCTTAAGTGCATGTAGTATTGTCAACATTTCCTTCTCATAAATAGCTTTGTGTAAATACTTTCCCTTGATTGGACGACTTTCAAAAGCAATGGGTCTTTCATATTGCATTAAAACAACACCAATTCCATTTCCTGAAGCATCACATTCCACAATAAAGGTTTTTGTGAAGACCGGTGTAGCTAAGATCGGTGCTTGGCACATTTCCCCTTTAAGATGTTTGAAGGCCTTTATTGCTTCTGGAGTCCATGAAAATGCATCTTTCTTCAATAATGTTGTTAGAGGTGCTACTATTCTCCCATAATTCTTAACAAACTTGCGATAATACCCTGTCAACCCAAGAAATCCTCATAGATGCTTTATGGATGTGGGGATTTTCCATTCCTTAATGGCTTTAATTTTGCTAGGGTCTACCTTAACACCTTCATGAGATACAATATGACCCAGATATTCCACCTCTTGTACTCCAAAGAAACATTTGGAGCTTTTTTCATATAGTTGTTTTTCCTCCAATAGTTGTAGCACCCTGTCAACATGTTCAACATGATCCTTCCAAGACTTGTTGTAGATTAGTATATCATCAAAAAATACTGACACAAATTTTCTACGAGTTTGAAAATGGAATTCATCAAACCTTGAAATGTAGAAGGTGCATTGGTAAGGCCAAAAGGCATGACCAAAAATTCATAATGACCCTCATGAGTTCTAAATGTTGTTTTCATAATGTCTTCATTCTTAATTTTGATTCGATGATATCCCGAATGAAGATCAACTTGGTGAAGTAAATTGATCCATGCAATTCATCCAATAATTCATCAATGACAAGAATGGGAAATTTGTCTTTAATAGTGAGCTTGTTGAGCTCCCTATAATTAGAACACATGCACCATGATCCATCCTTCTTGTGCACCAATAATACTGGAGCAGAGAAAGAAATTTGACTAGGTTGAGTTATTCCAGCCTCTAGCATTTCTACAACCATACGTTCAATTTCACTCTTTTGAGCATAGGGATATTTGTATGGCCTGATGTTTTGAGGAAAACTTCCTGGAATTAAATGAATAGCATGATCATGATCACGAATAGGTGGGAGACCTTTGGGAGTCTCAAATACCTTGGAATGATTGTCCAAGACTTTTTGGAGATCTAGAGAAATAGATGATTTCGACGTGGAAACATCTAGCGAACATAATTGTGCAATTAATCCTCATTGTTCCTTTTTTAGAAGCTTTGTCATACCATTAGAGCTGATTATCTTTCCCGGTTTCCCTACAATACCGCTTAATTCAACTTCCTTTCCTTCTGCAGAAAATTTCATGAAAAGTTCTTGAAAATTAAAAGCAATTGTACCCAAGGGTTGTAGCCATTGGACTCCTAGTACAACATCAGCACCTCCCATTGGAATGGAAAGCATTGGGCTATTCAATACATATTCTCCCATGGATAGTTTGATGTTATGGAACTTCCCAGAGAAATTTATGGTTCCGCCACTTGCAACCATCACTTGACACTCTGGTGTTGGATATAGGAAGCAATTCATTTCTTTTGCTATATTATAATGAATAAAATTGTGGGTACTTCCTGAATCAATCAACACTATTACCTTTTTCTTCTTGATATGTCCTTTTATCTTGATAGTTTGAGGAGTGGTAATTCCAGCCAATGCATTACAAGATATGGTCATATTTATTTATTCTTTATCTAGGGTTTGTTCCGAGAGTATATCCTCTTCTTTTGACATTTCTTGTTCCTTTTCTTCCTCCTCTTCACAATCTATGTAGAATAATTTCTTCTCAACACACTTATGACCTTTAGTGTATTTTCTATCACAACTGTAACATAGCCCTTTTGCTCTTTTTTCTTCCAATTGTTGTGGTGTCAACCTTATAGGTTGTGGAAGGCTAGGGGCAACAACACTTCCATCTTTATAGTTGTGAGTGGTAGGCTTCCTCGTTGCCATAATTTTGCTTTCTATTTTTCTTGCTAACCTGAATGCCTTCTCCAATGAATCAGGTTCCCAAAGGTGAACCTCATGTTGAAAATTATCCTCTAAAGTCCCTATGAGCACATCAATACTATGCTCCTCTGGAATATGTTTTACCCTTATGTTCAATTTTTGGAAGTCCTCAATGTGCTCCATCATTGAACCCTTTTGTTTGAGACTTATCAATTGGCTAAAAAAGTTGTTTCTTTTTGTATCCTTATAATGTGCTGTCATTTCATCCGTAAAAATTGCCCAAGTGACAATTTGTTTATGAGAGCAAAGCCATCAATACCATACAAACTGATTTGGTTCCAAATATAAAGTTGCAATACATACCTTTTGTGTGTTTTGCACATTATGGAGATCGAAAAATTGCTTCATTTGTAGTATCCATGTTGCGGGATCCTTGCCATCAAACTTCCTCATATCGATTTTTGGAATATGGTGGGTCTTCAATCCAACATTAGAGTCTATGAAATCTTGATTAACATTTCTTCTGTTCTCATCATGAGTTTCCTTTACTACCCTTTCACCATTAGTGACCATTTCTTGTAGCAACTTATTCAAATTTATCTTCAATTCTTCCATCTTATCGTCCATGCCATTCATCTTAGCTTCCATGCCATCCATCTCAGCTTCCACGACATTCATCTTAACTTGCATGCCATTCATTTTAGCTTCCACACCATTCATCTTGGCTTCATTTACCTTTAGTGAGAGTGAAATTTGTTGTACTTGGTCTTGTAATTTTGATATATCATGTTGCATTTCTTCCCTTCTTCACGAGTCATGCTAGAGCTTTCAAGTTGCTTACTAGGTGTTTCCATTTTCTTTCTTCGGGGCAGCAATTAATGCTAATAATTCTTCACTATTCCCTTTGAATTCCTTAAAACTAATTTTTCAAACCAAGCTTATGTAAAAATTTAAAAAAATCTACACACCTTTTTTCACTTTGTAGGAGCTTGATATTGCATGTGATGTACCTTTGTAATTTCGGATCTTCTGTAGGAATTTACAGGGTAAGTTCCTCAGACAGAACACCAAAAGGACACCGCTCACAACCAGATCGTAGATCAATACACCAGTATTTTGACGTGGTTAAAACCCTCAAAGAGGGAAACAGTCCACGGCCTGAGCCAACGCGGCCACTTCAGGCAATTTATTAATAAAAGAATGAAAATTTACATATGTTTCTCTCATGCACGGATTACCCTACAAATGAACCTCCATGCGCTTTAAATAGAATTCATGGACCAATCGGGTGTCAATCCATGGATCAAGTGTCGGTAATACCGAGGAGAGAATGAACCGTCGGATCACTACATATCGTGACCGTCGGATTGTAAGTTACAAAATGTACAACGGTAAAGAAACACACTTTACCTAACTCTATACCTAACTCTACACTAGACCAAGTTGTACTTAACTATTTCCTATGTGTCGGAATATCCTAACATCCCCCCTTAAGAACAACTTGGGATAGGATTGAAGGATTTACAAATAGGACACAATAGGAGAAGGAAGGAGGCACTAGAGCCTATCCCCCCTTAGTGACAACTTCCTGAACTCCAACCAGAAATCGAAGTTTAGTGAACTTCGCCTCTGTGAGAGCCTTTGTAAAGATGTCTGCCACTTCATCATCTATTGAACAATATTGCACTTCAAGAACATGGTCATGAATGAGCTTTCTCATGAAGTGCATGTGCAGTTCAATGTGTTTGCTGCGCTGATGTTGGACTGGATCTTTGCATAGCTGAATGGCACTTTGATTATCACACCAAATTGTAGTCGGATGCTGCTGCTGAAAGCCAAACTCTGACAGGATCTGACGAAGCCACAAGGCTTCCTTGCTAGCTTCTACGGCACCACGATACTCTGCTTCTGCTGATGAAAGAGAAATGGCAGCTTGTTTCTTACAAGCCCATGTAATAGGTCCTGAACCAAGAGTGAACACATAACCGGCAGTAGACTTCCGATCATCAGGGTCACCAGCCCAATCGGAATCAGTGAAACCAACCAATAGAGGAGCTGCTTTGGCACTGTAATGAATCCCAAATTGAACTGTACCTCGAACATAACGAAGTATTCTTTTAGCTGCTTTCCAATGACTTTCACGGGGGTTTTGCATGAACCGAGCAACAAGGCCAACAGCAAAGGAAAGGTCAGGATGAGTATGGGTTAGATACAAAAGTTTTCCTACAAGTTGACGGTATAAGGTAGCATCAACTTCAGGAGAATTACAAGTGACTGAAAGTTTGACTCCAGACTGAAAGGGAGAAGGGGCTGGCTTACAGTCTTCCATGTGAAAATGACGTAGAATATCACAAGCATACTTGGACTGGGAAAGGGAAATACCCTCCTTGGATTGCAAGACTTGAAGACCGAGAAAATAGTGTAAGTGTCCTAAGTCTGTCATTTCAAATTTCCTTTTAAGGCTAGACTTCACATGGTTTATAAGGTTGGGATCACTACCAGTAAGGATAAGATCATCAACATAAAGAACAAGGATGATAAGAGAGTTGCCCACGTTCTTGGTGTAGACAGTATTGTCAGAATGACACCTAGAAAAGCCAGATTCTAAAAGAAAGCTATCCATTTTGGCATACCAAGCCCGAGGAGCTTGCTTGGGACCATAAAGGGATTTCTTAAGTTGACATACAAGGTTGGAGTCTGTTTGTATGAAGCCAATGGGTTGTTCCATATAGATTTCTTCATGCAAGTCTCCATGCAAGAAGGCAGATTTAACATCCATCTGATGGACTTCCCATTTGAAAGAGGCAGCAAGGGAAAGAACAAGGCGGATAGAGTTCATTTTGGCAACAGGGGAGAAGGTTTCAGTGTAGTCAATGCCTTCAACCTGTGAAAAACCCTTAGCAACAAGACGAGCTTTATGTTTATCAAATTTCCCATCTGGTCCATACTTGGTTCTGTAAACCCATTTGCATCTAACAAGTTTTCGTCCCTTTGGTAGAGGAACAAGATCCCATGTATCATTTGCCAATAATGAATGATATTCTTCATTCATAGCTGCTTCCCAATCTGGATGGCCTGAAGCTTCTGCAAAGGTGTCAGGATCATAATTTACTGGAGCCTGAGCCAGTAAAGAAGAGGCTCTCTCGAACTGAGAACGTGTGCGTCGCTGATATGTAGGATCACCAGCAAGATCACCTGCTGCATCTCGAGTAGCACGAACCCATTTTGGAAGCTCAGGAGCTGAAGGAGGATCCTGAGATGGTGGAGGAGGATTGTCATCCTCACTTTCATCATCTGAAGAAGAAATGTTTTCAAAGGTAGAAGAGATAGGGAGAGGTGGCACATCCGTCGGACTAGGCTCGCAGGCCGATATATTTTCATCAAATTTTACATCTCTTCTAATGATAACATTTTTGGACTTAAATGGAATAAGTCTATAGCCTTTGACATCTTCAGAATATCCAACAAAAGTACATTTTTCACTCTTAGGTTCTAAAGCTTTATGCTTTTCATCTGGAATATGGGCCCACGCTTCACTTCCAAAAACACGAAAGTGACTTACATCTGGTTTGATTGAGCTCCATGCTTCTTCTGGAGTGATATTCTTTAAAGCCTTAGTAGGAGTGCGATTTATTATGTAATTTGCACAGTTAATTGCTTCTGCCCAAAAACTAAGACCAAGTCCTTTAGATTGTAGCATACAATTAGCCATTTCCTTTAAGGTGCGATTCTTCCTTTCAGCTACACCATTTTGTTGTGGAGTATATGGAACAGTATGTTGCATTTGAATTCCATTCTCAGTGCAATAGTTGATGAATGTGTTTTTAACATATTCTCCGCCATTATCAGATCTTAACTTAAGAATTTGATGTCCAGATTGTTTTTCAACAAAGGCCTTGAAGGCCAAAAAAGTGTTAAATACTTCACTCTTGAGTTTTAAGAAGTATACCCAAGTGCGTCTGGAGAAATCATCAATGAAAGTTAAGAAATACTTGCAGCCAGAGAATGACACAACTGGAAGTGGACCACATAAATCACTATGCACAAGCTGTAAAGGGGCTGAGGCGTGCCAAGAGGCACGTTTTTCAAAACTGTCCCGATGATGTTTTCCGAGTACACATCCGGAACAAACACCATCTCTGCAGGATACCATAGGAAGACCTGTCACCATATTTTCTTTACATAGATGCTGAAGGGAGCGATAGTTTAAGTGACCAAATCGCTCATGCCAAAGTTTGCTCACTTCATCGTTATGAGCAACAAATACTGAGGGAAGATTTGATGACCCAAAGTTGTGAAACTTATACAACCTTGTAGAATCATCAGCAATGCCAGTAGCCAAAATCTGTTTAGGATCTCTTAAGTCCTTGATTACAACATCATGAGGTGAAAATTCAACGATTTTACCTTCACCTGAATGAGTTATCTGATATACAGATAGAAGGTTGCAGGATAAGGTTGGAACACATAATACATCATTAAACTGACCATTGTCTAGATGAACAGTTCCAGTCCCTACAACATTAAGAGATCTATCATCACCAACATATACATTTTTGGTGTTACAATCATTTAAAGAAGAAAACATGGCTTTGTTTTTGGCCATGTGATAAGAAGCTCCAGAATCAATGAGCCACTCATGAGAATGAGAAGAAGAAGATACATTTAATGCATAGCCAGGCCGAGATGCTTGACAACCACATGCAGAAAGTGCCATTCCTGAAGATGAAGTTGAAGTTGAAGATTGCCCCAAATGGATGTTATGCTTCTTCATTGCTGCTTCTAAGGCTTCCATCTTCTTAAAGCATTTTGATTCTAAGTGGCCATCTCGATTACAAAAATTGCAATGTCTATCAGTCTTCTTCCCTTTGTTTTTATTTGTCTTATCATTTTGTTGAAATGATTTTTCATTTTGGGGCTGAAATTGCTTAGGACCCTTGTTTGGTTTAGGACCATTCTTTTTAGGATATGACTTCTTAGGATTCTTTGAATTTGGTTGCTGCTGGGCGGCTAACGCTTTCTTGGAAGAGTTTCCAAGATTAAGAAGACCAAGGTGTAAGAGTTTTTCTTGTTCTCTTATTAAAGAATCACAAAAAGAGTCAAAGGAAGGGGACTTGTAGTCTGTTCCTTGAGAAATGAAGGCTTCTCTTGTAGAATGGAAGGTGGAAACGAACACAGAGTAGGCTGGTCCCAAATATGTAAGAATGGAATAGATAAGGTTACTATCTTCTTTCTTAACTTTAACACCTTCCAAAAGATATCTAAGGGTCTTGAACTTGGACAAGAAATCTTCAATGCAAGAAAAATTATTAGGGTCCAATGTAAGCAACTCATTTTCAAGTTGATGGGCTCTAATTTCATTTTTAATCCCAAAAACTTTATTGATTTGTTTCATTGCTTCATCAGGAGTATCAATTTCTGCAATATGGAATCTAAGATCTGGAGAAATAGACATCCCTATCAATCCACGTGCTTGATCTTGCCTATTTTCCCATTTAGCAGCCTTATCTTCATCCTTCGGTTTCTTTTCTTGGCCTGAGGCTATTCTGTAGAGACCTTTACTTCTAAGTAAATCCTCAATGTAAGCCAACCATTGGAAGTAGTTGGTGCTGTCAAGGGTAACTTGGTATTGACTTTCCATTTCAATGAAAACTGAAGCTAAAGATGCTGAAAATAAGTGTTCCAATGGATAGATCTCGAAAAATTAGGCTGGTTTAAAAAAAACGGCTCTGAAAACGGCTTCCGGATGAAGAAGTTATGGCTTTTTAAAAAAAAAGTTGTTGAAGTTGCCGACGAAGTGCGGGAATGTGCGGAAATGAAAAAGTCCGCCCCCACAAAATGGAGACTTGAACCCAAGACCCCTACTCTCTTAAAATAGCTTTGAACCAATTGATCTATACAAAAAATTTGAGAGAGAGAGAGAGAGAGAGAGAGAGAGAGAGAGAGGGGGGGGGTGCTTTGGGTTGCATGCTTGCTTTGAGAAAACTCTTTTTCCCTACAAAACAAAAAACACAAAACCCAACACGGACATGCAAAGAAAACGAACCTTATAGCTCGAAGTTAGCTTTAGCCGAAAAACTAAATATTTTCAAAAATGAACCTTGCGGCTCAAAGTTAGCTTTGGCCGAAAACTAAATATTTTCCTTAATGTTTCTGATTTTCCAAGATCACCCTAAGGCGCAGGGAAAAGAGCATACGCATGAGAAAAATCCTTCCTTTCTGTTTCTGATTTGCCCAGATCGCACAGAGTCGCAGGGCAAAGAGCATACGCAGAAATGAAAGGTATAGATCCGGTAATAAAAAGGCTAAATAAACCGAAACCGAAATAAACAGAGAGAAAATAACAGTAAACTGCAAATAAACACTGTATACCTCCAGATCTTAAAAATGACGCAGCTAGGGCTACCGGAAACCTTTTCGCATGAAACGAAAGGGGTTCCTCACTGGAACAGATGCTCCCAACACAATAGAGCAGTCCTCTCGGCCCGAAAGCAGTCAGAAACAGCAGATCTAGGAAACGGCAGTCGGATGCAGTTCTACTGGCTTCAGATTTGGATCACCAACGGACGCGGCCCTCAAATAGCTCTGATACCTTGTAGGAATTTACAGGGTAAGTTCCTCAGACAGAGCACCAAAAGGACACCGCTCACAACCAGATCGTAGATCAATACACCAGTATTTTGACGTGGTTAAAACCCTCAAAGAGGGAAACAGTCCACGGCTTGAGCCAACGCGGCCACTTCAGGCAATTTATTAATAAAAGAATGAAAATTTACATATGTTTCTCTCATGCACGGATTACCCTACAAATGAACCTCCATGCGCTTTAAATAGAATTCATGGACCAATCGGGTGTCAAGCCACGGATCAAGTGTCGGTAATACCGAGGAGAGAATGAACCGTCGGATCACTACATATCGTGACCGTCGGATTGTAAGTTACAAAATGTACAACGGTAAAGAAACACACTTTACCTAACTCTATACCTAACTCTACACTAGACCAAGTTGTACTTAACTATTTCCTATGTGTCGGAATATCCTAACATCTTCCAGTTTTGAAATTGCGGCCTATAGTAGCCCTCTGTGTCCTCTTTCCAATGCCACCAATCTAATCGAATTTAGATTCTCCAAGAAAGAGTTATGCACAATCTCCCAAGATGACCTTATTATATACCTTTTCAGAAGAGCGAAATTGTATGAAGTGCCACCTGTGACTGTTTTGAACTTATTATCTGAAAAATATACACAGAAAACTATAATCCGTTCTCTTTCTGTAACTTCTTACGAAATTTCAATCTGATGTACATAACAAAAGTTATGATGATTTTCCCCTGGTCACCTATTTGGAATGTAATTCGGGAGGCTACAAAAATGCCAACTTCCTCAGATCATATCTCCGCAAATATAGCACGAAATGATCTAAAATTTGGACCTAAGGTTCAGAACTATTTCAACCCAATGGGTTATTTTAGCATCTAAAATGTGGCAGAAAAAAGGTATAGCGCAAATGCCATGATAACCTGTTTGGAGCAACGAAACCCTATAATCCAAAGCTATGATACCAAATGTTATGAAACCAGCTCACAAAAAGATAGAAAAGATAGTTGAACGCTTTAGAATTTAGCCTCTTCGAGGGGGCAACCTCCTTTACATTACAGAAATGAACAATTCTTGGATGATACAAATGAAAAAACCTCCTTTCTATATATAGGAGTCTAAGGGGACACAATGTAATGAAGCTGACCTAACAATAATAATATAAAGCCACAAAAATAACAATAGAGGGATTCTATGGGGCACAACAATAACAATATGGGGACAATAGGGGCACAACAATAAAAATAAGGGATACAGCGACAATAGTAATGGGGTAATCACTAGTATTATAGGGACCTAACACCTTTCTAATATTGATTTCCAAAAGCGATATATCTCGCTCTTTCCTTCTACAAAGGACGTGCTTCAGATTTCAGTGGGATTGATCATATTGCTCCTGAATTTAAAGTAGCCTCAAACACTCTAAATCAATCTTCAACCTGAATTTTAGTTTGACCTTGATTTTGATATGATTAAGCCCTGGTCTAAAAAAATATAAACAACTTTTTATTTTCCCAGATACAAGCGAGTGGAGTTAACTTTAGACTCAAGAAATATGTTTGAGACAAATTCTTAATGGATATTAGGTCATATTTGAAGAATAGTAATATCATGAAAAGAACATAGGGCTTAATATACTACTACCCATTAAACAAGGATTGAATAAGGATTATATTAAACTAAACCTGATGTTAGGCCACAACCAAATATATAAATTATCTTCGAGAGAACAACTTCATTACTTCTCAATGATTGTCCAGAAAGAGCTTCATACTAGTTTGAATGATTCATAGATGGATAACCCTTAGTTTAAATGAACTATGTCACAAATCATCTGTAAAAGATGGCTAGAAATTATTTTAGAAGGATTATTGAACTTGCTTTACACTGTGTCCAACCAATATCAGTCCAGAAATTCGATAACTCTATTGATATTAGTGAATAGTATCCATTTGGATCTATGTATAAGAAAGGAATTTAGGCCCAAGGTTTCTGCATAAAAAGGTTCCCAAAACTTATGCGAGCACACCTTAGAATTTCCACCAAAATTTCTCATGCTCAAAGTCCAAATATGACTTCTGGACCTACACAGTTGTTCCATATTATAGCCTCAAGTATGTGGCTCTTGAGTGTCTAAAATTCGTCAAAAAGGGGTTTGGTTTATGTCTCAAACAAGCCCCAAATAAGGCTCCGATAATTATCTAGATGTCATGCAAAAATAGTTACTTTAAAATCATGTTAGGATATGCCTCAAAATAGTCTCACAATTTTCCGTAGATATGTCTAGGAATATGCTACAAGAGACTCTGAAAGAGGGATGAGACTAGGACTTAGTCTAATTGAGTGACTAGAAGAAAAACTAAGCTCAAAAATGTGTGAACATGTGCAAGAAAATAGGTCACAAATAGTCTTAAAAACTATGCAAAATAACCAAGAGATATCTACTTTGGATTCTGCGGGGGCTTCCAAAACATGGCCCAGTAGGTCTCATAATATTTTCACAGAGAGGTTTGACACTAGGCCTCATAAATGGCCTCAGAATATGCTCATATACTCATTGAAGAACCAATAGAAAATATAAAAGTTTGGATGTCCAAATAGGCTCCAAATCTTGATTCAATAGAAAATATAAAAGTTTGGATGTCCAAATAGGCTCCAAATCTTGACACGTTCCTTCAATTAGGCATGACAAAATAAGGCTTGAGGAAAATAACAAAGATATGTTAACTAGAGTGCATTTGAGATGAATGAAATGAAGCGTGGGTGATCCATATTTATGTAGATCAAATGGATATCAAGGTGGGAGGGAATTGATTCAGGAGGGAGATGACCCTCCAAAATTTAAATTTGAAATTCAAATTTTGGAGCCAAAAACTTGACTTTTGAGGTTGACTCAATTTCCAAATATTAATTAAATTCCCCTTGAAAAGTGGTCTTGTGCAAGTGAATTTAACTAGAATAGGCCCATAAAAATTTAATTTAATTTCCTCCAGGTTAAAACCGAGTAATAAACTAATCAATAAGTTGCTTGTAACATCTCCTTTGGGGTTTCTCGACCACATAATGGGGCTCCAATTTTGATGAGGCATATCTCCTCAATCATGAGGATTTATGGAGCATGATACATACCATTGGAATAGGGAAAAAAAGAGATATCAATTGATGAAGGTCTCATTTGCAATTGAACTAATCTTCATATCCAAAATATTCATCAAAAGTAGGGCATCATGACCACACTATAGAAGCTTCTCATCCTACTAGGGATTCTCGATTGGTGGAGCTTTCAGTTAATTCAATCCATTGAAACATATTAAGAGTGCTTAAAGAGGATATTGACATAAATGAAAAAAATAAATAAAAAAATATCACATGGCACGTTGAGATACATGGAAATATGACATTTTTTAAAAATTCTAAATAAATTAACCACTTTGTTTCTCCTGAAATAGAAACGTTGAGACTAAAAAGCTTGTAAATTTCCTTTACAAAGTAGTTTGTTTGTTTTTTTTTTTTTTTTTTTTTTTTTTTTTTTTTTTTTCAGGTTAAAACCCAGTAATAAACTAATCAATAAGTTGTTTGTAACATCTCCTTTTGGTTTCTGGACCACATAATGGGGCTCCAATTTTGACGAGGCATATCTCCTCAATCATGAGGATTTATGGAGCATGATACATACCATTGGAATAGGGAAAAAAAAGGATATCAATTGATGAAGGTCTCATTTGCAATTCAACTAATCTTCATATCCAAAATATTCATCAAAAGTAGGGCATCATGACCACTCTATAGAAGCTTCTCATCCTACTAGGGATTCTCGATTGGTGGAGCTTTCAGTTAATTCAATCCATAGAAAAATATTAAGAGCGCTTAAAGAGGATATTGACATAAATGAAAAAAATAAATAAAAAATATCACATGGAGTGTTGAGATACATGGAAATATGACATTTGTTACAAATTCTAAATAAAATAACCACTTTGTTTCTCTTGAAATATAAATTTTGAGACTAAAAATCTTGTAAATTTCCTCTACAAATTATTATTATTATTTTTTTTTCTCTTTTTTTTTTCGTTTTGGTTTTTTTTTTGTTTTTTTTTTTTTTTTTTTTTTTAGTAGGATATCATTTGCACTTTTGAATATTGATTGCAAGATTTTACAAAATCTAGTAAACACCAAGAATATATTTTATTGAAAATTTTTGTTAGCTAATTTCGTGGTTTTCCAACAAAATTCAAGTCTAGTTTATGTCAAAAACTTGAATTTTCACAGCTAGGATTTTTATTTATTTTTTTCCTTTTCTTTTTCTTTTTCATAATTTTCTTATAAGTCTTTTTTTTTCCTTTCGAAAATAGTAAATTTTAGGATGGAATAAGGGTAGGAGTATTACTCCCTTACGCACAACTTAAATATTTGTCTGTCAAATAATAGGGAAATAAATTCATCTCAATTGATTGGTTTGTTTTAGAGTTTAAATATGTGATCATTGACCACAAAAGGAAATCGTTTTTCATTATATTTATCTTCATCAAACCGTTATCAAGAACATTCTATCCACATAATAGCCAAGCTTGTGAGTGGGGAAATTGCCTTTCAAATCCTTGAATTCAAAGTTAAGGAGAAAAACCCAGACACCAAGTATGAATTGCTTCCTCTTCATAAATTTATCATGCCACCTTATATATTATTGTTTAGTTAGATTATCCTTTTGTAAATATTCTTATCATATTTCATCTAGTTCATTAGTTTCAAAATTCTTTTCTTGTGTGGCTCAATCAAGTCCATTCTTAATTCAACTACAATTATGAAAGTTTGATATTGAAGTTCAATAAGAAAGAGAACTTGCTTACCATGCATCAGTTCATAGGGGGTGAAACTAGTAGTAGTCTTCCATGTTGTCCTATAGGACCACATAGCTTTTGGAATTTTATTTATCCATTCTTTGTAATGAATCTGAAACCTATTTGTCATGATTGCTTCCAAAACCTTATTTGTAGATTCCACCTAACCATTTTCATATGTATAGATATGAAATGGGAGAGTTCAATTTGGACCTCTCAATACCAGTGTTGTTGAAATATTTGTTTAAGTGTTTCAATAGAAGTTTGGTAGTTAGTATTCCAGCAAAAAAATTATCTTTTACAAGTAATTTAAACAACGACATATTTTTTCTCTAAAATTTTCTATGAATCATCGATAATACCTACATAACCTAGGAAAATCCTAACATCTGATTTTGTTGATGGAATTGGTAATCTAATGATTACTTGTATCTTCATTGGATCTATTTTTTATCGCTACCATAGATGCATGATGATTGAGTAAAATTATTTCAGTTAGTAACATAAAGCACTTCTCATTATTAAGTTATATATTTCTCTTTGTTCATCTTATCAGAAGATTTTCTATATTTTTAAAGCTTCTTTGAGAAAATCCCATATAGTGAAAATTTATCCATGTAAACATTGATACGTTCATGTATTATAGCAACAAAAATTTTGAGGAATTCCATCCAAAATGTAGCAGGTACATTACATAGACCAAAGGGTAGTACTTTATAAGCATATTTCCCTAAAGAAATTGCAAAGGTTGTCTTATCCTACTCCTCTACAGATATTTTAATTTAATTATAGACAATAAATTAATCGAGGAAATTCTTATCATACTCCTCTAGAGATATTTTAATTTAATTATAGCCACTAAATTGATCAAGGAAATAAAATTATTATTTCCTCCTAACATTTCCAAGATTTTATCAATGAAAGGTAAATGAAAGTGATCTTTTAGAGTTTCTTTATTTAATTCTCAATAATTAACATATATTCTCTAGTTTCCAATATTTTTAAGTACTACAACTAAAGGGGAAACCCAATAGCTATCCGAGATGTGATAGAAAAGGTATACTCTTAGCAATTTCTAAAGCTTCTCTTTTGCTCTCTTTCATTGTTAGATTCATATTTGTTTATAGTTGCATAATAGGTATAAAATTATCCTCTATATAAATATGATGGATTCATGTATGGACATGGATACCTTCCATATATTCATAATTCCAAGTGAATTCTTTAGAATACTCATGTAACAATTCAATTAATTGTTCTTACTGATATTTTCTAAAATATAATTAAACATTTCTTAGGATATATTACAATATTTTTTCTATGAGAATCCAAAATTGAGTTTACAAGAAATATAGTTTGAAATAAAGATTATAAAGAATCGATTATACAAGATTCTTTAGAAGTTTTCTCTAAAAGATGACAAGTGGAAATTTGAAAATAAAATATTCTAATTATTCCATAAAAACTATTTTAGAATCAAAATGATTAAGAATATAATAATCACTTGATTCATTCAAATTCATAGCTTGAGAAATTTATTTTTAATCTGAAAAAGAATTTCTCGAGAATCAGTAACTTCGAATTTCAAAAGATTGGTTGCCACTATTACACCAAGTAAGACTATTTCATAAATTCTACAAACAAGATAATTATAAGATGTCTATTGAGACTTTGACCCACATAGATAGAGAATCAATTTTCCACAAACCACTTGAGATAATATCCTTTCACAACCTAAGAAATTATTAACATAGATTGGAGAAAATATTATTTAGATTTTATTTATTCAATCCATTACATAGGTTCCAATTCATTTATATATTTAGTATAGGGGTAAAGTGTGACTTTATTGCTTTTGATTTTCTTTGTGATAGTCATGTTCCCTAAACTACGAATAATGAATGCACTAGATAATGTCAGTCGGGTCTCTGAAGGATTAAGGGTTTTTCTCCTAAGTTACATTTAGGTTGAAGGATCATAAAATATACAAGATACTTCAATAAATCCAAGGAAAAACACAATTCAAGATTTACTTTGATCTATCTACTAATTTTAAGATTGTAGGTGTTGGTTGAAGATTTCATTTTTTAAATATTCCATCATTCCACAGTCATTACATTGGTACTTGCAATTGAGTAAATTAAAGTATTTGGAATAAAAATATTGTTGATAAAATTTGCTACCACTAGTACACCTCAATCAACATAGTTTCTCTTATCATTTTTTTTTACATTCGACTTGCTAACCTTCCAATAAGTTGTATAGTTGTTGGATATTTAATTTTCTATCATAATTTTCTAATACACAATTCCCTAATTTTATTTTCCCCTTTTTAGTATATCTTTTATGGCTTGTAATAAGGGAATTTAACAAATATTTTTAACTCAGCTAAGAAATCATATTTAGGAGAGATCATTGGTTTTTCCAAAGTCAATCTCTCTAGAAAAATGAAATGATTTGGTCACCCATGATTCATCTTTGTGATACTGGTTTAAGATTGTTGTGATATTTTTAGTAGAAATATCTTCTTCTTCTTCTTCTTCTCCTTTTATGGTTAATAGGGATTCATCTGAAGGTATTTTTCAAAACCTTAAGTGAATATTTTTTACATAAATAACTGAATAAGTGGGAAAAGTTTATACTTCAATAGTATACATAATTTTATCCACTTGGTTATTGGGATTTTCCACTGGCTAGGTTGGTAAGTGGGTAGGTTTAGGAGGTGGCTAGTTAGAAGGAAGTTGTAGCTGCTAAGTTTGGGTTCGTTGTTGTTGAGGTACATGATATACTTGTATCATAGGTTAAGAGTACTAGGTAAATAGAAAGTGTTGATGTTGTAGGTACTATTATTATGGACATGGTGGGGAGAAAGCTTGTTCTTAGTATGGTTGTTGAGAGAAATATTTTTGTTGCAATTATGGAGGTAAGAGTGGCTAATACTATGTTCGAAGATTGTAGCAAGGTTATATTCTATAAATAGATCTTGCAAATCCCATTGATAGGATTGGTTTCTAGTTTACCGAGAAGACCATGCATGCAAAGGCTTAAGATAAATCCAACTATTTTGTTTGGGATTTGAATTATAATATTGAGGAAATTTCTAAGTAGGTTCTTTGACATGCATGTTTATCAAGGATGCTAAAGCCTTGCAGGTTCAACATAATATAGGGATTCAAATGATTCATTTTCTACTTTCTAGGATGATTTTAGCTTTGTTATTGTTTCACAAATTTCTCTTGAATGGTTTTTTTCAAAATACCACGAAATTGAAGACTAACTGATGGAAAATCTCTTGATGAATAATTTTTCAAACATGTTGTACAAAAAAATGAGAATTCTTCATTTTTTCCTACTTCAGCTTTAATTCGTTTAATTGAGAGCTAAGTGTATAAAAGATGCCAATTTTAAAATTATCTAACAAAGTTCATAATTCTTCCCTTGACACATTTCCTACAATTGACTTGGTGACTTTGGAAAGAGTGCCTCTCTATCCGTTTCCATCTTTAGATCTTCCCTTAGAATACTTCCCACACAACCCATAAATTAGATTAAAAGATAAATAATAAATATCAACTACTCACACAAGATTAAATATAGATATGAATTAAACTTTGATTCCTTTTAAGGAAATCATAAGAATAATATATAGATTTAATTCACTTTGTTCAGATTTATGTAAATTATAATTAAACCTTTCTAAATAATCTTGCATCTTTCCATCCTTCTATTGAGACATCCTAATGATATCCTCTTTTGTATCTATAGGACTACAATAGGGCTTGTATTTCTTTATAAATATTTTATGCATATTCTCTAAATATGTTATAGTATGTTCACATAACCTCGTAAACCATTTTAAGGACTCCCATTTTAATGTGTCTAGAAATAAATGAGGTTTATGGGTGTCATATTTATAATTATCAGTGTGACACAAAAGAACAAATTAAAAATGAAAAATGTTTGGGTCCTTAGTTGAAATTTTATTGGAGAGTGAAATAATATTGATTTTTACCATAGTTCCAAAGGTTTCAAGTATTGTGGAAACCAAAAAGTCTCTCTCTCTCTCATTATTAGATCCTTGATATACTTTTGTTCTCTCTCTCTCTCTCTCTCTCTCTCTCTCTCTCTCTCTCTCTCATTATCAGATCCTCGATATACTTGTCTCTCTCTCTCTCTCTCTCTCTCTCTCTCTCTCTCTCTCTCTCTCTCTCTCTCTCTCTCTCTCTCTCTCTCTCTCTCTCTCATTATTCCTCGATATACTCTCTCTCTCTCTCTCTCTCTCTCTCTCTCTCTCTCATTATTAGATCCTCGATATACTTTTGTTCTTTCTCTCTCTCTCTCTCTCTCTCTCTCTCTCTCTCTCTCTCTCTCTCTCTCTCTCTCTCTCTCATTATTAGATCCTCGATATACTTTTGCTCTCTCTCTCCGTCTCTCTATCTCTCGCTCTATAATGTGTCCAGAAATAAATGAGGTTAATGGGTGTCATATTTATAATTATCAGTGTGACACAAAAGAACAAATTAAAAAAGAAAAATGTTAGGGTCCTTGGTTGAAATTTTATTGGAGAGTGAAATAATATTGATTTTTACCATAGTTCCAAAGGTTTCAAGTATTTTCGAAGTCCAAAAGTCTCTCTCTCTCTCTCTCTCTCTCTCTCTCTCTCTCTCTCTCTCTCTCATTATTACATCCTTGATATACTTTTGTTCTCTCTCTCTCTCTCTCATTATTAGATCCTCGATATACTTTCCCTCTCTCTCTCATTATTAGATCCTTGATATATTCTCTCTCTCTCTCTCTCTCTCTCTCTCTCTCTCTCTCTCTCTCTCTCTCTCTCTCTCGATATATTCTCTCTCTCTCTCTCTCTCTCTCTCAATATATTCTCTCTCTCTCTCTCTCTCTCTCTCTCTCTCTCTCTCTCTCTCTCTCTCTCGCTATGATCCTCAATATACTTTTGTTTTTTTTCTTTCTCTTTCTCTTGCTATTGTAGCAGCCTCTCTCTCTCTCTCTCTCTCTCTCTCTCTCTCTCTCTCTCTCTCTCAATACAATTCCTCTTCTAATAAATATAAATCTTCTATATTTTTGAGTCTAATCAATGCTTGCATATATAAGCATGACAAGGATTTATGAGGACTCACTAAAACGAATTTGTGGGTTATTATCTCTGATATTACAATATTCACTCATCCTAGTCCTAAACATTTACATTCAAATAAAAATGAAGAAAACAAATTATCACTTCTTAAATCTAATTCCAGTTGCTATTCGTCAATAATAGTGTGAACATATCATGAAAAATTATTGCATAATTTAAGACAACAAGTATGAACAAGGGTTAGTGGACTCATGAAGTGCATTGATTGTTTAATGTGAAGACTTAGTTTTAGTCTTTTATAGGTCCTACTTAGTGAATAGTACAAATTATTAAAAAGCGTAAAAATGAGAATGAAATTCAATTAAATATATAGTTAAGGGATATTATATGATGTCTACAATAACCTTCTACAATTCAAAACATAAATACCATGTAAAATTCAAATAAAGAAGATCTAATATTTCAATATAAGGCCCCCATATCTTCACAATTGGAATAATTTGCAAGATTTCATTTCCTCAAAGGAAAATGGATCTCACAACAATATGTTATTGTTTTTGTTGTTTGATGATTGAAATGAATTTTAACAAACATTCATGAAATACATATTGCTTAATTAAATCAAATTAAAATATTCTTGATCAAGCCTAACTTGCTAGCTACAATTCAGTATCATCCCTAATGATAAAATTATAAACTATAGTGTTTATTTTTAACTCTATGTATGAAAAAATCTTATAGCAATACTCTGAAGACCATTTCAATCCTTACTTTAAAAAATATATTCAAACTTGATTACAAATAAAGTTACAACTAACTAAATGAAATCTAAAGAATTGAAATTTGATATATAAAAACTTTTGATAAGAATAACAATTATTTACCCTGTGGTATTACGCATAATAAAAACAGATATTTTATGTACACACAAAACCAATGGATATGGAAATAACATGGGGCCCTCAAAATATCGTTTATGCATAATGAAAACCACTAATTATTGGAACTAATTTTTTTTTGCATTGATAAAATAAAAGAAATGATACAAATATTAATTAAAACTTTATGTTGTATAGTTTTGATACCCTAAATTCTATTATCCATACATATTTATGAAAATTGAAATACAACAAACTAAGCTATCATTCTCTCTTGGTGTAACTACATATTGATTAGGACTTTAAATTTAGACAAATTAGTCATGTAGAGTGTGGCCTAAGCCCCAATCAAGTTTTCTAGAGAAAATGTGAATTGTATCCTTGTTGCTATGTTTTTTTATTGTTGGCATCATGTTGATCGGGGCTTTCTTATTTTTCTTCTTTGAATCCAAGGAGAACGACACCATGCCATGAAAGAAAGTATAAAAACCCATATTCACAATTTTCCACAGAAGTTTTGGTGACCATATCAATGAATGAAGAATTAGTAGAATGTTTTTATTCCTAAAGATTCTAATAAAGAGAAATTTTTTACCATTTTAATTTTCTAATCTCTCAAAATTAAAATAAAATAGTAAAGCGACCTCATATGGTGTTATTTGTCTTTTTTTTGGGAAAATGTAGCCAAAATGTGTAAATATGAGGCAAAAAGAGGGTATATGACACCAAAATAAATAAGGTTTGGGTGTCATTTGAATGAAAAAAATAATTTCCAATACATTTTTTTATGTGTACGTCTGGTACAAGTTTACATGGATCCAAATACTTAGGGACAAAAAATAAATAAAAGAGAAAGGTTTGCAAGTTTTCCTACCATAGGGGGTTATTCTTGTTGCTTATAAGGATCCTCAAAATTCACTCCTTGATGAATTTATTATAAATTGGAAAATACTTGATGGCATGTCGGTGAGGTACCTTTACACATAAGCTCTTAAGCTCCTAAAGAGTTCATTCTCTACAAAGGAGTAGGGTTTCATAGAGTCTACCTTTTCAAAGATATGGCAGGTTTTGTTAAGGATTATATGTGCCTTGTGTGATGGTATATTCCATTTAGTATATACATCTTTCTGTGGAATCAACAATGAGAGGAGAAATTTTTAACACTTTTCCCAATATAAGGTTGATCTCTTGAATATCTACAAAAAAAGCTAGATATATTAGCTCATTATTGCTTACCACTTCATCCCACTTGTTTTTATTATGGGCTAGTTGTGCAAGCAATTGTGGTTGTTTTGGTGGGTTTTAACCCTGTACAATTTGTTATTGCAAATAGATTATTATAAAATAGAAAACATGACATGGAAAACATACATATTAGCATAGATATTTTAACCTCAAAACCCAAAAACCTAGAGAACCACAAATGTTTTTAAATATATTTTCATGTATAGTATCACTATATATATATATATATCCCATTGCATCCATAAACATACCATAACTTTATCATGGATTAGAATACTATCATATTTCCTTAATCAAAACACCAAAACCATGGGATAAACCATCATGTGCCACAAAACCACTAAAGGTAAAATTGTGTCCCAAAATCCACAAAAAACAATCTCACCCAAAAACCTAATTTTGGGGGCATGCTCACCAAAACCTAGTGAAATGATCGTAATTGGATAATTCAATTATTTTTCATCCATATTGATGTTTCTAGAGTGTAAAAAGTGGAGGAATCAACTCACACGACTATTTTTACCGGTGGGTCCTAGTTTGGAAAATTGGGGTTTGAAACATTTTGGAGGAAGTTTGAGAAATAAAATGGCATTTTGTCAAGGTAAAATGTTCCTACTTAAGAATTCTATTCACTAGCTCTCGCTTCACAAAAATACATTTCCAATGGCATAAGAATCCCCTCAATCAAATTACATATGCAAAATTTATGCAACCAATAAGTTGACCTTCGTGCTTTAACTACCATAATTTGAGAGGATATCGTCAACCCTCATCGTTCATTAATATGGGCTAGCCACATTATTTTTATGGAGAATACTCTAGAAGAGCCAATATTATAACTCCATTTAAGAGTCAAAGGAGTCATACTTAACCACTAGTAATCTATTGGGTTGTCTTATGAACAAGCCATTAGGATGAAAAGGGGTGTCATTCTATTCAATGCAATTTTTTACATAGATGAAAACATTATCCACGAGTGGGTAGAGAGAGGAAATATAGAGAGATTGTTTTAAATTTAACATCCCATGGGCCATAGGCCTAACTTATTTATAGTTACATCCATTTTCACTAAGAGAAAGAGAGCAAAGAAGGCTCTCCTTCTAGTTGGGTTTTCTCATGAAAGGGTTTCCTAGATTATATCTTGTGTTAATTTTTGGTTTTTGAGTTTTATTTTTTTGTTATCTATTTTATGCATACTGTATCTATTGTATGCATAAGAATAACAAAATAATTAATGAATACATAAATTTAAGCAAGTATTAACCCTCATATTGTAGATTTCATATTTTAAGCATAATGTTATTAGATCCCTTGTGATGAACGGTCTAGTGGAATCACAAAATTGTTTATGGGTCGAATTGGTAACGTAGTATGTTTTTTTGGATATATTATGGGAAGTTTAAGGGATACATATCAACTAATCCAAAAATCATAAAACCCAAGCCATGGTTTATGAATCCATTAATAACCGTCAATATCCCGCAAAGGAAAGGTTTGCATAGTTATAAGAAAAAGTCACAGATATAAAACTTAATGACAACCTCCTCATGGATTCCCTAACTAATAATATTAGTATATTCATGGAAGATGGAATTTATAACACAAAATTCAAATCAAAGGGGAAATTGGCAGATAGGGAAGAACTTGAGAGGGAATTTAAGAACCAAAAAAGATTAAGCCAATTTTGAGTGTGATGTACCGCTTATAGTCCTTGTACAAATTGGAAGAAAATATTTATATAAAGACGTATCAATGTGATATTGATGCTCTAAATTTAAATCACTAGTTTAATCAATTGGAAGTTTATTTTAGTCTTCATCATATAGAGGAATAACAAAATATTTCATTTGTTCTACTCAAATTAAAGGGCTACACCCTAAACTGGTAAGAAGTCCACATGGAGGCCCTATGGTTTGATGGAAATCCTCTAGTGATGAAGTGGGAAGATTTCAAGACCCTCATAATGTCACAATTTTACCCTATCAGGTATGTAGAGGACTAGTGGATTTGATGTCATTACTACATGTAGACACAGAGGCAAAGTGTACAAAAGTACACCACAATATTTAGAACAATGGACATAGTGATAGATAAATCCCAAAAGAATCGATATTTACTCGTCAAGTATCTGTGGGGTTTAAATAGTCATTTTTCAGAAGCAAGTGATATTGTTCCAGACCAACTTGATGATCAAGGATTGTGTGTAGGTGTAATACCTAGAGAACATTGGTCAGAAGAAAACGAAATAAAGTGGGAAAAAGTAGAAGAAATACCATAAATATTTCAAGGAGGGGAAGAAGAAGTGGAAACGTGTAAAATACAAAAATACGACAACCAAAACACACTAGTGCAAAGATCCTAGCAATCGCGACAACCCTTATAACATTGATGGTGATATAAAGAAGAAGTGTTGGAAGTTGCATCTAAGGCTCAACCTAAAGAAAAAGAAGGAAAGATGAAAAGAAGTAAAATATTATGTCCATTTATTCAATAAACTAGGTAGAAAGTAGGTTAAATTTGGATGAAAATATTTTATGTGCATTAGTGCAGAAGGAGGTGAAACTAATTAGCCTTCAACAATAAGAAGTAAAAAATATGACTAAACTCCTCCATATAAATATACATATCAAGCAGACAAATATTGATGCTATCTTTGACTTAGGATCGTAGGAAAAATTCATTACATTAAAGTTGGTTAACAAATCGAGATTATAATTTTTTGATCATCCAAGCCCATATCCATTAGGATGTATAAATAAAGCTAATGAAATAGGGAAAAATGAAATTGGCTATTAGTGTTAATTTTATTAATGAAATGGAACTAGATGTAGTTCGCCTTGATGTACGTGGAATGATTTTTGGAAGTTCCTATATCTAGATGAGGGATACAATCTTCATGTAAAGAGAAAATTAGTATAACCCCATCAAGAATGGAACATCCTTCACGATCAATGCACACAAAGGAAAGTCCAAAATTTCAATCGTAAACAAAGCTAAGAAACTGATAATTTCTAGAAAGAAGTATGTTTTACTTTTTTTAAGAGAAAATCAATCTCTAGAAGAGTCAATAAGATAAAAATCAACCCTTGAGGGGTGTATTAAAGAATAGAAACAACAAATCAAAGAGTTTCTTTAAGCATAAAAGGGTGTGTTCTAGGATCCTAAAGGGCTACCACCAAGAGCTAAGTGGAGCACAAGATCATGTTTTTGTGATACTTCATGTTTCCAAATATTGGGTTGTACATACAATCTATTATAGAAGAAAGTGAGGTGAAGAATTAGTTGCAATGACTATTGGAATAGGGATTCATTCAACCCAGTACCTCGTGATGTGGGTCACCAATCGTCATTGTACCAAAGAATGATGGGACTTGGTGGATATATATTAACTAGAGGGAATTAAACAAAATCATGCTCAAGAACAAGTACCCCATTCCTAAGGAAAATAATATGTTGGGTCAATTGCAACAAGAAAAATACCTCATCAAGCTAGAATTAAAGTCAAGATATCACAAGGTTTAGGTTAGAGAAGAAGATACCTGGAAGAATGCCTTCAAAATTAGAAAAAGTTTGTATGAGTGGTTAGTTGTGATATTTGTCCTATGTAATGCCCTAGCTACATTTATGAGGTTAACAAATGATATAATTCACATTGTCTATTTGGACGATATAAAATTATATAGTTGTTGGATACCTAATCCGCTAAGGGTTATGGTGGAATGTGAAAGGTGATTGGAGTCCAAGAGGCCACTTGGAATATGAGACCAAGGGTCATTAGACTTATATAAAATTATATATGATTATGAATAATAAGAAATTCATGATTATATTATCTGTTATCCATTTTATGTATGTTTTTAACACGGTATCAGAGTAGGCGATTTCTTGCACTGCTCATGTTTGAGCTACTAGTTTTGTGGCATGATGATATGGTCTGACTTCTTGTTCAAATCATCTCTGAGCACTGTCAGTCCCTTTCCACTCTGAACTTGTCATTCATTTCCTTCAATTTTTCTTCGTAACCATTTCTCTACCTCTACATGAGAAATCCTACCACATAATTTTGATCTTCAAACATTTGAACTACTTTACACTCCATCTGAACTCTCAGTTGCACACTACAAGCCAGTTTCTTTGCTATATGTATTTCATCCCCTTTAAGGTGGAACTTACTGACCATTTTCAGATCTATTGCTATGTGTAGGAGCCTATTCTCTTGTTGGACAAGCGGGCATGTTATGAGCGTTGTTGTAGACATGCAAACTTGTATTCTGCATTCATATTTGCCATTGCATAAGTGAGATTCTACCACTCTTCCCTCTCATAAATGTATTTTCCATTCATAGTCAATTACACTTACCTCTTTTCCAATTTGAGCTCTACCTCAAAGCAATTGTGTCTCAAGTATTTTGCATATGAACTATGTTGTTTTCCATTGTAACAACGCAAATTCTCTCATATATTTTGGAAAAACATAACTCCACAAACTTGAATTATTTTCATTGTATTTTATACTTTGAAGGATGCATTGTAAGACTGAGTTGGATGTTTGAGACATTGGTTTTGATGTCTTGCATGAGAATACACTGCCTAGAAATTCAAGTGGATAACTATTTGATCCATAAACTTGTGCCTTTTGATCATTAAGTTGCATCATTGGTGCAAGTGAGCCACCTATTGCAATCCACTTTAAAGAATATAAATGCAGGATGCACTTTCAATGGCTATAATCTGAAATAAAATCGAGGGAAGATGAAAAGTTTCAAGATTTTTCTTTTGAAGATGATACAGGTTCGAACTTCAATAAATTAGAAATATAGAATGATGCTTGTGTATGACCTACTTTCATGTCTTTATTTTCTATAATGACTAAGGACTTAATGGAAATGGAAGGATTATGTATGATCTCATTTTGTTATATATTTCATCAAAAACCATTGTTGACTTTCTCAAGTATGGGGAACAAGTTGAACTCAAATTGATTCCTGTATTGTTTGATGTTGTCGTATTCCAACTATTCAATGAAAATAACTCAACATTTGAATCTTCTAAGCTTAATACAATGATCATGAAAACATAAAATAAAATATTAAGGGATGTGTTTTGTCATTATGCACAGCTCAATGAAATTCTCAATACAAATATAACAATGTCAAGAAATCTAGCAATGGATGGAATGATACCCACAAATAAACATCACATGGTTGCATATTTATGAATATTTCAAGTAATTATGTTATTCTTTCAATTTTTGATAAATAAATTGAAATACTGAGCACAAATATAAGACTATACAACAAGCACGTGATTACTTCTAATTTGAGGACCTTGGTTTGAAGCCTCTTTTGTTGTGACCTTCAAGGACAAGATACTGATTATGTTTTTATCATTTTGTGGTTCAACCTTAGAGTGTACTTTATGTTGTTGGCAGTCTTCAAATAGTAATGGGATTATCCTTCTCTTGAGTGTATTTCCCTCTTATCATTAGGAAAAATTAAATTTGAAGAATATTGCATTACTAGACATTTGTCTGTACAAGTACATTTTTGGTCATTTGTTGGTTTGAGTTACTTAAATGATATCGAAAATTCATGGTTATTAGCGTTATTAATCACTCTAATGCTATATATTGTTGAAAACACATTCAAACTCAGCAAAGACACTCTCTATGACATTCAAACTTCTCTACAAAATGCACAAGAAAACATTGAATTTTTGCAGCTGGATTCACAGTTTTAGTGAGATGAGCTACAACGGTGTAAGAAACATTCTGAACATGTTCTTATTCAAAACAATCCACTCTTTCAGATTGAGACAGAATCCCATCAACTGTCGGAAACTAATCAAGTCATTAAGAGAGAAAGTTTGCATGGAAGTTTAGAAATATAGCTTGCACATCCCAAGCCAATCATGAGACCTTGGGAAGAGTTTATCAGCAACAAGAATGAAAAAAGTCTTGGATATTACAAGGAGGTGTCCTTTTATACTTAAGACAATTCCAATCCCATTCAATTTAAAATTGTTGGGTTTCTTTAGGACAACACTCTTTCACCTACTCCTTTTCCACATCCACAATAGATTATCAAATGCTGACATTGTAATTGAGTTGGGCATGTAAAAGATCAATTTTTTTTATCTTCATCCATGTAAGAATTATTGTTAGCACACTCCTTCTTCAAAATAAATGTTTCAGAAACAAGCCTCTTGTAAGAACAAAGATTCACCTTGTATGGACCTCTTCTTGGCAATGGGCTTCAACAACCAAGAAGATATTTCACTCATTTGTCATAATTTCTTCTAGAGTATTAAAATGTCTTGCCGCTGATTTTTCTTCATCTTCTCACCATGTATCTGAAAGGGGTGAATTGATGTTCATCTACAAGTTTCATATATAAATCAATTGAGCCTAAGCAACAACCTAAACATGTTTCTTGAACCTACATCTAAATACAACCATACATAGATTCAGAGTTGTAGCCAGAGACACAGAATCACGTAAGCATGCCTTGGGTTAGTGGCCTTCCTTAAGCCACCGTAGGTTGCATACTTCCCTTTTTCTAGGTTGAAGGTCTCCCTATTCAAAGAATTAGGGATGTTTCCTCTAGAAGAATATTTCTGGTTCTTGCGAGATTTGGAAGAGTTCTGGGAACTGCACTAAGCATTCCAAGTTCAGATCTGAATGGTCTCCCTTTTCAAAAAATTGGTAGCACTTCCTCTAGCAGAAGAATTCAACTTTTTGACATATTGGGAAGAGTTCTAAGAACTTCACTAAGTGTTACAATATTAGTGGTCATCCTTAAACCACCACTGGTTGAAACCTCAAGTTCTCCCACCTTATTTCGTCATCTTAGAGAGAACATTCAACTTATTTTGTCATGCATTGTTGTATCTTGTAGTATAGCTCTCTTCTTGGACTCGTACATACCCCTTTAGATTGGGGGGGGGGGGGGGGGGGGGGGGAACGTTGGAAACCTAATCCGCTGAGGGTTATGGTGGAATGTGAGAGGTCATTGGAGTCCAAGAGACCACTTGGAATATGAAACCAAGGGTCACTAGACTTGTATAAAATTGTATATCATTGTGAATAATAAGAAACTCATGATTATCTTATTTGTTGTCCATTTTATGTGTGTGTTTGAAAATAGTGCTACCTAAGTGGAGCACATCTCACATTTGATGTAGGTGTTGGATACTTTAAAGAATCACCAGCTACTTGAAAATATCAAGAAGTGTGAGTTTGCACAATATTGTTTGGTGTATCTAGGGAATGAGATAAGTGGACGAGAGCTAAATATAGATCCTACCAAAATGGATCCGTCATGAAGTGACCAGTTCCAAGTAGTGTTTATGAAGTTGGAAGTTTCATTAGATTAGAAAAGTACCAAATCAAATTGATAAAGTGATTTTAGTAGCAGAAACACCACTCCATGCTGTAAAATTGAGTGGAAATACTTTCTCTTGGGGAAATATCAAGCAAAGGTAATTTGTGGAGTTAAAGAAGAATATCAGTCAAGCGCCAATTTTGGCATTACTGAACTTGTAGTAACCCATGTAAGTGGTAACAACTATGAATGGGCATGCTATGGGAGTGGTCTTGATGTAGGGAGAAAGGCCTATATCCTAACATTCTAAAGTATTTAATGGGGAAACACTTGATTACCCTACCTACGACAAGGAGATTTATGCTCTAGTGCAAGATGTGAAGATGTGTAAACACTATCTAATTGGAAAGGAGACAATAATACACATAGATTACAAACCGCTATAGTATATATAGGTCTAGAGTAAGCTAAATAAAACCAAGAGTTACAAGTGGATGGGGTTTTTATAATAGTTTCATATAGTGATAAGGTGAAAGAAGCGAAACCAAAACGTCTCAAGAAAAGATAGAAAAGATAGATCAACGCCTTAGAATTCAGCCTCTTCGAGGGGGCAACCTCCTTTACATTACATAAATGAACAATTCTTGGATGATTCAAATGACAAAACCTCCTTTCTATGTATAGGAGTCTAAGGAGTCACAATATAATCCAGCTGACCAAACAATAATAATATAAAGCCACAAAAATAACAATAGAGGGATTCTATGGGGCACAGTAATAACAATATGGGAGGAATAGGGCACAACAATATTAATAAGGGGTATAGCTACAATAGTAATGGGGTAATCACTAGTATTATAGGGACCCAACATGCCCCTCTCCTTCAAAAAAGTGTTGTCCTCAACGCTTGAGTAGTTATGGATACTTCTGCATAAAATTCTCATCCTCCCATGTGGAATCTTCAGCGGATAAGTTCTTCCACTTGATAAGATACTCTGAAATTGAACGATTTCGTAGCTGTCGAGTTCTTGTTTCTGTGACTGCTTCCGGTTCCAATATAATTTTTCCTTCCTCGTCAAGTTCTGGCAATATTGTTTGAACTGGGAGCTTGTCGTCTATAACCTTCTTTAAACATGAAACATGGAAACTGGGTGCAATCAAGAAGCTGCAGGAAGCTCCAATTTGTATGCCATAGTACCAATCTTTTGCAACACCTTGTATAGACCATAATACTTTGGTGATAATTTATTATCCTTCTTAGCTTGCTTGAGGGACATTTGCTTATATGGTTGTAGCCGTAGGAATACCCAATCACCTACATCAAAACTTCTTTCACTGCGATGTTGATCTTCCTGTTGTTTCATTCTATTTTGTGCCAACACGAAGTTATCCTTTAAGAGTTGGAGGACTTGTTGTTGATGTTCGATGTGATGTTCCACTGCCTGAACCTTAGAATTTTCTCTTAAATATGATGTGATGGATGGTGGTTGATACCCATAAAGTGCCATAAATGGGGTCATTTTTGTTGCTGTATGGAAGGAAGTGTTATACCACCATTCAACCAGAGGCAACCATTTGACCCATTGTGTCTGTTTATCAGATACAAAGCAACGAAGATATCCTTCCAAACATTTGTTTACTATCTCAGCTTGCCCATCAGATTGAGGATGATAAGATGAGCTATGAGCTAACTGAGTACCAAGACAAGAAAATAATTCTGTCCAAAAATTTCCAGTGAAAATGGGATCTCTGTCACTTACAATAATCTTTGGGTTTCCATGTAGCTTTTGAATTGTTTCCATAAATGCAGTAGAAACTGTACTGGCTTTAAATGGATGTGATAATGCACAAAAGTGTGCATACTTGGTAAGTCTATCAACTACCACCATGATGACACTCTTTCCCTCAGACTTGGGTAAACCTGTGATAAAATCCATTGAAACCTCCTCCCAACGTTGGCTTGGAATGGATAAAGGTTGTAATAGACCCGGTGTCTTAATTGTTGCAACTTTATTTTGTTGGAAAACCAAACATTCAGCCACAAACTTTTGAATATCTGATTTAAGGCCATCCCAAAAAAATTCCTTCTTAACCCTGTGGTAAGTTTTTAAAAATCCTGAGTGCCCTCCTAAGGGAGAAGTGTGCAATTCCATAAGAATCTTTTGTTTCAGCTGGGAATTCTTATAGAGGTATAAGCGATCTTTGTACCATAACGAATCATTTTGCCAGCTAAATGTACCAGACGTACTGGAACCTTGTTGTAACTTTTGAATAAGTGCCCACACTTCTTCGTCATTCTTCCATTCCTCCCTTGCTTCGTTTATCCAATCTGGTTGGATAATAGAAATGGCGCACAACAATGCTTCCACATCCTCATCCTTTCTTGAGAGTGCATCTGCCACCACATTTTGCTTCCCTTTTTTGTAGATGATTTCAAAGTCATAACCCAACATCTTTGTGACCCACTTTTGTTTCTCTTCAAAGGATAATCTTTGTTGTAAAAAGTATTTAAGGCTATCATGATCCGTTTTTACCTTGAAGTGTCTACCCATTAGGTAGGGTCGCCATTTCTTAAGTGCATGGAGTATTGCCAACATTTCCTTCTCATAAATTGCTTTGCTTAAAAACTTTCCCTTGATTGGACGACTTTCAAAAGCAATGGGTCTTTCATCTTGCATTAGAACAACACCAATTCCATTTCCTGAAGCATCACATTCCACAATAAAGGTTTTTGTGAAGTCCGGTGTAGCTAAGACCGGTGCTTGGCACATTGCCTCTTTAAGATGTTCAAAGGCCTTTGTTGCTTCCGGAGTCCATGAAAATGCATCTTTCTTCAATAATGTTGTTAGAGGTGCTGCTATTCTCCCATAATTCTTAACAAACCTGCGATAATACCCTGTCAACCCGAGAACCTCGCAGATGCTTTATGGATGTGGGGATTTTCCATTCTTTAATGGCTTTAATTTTCCTAGGGTCTACCTTAACTCCTTCATGAGATACAATATGACCCAAATATTCCACCTCCTGGACTCCAAAGAAACATTTGGATCTTTTTGCATATAATTGTTTCTCCTTCAATAGTTGTAGCACCTTGTCAACATGTTCAACATGATCCTTCCAAGACTTGCTGTAGATTAGTATATCATCAAAAAATACTAACACAAATTTTCTAAGGAATGGTTTGAAAATTGAATTCATCAAACCTTGAAATGTTGAAGGTGCATTGGTAAGGCCAAAAGGCATGACCAAAAATTCATAATGACCCTCATGAGTTCTAAATGTTGTTTTTGGAATGTCTTCAGTCTTTATTCTGATTTGATGATATCCTGAACGAAGATCCAACTTGGTGAAGTAAATTGATCCATGCAATTCATCCAGTAATTCATCAATGACAGGAATGGGGAACTTATCTTTAATAGTGAGCTTGTTGAGCTCCCTATAATCCGGACACATGCACCATGATCCATCCTTCTTGTGCACCAATACTACTGGAGCAGAGAAAGAACTTTAACTCGGTTGAATTATACTAGCCTCTAGCATTTCTGCAACCATACATTCAATTTCACTCTTTTGGACATAGGATATCTGTACGACCTGATGTTTGGAGGAACACTTCCTGGAATCAGATGAATAGCATGATCATGATCACACATAGGTGGGAGACCTTTGGGAGTCTCAAATACCTTGGAATGATTTTCCAGGACTTTTTGGAGATCTGGAGAAATAGATGATTCCAATGTGGACACATCTAGCGAGCATAATTATGCAATCACACCTCTTTGCTCCCTTTTTAGAAGCTTTGTCATACTATTAGAGCTTATTATCGTTCTTGGTTTCCCGGCAATACCCCTTAATTCAACTTCCTTTCCTTCTGTAGAAAATTTGATGAAAAGTTCTTGAAAATTAAAAGCTATTGTACCCAGGGATTGTAGCCATTGGACTCCTAGTACAACATCAGCACCTCCCATTGGAATGGAAAGCATTGGGCTAGTCAATACATATTCTCTCATGGATAGCTTGATATTATGGCACTTTCCAAAGCAATTTATTGTTCCTCCATTTGCAATCATCACTTGACACTCTGGTGTTGGATATAGGAAGCAATTCAATTCTTTTGCTACCTTACAATGAATAAAATTGTGGGTGCTTCCTGAATCAATCAACACTATTACCTTTTTCTTCTTGATTTGTCCTTCTATCTTGATGGTTTGAGGAGTGGTAATTCCCGCCAATGCATTACAAGATATGGTCGGATTTATTTTTTCTTCATCTAGGCTTTGTTCCTGTAGTATATCCTCTTCTTTTGACCTTTCTTGCTCCTTTCCTTCTTCCTCTTCACAATCTATGTAGAATAATGTCTTCTCAGCACACTTATGACCTTTAGTGTATTTGCTATCACAACTGTAACAAAGCCCTTTTGCTCTTTTTTCTTCCAATTGTTGTGGTGTCAACCTTATAGGTTGTGGAAGACTAGGGGTAACAACACTTCCGTCTTTATAGTTGTGAGTGGTATGCTTCCTGGTTGCCATAATTTTGCTTTCCATTTTTCTTGCTAACCTGAATGCCTTCTCTAATGAATCAGGTTCCCAAAGGCGAACATCATGTTGGATATTGTCCTTTAAAGACCCTATGAACACATCAATCCTATGCTCCTCTGGAATATCTTTTACCCTTCTGTTCAATTTTTGGAACTCCTCAATGTGCTCCATTATTGAACCCTTTTTTTTGAGACTTATCAATTGGCTAAAAAACGTGTTGCTTTTTGTATCCTCATAATGTGCTATCAATTCTTCCGTAAAAATTTCCCAAGTGATAAATGGTTTACGAGAGCAAAGCCATTGATACCATACAAACTGATTTGGTTCCAAATATAAAGTTGTCATACGTACCTTTTGTGTGTTTTGCACATTATTGAGATCGAAGAATTGCTCCATCTGTAATATCCATGTGGCAGGATCCTTGCCATCAAACTTCCTCATATCGATTTTTGGAATATGGTGAGTCTTCGATCCAACATTAGCATCTATGGAATCATGATTAAAATTTCTTTTGTTCTCATCATGAGTTTCCTTTAGTACCCTTTCACCCTTAGGGACCATTTCTTGTAGCAACTTATTCATATTTATCTTCAATTCGTCCATGTCTGTCTTCAAATCTATCTTCAAATCATCCATCTTAGCTTCCACGTTAATCATCTTAGCTTCTATGCCTTTCTTTAAACAGTCCATCTTAGCTTCTACACCTTTCTTTAAACCATCCATCTTAGCTTATACATCTTTCTTTAAGCCATCCATCTTAGATTCTGTTCCTTTTTGTGTAAGGGACAGTTGTTGCACTTGGTCTTGTAATTTTGATATATCATGTTGCATTTCTTCCTCTTCTTCATGAGTCATGCTAGAGCTTTCAGGTTCCTTACTAGGTGTTTGAATTTTCTTTCCTCGAGGCATCAGTTACTGATAATAATGCTCTATTATGCCCTTTGAATTCCTTTAAAATAAATTTTCAAACCAAGCTTAAGCAAAAATTTAAGAAAATCTACACACCTTTTTTCACTTTGTAGGAGCTCGATATGGCCTCTGATGTATCTCTGTACTTTCCAATCATCTAGTTCTGAATTTGTGATCTGTAGTAGCCCTCTGTGTCCTCTTTCCAATGCCACATGTCTGACCCAAATTGGATTCTCCAAGGAAGCGTTATGTGAAATCTCCCACAGTGACTTGCTTATAGACTAGTTCAGTAAAGCGAACTTGTACGACGTGCCACGAGTCACTGTTTCGACCTTTGGATCTAAAACATGCATACAAGAAACTACAGTCCATTCTCTTTCTGTACCTTCTTACAAAATTTCAATCTGATCCCCAGAGAGAACGTTATGACGATTTTCGCCAGGTCACCTGTTTTGACTGTAATTCAGGAGTCTGCAAAAAGACCAACTTCCTCAGATCATATCTCCGCACATATCACGCAACAATATCTAAAATTCGGACCCAAGGTTCAGTGCGATTTCTCCTGAAATTGGTTTTTTTTGCAACTTCTGAAACATCACAGAAAAAAAGTTATAGCGAAAATGCCACGATGACCTGTTTGGAGCAATGAAACCCTAGAATCCAAAGCTCTGATACCAAATGTTATGAAACCAGCTCAACAAAAGATAGAAAAGATAGATCAACGCCTTAGAATTCAGCCTCTTCGACGGGGCAAACTCGTTTACATTATATAAATGAACAATCGTTGGATGATTCAAATGACAAAACCTCCTTTCTATATATAGGAGTCTAAGGAGTCACAATATAATCCAGCTGACCTAACAATAATAATATAAAGCCACAAAAATAACAATAGAGGGATTCTATGGGGCACAGTAATAACAATATGGGGGCAATAGGGGCACAACAATATTAATAAGGGGTATAACTACAATAGTAATGGGGTAATCACTAGTATTATAGGGACCCAACACTAACATTCTAAAGTATTTAATGGGTAAACACTTGATTACCCTACCTATGACAAGGAGATTTATGCTCTAGTGCAAGATGTGAAGATGTGTAAACACTATCTAATGGGAAAGGAGACAATAATACACATAGATTACAAACCACTATAGTATATATAGGTCTAGAGTAAGCTAGATAAAACCAAGCATTACAAGTGGATGGGGTTTTTATAGTAGTTTCATATAGTGATAAGGTGAAAGAAGCGAAACCAAAACAAGTTGGATGACTTGCTTTCAAGGCCTCCCACACCAAATATCATATCTTTGGGAACTGAGATCCACATGAAACCATTCACCCATGATGAATATAGAGAGGCATATTTATAAGTTGATGACTTCAAGGAGGTTTTTCAATAGTTGCAAATCTAGATTCATGTGCACAATGGTAATAGCACAATTTTCTATCATCTCCAAGATAGGTTACTCTATATGTTGGATAAGTTATTTATTCCTAAATATGAGTGATTTTAGATGATTAGAGAGGCTCACAACTCTAGGGTTGCAGGGAAGTTTGGTATAGGGAAGACAACTGCCAATTTGTATAGAGGTATGTGTATTGGCCCAAGGTGCAAGAACATCTAGCTAGGTTCATAAGAGGATGTCTAGTTTATTGTACCAACAAGCCTAGTAATAGGAAATAGCGTCTACATCACCTTTCTTTTACCTACTCATCCTTGGGAAAGAATTTCCATGCAATTTTATGGAGGTTTATGAACAACTACGAAGGGACATTACTACATATTTATGGTAGTTGATAGGTTCAACAAGATGTTTGTTCTAATTCCTTGTAAAACACAATCAACAAGAAAGATGCAACAAGCTTGTTCTTTAGATAGCTCTTAGTGCACTTTGGGATACCAAGGAGAATTTTTTTAGAAAGTGACATAATATTTCTCAATGCATTTTGGAATACATTGTGGGAGAATATGGATGCAAATTTGAAGAGTTTTATCTCATTCCATCCACATACAAATGGGAAAACAGGTGTAGTCAATATTAATTTGGTGCGGATTTTGAGGGGTTACAATTAGAATCATCTAAGTACCCGGGATGAAATATAACATACATACAACACTCTTATAATACAGAAACCCGCCATTTTATTGGTAAGTCACCATTTGAAACTTGTTTTGGATATTTTCCACCTTCACCTTTGGATAATGCATATGGGAAACAAGGAGGAGTGAGGAAGGATCTTACGGGAAATGCCTTAAGGGTACAAAAATTTGTTGAAAAGATCAGAAAACCTATATAAAGGTGCAAGAGACACTATAGAAGCCATAGGAAAAATACAAGGTTAGTCATGATCAACACAACATAGATAAGTCCTTTAAGGTGGGAGATAGAGTATGGTTATAGTGGAAGAGGTAGAGGCTCTAAGGGCCCTAGTAATAAAATAAAGGCTTTGAGATATGGCCCCTTTGATATTCTATAGAAGGTATGAGATAATTCCTATACTACATGTACCCCAATACATGCACATTTATTTAGTGGTGAATGTACATAGTCTAAAATATTATGAACCTTCCATGCTAGACAAAGAAGAGGGATATGTGCTACCTTTTGTATAGAAATTGGCACTAGATGATCAAGTAGTGTTGGAAAAGGATACAATTTTGTAGAACAAGTCTAGAACTATAATACAAGGGAAGCATGACCTTTGGTAGATTTGTTTGAAAGGGAAGTTTCCAAGCAAAGCTTAATGGTACACCTAAGAGAAGGTGCATGAAATATTTCCTTGCCTCATTCAATAAAAGGTTTTGGGGACCAAAATCCTCAAAAAATGGGGAGGTGTGATCCATATTAGATCATTATATTATTTTTCATCCATATTGATTCTTTGAGACTTGAAAATGTGGAGGAATAAGATGACAAGGCTATTTTTACCAGTGGTTCCGAGTTTTAAAAATTGAGGTCTGACATGTTTTCGATGTAGTTTAAGGAACCAAATAACATTTTTGGTGGGTAAAAATTGTCTAATCAAGCATTGAACCCCCTATCACTAATATACACATGTATACTTTTCAAATGATGAAAAACTCACCTTAACTTGAGTCCATATACAAAACTCATGCCACCCAGAGTTTGACCTTCCAATTTTGACCACCGTGATTCAAGAGGATGCCATGTCAACCCCCATTATTAATGGAAAAAGGGATAGCCACATCATCATGGTGAGGAATAACCTAGAAATGCTTGTAGTGTAACCCTAATTAAGAGTTGAAGGACTCAAACTTAACTGCTAGTAGGATATTTAACTGTGTTATAATCAAGTCGCTAGGAGGAAAAGGGGTGTCATTATATATGAGTGCATTTTGTTCCATATAAGAGCATAGTAGCCTAGAGTGGATAGGGAATGAGTAAAAGGAGATGACTTTTACGTTGTAGCAACCCATGGGCCACATACCCCACTTCTCTGTACTTGCATCCATTTCCATTTAGAGAGAGAGAGCATAGCGGCCTCACCTTCCAATTGGGTTTTCTCCCAATATGGTTTACTAAGTTATATCTTATGTTAATTTCATTTTCTGTAATTTTTATTTTATTTTTATTTTCCGTAATTTATTTATTACATGCATAATAATAACAGAGTAAATAATGACTCCAATATTCTAAGGAGAACGAACACTCATACTGTAGATTTCATATTTTAAGCACAATTTTATTAGATCTATTATGACAAACTGTCTAGTGGAATATCCATGGCAGTTTAGGGATCATGAAAGGGGAATTCCACCCCCCTATGAACCCCACTAAGTAGGGGGGAAGGCTTCTTCCTTGTTTGTTAGGTAAACTTGACTTGGGGAAAGAGTTAAATTTTACTGAGTCAAACAATGGTGGTTTTAGCCACATAATTTTTGTGCTCATGGTTTTGTTCTCGTGGAATTCATGTAATGCTGCCATTAAATCCTTGGTGAATACTCTATTGTAATTGCATAGGGGATGCGAGCAATAATGTCTCACTTTGTTGGAGTAACCAGGTTTTGGCCAAGGGATCTAATATAATCCCATTAGTTTGGAACCCAAAACTTTGGGTTTTTCGAACATAAACATTGTTTACATATATGTAGTTTTTCTTGTGAGTGTAATTTTTCTCTCAATAATCTTTTTTAATAATTGGCATCAAAGATGCATAATTTGGGTGGAGTTCCTATTGTAGTGGATCAAGCAATGCCAAAGGAGGAAACCACAAAAAATGGGAAAAACCAATTCTAGGTGGATGTTATAGATTAAGAACCAAAACCAATGATGGGAATTGGTTTCTCTATTGTAGATCAAAAAATTTGCATGGATGATGTGATAAGATGAAGGTTTAATGTGGTGAGCAAGAAGTGGCAGTTGTAGAAAAGGTCAATTGGGTTTTGATCAACATACACATTTCTAAATATTGAAAATTTTATATGGCCCTAGTATGGAACTATGGTCACTAACAATCAACGACCATAGATTATAATACATGCTTATGTAGATGGGATGTGAAAGAAACGAAAGAAGTAGGACCTTAAAAACTAGGTTGCATAGATGTTGGATATATAGAGGAGAGAAATGGGAAAGAGTATGGGAAAGGATAACAAAAAATGAGAATTAGAAGAAAAAAAAGTTATAGTGGAGTCAAATTTTAAAATTGCATATAAATGATTATAATGCAGTAAGACTTGGTGAGGCATGTGTACCTCTAGGAAATTTCTTGTAAAGTTTGGAGTTAGAACTAGGTGATACATAGGGAATTCATATACCCAAATTATAAAATTTGAGTGGGGTAGGGCATGGAGGTGAGAGGTACCAGTTCACTTGGCTAGTTTGGACAAATTTGGTCAAGCGAAACGTACATGGTCCTTGTTATTTTCTCACCTTCCCGTCCTATCTATATTGGCCTACATTTTAATATTTGTTCATGGATTTATAACCTCTGTATCTCCATATGAGTTCCATATCAAAGCATAATATATCCACACAATTTTTACCTTTGGAAAACACCAACCTCATGGGAAAAACTAGATAATAAAATTTTGTTAGATCCCTTGGCCAATACCTAACGAAGCCATCCAAGTGAACCTTCACCACTCACATACCCTAGCCCATTACAATAAATAATTCACCTAGCCTTTAAATACTTCATTACATGAATTCCACGGGCATAAAACCATGGGTACACAAAACCATATGCCCAAAACCACTAATGTTTAACTTGATCAACTTTGACACTTTTACCAAGTCACGTTTTCCTAACAATCCCCCGTTAAACCTTGACATGGTGTTTCCCTTGGCCAAATTAAGCAAAACAAACCAAGTGAGATGGAACCAATCACCTTTAGGCTCTACCTGCTTGATATTTATAATTAGGATATTTGCATGCCCCTCTTATCACCTAGGTCTAACACCAGATTTACCAGCAATCTTCTAAGGGTATGCATGCCTTATTAGGTCTTATAGTAGTATGCCCATTTACATGGAATTTCAAAATTTGATTTCGTTACAATTTTTTTTATGTTTATTTTCCATTTGTTGTGATCCTTTTCCACCCTCTCATGTGATGCTCACCTCTCCATATCTTACTTCTATGCAACCTCCTTTATAGGGTCCTAGATCTTTCCTTGTTTGCAAATCCCATCTACATCATTCTACACTATAATCTTTGGTTGCAAATTTTTTGCCACTATATCTATAATACCAATTCTTAAAAGTAAAATAACTAGAGAAACGTATATTTTCTAAGAGAGAATTTACACCAACACCAAAAACAACGTATATGCACATAGTGCTTACCTTCAAAAAATCCAACTTCGAGAAAAAACAACCAGTAAATTGAATTCTATTAGATCCCTTATACAAAACCCAATAAATATGGCCAAGTGATCCTTCACTACTCATATCCCTTGGAATATTAAAATAGATACTTCACTACCCTTTTAAAGGATTCATTATGTTAGCACCTAAATCTTCCTTAGGCTGAAAGAAGGCAAAACTCAAGGCAACATCAAACCAAGCTCAGTCTGGTAGCTAGCCCTACCAGAACAGGAGAGGGCTCTCTTGGAGTTACACTCAGTGAATAAGTAAACAAAATGGCCTGATATGACTTAAAATGAACTATTTGTCTTAGGTTAGTAAGTGAAAATGAATATAAGGAGTGATTTTTATGAATGAATTTGTTTCTGGGATATTATGGGACCACTGGACCTCAATTAACAGAGAACTTAACATAAAGGCATAGATTGTTTCATGAGGCAAGGTAGGCAGAAAGCATAGAAATTTAGTTTTAAGATATGGCGGAATGGAGAGATTGATTAAGAAGGTGAAAAGGGCATAGAAGATGAATCCTTTTCAACAGAAGAATGAACACTATACATGAATTTTTCCCCTAGGTAGAGCAATAAAATTGAATTCTACCTAATCTCATTCGAAAAACTTCACTAGAAATGAATATGAAATGGACTATGAAACATAACAACATACATATGAAACATAAGAGACACACTTGCTACACTCACAACCACATGAATCTCATGAAATAGAGTTGCTGCCTCTCATTAATTCTCTGTAAAAATATACAATGTAAAGTTTCTTTCCCACAGTCCCCCAGAAGTTACAAGCCAAACAACCCAAATTGCCTTTGCAAATGGTTTACATACAATATATAGAATGTGCCATGAAGAGATAGAACACCCAAGGGTCACAAAATGAAGGTGGAGAGACAAACATCAACTACAGGTGCAGCTCCACAAACATGAAAAATGGCTTGGGTGACCCTTTTCCTTCCTTTTCCACTTGTATAACTGACCATATGGAGTGAAAATATTTATAAAACCGCCGCACTCCTCTTCCTGTGCGTCGTGCTCTATTCCAGGTGACTTTTGGAAGCCTTCCTGATGTCCAAATTGAGTGCAGGATAGCTCATTGGAAAGGTATTGGAGTATACTTTCTAACACCACCAGAATTTTGCAATTTGGAGTTTATTTTCTCTATCAAAAATCAAATCTTCTAAGACTAGTCGAACTGTGCCAACTGAGGCTGCCTCATGGCAGAGTGCTGTTGCGGTCAACCTTTGAATGTCTTCCTCAATCTAAAATTAAGCTTTTGATAGCACATTCGAAATCGTGTCCTGTATACTTTCCAACCCAACTGGAATTTTTCAATTTGGAGTTCATTTACCCTGTCAGACATCAAATCTCCCAAGACTGGTTGAACTATGCCAAATGAGGTTGCCTAAAGGCAGAGTGTTGTTACAGTCAACTTTTGAATGCCTTCCTCAACTTCAAATTGAGCTCATGATAGCTCATTGGAAAGCTACGTGTCTCTAGTTATCGTTTGGATTATCAAGCAAGTCATTTGGCCAACCCAACTAGGAGAAAATGGGATTTTCCCGACATCTCTCTAGAGGTGCATCAATTCTCCCGGGGCAATTGTATTTTTGACATTTCTTCAAAACCATGACACCTGTGTAAAAAGTGAAGGAGATTTTTCTTTATAGGTCTATTTTGGACAAAAACCTCTCTCATTTTTCCTGAATTCATCTTTGATTGCTCAGAAACATCATTTGAGTGAAACATATCCCGATGTGTGGGACAAGGGATTTGCCGAAATGAAGCGAAATGAAGGGGATAGGGAGCTTCTAAATTATTGAGGAAATTTTTGGAGGTATGGAGGGATGTTAGGAAGTAGGGGAAAGTGGAATCTCAGAAGCTAAGTGAGGGGAAGGGGTCCAAAAAGGAAAAACACAGGCCGAACCATGGAAAATTGCCTGATTGTAGCAAGAAACTAGGGTTTGTGCGGAAATGAGGAATTTGGGGGATATCAGTGATGGGAAGAGTTTGATAAGGTAAATTATGGATAGGGAAATGTGTATGAACATCAGGATACAAGTTTTTCTGATGATTTGACTATCCAAGAGAAATTAGCTTCAAAACCCTAGGAGAGGGAAATGAATCTTGCCTTGGCACAACTGAAACATGAACAAGGTGTGAAATGACCCAATGGAACTTGACATGATGATGAAAACCCTCTGAATGATGTTAGACTCAGCTGAATGGTGACATTGACTGACATCTGGACAACTTTGAAAGGAGTGAAAGCAAACCCTAGGCCTAATGCCTAGTGACCAAATTTTACTTGAAGACTCACTGAAATGATAAAATTTGACCTTGACACCTTAAAAGCACTTGTGTAAGAGCATATTTGATCACTGGAGGAAGGCTGCAAAGACTGACACTAACACATTACATGAATTCCATAGGAACAAAACCGTGTGCCCAAAACCACCACTGTTTGATTCGGTCAACTTTGAGTATTTCTCTTAGTCAAGTTTACCTAACACTGTGAAGCCCCCATGCATGGGGAAATGTTACCCCCCTCTAAGCTCCCTACTATTCCTGATGCAACATATAACACATAGAGGTAGTCATGCATAGAAAATAGCACATTACCAATATTATCAAACTTGGTGTTTCCTTTTCACATATGCAATTGCAAGAGCACATAATGAATAATCCAGGGCAATAATAGCTAGTGTTTATCTATATAAAGAAAACTTCTCAATGCTCATATATTTCAACCATGTCTCTCAAAAAGTGTTAATAAACATCAAAATTCCTTTTCTTAGCATGATAAACTAGGTTCTTTGCTAGAAATGTTTTCTTATGATTGTCATAATCTATCATCATCGCTCATTGTACCAACCAACAATAGATTGGTATGAACGAAATCTCTCTTTCAGCTAATCACCCTCACACCATATTCCAAGCATGAATGTGGTATCTCATGGAATAAACCAAGAAAATCCAAACCAGGTCTTCGATAGGACAAACCACCTCAACCCTCAACTAGTGATTCCACCTAAGATTAGACATCAATGACACCAACCAGATCGTTCTCTACCTATGTTGTGTAGGACTCCAGGAACTAGTACTCAACCCAAAACCTTCCAAGGCTCTAGAGAATTTATCCAACCCGGCTCTATGGACTAGTACCTCACCCAACCAAGGGCTCCCGAGTGTTTTTCTCAACATAGGCTCCAGGACTAGTAACTCAACCCAAGTTGTTCTAGATCTTCTAGAGCGTTTTCTCCAACCCACAACCATAAGGAATTATGAGCACCAATTAGAAAATAATCAAATGGAAAAACCCACAAAATCATGGCTATCTAGGAAAGCAAGGGTAAAAACATTATCAATCCAGGAAATCCTCCATGCCAATGATAGATCATAGCCAAATAATCACTTGCATATATCATGCTTCCATAAATAACCAAGGAGATGATACATGCAACCTATTACCTGCAAATAAATCCTTATGTAACTACTAATCTCATTTTCCCCTTGCACATTTCCTACTTTCCCTTGCCTTCTTTCTCCAAATCCAATGTATGCTAAATTTCTCTAAGCATGCTCCAAGAATGCTCTATGTGTTCAATAGAGAGTGAGATAATATAAGATAGCTCGAAGCTAAAACTGAAAAAAGGTTGTGAACTGATCCTTAGAAGCCTTTTTATCATTGAGGTCTCTATTTTCTCCATTTTTCTTGATTTTTCCTTCAATTTCCCTCTCATGAAAATATGTGACCTTTCACCTTCCTTTTCTCCTATTTTCCTTTATTTCATAAATCAAATGCCAATTATTGCCACATTTCCTTTGCCAACGTCTTTGCCAATTTCCATATCCATTAATTTACCACTAGTGATATTCATCACTATGTTTTTCCTAACATTCAACTTGGAATACGTGTCCCATGACCTTCGTCTTATTTTTTTATTTACATGGAAAATAAACTAGTGACTATTACAAACTGCTCCCCTTTGGGTGATTACCACCCTCAGTGTTCAATGACACCTATAAACCAACAAAACACAAGCTTCCCAAGCAGCTTTATAACACAACTCAGTGCGACATTTACATCATACCATAATGTTGAGACCATGACCATCATACCATGAATACCATGCCACCTACTTGATCTTTATAACACAACTCGATGGAGTATTTACATACATATACATATACATACACAACGAAAACATATATCAAGGCACATCTGATCAACCAATGAATAAAGAAGGGTCCATATCTCGCATATGATCATCCATCTCCCATGTAGCTTCGTCGTGCCCAAACTGCTTCTACTACACTTTAACTTGCTTTATTGCTCAATTATGGAGCATGAGGTTCCAACTGGAATTATCCTTCTAGCTCCACCTGCAATACATATCATTCAATCGCATGATCAACATCTTTCACATACTTCTTAAGAAATGACACATGTGAAACATCATAAAATTTCACCATTGGAGGTAGTGCAATTTAGTAGGCCAATGGTCGAATCCTCTCAAGAATGTCAAAAGCCCCGCATTACCGATGTACCATCTTGGCACATGATCTAATCCTCAAGGAGGTCTTCCTAGGATTGATGCATAAGTACACATCCTCCCCAACCTAAAACTCCTTAAACAGCCTGTGCCAATCTGCATAACTCTTCTACCTCTCGTGTGTTTACTTTAAATTCTTCTTAATAACCTATATTTCTTGGTCCATTTTTGCCAACATATCTTGTCCAATCATTACCTTGTTGAGTGGATCACTCCAACTAATAGGAGTAATACAACTCTTCCCATAAAGTGCCTCAAATAGACTCATCTTAAAAGATTTTCGATGCCCATTATTGTAAGGAAGCTATACCATCGGAAGGTACTCTTTCCACTTCTATTGCTGATGCATAACATACATCCTCAACATGTCCTCCCAAATCTTGTTAACCCAACTTCTATTGTTGATGCATAACATACATCCTCAGCATGTCCTCCCAAATTTTGTTGACCCTCTTTGTTTGCCCATATTTATGTTGATGATCAGTTGTACTAAAAGCCAAATCTATACCCAAACCTACAAATAACTCTTTCCAAAACCTAGATGTGAACTTGGCATCTCTATCTGACACAATCTTCCTAGGAATACCATGTAATCCCACTATCTCCCTAATGAAGACCTGGCGTAGCTCACTAGTTGAATTTGTAGTCTTCACTGGAAGGCTACCTCAATCAACCTGTCAACCAAAACCATAATAGAACCAGCCTATCTATATATCTTGGAAAACCTGTAATGAAATCCGTGGAAATGATCTCCCATTTCCACTCTAGAATCGGAATCGGCTGCAGTAAATGACTTGGAAGCTTACACTTTTATTTTACCTGTTGATAATCCAAACACCTTTTAATGAAATCAACCACCTCTTTCTTCAAGTTCAGTCAATGGTAGAAACTCTTCACTGTTGTGAATGTCTTCTGATATCCTAGGTGACCTGAATAAGGCATAACATGAAATTATAGCAAGATAATCTTCTTGAGCTCACTGTTGTCTGACAAATATATCTTGTCCCTAAATATGGACAAACCATTTTCCGTGAGATGATAATCCACATGCTGTTCACGTGTACCCTGTTGTTGTAACCTATGCTTAAACTATTGCTACTTTTCATCCTCTTGTCCTACTTGTAAGATCTGATACTATAAATTTGTCCCATATGAACTCATAGCTGCAATGTGATTTACCTATACTCTTTGACTAAGAACAATTGCAACCTTGTTCTCTTTTCCCTTAATGTACCTGATCTCGAAATCAAACTCACTGAGCATAGCCATCCACCTAGCTTGTATGGCATTTAGATTAGGTTGGTCAAACAAGTACTTCAACCTGATTTGATTGCTCATCAAAATGAACCTCTTACCAAGAATACAGTGCCTCCACATCTTGAAGGCATGGATGACAACTGCTAACTTGAGATCGTGAGTCAAATAATTTTGATCATGCTCATTTAGTTTCCTTGACTCATAGCATACTACCTATCCTTCCTGCATCAGAACCTTGTTGGAAATAGCAACAAGAAATGATAAAAATAGAAATGCTAAAAAATAGCATTGCTATAAATAACATTTCAGGTACCAGTGTTGGACATAGCAACAAGGAATGAAAAATTGAAATGCTAAAAATAACATTGCTATAAATAGTATTTCGGGATAGATTCCAATTTTAGTTAGTCCCTGAACTAAAATTGAGAAGTAAAATTCGAATTTGATCTTAACAGTTGTTTGTAAAATAATTAATTAATTCATCTTGAGTTAATTAGTTATAGGAAATCAAGCATGAAGTCTATGTGAAGACGTGCAACAATTTCTCCTTTGATTGAGGAAGTTATCCCTTGATTAAAGTAGATCAGGATGAGTTGTACTTTGAGTTGTATTTAGTTAGCTCAGTTAACTGAGTTAGGTCCAGTTAGATTAGTTCCAACAGTTTGTACAATTAATTATGAGTTTAGTTAGTTAATGCATGCATGCATGTAACCGCTGCACTTCAGTTAACGAAATATTCTCTCATAAATAACTCATGCATGTCAGTTCAATCAAAGACCCAGTTGAGCTCAGAGGAAGGGACAGTGTACTATCAGTTGGAGGATTTTTCCTATATAGGAAACTCATCCATGCAGAAGGATTTATCTCCTTCAGGATTGCGCAGTTACTTCTGAGCTTAGTGAGCAGTGTGAGAGGTGAATTCACACAGGTGGTAGCATTGGACCCAAGGCGACACTGTGCAAGGAAATAGGATGCTTGGATGGCAGAGGAGAAGGTTTGTGAGAAGCCTTTGACTGTCTATGAGCAGCAGTTGGATTGTACTGAGAGTAGGATAGCTTGTGAGCTAATGCTTTGTGTAATCTGGACTTATTTCCACTTGTATGATAATACAGAGATCGGGGTTTTTAGCTGAGACTTTCCCCAGAGTATTCTTCCGTGTTCATGCGTGATTTCTTTCTCATTCTCTGTTATATGTGTTCTATTTAGTCTTGCTCAAAATCGGTTAAGCTTCCACAAGTTTGTTTGTAGAAGTAGATCAAGTATTTTTTTTAGTATATTTCATTATTAGGTGATCTACAGTGGGAATTTCTACATGGTATCGGAGCAAAGGTGATCAAAGTGAAGAAAAGTATACAAAGAAGGGAGAGGTTCGAAGTTTCAAGTTCCTGATTATAGAATTCGAATTCTTATCACATCTCAAATTTCCCCAATGGCGTTTAATGGTTTAAGACTCAAGTATGCCCTTGATGGCAGCTCGAATTATATAGTATGGAAGGATCACATGGAAGCAATATTAGAGTACAACGGTTTAAAGGACTTCATTGATCAAGAAGTCCCCAAGCTAACAACGGCTAATGCTACAGAATTGGTGGAATGGAAGAAATGTATGGCTAGAGCGAGGAGAATCCTTCCAGAGGGAGTTCAAGACCACATAGTCTTGAGTCTCCATGGGAAGGAGACACCATTTTCAATGTGGAAAAAATTGAAAGATCTATATGAGAACAACAGTGACCAGAGGAAGCTGGTGCTGAAAGATAAGCTTCGAAAAATCAAGTGTCAAAAGGGTGACACGATCTCTACTTATCTGACCAAGCTCACCACCTGCAGGGATGAGCTTGGAAGTGTAGGGATCATGACAGCCGATGATGACATGGTGACTCTTACTCTCCTCGGTCTTCCTAAGAGCTGGCATAATTACCAAGACTCGGTTAGAAGAGAGTAACTGCCAGATTGGGAACGACTTTGGTCGGATCTGATGTAGGATGAGATAAGAAGAAGCACCAGAGATGGTTCTTCATCCAAGGAGGATGAAGAAAATTACGCCTTAGCGAGTAAGGAAAAGAAAGGGAAGGAGGAGGATTCTCATCCCAAATCAAGTTCTTCCTATGGTGGGAAGAAGTTTGACAAATCGAAACTGCAATGCTTTCATTCTCATGAGGTGGGCCATTTTGCTACAAATTCTCCACTGAAGAAATCCAAGATTGGATCCAAGGAAGGATCTGAAGGTGAGGCATTGGCCTCACAGTTCGAGTTGGATTTCACCTTCTTCGCATGCATTGTTTCATCCATGGTGGCACGTGGTTGGTTCAATGATAATGGAGCTTCATTCCACATGACCGGCAATAAGAGTTTGTTCAGTACCTTCGAGGAGAAATATCTCTAGATACTCATAACGATGGGTAATGATGAAAAGTATAGTGTCTCATGAGTAGGAACAATTTTTTTTCAAAGGGAGCATGGAGCTCGCATTACCTTGATAGATGTGAAGTATGTTCCAAGATTGAGGAAAAAAATGGTATCGATCACGATGCTGGAAGACAAAGGCTATGATGTAGTCTTCAGTAAGGGAAAGGTTTTCCTTAGACACATCACCACGAGACAGGTGAAGTAGATCAGTTCACGAGTCAAGAACCTGTATGCTCTTGAGACTCAAGATGCATGCAAAGCCTTGAGGAGCAAGGAAACTGATGTAGACTTGGTGGTTGAGAGGGAGAGTACATTACCTCTCATGATGCAGCGCCAAAAGAATTCTCAGACAATTGTGGAGGAGCCACAATTGGTGAAGCAACTTCAGGAGGTTGTGGAGCAACCACAACTGGAGAAGCCGAGAGGAGATCAAGTGGAGGAATCCACTCATTAGGAGACCTATAGTAGGGCAAAATTTTGAGCCAAGTGGGAAGAGGGATCTCACATGCATCCATACCTCCAGGTCGGAGGTGGGGCGATGTGGAGTGATAGTCCTAAGAATGCTGGAATAGGGGTAGGATCATTGAGGTACCCAACCTCTTTTATTAGACCTTGCTATGGGAGCCCTGATGAGGAGTAGCAGAACTTACTGAGTGGCTAGAGGCAGATGTGGATGGGGTGGCAAAGAGAGCTATAGTGCATCAATCCCAAGACAGTGCAGATCTAGTAGGCTACAACAATGTGAGAAGCACAGGAGTGTTGCACCAGTGCAGGATGGCATAGAAAGGTGTGCAACGGTGCGAGATGCATGGAGTGTTGCAGTAGCTCAGAGGTCACAGAGGGAGCACTTGTCAATGACAGAGGGAGCTTTAGCATCAGAGGGTGTTTCTAGCCCAACACGGAGGTCAGTTGGGAGATTTTTTTGGTTCTAGAGTTGTTGGAGCAACAACATTTGGGAGAAGTGTTGCATGAAGAACATTCCAGAGGTTGAAGATCAGGTTCGAGTTGAATGCCTTTCTTGTTGAGAGGAAGTGTTGGAAATAGCAACAAGAAATGCTAAAAATAGAAATGCTAAAAATAGCATTGCTATAAATAGCATTTCGGGTACCAGTGTTGGACATAGCAACAAGGAATGAAAAATGGAAATGCTAAAAATAACATTGCTATAAATAGTATTTCGGGATAGATTCCAATTTTAGTTAGCCCCTGAACTAAAATTGAGAAGTAAAATTCGAATTTGATCTTAGTAGTTGTTTGTAAAATAATTAATTAATTCATCTTGAGTTAATTAGTTGTAGGAAATAAAACATGAATTCTATGTGAAGACATGCAATAGTTTCTCCTTTGATTGAGGAAGTTATCCCTTGATGAAAGGAGATTAGGATGAGTTGTACTTTGAGTTGTAATTAGTTAGCTAAGTTAACTGAGTTAAGTCCAGTTAGATTAGCTCCAACAGTTTGTGGAATTAATTGTGAGTTCAGTTAGTTAAAGCATGCATGCATGTAATTGCTGCACTTCAGATAACTGAATATTCTCTCATAAATAACTCATGCATGTCAGTTCAGTCAGAGACCTAGTTGAGCACAGAGGAAGGGATAGTGTACTATCAGTTGGAGGATTTTTCCTATATAGAAAACTCATCCATGCAAAAGGAATTATCTCCTTCAAGGTTGCACTGTTAGTTACGAGTTTAGTGAGTAGTGTGAGAGGTGAATTCACACGGGTGGCAACATTGGACCCCAGGAGAAATTGCACAAGGAAATAGGAGGCTTGGAGGGTAGAGGAGAAGGTTTGTGAGAAGCCTTTGACTTTCTATGAGCAGTAGTTGGATTGTATTGAGGGCATGATAGCTTGTGAGCTAATGCTTTGTGTAATCCGGACATATTTCCACTTGTATGATAATACAGAGATCGAGGTTTTTAGCTGACGCTTTCCCTGGAGCATTCTTTTGTGTTCATGTGTGATTTCTTTCTCATTCTTTGTTATATGTGTTCTATTTGATCTTTCTCAAAATCGATTAAGCTTCTGCATGTTTGTTTGTAGAAGTGGATCAAGTATTTTTCTTTAGTATATTGCATTATCAGGTGATCTACAGTGGGAATTTCTACAAACCCCACCAAGTTCTCTTTTTCAATCATTTGTACTTACCACAAACTCTTTATCTAGATATGTAATCTTTAGAACTGGAGCATTTGTAAGTAACTACTTCAACTACTCAAAACTAGTTGAACATTCCTGTGTCAATTCAAATATATTTCCTTTTCGCTACAAAGACGTAATAGGATAGCCAATTTGTGAGAATTCTCTGATGAACCTCCTATAGTAACCTACTAATCTCATAAAGGATCTAACTTCATCCACATCCCTAGGAGTTTCCCACTCCATGATAGCTCTAATCTTTTTTGGGTCCATTGGGTCATTAGAAACAACATGTCCCAAGTAATGAACTTTTGTCTAAAACAAAGTGAACTTACTAAGGTTGGCATATAACTAATGTTCTCTTAGCAATATCAATGCTACTACTAAATGTTATTCATGCCCTTCCTCATTCTTAGAATATATCAATATGTCATCAATGAATACTATCACAAACTTGTCTAGATAAGGGTGCAACACATTATTCATCAAATTCATAGAAGTAATTGGAGCATTGGTCAAACCAAAATGAACCACAACATACTCATAATTACCATACCTAGTCTAGAAAGCAGTCTTGAAGATGGCCTCTTCTTTGATGCGTACCGTATGATATTCGGATCTTAGATCAATATTGGACAATGTTTCTACTTCATTCAACTAGTAAAACAAGTCACAATCCATGACAAAGGGTACATCTTCATGATCGTCACATTGTTCAACTACCAATAATGAATACATGTTCATGAGAGTACCATATTTCTTCTTCAAAAAAAATATTGGTGCACCCCAAGGTGACACAATTGGCCTAACGTATCCCTTGTCAAGAATTTCCTTCAAGTACAACTTCATTTCCACTTACTCTAGAGTGCTCATCCTATATGATGTCTTTGATGTTGGTGTTTCTGCTAACATCAACTCAATAGAGAAGTCCACTTCCCTGTGAGGTGGTAACTCTGAAATCTCCGCTGGAAATAAACCATGAAACTACTACAAAAATGGATACCTATTCAAGACTTCATCATCCTCAACATATTTCCCTTTTTCACTATAAATATGAACTGCAAACAATACACATCCTTTCCTGCTACTGTGCTTGGTGTGAATGGTTGTAACCATCCTCACTAATGTAGGCTTCTTCTTACCCTACAAGACTCTCTTCTCTCCATCATCATCCAAGCACTCAATATCCTTATCATAGAAATCTACCTTAGTCCTGTGAATGTACAACCAATCCATACCCAACAACATATTGTACAATGGCAATAGAAGCACATTTAGATGTGTTGATGTATACATATCATTCGTGTGCCCTAGAAAGTATTTCTTGTGACTGAATGATCTTGTCATTATCATGGTTACAACATTGTTCAACTAACTATAATGAATATATGTTCATGACAGTACCATCCTTCTTCTTCATAAAGAATATTGTTGCACCCCAAGGTGACACACTTGGCCTAATGTATCCCTTGTCAAGCATTTCCTTCAACTACAACTTTAGTTCCACTGACTCTGGAGTGCTCATCCTATACGGTGTCTTTGATGTTGGTGCTGCTCATGGTATCAACTCAATAGAAATTTCCACTTCCCTATGAGGTGGTAAATCTAAAATATCTTCTCGAAATAAATCTAGAAACTGCTACAAAACTAGATACCTCTTAAAGACTTCAGTATCCTCAACATCTTTCCCTTTGTCATTAGAAATATGAACTGCAAAAAATAGACATCCTTTCTTACTACTATGCTTGGCCTACATAGTTGCAACCATCCTCACTAATGTAGGCTTCTTCTTACCCTACAAGACTCTCTTCTCTTCATCATCATCCAAGCACTCAATAGCCTCATCATATAAATCTAACTTAGTCCTGTGAATGTACAACCAATCCATACCCAAAAAAATATTGTATGATCCCAATAGAAGTAGATTTAGATGCACTGATTTATACATATCATTCATATCAAATGCAAAAGATCTCACCCAATGATGAACTCGTTTCTTGGTACATGTAGCCAACTGCACCAAACAAGACTCTGCATGCACTTCTTTATTCAAGCAAGTCTTATCCACCAGGTCAGGACTGATATAACTATAGTTAGATCCAAGGTCAATGAAAATAGAAACAAATTCATGACAAATATTACCTTCCATCTTGATAATATATGCCTCTTGATCAACCTACCTATTCTCAAATATTGCATAAATCTAAGGAATACTTTGTCTGACATCCCCAACTTTTTGTGCCTTTTAAGAACTATAAATCTATAGTATGCCACATTGATGTTGTGGACAATCTCTCCTATGATGATCCTTCCCACAAGTCCAACACTGCAAAGGCCTCTTTCCGTCACCCTTGTGATGCTCCTCAAATCGAAATCCCTATCCTTTGTCATATGCATTAAATTTATTATATGGTGTTGCATTCTCCCTGTCATCTATATCTCGACGTTTTCCTCTCTTATTAGCTCACTTTCCTTTACTCTTATCATTACCTTTCTAATACTACTTAGAAGTGGTCTTGCACTTGGATTTCTCATAATAGTGCTTCAACTTTCTGATGGCTTCCTCTAGCGATCTAAGCTCATCAAACTCAATTATGTCTTTGAAGGATACCAACAACCCACTCATGAATCTATGAATCTTTTATTTCTCCTCCTTAAGATATAGTAAATACCATAATAGCTCCATAAACGTAGTTGTATGCTCATCATTGGTCATAGATCCTATCTTCAACTCATATAATTCCTTTTCCCTCTCATCATAGTACCTCTCATATATATGCTTCTTCCTAAAAAGTCTCTCAAACTCAGTCCAAGTCAGTTCCTCTTCCTGAATTCCTCTGAAATTCTTTACATTTTCCCTCCAAATGTCTACTTTTCCATTAAGACTAAAAGTAGTTATCATGGCTTTCATATTATTTGAGTAATCATGCAAGCTGTAAAACTTATTCATCCCAAGAAACGACACTTTTGCATCTTGTGACTTCTTCATTTCTCCATCAAATGTAGGAGGATTCTCTTTCTTGAAATTGTATGTAATATACAGCTTCTCGCTTCTCCCATATGGATGGTGAATGTGTTGATGATGTTGTCTCTGAACCAGAACTACAATAGAATCCACAATCATTAACCCTATTTTCAGGTGTGTCCAAGAACCTACCATCTCTAACTTTATCGCCCCTATCAAACATGTATCTTGATTGAGATGTGCTACCATATTCCCCATTGGTCTTTTCCTCCTTTCCATGACTAATCCTAAGTGTTCCTTGTCTCTTCAAATTTGATAGGCTTTGAAGGATGACTGCATTAACCTTTTCCTTCTTCTCCTATGCCCTAGAAATTATTTCCTGTCATTATCTACCTTACAACACCTGAACTTCATTTTCAAACTTATGAATGTATCTACTATGTCAGGGGAGTACTCATCAGCATGTCATTCATCTGATCTATAGGGAGAATCAGATGAACTATATTCCACCATTCATCTACTCATCTTGATCTACTTCTTCCTATAAACAAATCATGATGTCAGATAAAGCAAATATAAACATTATCAAACATACCTTAGTGAAGTTCAAAGGAGGCTATCTCATTTTCACAATCAATATTTATTAGTAGAAAACATGTATATATAATGAGATCAACATATCAATCATGTCAACATCAACATCATTGACTTCTACATGATGAAAAAACTACAATAAGGACTATCAGAATGCATGCATAATGAACACATAAAAAATCGACATGCATGCATGACAAACACATTATGCCCATCTAGTCCAAGTATTGAACTTGGGAGCTCTGATACCAATATGTAACCACCCCTCTCATATTTACTGAGTTTCACCATCCTTCCAGGGTAAACATTACATGGAGAGATACTATGACATAACCTAACCTCCTTAATCAATTTAATGAACTGGGGATGGTAATTGGAACTTACCAACCATAACGTGACATCCTATAGGGCTTACAGGACACTTAGAGCTAGAACAACCACTCTCAGTGTCCATACCCTAAGTTAGATTTCCTTTTTAATGACCTGGGCCCACAACCGCATGCATAACAAGGCCTCCATGTGGTTATAGGCCTCCATAAGCATGCATAAGCCTGTAAGGGTGTGGTTATGGCTCAAAACTTATAGTTTAAAATGTTCAGTCCCAGATTTTGAGCCACCATTTCAATTTAGCCTCTATACCACTTCCAAAAACTAAGTGATACTTTCCAGAATGATAAATAACATCAAAACAAAGGCATTCATAAAAAAATTGATCAAGCAGTTGACCTAACTAGGCCTAACCATGACAATCATTTCGTCAAACATATGGTGAATGAGTAATTTACAGGTCATGAATGCATATTTGAACATAAGGTTCTGAAACTTATCCTAGAATCACCAAGAATGTATGGTTCCCTCTCATAATAGCTACAATAATATTTTTAAGCTCATGCATTCATTAACCTTTCATCAATTAATCAAAACATATCAAGATCCATATTTAGAACCTATTATGGAACCATTTTTATAACCAATGTTTAACTAGAATAATAACCATCGAAGCCACATAATATCAAGTACAAGTAGTCATAAAATTTAATAGGAAAATAACTCTTATTATTATATGCAAAATCCAACCAAGTCTGGGACTTCCACGTACCACATGACCATAGATTGGGCTGAACCAAATTTCTCTTTCAACCAATCACCCTTGCACCATATTCCAAGCATGCATGTGGTATGTCATGGAATAAACCAATCAAAACCAAACCATATTTTTCAGAGGCCAAACCATCACAACCCTAAACCAATGATTCAACCTCATGATTGAACATCACTAACACCAACCAGATCAGTCTCTACCTAAGTTGGCTAGGGCTCTAGCTAGTAACTCAACCCACAACCTTCCAAGGATCTAGAGTGTTTTTCCAACCCAGTGCTAGGCACTAGTAAGTTAGCCCACCAAGGGCTCTAGAGAGTTTTCCCCAACTTAGGCTCAAGGACTAGTAACTCAACCTAAGCTATTCCAGATTTTCCAAATCATTTGTTCCAACCCACATCCATAAGTAATTATGAGCACTAACCAGAAAATAATCAAATGGAAAAACCCCCAACACCATGGCTATCTAGGAAATGGCAATGAAAGGCTAAAACCATTGTCAATCCAAGAAATCCTCCATGCCAGTGACACATCATAACCAAATAATCACATGCATCCATAAATAAACAAGGAGGTCATACATGCAACTTGTTACCTGCAAAGAAATCCGGTTATAGATACTGACCATGTTGTCCCCTTGCACTTTTCCTTCTATCCCTTTCCTTCTTTCTCCAAATCCAATGTACGTTAAAGTGCTCCAAGCATGCTCCAAGAATTATCTAAGTGTGCAAGAGAGAGTGAGATAATAGAAGAGAGCTCCAATCTAAAACTCACAAAAGGTTATGGATTGGTCCTCAAAATCCTTTTTATCACTGAGGTCTATACTTTCTCCATTTTCCTTAATTTTTCATGCAATTTCCCTCATCCAAATTTGTGACCTTTCACCTTCATTTTCTCTTGTTTTCCTTTATTCCATAAATAAAATTTTAATTATTGCCACTTTACCTTTGCCAATTCCTTTTTCAAGTTCCATAGCCATTAATTAATCGGTAATCATACCCATCACTATGTTTTTCCCAACATTCAGCTTGAAATATGTGTCCCATGACCTTCATCTTATTAATTTATTTACATGGAAAAACAACCACGGGTTGTTACATTATCTGTTGAAAATATCAACAAGAAATGTTAAAAATAGAATTGTTAAAAATAGCACTGCTATAAATAGCAATTCATCCAGTGTTGATCTTAGCAACAATGGATGGAAAAATGGAAGTGCTAAAAATAGCATTTCGGGATACCTTCCTATTTTATTCAGTCCCTAAACTGAAATAGTGAAGTAAAATTTGAATTTGATCTTAGCAGTAGTTTGTAAATTAATTAATTAATTCATCTTGAGTTAATTAGTTAAGGAAAATAAAACGTGAAGTCTATGTGGGGACATGCAACAATTTCTCCATTAATTGAGGAATTTATCCATCAGTTAAGAGATAGGGATGAGTTGTAATATTGAGTTGTAATTAATTGACTTAGTTAACTAAGTCAAGTCCAGTTAGATTAATTCAAATAGTTTGTTGAATTAATGTAAATTCAGTTAGTTTATGCTTGCATGCATGTAACTACTGCACTTTAGATAACTGATGATTCTCTCATAAATAACTCATGCATATCAGTTCAGATAGAGACCCAATTGAGATTAGATGGAGGGGTAGTGTACTATCAGTTGGTAGAATATTCCATTGTGAATATTCATTGCATGCAGAAGTAATTCTTTCCTTGAGAATTATGTAGCTACTTCTTCAAGTTTAATGAGTGTGATGAGGCCAATTCACACATGTGACATCATTGGACCCCAAGAAAAATTGTGCAAGGAAATGGGAGGCCTGGAGGGCTTGAGTAGGACATATACAGTGTCTATTCAATCTTTGAGTTGTATTGTTTGATTGCAGAGAGAGCATGATAGCCTGAAAGCTGAATCTTTTTGTAACTTGAACAAGATTTCCACTTGTATGATAATACATAGTTGGGGTTTTAGGTTGAGGCTTTCCCCGTTACATTTCTTCTGTGTTATGTGTGATTGATTTCTCATTCTTAGTTATATGTGTTCTCTTGATCTTGCTCAATTCGATTAAGCTTCCGCAAATTGTTGTAGAAGTAGATATTGTATTTTGTTTTAGTATATTGCATAATCTGTTGATCTACAGTGGGAATTTCTACATGATATTGAAGCAAAGGTGATCAAGGCGAAGAATAGTATACAAGAAGTTCGAAGTTCGAAGTTTGGTTCTTGAATATAGAAATCGAGTTCTTATCACATCTCTATTTCACCTATGGCATTTAGTGGTTTAAGACGCCAGTATGCCCTTGTTGGAAGCTCAAATTATATAGCCTGGAAGGATCGCATGGAGGCAATATTAGAGGATAACGGTATAAAGGGCTTCATTGATCAAGAAGTCCCCAAGCCAACTGATGCTACTCAACTGGCGAAATGGAAGAAATGTGTGGCTAGAGCAAGGAAAATCCTCCTAGAGGGAGTTCGAGATCATATTGTCTCAAGCTTCCATGGGAAGGAGACTCCATTTTTGAAAGATTTATATCAGAACAGCAGCGATCAGAGGAAGTTGGCATTGAAAGACAAGCTTCGTAAGATCAAGTGTGAAAAGGGTGACACCATCTCTACATATCTGAACAAGCTCACCACCTGTAGGGATGAGCTTGGAAGTCTAGGGATCACTACCACTGATGATGACATGGTGAGTCTTGCACTCCTCGGTCTTCCTAAGAGTTGGCATAACTACTAGGATTCGATTAATGGAAGAGAAAAAATGCCAGATTGGGAACGAATTTTCTCTAATCTGATGCAGGAGGAAATCATAAGAAGCACCAGAGATGGATCCTCATCGAAGCAAGATGATGAGGAAAATATAGCTTTAGCGAGTAAGGTGAGGAAAGGGAAAGGGAATGCATCCCATCCCAAATCCGGTTCTTCCCATGGTGGGAAGAAGATTGACAAATTGAAAGTGTGATGCTTTCATTGTCATGAAGTGAGCCACTATGCTACAAATTATCCACAGAAGAAATCCAAGAAGGGTTCCTCAAAGGGATCTGATGGTGAGGCACTGGCCTCACAGTTTGCGTTGGATTTCTCGCTTATCGCATGCATGGTTTCATCCATGGTGGGATGTGTGTGGTACCTAGATAGTGGAGATTCATTCCACATGTGATGTGATAAGAATATTTTCAGTACCTTGGAGGAGAAGGATCTTGAGATGCGGATCGAGATGGGCGATGATGGAAAGCACCATGTTTCAGGTGAAGGTACGATTGTGTTTCAGAGGGAGCATGGAGCTCCCCTCACCCTAAATGATGTAAAGTATGTACTAGGTCTGAAGAAGAATCTTATGTCTATCTCTATGCTAGAAGATAAAGGCTATGATGTAGTCTTTAGTCAAGGAAAGGTATTCTTGAGGCATATCGGTACTGGACAGACGAAGCGAATAGGGATTTGAGTCAAGAATCTCTACAAGCTGGAGGTAGATGATTGTGCTTCTTTAAGTTCCAAAGTTGAGATGGTGCAGAGCCAAGATGTTGGTGAGCTATGATATAGAAGACTAGGCCACTTGCACCATGGAGCCTTGAAGATCATGCAATAGATATCTACCAGATTACCCAAGGGAAAACTTAAGCAGACGACTACATGCAAAGGTTGTACCTTGGTTAAGCATGCGAAATCTTCCTTTTCGGATCGAGACAATAGAGCTGGAGCAATTCTAGAGCGAGTTCACTCAGATGTTTGTGGGTCCTTCTCTACAACATCCACCGCTAAACAAAAGTAATATGTTATTTTTATTGATGGTTTTTCTCGTAGATGCTAGATATACTTTATGCAAAATAAGGATCAGACCTTCTTGAGGTTTTGTGAGTTTAAAGCCTTGGTAGAGAAAGAATCAGGAAAGAAAATAAAAGCCTTGTGTAGTGACAATGGTGGAGAGTATGTCTCCTAATAGTTTAAAGACTTTTGTGTTGCACAAGGTATTAAACGGGAACTGACGGCACCCCATAACCCACAACAAAATGTGGTGCCCAAAAGGAACAACAAATCAATTGTGGGAACAACTCAAGCAATGTTGCATGACCAAAGCCTACCACTGCATTTGTGGGATGAGGCATGCAATACAAAAATATACTTGCAAAACAGAAGCTCGCACCATATACTTGGGATGAAGACACCTATGGAGGCCTATTCCGGGAAGAGACCTAATGTAAGTCACTTCAAAATATTTAGATCATCAGTTTACTGTCATGTGACCAAAGATGCCAGGAAGAAGCTAGACCCAATAGCTGAGTTGGGAATACTTGTGGAGTACATGGTTTCACCCCACAACTATCGAGTGTACCTGCCTTCCGCTCAGAGGACTTTGGTATGCAGGGATCCGAAGTTCGATGAGAAAAAAACCATGCGCTTATCACTTGAGAGGGAGCTCGAGTTGCATGTAGATGAGGAACTTTCAGTTCTTAAGGATGAGGACTCTCAGATTGATGCAGAGCATCCGCATGCAGAGGATCCAGGAGTGGAGACATACACTCATGCTGATACTTCCAAAGATGGCCAGAAACACTCAAGGGAAGTTGACAAGTTGATGCTGGATGAGCGGGAGAATGTGGGATAGCCGTCTTCTCAGCGCAGACAGAGGAGGTCTCCCGAGTGGTACACTGGGTACATGGCCCTCATTGGGGAGTGCGTAGATACCAAAACTTATTCATTCGAGGAGGTAGTGCAACAACAAGTCTAGGTTGATGCAATGGTAGAGGAGTATGACTCTATCGTTCGGAACAGTGTGTGGGATGTTGTCCCAAGGCCTCAGGGTAAGTCAGTGGTGAGTTCCAGATGGCTTTACAAGGTAAAGCAGGTAGCTGATGGCAATGTTGAGAAACATAAGGCAAGGTTTATTGCTCGAGGTTTCTCACAGGTGGAAGGGATCAACTACGATGAGACTTTTGCTCCCGTAGCAAGGTACTCATTGATTAGATCGATGTTGACACTATTAGCTCAGATGGGGTGGAAGATCCACCAGATGGATGTGAAGACAACATTCCTCAATGGGAAGATTGAGGAGGAAGTGTACATTGAGCAGCCAGAAGGTTTCAAAACCTTCGATTGTGAGTCGCATGTGTGCAAACTCAAGAGGGCTCTATATGGGCTGAAACAAGCACCCTGTGCTTGGTACACCAGGATTGACAATTATTTCACCAGTTTGGACTTCACTAAGAGTGAAGCAGATGCGAACCTTTGCCACATCATGGTAGAATGTAAACCATTGATCATTTTTCTTTATGTCGATGATCTGATTTTGATAGGTGATGATCAGTTGATACAGTTTGGCGAGGATCTTGCAAGAGAGTTCGAGATGAATAACACTACTTTCTAGGCATGGATGTGTGGCAGAAAGATGGGGAAGTATTTGTATCTCAAGGGAAGTATGACAATGAGATACTCAGGTGCTTTCACATGGAAAATTGCAAGCCCATACAGAATCCTCTAGGTGGGAACTGGAGGAAGGAGGATGCTACTTCAGGTGAGGTAGTAGATGCTACTGTTTATCGGTAGCTAGTGGGTTCACTTATGTATCTGGTGAACACATGACCTGACTTATGCTTTGCAGTGAACTAGCTGAGTCAAGCTATGGTTCAGCCTACCAAGCTATTTTGGAAGGTAGTGAAGCATGTGCTGAGATACCTCAGAGGCACATCTCAGTTCGGGTTGTGGTACAGACGAATAGAGGGAGTGAAGCTTCAGGGCTTCACATATGCAGATTGGGCAGGGAGTCCATCAGACCAGAAGAGCACTTCTGGAGGAATCTTCAACCTTGGTTCAGCTATAGTTTCCTGGTATAACAAGAAACAGAGATTAGTTGCACTTAGCTCAGCAGAGGCTAAATAAAGGCCGCTAGTTAGGCTGCATGTGAGGCCATTTGGATGTGGAAGATTCTAGTGGGATTGTTTGGTCAAATGATGGATCCTACAGTGATCTACTGCGATAACCAGAGTTGTATCAAACTCTCAGAGAATCAATTTTTTCATCACAGGTCCAAGAACATAAATATCTGGTATCACCATCTTCGAGACTGTGTGGTCAAGAGGATCATGTTGTTGCTGTATGTTTCAACCGAGGAACTGGATGTAGATATTTTGACTAAGGCATTGTCAAGATGAAAGTTCGAGTTCTATAGAGAAAGGATTGGGGTTACTGATAATCCCTTTCTTGTTGAGAGGGAGTGTTGAAAATAGCAACACGAAATGCTAAAAATAGAATTGCTAAAAATAGCAGTGTTATAAATAGTAGTTTGGCCAATGTTGATCTTAGCTCAGTAGAGGCTAAATACAAGGCTGCTAGTTAGGCTGCATGTGAGGCCATTTGTATGTGGAAGATTCTAGTGGGATTGTTTGGTCAGATGATGGATCCTACAGTGATCTACTGCGATAACCAGAGTTGTATCAAAGTCTCAGAGAATCAATTTTTTCATCACAGGTCCAAGCACATAAATATCCGCTATCACCATCTTCGAGACCATGTGGTCAAGAGGATCATGTTATTGTTCTATGTTTCAACCGAGGAACTGGATGCAAATATTTTGACTAAGGTATTGTCAAGATGCAAGTTCGAGTTCCATAGAGAAAGGATTGGGGTTACTGATAATCCCTCTCTTGTTGAGAGGGAGTGTTGAAAATAGCAACACGAAATGCTAAAAATAGAATTGCTAAAAATAGCAGTGTTATAAATAGCAGTTCAGCCAATGTTGATCTTAGCAACAATGGATGGAAAAATGGAAGTGCTAAAAATAGCATTTTGTAAATAGAATCTTGGGATACCTTCCTGTTTTAGTCAGTCCCTAAACTAAAATAGTGAAGTAAAATTCGAATTTGATCTTAGCAGCAGTTTGTAAATTAATTAATTAATTCATCTTGAGCTAATTAGTTAAGGAAAATCAAACATCAAGTCTATGTGGGACATGCAACAGTTTCTCCATTAATTGAGGAATTTATCTATCAATTAAAGAGATAAGGATGAGTTGTAATATTGAGTTGTAATTAGCTGACTTAGTTAACTAAGTCAAGTCCAGTTAGATTAATTCAAACAATTTGTTGAATTAATGTAAGTTCAGTTAGTTAATGCTTCCATGCATCTAACTACTGCACTTCAGATAACTGATGATTCTCTCATAAATAACTCATGCATATTAGTTCAGACAGAGACCCAGTTGAGATCGAATGGGGGGGAATGTACTATCAGTTGCTAGAATATTCCATTGTGAATATGATCCAGGTGGATATTGGTGGCCACCTGCCAAGTCCACCTGGACCCCCACCATTGTCTTTCTCAGCATTTTCAGTTTCCTTAATTGTAGCACAACTTACTATTTTTAGCAGTTTTTCGGGTCTTGAACTTCTGAAGCCATTTTGAGGCCCTAAACGACGTTTTTTGGGGAATCCGGGGGCAACATTGGTCCCTCGGACAGATCTTTCTAATGAGCTATTGTACGCGTCAAACGGAGATCATATGCCAAAGTTACGACCCCGGGAAGTTGATGTACCAATTTACCCCAAACGGGGCCCACAGTTTGGCGTTTCATCTCCTAGGGTTAGGTTTTGGAATGTTAAGGGTTTTTCCATTATTTCTCAACAATAAATAGGCCTTCGAGCCTCATTGTAACACAGTTTAGAGGCATGTAGCCATCACATCTCTTCTCAGAGATAAGCTACCATCGCCCTAGCTGGTTTATTTCCATTTCTGGTTGTAAGCATATTTCAGTATTTTCCATTAATGAAATGAAGTATTATTTCCGCTGCATCTTTGTGTATATGGCTATCTCTATAATTTGTTGCGTTCCTGTTTAAATCCGGATCAGTGGTATCAGAGCGGTCTGCTTTTTCTCTGTTTTTCTTTGTATGTCCCCAACAAGGTCGGGATATAAGGAGTTAGGGCTTGAACTGGTTGAACCTTTGCAAGACCAGCCTCGCAAATCCCGACGGCCTCCCATGGCGGACGAGAAGAAAGACGAGGGGGCAGGAGATCCCATCAAAATCTTGCTCGAAGAAGCGCTCGAGTGACAACGGAACGCGATGATGGACAGCTTTGCCCAGATCCTTTAGCGGCTACCCAGAAGCGGCGCATCGGCTTCCAGCAGCTCCTCTGGAAACGCCACACCCTTTAAGGTACAAGTTAATTTTGAAATCCCCATATTCAAGGGTCAGATAGACGCTGATGCTGTAGATAAATGGTTAAATCTGCTAGAGGGTTATTTTTCTGTTCATGAATTTTCGAGTCGGGAAAGGATTGTTTTTGCTCTTCTCAAAGCAGCCCCCCATGTCAAGGACTGGTGGGAAACCTACTGCGAGCAGAAGGATGAAAGTACTGGCTCACTATTTTCAGCCGCACCCACCTGGGATTCGTTTCGGGATGCCATCAAGGAGCAGTACTACCCTGTCAGAAGCTATGAGGATGAATACATAAAGTGGACCACGCTGCGGCAGGGAAGGGACCAAGACGTGCCGGAGTTCACCAATCTTTTCCATACCCTTCGCACAAAGTTGGGTATCAAGGATTCGGAGCAACATTTGATACTCAAATACCGTGGCTGCCTGCACAAGTACATCCAGGAAGAAATACAATTCCTAAACATCCCCTCGCTCGGCGCAGCATACCGATATGCCGTCAAGGTCGAGCAGAAGTTTAAACAAAAGAAGCGAGACTTTGGATCTGCGAATCCAAAGCAGGGGAAAGGTGCCCCTAAACCACAGAACAAAGGACAGAGCCAAGGCGGGACAGCCCAAGACAACCAGCCGAAGCTGCAAGCAAAGAACAACGCCGCGAAGCCGAGAAAGGACACTGGAAAATGGTGCGAGTTCCATAAGAGCTCCACTCACAACACAAGTGAGTGTCGGGCCAGGCAGTCACTGGTGGCTGAGCTAAAGGTTTCAGAATCAGATGCATGTTCCGACTCTGAGTCAGAACCCGATAAGGGGTATGAAAAAGGGAAGTAGATCATTGATGCGGATCCCAACGCCACTGTTGCTACCGCAAAGATCCAGAAAAATGAACCCGAAGATCCAGAGGAGGAGGAGCGTCTCTTCCACTCCCAGATGTGGGTAAAGGGCTCCCCGATACAGTTCATTGTTGACAGCGGGAGTCAAAAGAACCTCATTTCAGCAGAGGTCGTGAAGTGGTTGGGCTTACCGACCACAGCACATCCACAACCATACACCATTGGGTGGCTTCACCAAGGGCGAGATCTTCGCGTGAGCCAGCAGTGTCACCTTCCATACAACATCAAGCCCTTCATGGATGAGGTATTGTGTGACATTGCTCCCCTTGAAGTTTGTGATGTATTACTAGGACAACCATACTTGTGGAAGTGACATGCTGTGTATGAATCAAGGCCCCGTGCTGTTATTATTACATTGGGAAATAAGTTGTTCAGGATACCAGAGGTAGCACCACCTGCCGCCATCTCTTTGATTACTGCAAAACAATGCAGTAAGATCATTTCCAAAACCAGGAAATTTGTTTTCCTGATGATACGCCCTCAAGGGAAGAAGAAGACAGTGGCCGCGACCTCCAAACGGGGTCCCTCTGCACGACAGCTACAGATGGACAAGATTGTGGAGGAGTACGAAGACATCTTCACCTGCCCGGCAGGGGTTCCTCTGCACTGTCAAGTCAAGCACTCCATCGATCTGACCCCAGGTGCACCGCTACCCAATGGACCAATTTATCGGCGCTCCGTTCTGGAGAACAATGAAATCAAGAGGCAAATTTAGGATCTCCTGCAGAAAGGTCACATCCGTCCGAGTTCATCGCCCTGTGGGAGCCCGATCATGTTGGTACAAAAGAAGGATGGGACGTGGAGACTCTGTATTGACTATCGGGCGCTGAACAAGATCACTGTCCGTAATAGGTACCCGATCCCGCGGATTGATGACCTCCTAGACCAACTAAAGGGGGCGAAATATTTCAGCAAGATCGATCTGAAGTCGGGATATCACCAGGTACCAATCGAACCCTCAGATGTGTGGAAGACTGCCTTCAAATCCAAGGAGGGCCTCTTCGAATGGTTGGTCATGCCTTTCGGATTGACGAATGCTCCTGCAACCTTTATGAGGCTAATGGATGACATCTTGCGGCCATTCACCAACTCCTTTGTAGTAGTATACTTGGATGACATTCTGATCTTCAGCCAGAGTTGGGAAGAGCACCTCCACCACATCCGACAGGTTCTCCAAACACTGCGGCAACACAAGCTATGTGCCAATTTGGAGAAATGCACTTTTGGCATGACCGAGGTTCAGTGTCTGGGCTACATCATTGATGAACAGGGGGTGCATGTCGATCCAGCCAAGGTCCAAGTCATTCGGGATTGGCCCTCTCCAACCACTCTAACAGAGCTCTGCAGCTTTCTAGGTCTTGCCAACTTCTACCGCAGGTTTGTGCTGGGGTTTTCTCATATTTCTTGGCCCTTGAGTCAAGTCACCAAGGGAGGGGCGAAAGCAAAATTCTTTTGGTCTGAATCTCAACAGAAGGCATTCAGGGAGTTGAAGGATCGCCTCTGCACGGCACCAGTGCTCGCGTTACCAGATTTACAACAACCATTTGAGGTCGAGACAGATGCCTCTGACTATGCTATTGGGGCAGTCCTTACTCAACATGGACATCCAGTGGCATATCACAGTGAAACACTTTCAGACACAGTCCGGAAGTACCCCACTTATGATAAAGAGATGTATTCCATTGTACAGGCCTGCCGACAATGGAAGCATTACATTTTGGGGAAGGAAACGGTCATCCACACAGACCACCGACCCCTGCAGTTCATACAGACCCAAGGGAAATTGCAGAATGATCGCCATCAGAAGTGGTCTACATACCTGCAACAGTTTCACTTGAATATCAAGTATAAAAAGGGCAGCACCAATAATGTTGCAGATTGCCTCAGTCGACCACCGATCATGGCGCTGACCACCGTGCTCAACTCTTGTGGGCACGAGACTTCTGATTGGCCACTTCTCTACAAAAGCGACCCAGAATTCGGCCACACATACCAAACACTCTTGGAGGGTCGGCATGTTGCAGATTTTCACCTCCAGGATGCCCTATTATGCCACCTTGGTCACCTTTGTGTTCCTTCAAGCGAGCGTGCCAAGATGATTTGGGAAGCACACTACAGTCGGGCTGCTGGGCATTTCGGGGTCGAGAAAACAGTGGCAGTACTGCAAAATTATTTCTATTGGCCGAATCTTCGACAGGATGTTGGGAAGTACATCCGATCATGTACTGCCTGTGCCATTGCCAAACCGACCATTAAGAAGCAAGGCCTCTATACCCCGTTGCCTACCCCTAGTCGACCTTGGGAATCCATCTCCATGGATTACATGTCAGGCCTTCCTTCCACTAAGCATGGAAATGACTGTGCTTTTGTGGTCGTCGATAGGTTCTCGAAGATGGCCATTATGGTGGCCTGCAAGAAGAATATCACAACAGAAGCCACTGCTAAACTCTTCTTTGAACGAGTGTGGGTGCACTTTGGGATCCCACAGTCTATCATCTTAGATCGGGACAGTCGGTTTCTCAGCACATTTTGGTCCAGCCTCTAGTCAATGCTGGATACCATACTCACGAAGTCCACAACCTTCCATCCTCAAACTGATGGCCAGACAGAGGTTGTCAATAGGATGATTGTGCACATTCTGCGCATGTATAACTCAAAGCATCCACGCACATGGGACGAGAGCCTCCCCTATGTTCAGCACAGCTACAACCGAGCTCTTCACAGCTCCACTGGCCATAGCCCTTTTCAGGTGGGTTTGGGATTCCAGCCACTATGCCCCATTGATGTGGCCATGCCACTTGCAGCTACTCACATGAATTCAGCTCATGTCCAGTCCGAAACAGATAAGGCCACCAGCTTCATTGAGCGCATCCGACATATTCGCCAGCAGGTCCATGACATGCTCGAGAAATCAAATGCCAAGTACAAGCAGCGACATGATCAACACCGGGTGCCACACAAGTTTCAGGTGGGCGACAAAGTCTGGTTGCATTTGCAAAAGGAACGCCTTACTGGAGCCTATCGGAAATTGAGACCACTCCGATATGGTCCTTACACCATTATTAAGGCTATGAGAGACAATGCATTTGAGCTCAGCATTCCCCCATTCCTTGGCCTACACCCAGTGTTCAATGTGGACCGCCTTTGGCCATACTTTCCACCATTGCTAGACACATCCGACATTGCAGAACAGCTCAAACCCACAGAATTAAATCCAGATTGCATAGAACAAGCTGCAACTGATCGAATCATGGACACACAGATCAAGAACACTCGCCAACAAAATATCCAACTGTATCGAGTTGTCAAAGCAGGCCAACTCCTTCAGCAGGGCAAGTGGCTCACCAGGGAACAAGTTCAGCAGAAGTTTCCTCATCTCATGGAGGAGCTCAACGGAATGGGGACCATTGCTTCCTAAGGGGGGAGGAATGATCCAGGTGGATATTGGTGGCCACCTGCCAAGTCCACCTGGACCCCCACCATTGTCTTTCTCAGCATTTTCAGTTTCCTTAATTGTAGCACAACTTACTATTTTTAGCAGTTTTTCGGGTCCTGAACTTCTGAAGCCGTTTTGAGGCCCTAAACGACGTTTTTTGGGGAATCCAGTGGCAACATGGGCCCATTGAATGGGCTGATGTTGCCCATTCCAACAATGATAGTGCTCGGATAGATCTTTCTAATGAGCTATTGTACGCGTCAAACGGAGATCATATGCCAAAGCTACGACCCCGGGAAGTTGATGTACCAATTTACCCCAAACGGGGCCCACAGTTTGGAATTTCATCTCCTAGGGTTAGGTTTTGGAATGTTAAGGGTTTTTCCATTGTTTCTCAACAATAAATAGGCCTTCGAGCCTCATTGTAACACAGTTTAGAGGCATGTAGCCATCACATCTCTTCTCAGAGATAAGCTACCATCTCCCTAGCTGGTTTATTTCCATTTCTGGTTGTAAGCATATTTCAGTATTTTCCATTAATGAAATGAAGTATTATTTCCGCTGCATCTTTGTGTATATGGTTATCTCTGTAATTTGTTGCGTTCCTGTTTAAATCCGGATCAGAATATTCGTTGCATGCAGAATGAATTCTTTCCTTGAGGATTGCGCATTTACTTCCTCAGGTTTAGTGAGTGTGATGAGGCCAATTCACACATGTGATATCATTGGACCCGAAGAAAAATTGCGCAAGGAAATAGGAGGCTTGGAGGGGTTGAGGAGGAGATATATAGTGTCTATTCAGTCTTTGAGTTGTATTGTTTGATTGCAGAGAGAGCAGGATAGCTTGAGAGCTAATTCTTTTTGTAACTTGAACAAGATTTCCACTTGTATGATAATACAAAGTTGGGGTTTTAGGCTGAGGCTTTCCCTGTGATATTTCTTCTGTATTATGTGTGACTGATTTGTCATTCTCAGTTATATGTGTTCTCTTGATCTTGCTCAATTCAATTAAGCTTCCACAAAGTGTTGTAGAAGTAGATCTTGTATTGTCTTTTAGTATATTGCATAATTTGTTGATCTACAGTGGGAATTTCTACATTATGCTAGTTGCTAGGGTATCAAAGTGATGAGGTATTATATGAAGTCATTTTAGGTTTTATGTTAACTTTCTCATTTGAAAAGAGGCCAAAAATATTGTTGAATTTCAACCATTTTCTTTCAGAGGCTATTCATGAACATTTTCTAAATTTTGGAATTGAAAAATCTTTCAAATATCAGTTTTTGTTGGTATATTTATTTTTATATTATTAGTTAGAAATATTTCAAATATAGTTTCAGAAGCAGGATTTGCAGGGAAACTAGTGGTTAGTTGTGCATTAGTCTTCATTGGTTAGGAAGAATTCTAAAGTGTTTTCTTTTACTGATTTTTTGGACAAATTTCTTCATGTATGTCTGAGTTTTTTAAGTAGTGATAGTGTTCCCCAAATTTTACCAAAAGTCAAGAGAATTTTGGATCTCAGTGAGAAAACCAAATTGGGTGATTTGTATATGTATACAGATTTTACTAAAATTATATTATATTGTTGTGAGCTTCCCCCTTATTAGTTCGCAGTGTTTCTTCCTATTAATTTTTTTCTCTTGAGTTTATTAGACAAAGTCTTAATGTTGATCAAGTACATTTTTTAGCAAGGAGGAAAGAGACTATGATTGAAACTCAAAGCACAAATAGGGCCTTTTATTGTTAATTTTAGAGCTATGAGCAAGGAAGATTATAATTGGTGCAAATGAAATTCAAAAAAGGAATCAGTTTCCCATTTGATCCAATAGGAAGAATTTCAGCTATCTCAGTGCCGCAAAACTCTACTCCCTATGTACATGTGAAAAAACCAGAGATTGAGAAGTTTGCAAACAAGGAGACCTTGGAAGAAAATACACAGTAAGAATTATCAGAAGAACAAGAAATAGATAAATTAGTAGGACCTAAGGTCTTAACTAAATGCCATCTGAAGGAACAAGAGCTTAAGAGGATAGTTGAAAGTGTTTCAGGATCAGAAGAAGTTCAATTCATAGTGTATAAAAGACATAAAATAAGGGATGTGGAAGAAACCCTATAAGAGACTATATCCTCCGAAATTTCCTCACCTAATACAATGGTTACTTCAGGTGAGCTTGCTTTCATATTACAACAAATTGAGAGTATACAATAACAATCATCTTCTTCATCTCCTTCTTCTTCAAACCAATTCGTTTTTTCCAAGTTCATGGAGATGAAGAACAAGAATGAAAGTATGAAATCAATGACCTATTCTCAATTTTGGAAATGTACCTCTATAACAAAAAATAGGTTTATTTCATATTTAGATGTTGAAACGAGACAATTTAAAATGGCATTTCTTGAACCCAAGGTTCTAGGAGCAAGGGATACAGAAGATTTTAAAACCTATTTTCCCTTAACACTAAAAAAGTTTATCCCACAGATCATATTGATATACATAGAAATATTGGAAAAATGATCTCTTCTACTTTGACCAGTTCCACCATCAATGTGTCAAAGTTACATAACTCCTTGAACAATACATTCTCATAACTCAAAATGGAGAAAACGGCATCCCTAGAAAAGGATACTAAAACTAAGTCACTGGAGGATATTGTTATTAAATTGGGTTTATATCCTTAGGATGATAATGTTTCGTAGGAGATTATAAGAAAGAAGAATGTTGACATTCAAGCTCCTTGTAAGAGGTTGAAGTTTCCCACTACAGAGCATACATAGGCACAGGAGGTAGGAGGACATGAAAAGGAGAAATAAACTATTATATCCATATTAATTGAACAAAATATCCAAATACAAAAGATGGAAATAGAGATCGAGAAATTACTGAAGGAAAAAAGAAAGCTGGAATCACATTGATTTTTGCATTAGAAATAGGTTTAGTAGAAGGAGATGCAATAGAGAAATTGATAGAAGCATTATCTTCTCTCACTTTAAAGAATAAATATATCGATAAATTGAAAAAATCGTGGGAGAGATTTGAACAAAATAAATTTAATTCAGTTAATGCATTGGTGGATGAGATACATAAAACTTATATACTGCAAAAGAAACATGAGCACTATTTGAGTGGATTTAATAGTGTTCAATGTTTAATACATGCAAAACAAAAATTTTGGATGGAGATCTTGTCCTTAATATCTGATTTTTTGTCTTCATTTGAAATAAATGGTGATCAAGAGGAATTGTTCAAAAGCAAAAAGGAGGCTATTGATGAGATCAAGCATGAATTGGGAAACGAACCTAGCCTAGCAACTCAAATCATCAAGTTTTTAGACACAAACAAGGGAATAACTAGAAGAGTTGGTTGTTGATCATAGAACTCACTCATTTATATAAACTAGGAAAGTTATAACAAATAAGACTCTAATGTTGTAGGTTAAATATAAGTGTAAAAATTTGCAGTCTCATATTAATAAAATTTATAGAAAATTTTATGTTTTTCACCAAAAGGGTATTCCTTCTTTCAATAATTCACAGGGAAAAATGATGACAGAGGAATATTATCATAGATCACTGAACATGGTAGCGATGGAAATTTCAAATTTGTTGGAATAAAAGGACAACTAAGTGTTTAAACTTTACTTCAAATTTCAGTTGATGATATTTATAGTGTTATGATATTAGACATCTTTTGAGAGATATAGATAAGTAGATGAAGCTTTCAGAAAATGGATTGATCTAGATTAACCAACTGATGAGAAATGGCAGCGTCTCATTAAACATGTTGGATAAAGTATAAATATCAAGGGAGAAGTTGAACATATGATCAAGATCGTTCCATATTTGAAGTAGTTAAAACATAATAGATGCAGATACATTGAATCCAAATTCAAATATCAAAGGCAACTGAAGATTTTTCAGAAGAAAATTTTATATTTTTAGTTGGGTTGTTATTAAAATTATCCAAAATATTTTGAAATAATATTTATTTTTCATTGCAAATCTATAGAGGATAATACCTATGTAAAAGAATATATATATATATATATATATATATATATATATATATATATATATATATATATATATATATATATATATATATATATATATATATATATATATATATATATATATAACTATTTTTGAATGGAGAAGTGTTGATACCTGTACCAAACTTTGGAATACTATTGTAATACTTGAATTTTTGAAGATGATCAAAGTGTCCTATTCCTGATTTATAACGGCCTTCGTATACTCTGTGAGTACTTTCCTGTGTTTACATAATATTTTTCTACATAGATTTTGGGTTGCATGGATAATTGGGAAAGGTTGGGTTGAATATCAACCTCCCTGAAGTCTCGTGGAAAAGTTATGTTCATCACTGAGTAACTTGATTGAACAATTTGTTTAATTTAATTATTGTGCATCATTATCTTGTTACATCTATACCATTATCATATGTATTTGTGTTCTTCTATAGAAATTATTTCTATACACTTTTTCTTATTTATATGATTAGATATTCAAAAAGAATATTTGATTTCCTAATTTCTTATTCATTCATCTACCAAATACTTCCAAGTAATTATATGTTGTTACTGTTGGAATCAACACTTTGAATGCTCTTTAAAAGTTTTAAGGATTATTAACATCAAAGAGGGTTTATATCTTTGAATAATTCATTTTCAAACAAAACTCTTACTTAGATGCTTCCATATAATTCTATAGCCTGGAATTGTCTACAAAGGATAACTTCAAATTGGCATTAATGGGCAACAAGCTTTGAAGTTAATTTTCCCTAAGATAATGATTGAGCTTTCCTCCTAATTGTAAATCAGAGTCTTGTAGGCTAACAATTTTCACCTAACATACTCCATTGGTCATAATTTTGGCATCTAAGAGACATACCAGATCTCATTCAAATCATGATTTATTTACACCATTTTCAGATCCAAAAATACTAGTTAGATTAGCCTCACACAGATGTAGTCTTGAAGTTACATCATCATTTGCTGCTCAAGAACCATCATTTCCATAGCTTGATCAACCTGAATAGTCACCTTTACTTCCTGATTTTTCTCCAAATGTATAATCATTGATTCAAAAAGGGGTAGATTTGCAAACTACTTTATTGTTTAACAAAACTTCAGTCATTTCAAGTTCCTGAGTAATATTTAGAGTCATCTTATTCTAATATTGACCTTCCTAGTCTCAAACCAGAAGAAATTTTCCCTTCCTTTTCTCAAATAATTCCTTCTATTCTTGATTATCCTAAAGAGGAAATTATAGTTTATTTTAATCCCCTTGCATCCGAATATCAATAGATAAGTGACTTTGAGATTAAAAAAGTTAATTGTCCCTCCCCGCTCTCTAAAAGGTATATCACTCATAGGAATTCTCCAAATAATCCTTCATCTCCTAAGCAATGTATTTTATTTATTCCGCAACAAACAATGGCTAGAATACAACCAATTGTGAATGCAAGATATGCACCTAAATGTGTTTCCTAATGGATATATAAAGCACCTACCAAATTTTAATGGAGAATTTAAACTGGAGAAGATCATTTGTCATCTTTCCTAGCTTTTAAAGATAATCTTAGCATTGAACATGAAGATGTATATACGAGATTACTTTTGAAATCAATAGAAGGGGATGTCAGGGTATGGTTTAGACAGTTGCAGTTTGATTCAATTCATAATTGGAGGGAATTAATAGACATATTCATTAATAAATGGGGAATTAAAAAGGACCATTTGTACCATTTAACTGAGTTTGAGGCCATAAAGAAAAACCTTGGTGAATCAATTTATGATTTTAATAATTTTTTAAATAATATTTACAAAAAAATTCCAGCATACATCAAAACTTCAGTTACCTCTTCTAAAGTTAGATTTCATAAGGGCCCTGTTGATGATTTTGCACTCATGCTAAGAGAATGAAAGTCAGAAACTTTAGTGGATATTCAAATAGATGAAGTTGAAGTGGAAGGTAATAGAGTTTCTTTAGGAAAGCTAAGAGCTAAAGCATAAAGAGCATAGAAGAAGAAAGAAAAGGAAGAAGTTGGTTCTTTAAGGGAATTAAAGGAAGAGGATAAAAAAATTGATGAAATTACTAGAATGTTGAGAAATGTTTCAAATAGAATCTCGAGAATGGAAACCAAACCCAAAACCCAAAAAAACACAACTAAATGTAAATAGGCTAACTATACCTTACATAAGACTTTTTTAGCCTCAGATTTTATAGAGAGACAAAAACACTAGAAGGAAAGTACCTTCTAGAATAGGTTATAACAAAAAAGAATTAGTGTTATAAAATTGGCAAAAAATTTCAAGAAAACCTCCGCTACAACACCTATTGTAGATATTTTAGCAGGGATGATAATGAAAGTTAATCAAAACTAAAATGACCTGGGTGACTGGATGTTTTAGCATATATTTTTTTGCGGCGTGCTTATTGGGAAAAAAAACACTAGTGCGCTAAGACTATACAAGTCCCTGTGTTGTAAATTTCAATAAAATCATTGGAGCATTGAATCAAAATAATACTAGTTCCTGAAAAGTATACCTCCTCAGTGCTTATTTATTAAACAAATTCCCTCAAAAGTAGTTTTCAAGAGCCACACTAGTGTAGAAAAAACATATTTGTAGACTCGGTTCTTTTATTTTAATTTGCAACATCAGTGCTTATGTATTATATAGCACCACTCCAGATGAGCTAAGAACCCATTCATCGTCATTTACATGTTCTATAAAAAAAAATCTTACAACGACATTCTTTTCCTTTGTTGTTGGTTCCTGCAGAACATTAAACATATGTGAATTAATAGATTCTTTGAAAGATGTTTTCTAATATTTTTAAGTATAGCATTCATGAACATTCAAAAGAAAAAAATCATATCGAATAGTATTTTTTCATTCACCTGATTCATCCTTTTGTAATTTTTCCATCAGGCTTTAATGCTCTTCTGTGCTTAGATCATAAATAATCATTTCGAGCTTCCTCATTTTATGGTTCTACCTGACACACACACGAACCAATACAAATTAGTTAAACTTACATATAGCTCAAACATATCAATTTTGTAAATAATTTACAAAGAACTTGCCTTTTCTGCTATGTTGGATGTGCTATCATTGTGTCGACCGATGCATTTTCTATTTGAAAGCTTCTTAGACATTTTTCTATGAATATAAAACCTATACCATTTAATAAAATAGCCATTAAATATATTTTATCAATAAAGCACATAATTTTCAGCCAAAAAGAGCTCTGGAAACTAGTGCACTTATGTGAACAAAATGCACTAGTACATTTAATTCAGTGAACACACCAGCCATTTAATTATCATACCCCGAAAACGAATGTTACTTTTTGATTTTTTTTTTAAATTATGACAATGCGATATGTAATGATAAAAGTACCTCTATCACAATAAAAAATGAAAACAAGAAAATAAGCACATTGTTTTTTACTTAACAATGGTATTTGTCATAGGCGTTCTAGTATGTTATATAAAACATGGGGCACTGATGCATTATAATTTAATAAATGCACTAGGAATTTAATTACTGAGCAGCAACAATGAATTTTTTTTAAACGAAAAAAATAAAAATATGTTTTTTGACTTAATGGCATTACAATTTAATAAATGCACTAGGAATTTAATTATTAAGCAACAACAACGATTTTTTTTTAAACGAAAAAAATAAAAATATGTTTTTTGACTTAATGGCATTTTTTTCATATGCATCCCGACATTTTTTAAAACATAGTACACTAGTAAACGAAAGTTGTTTTTTAGAAAAATGGACAGGGCTGATAGGTATTGGATCTTATTCAACAATTGGTCCCCATGTTTTACATGTGAAATATCATATATATAGTAATACACAAACCCCTTAAATCTAGAAACCCTAAAATGAAAAGTCATAATTGTGAAGTGGTAGAGGGAGTTAAACCCTAAGGTGAAAATTTGGAATCACATAAGCAAGAATAAGCAAGGGTTTAAGGTAAGTAATGATTTTTTTGTTTTTGAATTTAAATTAAATCTAAATAGGAATAGAGATTGTAATAAAATTATTATTGAATTGAGGCTTTTGTGATCCATAATAGTTGTTAAGAACTTCGGCGTAAATCACATGAAGAAAGACCTTTGTCGATGCGTTTCGAACCAACCAGTGTGGTTCATCGTCAGGACAAGTTGTCCTGACGATGAACCACACTGGTTGGTTCGAAACGCGTCGACAAAGGTCTTTCTTCATGTGATTTACGCCGAAGTTCTTAACAATAAAATTATTAGTAAAATAAATTGTAAAACTTTTACTATGAAGCGTTTTTATTATTTTTTGAATTTAAATTAAATCTAAGAGAAATTGTAAAATTTGTTTTTAGTAAAATCAGCCGTAAAATTTAAAATTTTTACTATGCTAGGGTTTGAGTGAATCACCATACCTTTCATGTTTTTATCTTTTGAATATTTGATCTATTGTTCCAAAGTATTTTTGCTCCACAGTGCTCCTAGTATATCTCTCTTGCAAACCCCTCTTTTAATTAACTCTAACAAAAATTATAAATTTTTTCACTAGTAAAATAAACAGTAAACTTTAAAATTTTTACTATGCAGGGTTTTGAGTGAACACCATACCTTTCCACTGATGATCTTCTAAACAATTTTGATGTTCCAAATTACTTTGTTGCTCCATAGTGCTCCCAGTTTATCTCTCTCACAAATATATCCCTTGAAATTTTAGGAAAAATAATGAAATGGTGTGTGAATTCTTACTATTTAAAACACTTTATGAAATTAGATTACGAAAAATCATTTACCACTTATTTTTCAATTTGAAAAAAGCAAACGCACATTTCTTTCTCACTTTTTTCCAAACGTTGGTGTGTTTCGGAGGAAAACACACTAGTGTGTTTTTGTGTAACACGCATTGGTTAAGATAACTTATCGGTGTGCTAAATTTATGTAACGCATTGATATGATAGAATTCCTTGTTTTTATTTTCGAAATCCCAAAAAATGTGTTTAATTTTAACACCTTGATGTGGCCATTAGTGAAACACATCGATGTGATGAGTTTTATAAGAGCACTGATTTGATGCAATTCATTTTTTATTTTCAAAATCCATGAAAGTAGTGTGGTTATTATTTTAACACACTGGTGTGGTTTTTATAGAAATTCACCAGAGCAATTAGTGTTAGAAGAGCATCAATATGTTGGAATTTCTTTTTCAATTTCAAAATCGTAGAACCAATGAAGTTATTAGTTAATGAATCAATGTTGTTATTATTGAACGCATCTGTGAGCACTGATGTGCTTTAAAATCTGATTTTTTATTTTCACATAAAATGGCATATTCATTTCAAAGTATCCTTTAGGATGCATCCACTTGACTTACAGTAATTCATAATATACATTTTTCACTTAAATTTGTCTTATTCTTGAAAAATGATTTGAAAACTATATTAAAATTAAGATTGTGGTTATATGGTCATCAAAATTAATTTGAGGGATTTGTACAAAAAAATTATTGTTTATTTTCTCAAATTCAATGAGAAAATCTCATAATATGAAATGGCCAACTGTTTAGATTCTAGCTCATTCCATATTGCTCAAATTCCTTCACAGAGTTCCTCCTACCCATCTCCAATAAGTTAGAATTTTATTTATATTTCGATTATATAATTTCTCTTTTTTTATCCATGTCAATTTGAATAAAAATGTATCTAAATTTGCAAGATCCTAATTCAGAATCGAGATCAGATGCAAAAAATATTCCTCCATTTCAAAAATGTCGGAAGCTCTTATCAAGAGTAGCATACCACAAGAAGTTGATAAATGAAAATGGATAGCCGCTTAATCCTACCGATTGGAACATGGCATCTTCCAATAGCAATCCTAGGTCAACGATGGTAATAATTGTTTGGTATAATGTAATTTCAACAAACTAATTCCATTCTGCTTACTAATATCATTTATTTACTAATTCTCACTATTTTTTGAAATTAGGATTCCAGTGATGATGAGTGACCCATCTACCATCTTATAGAGAACCCCACTACAATGTCAAATGGAGATAAATCTAGATTAACAACGAAACGCAAAGAGGAAACATACAAAGAATGGTTGAATCAACCACCTATTCAATTCCCACTAATTCCCAATTCACCAATAAGGAATGACTGTGGAAATAATAATTCTTTAGCACAAGTTGAAAATGGAGACAATCAAATAGACATTGCAAGTATGGATGGTTACTTATGAGATACATCTTCCATGGAGGCAATGTTGTTAGATACATTCCAGAATGATGAGATAGGGGATGATGTTCATATCACTGATACCTTATTTGAAAGCTTAAAATCTTCTTCCTCCACCCCTCTCTTTGGACTTGGTGGTGAGTCAAAGTCTACCCAGCTAGGGACAATGATACTATTGTACAACTTGAAATAATAGTTTGGTATGTCAAATGCATGTTTATCGGCAATATTGAGGTAATTGACCATGATCAAGTCCCTTATATTTTGAGATCAAATATTATCACACAATCAACATTAAATTTTTTTATTTTATGAACGTTAATCATTGACATTGTGGATTTCTATTACCCACCAACTACAAGTTATTGAAAGATAATTTTCTTCTGAGAGATAATGTTTTGCTCAGTAGTTGTGAAGATGCAAAGTAGTTGTTGAAAATGTTGGGTCTTGAGTACATATCATATCATGCATGTCTAAATGATTGTATTCTATATAGAGTAGAATATGAAGAGAAAGAGACATTTCCGAAATGTGGGTATGACAGGTACCATAAATAAATAAAAATAGGGTAAATCACATGGTACTCATAAGATTTTGAGGCACATGCCTATAATCCAAAGGATTCAAAGGCTCTTTGTTGCAAATAATTATATACATTGTAGGGATGACATGCCTTGCACAAAAGTGAGTTGGAAGATATACCAATCCCAACATATTCAATAGACATGAAGCATATAGAGGATACATGGCCTGAAAAATTCAAGGATGAAGTACCATGTCTACGACTCAACATAGCCACGGATGGCGTCAACCCATATTCCCTCCAAAACACCAACTATTTTGTTTAGCCTATAGTAGTGATTAATAATAATATCCTGCGATGTTTTTCCATGAAGAATGAAAATCTTATTTTGAATCTCATAGTCGTTGGTAGAAGACAAGTGAAAAATATGGATGTCTACTTACAAATATTGGTAGATGAATTGAAGGAATTATAGGAAGGGATACATGTATATGATGTATCAAGACCCATCGCAACAGAGATGATTTTTAGATTGAATGACATATGGGCTCACACCATACATTATTATCTAGGATTAGGAGTTTTCTTATGTAAATTACATGTTTTTTGATTTGCTTATATATGTAACAATATTGTTTCGTTGCATATTAATTTAATATTCATTGAAAATATTTTGATGTTCGCGACTGCTAATGTGCCCTATAATATAAAATAATTTCACACGTCTTTTAACAAAAGGGTATCATGGATGTAAATGTTGTGGACCTTCTCTGAAGTCTAGGTGGTCCAACCACCTACAAAAGCTAGTGTATGACTACTCTAGGGTATTCCTACCAGAAGAACACCCTTACAGAAGAGCAAAATCCACTTTCAATGGTAAACAAGAGAGAACCCAAAGGCATGTAATAAGGACACCAGATGAATGGATTAGAGCATATGAGAGAGAGAAGGAGGAGATTACAAAATTGTTTGATTCATATGGGGAGCTTATGTTAGATGATCCAGAATTCTTCGACACCTATGTTAGGAAATTACTAATTGGGATGAAAAGGAAATATCTTTTATGAGCTCCCATATTGAAAGCATCTTAAGATTTCCCAATTACTAGATCCCATGTATATATATATAAATGTTTTATCTTCTTCATTGAGGCACATATCATCGAAAGAAAATGACACATTGGTTGGAAGGAAAGATCTTGTTTATTCAAAAACTAAAAGAAACATTGACCAAGACAAGAAAGTGGAGGAGATGCTATTCCTTCTTGGTCTTTCAAAGACGATGATGTCCTGTGGATTTTAATGAAAGATAATTTTTCTTTGGAAAAGGAAGTTATAATGGGTGTGAGGGTCCCTATTTATATGGGTCTTCACTATGGCGTTGATTCACTATGGAATACCATTTTTCAGGTTTGAAATTACATGACCATTTGATCCTTCTAAGAGTATGTATGTCAAAAACATGATTTTATTATTTTTTATTATTTTTTTGCAATGGGATAAAATACAATTTATTTTTGTATGTGTTTAATTTGCACTACCATTATCCTCTGCTCATGCGTAGGTTTGTGAACCATGACTTCCCCCATAACCTCCCTTATTTTCACTATGAAAGATATCTCCATAAATAGAGATGTTTAAAACATGGTGTACAATATCTATGATAATAAGGATTCAAGGTGATATTCCTTCTGAAATAGGAAAATGAGAAGAATATCCTAAAAATGTGAAAATAGGGAGTTTGGAAACATAACATTGAATATTTATTCTATAAAGATTTTGTTGATGGTGTTGGACTTGCCAACATCAGGGGATCATACCGGTATGATGTCCCAACTAGAACTCACATCGTTTGGTGTGGGAGTCCCATTTGGTATGATGGCCCAGTTGCCATTATCTTAAAGGTTTGCCTCAACTCTCTCTTGTCAGCACAGGAGAGTGGTCTATTTTGTCTTGCGAGAAGTGACGTTTGTGTGTCGGGTGATTGTCTCTCTTGTGTCAATGGTTATTTCACTGTAGAGTAACAGGGTGCGAGTGAGACCCATGTTAGTTGGGGGAAGTGCCAACTCTACTAGGAACACACAAAACAACACAAGGTGCACAACTTTCGGCGGAATAGTCCACATGGATGCGGCAGTCACAACACACAAGGGAAGATAACATGTATAATACTCAGCGGATTGGTCCACATGAGTGCAACGATTTTTATAGCAAGTTTTATGTGAAAGGTTTGTATGATGTCTGGGAGAGTAGTCTACATGGGTGAGATAGTGCTAACAACATATAAAACACATTTTCATTAACATATATGTATTACAACAAGTGAATTAGTTGAAGTGTTAAACATAGGTTAAAGTAACATGCATTAAAAGTGTTAAATATTATTCTTACAATAGTTAAAATACATGTGTGAAAATGTGTTGGCCTATGAGCAGGCTTCTAAATTAAGCGAAACTTCTAATACTCATTGTTACACCATACATCACTAACCCCATGTGTTGGACGTTGGAGCCATTACTTACTCCTCAAAGAAAAGATTATAAACTATCACGGCAATGCAGGAGGAGCTGAGGTGAAAAAGTCCATTCCATGTACAAATGAGGGGGTATTTATAGCCAAGGGTGAAACTAATCCTTGTGGTTGTTTGACTTCCATGAATTTTCAAATTTACATGACTCTTCATACAACAAGTGGGTCTCTTCGACTTCCACATTACAATACATTGATTGAGAGTATGGCCCATAGTAGAGATGTCGACAATGTGACTCATGACATGACTCAACATGACAATGCTCGTACATTTGTGTTGTTGCTAGTGTGCATGTCAAGCTATAGTGTTGCTGGTGATGGATGTCCATATGGTGTGTCACAGCTTCACCTCTGCATGGCAACATGTGTACATTCTTCGATGGTCATTGGGTTCTCTTGATGTTGCATTCACACGTTGCTCCTTGCTTGTATGTTGGAAGACTTGACAACTTCGTTCATTCATGAAAAGTGCATGTTTGTCCATTCATCCATTTGTGAACACATTTTTCATGTTTTCTCATTCATCCGTCTATGAACACATCTTTGCGTGATTTTCTATTTGCGAGCACATCTGTTTGAATCAATTATTTTCTCGTCTATCCATCTGTGAACACATCTTTGCATGATCGTCTTTTCACGAGCACATCTCTTTGCATGCATTGTTTTTCGTCCATTGGTGAACTTGTCCTTCTGAATGTGATCCCTTCGTTAATCCCACCCATCGTCATGCCATGTTTGTTTGTATACATGTATCTATAGTCACTCATGGCAAGATGACATCAAATCCAAAAACCTCCTAGTCTATTATGATATATGATCATTTTGGATGCAGGAGACCAGGAGAGGAGACAAGGTTGTGAGCTAGGCTGGAGGATCAAGGAACTACTAATGAAAACTGCACAAGAGTCACTGGGTGATGAATATGGGAAATCTAGATCGACTGTGACTGTCGGCGGGGTCTTTCTCAGCTCGAGGACAAAACTGCACATTTTTTTAGAGGAACAGTTTGGGCTGCCGAAAGGTTGGGTAGGCAAGATCTACGCAATTTCTAAAACAAGTAGGAAGTGGGAGATTGGTAGCAAAAACTGCACAATTCCTGAGGGGAACTAGCAGTCAGCTGTTGGGTCACTTCACAACAAAAATTGTACAATTCTTGAGGGGAACTGGCAGTCCGCTGCTAGGATCTTAGTAGAAAAATCTGCACAATCACTAAGGGGAACTGGCAGTCCACTTCCAGGAGCTTGGCAACAAAAATTGCACAATTCCTGGAGGGAACTCGCAGTCAACTGTTGGAGCTTGGCAGAAAATACTGTGCAATTCCTAAGGGGAATTATCATTTGGCTACTGGGAGCTGTTGGCAGGAAAAAACTGCATTTATGATGGGAGGCCAGCCTACTAGTCACCTTTGTGCAGTTTCTGAGCTGAGCGGACTACTGGATAGTAGAGGACTTGCTCATGAAAACTGCATAATTTTCTTGGTGAGTAGTCGGTTGACTGTTGGGAGGGCTAGTTGGAAAAACTATGGAATTTTCTGAGGGAGACAGGGATGGACACTTAGTGTTTTTCTGGCCTATCTATGCAACTTTCTTAGTCAGTGGAGTGGGAAAAGGTTTGTAACGTCTGTGCAATTTTTCAGGGGACTCAGTCCTAGAGTGGCTACTGGGTCAAACTCTCTGCTTTACCAACATGAATGTTGATTGATTTTCTTGCAGACAATGCAACTTGAAATGGCTTGATTGGGGCTTCTATGTTGTTCTAGGTCAAATTCGATTGATTCAATGGCAGGGTGATGGTCTGACTGTCAGAGGGGAATCAGGCCGTCAAAAATTCAGCAAAGTGACTAAGTGTGTGAATGAGCAAAAGATGCATACGTAATCTTGCAAACATACACTTACATTCCTTGATGATGACACAACTCAAACCATCTAGACACACATGCTCAACATGACTAACCGACAGTTAAGCAACAAGCGCGACACTTGTGATTGATCATTTTTCAACCATGATGATGCTTGCGTGATAGTGTATGTGACTCTGTGTGTGAGTGTGACAGATGTTTACATAGCAAACACAACAAGTACAGATGGAGCGAAGACCCTGAGTATAACCAAAACATGGTCACAAGCATCACATTAACATCAACATGCAAAACATAGGTGAAATGATCAACCAAGGTGGGTGCAAAGACTCACACGAGCTCACAGAGTGAACCCGAGTGTGTGCAACCATCAAGTGAAACTCTCAAGGGAGGCTCCAAAATGAGGTGTAGGCAAAATTTTTGAGGGTGGTTGTAGCCGCTACAACACTTGGCGACACACTGGTAGAACTCCAACTTCTATGCATTTTTTCATTGATAGCACAGGGCATTGGTCTTTTGGGGAGTATATTGAATCATTGTGTGGGTTACTCCAACTTCCCCACTTACCCCATGGACATACATGGTTCACCTTTTTCCAACTCAATCAAACACAATCAAAAGTTCAGCTTGATCACAGTGCTTCGAATTCAGGAAAGGTAGTTTAGCTCGCGAACTGAAGATTTTCAAAGTATAAATTTTCATCTCTGGTGTTGCTCGGTTGCTAGCAGGCCTGAATAGTACCCCAGCGGAGTTACATAGGAACACATGCATTTCCCCACAACCAACGAGCCTAGTCAGTACCCCGGTGGGCTTGCATGCTTCACCTCTCTATGCAGGAAGCCTTTCTCTTCTTCCACCTTTGTATTCTTCAAGAGGAATGTGAATAGGAACTTATTTATTTTTGGGGTGGAAGAGGCATCCCAACTTATTGAGAGTAGAAGAGGTTGTTCCTTCAGAGAAGCATGTAAGACCTCTGACATAGGTTTTCTCGTTTAGATTTCCCCTTCTCTGTTTCTACTAGTTGGATGAGCTTGAACATACAGAGAAGAAGGCTGAGTGTAGGCATCGAGCTTCCTAGCATGGACAAAGATTCATGGTTGGACCAAAACTTCCGTTGCAGACTATTATCACTCAGGTTTTTCCCAAAAGTTGTAAGAAAGGGAATACTACTGAGGTAACCACAGACTAATCTTTTAGATACAAAATCTAGCCAATCTGTATCCAGAGAGGGCTCTCTCTTTATGATTTAGCTTTGTTTTTTAAAAGTATTAGGCTAGTTATGAAGTTCAAGGGTTTTGTTTTGGGTTTGGGTGCCGATATTCAATAGAACAGAGAGGCAAAATAGAATATTTCAGTCCATTGGGCATGATGGAGTCAAATAAGATAGCTTTCTGGATTTGGTTTCTAAACAAGGGATGGCTTCACAGAGCAAGGTAGTAAAATAGGGAACAAATGAAGGAGTGGAATAGATGGAATGGGCTCAAATGGGTGAAGGGCATTTAAGAATCCTTCAACATATTGAAAGAGGTAAAATGGATTATTACTGATAAGAAGCAATTAAGAATTCCTTAGCCAATAAAAAATGTGAAAGAATCAAGAAATAGGAGCAATTAAGAGTTCATTGTTTATTCTAATTCTGAAGAAAACACAGAGAATAATAAAGACTGAAAACAGAGTGTAGTCGAGCAAATTCTGAAATTAACCTTTTTCTTTATCATTCAGTTTATGAAACACAGATGATATAATAAACAAGAAAACTGTAAAACACGAGATATACGGGACTTATTGATCTGGAGGTTGATTCAGAAATTCTGTGACAAGTCCTCTACTTCAATTCTTCATCCAGTATGGCCAGACAACAGATCTTTCCAGCAGCTCTTTATTCCGAAATTTCAGTATTATAGCACAGTCTAGGAAATCCACACACCATAGACCACGCCAATACTTGAATGGAGGGGGTATATATACAACAAAATATGTACAACCTATATCTCATAACAGCTGTGAGATAATATCTATGATGACTAATAATAATTTACAAGTAAAATAGAAACAACTGACTGATGTTGTGCTGGAGGCAGGCCTTTAGGGTTTGGCTTGCAGTTTTCTTCTATAGTAGCTCTGCACCGACTGCCTGTCTTAAATGTGCTCTTTAATTCTGATCTGCTTCTTTTAACTTTGCTCTAACACTCTTTATTGCTGATCTGATACACTTTAATGCTTGAACTGATACTCTTTGACTTGTTTTGATGCTCTTTAATGTTGAATTGACCCCTACTCACCACTGTCTGGCAAAATAGAACTGCTAATGTGTCTCCTCATCGCTTTTCTCTGGCAATTTGTGTCTCTGAAGGTCTATTGGTTAAGGTAAAATAAACCATTTCTCTGATCGGCAGTGTGCTTGCGAATTTCACTTTAATCCAAAGGAGTAATATCCTTTGCCAAGACTTTTCCAGATTTGCCATGATATAGTATGTTGTTGTTTTGAGGGTGTTGAACCTTTGCCTTCTGTGATTAAGGAGGAAAATCGTATACTGGAGGGTCGATTGATAGGTGGAGGAGCTCGTCGAAGGTGCCTTTTTGGTCAGGAGGCGGTCGAAAAACTGGAGCTGTGAACTTGGTCGATTTTATGCTTGGAGCGCGATACACAAAGAAATACAGCAAAAATGACCTTTTTACCCTTTTAATTGACAAAATGAATTTTGGTGGGAGTTTATGATTTGAAGGAAATATCACGTCAACAGAAGTACAGGGCAGGTGACGTGGCGGGTGATGTGGCAGTGACATCAGTGAAGGATAGCTAACGTCAGTGGATGATGCCATCGGGGGGTGGTGGTAAGAGGTTTTGCTCACACTGCTTTTGGGGCTAGGTGGTTTCAGGAAGAGGGCGAGCGATCACCCTAGATGGGCGACGCGTGGAAATGGTACGGGGGCAATACCGCTGGTCCCCTGCTAGTTAAACTGCGGTGATGAAGGGGGTTGCGAAATGATTGTCAGCCATCGGATGTGAGGGCGCTGATCGGACGGTTTGACAGCTTTGGGACATGGCGGGAGTATAAGTAGCGGGCCCGGTTTAAAATAAACTGTTTTGTTTAATATATCGGCACTGTTTTGATTGGGCGAGGGGATTTGGCTATTAATTAACCAGAGGTTAATTAATCCCATGCGCGCGGGGAGGTTATGGCTCTTAATAAACTTCAAATAAGTTTATCAATTCGATGTTAAAAAACGATGCTATGGTTATAATTAACCGGGGGCGGGATATGTAGTGATGCGGGGGGTTTTTTATTTATATTTTACATAATACGGGATGGGTAAAAATTATAAAGGATTTATATAATAAGTGTTAAAGTTAATATGACTCATCAAATGATAATAAGCGCTTAAGTTTAAAAAACAATTTTGACTTTTGTAGTTTAAACTTAGGTTTAGGATGAACAAGAGGGGTTTTGAGGTGATGTTATATATTTTCCCAAGTAAAGTAGGGATTTACTTAAGGAAATGAATTTATGAAATGAGATGAGTGATTTGTGAGTGATATTAAGCAGATCTTAATATTTGAGGGGGGGAAATTAGTAAGTGATTAGGGAAAAGTATGAAGGGAAGTTAGTCCTGAAACCTTGCCTCACTTGAGCTGCATCAAGAGTAATGTCCGCCATGGCACTTGTCACAAAAGTAAAACTTAAAACATTGAGAGACATGATACATCACAAGTATCATTCTGCAACACCAATGTACCTACCCTGCCTACTTGGCCGAACATTTTTTCTTCTCTTTACTTGGGTGCATTTAGACTAGCAAACCCTCATCATCTTTTCTTTTCTTTTCATAGCAAGCCTACCTACGTATTCCCTTATTACATCCATTGGCTCAGATTAAACTATTGAGCTCCTTTGCTTCTCTACCTATCTACTTATCTGCCAAGATTAAATAGTTTGGTCAGATTTTTATTCTCTATCTCTAAAACAGGAAATTCAAACATGAACTAGCCAAGATTAAGCTGTTTGGCCATTCAACACTTGTGGCATAAAGTTCAACAAGCTGCACACAATGCTTATTATAGAGAATGAAGTAGTAGTGGCATTTTGGACTTGCACACTTTCCTGGTCTTTCTTTGTTTGGGGTTCTTTTCTTCTCATTTTTTCTTTTGACCATTTTATTCTTTTTACCCTTTTATTTTTCTTTTAGGACATACCCTCTTTACATTTTTTTATTCTTTAATAATATGGAAACCCTTACAACAAGGAAAGAGATGAACATATTACAGAGCTCAACCAGTCAATCATGAAATATGACACCTATTGCTATAGGAGTATAATAGTGGCTCCACTTGGGGATGGCTTTCCCTGGTGGAAAGTCAAGAACAACAGGTCAGATGGCCTTTTGAAAAACGTTTATTGTGTTCTCAAATTTCCTTTTGCTAGTTTCTTTATTGTATGTATGACAACACACTTTGTGAAGCTTAGGGCCTTCTCTTCGGGCTTCAACTGCAGAAAGTTACTGTCCAATCAACACTTAAAAATTTATCTTTCCTCCTTAAATCCTACTTGAGCACCTTGTCACTTGGGTAAGAGCTTTTAGCCTTGGTCCTTTTATCAAAATCTTCCTAACCTTCTCCTGCACAACTTGAGATCTGACCTGAAAAGAGCCACTGCAACCTTCAAACCAATTTAGTAAATCATCAAGATGTTAGGGCTTTTTGATTGGATTCAAATATTTAAGGATTTATTTCATAATCTACTAAAAACTAAATTAAATCAAACTGAAATCCTACCTACTTACTCTAATAAGCTTTTTGACTGCTGGTTAGGTAAAATGAAACAACCAATGCAACCACTCAAGCGTTATATACATTAGTGACATTTGTTGCTTGTGCTTGTTGGTGTTTAAAATTGAGATCTTACAATCAAATACAACTTTGTTAACCTTTGAGAAGATAAGGAAATTCCTAATCTCCTTTGTTGAATCTAAAAACTGTACAAAAGGATCTTGAAAAATATATACACTATTGTTGAGCCGACCTAGACAACTATACAAATGCTATGGATAGTCTACCTGCCATGAAACTGAAATATTAATTTTTCTTTTATCACCCTGCATGCTTTCAACTACTCTTTGTGATGATATTTTTACTGATTTTAATGTCTTCTTTGTAAAACCATTATCATCTTGATTTTGACCCCCAAAGTTACATACAGGTTTGAATGGAACTTCATAGATTTCTACAAGTTGCTCCTCTTTTTCCTTAAAAATTTTAAATGATTCAAAACAAAGAGGAAGGGAATAAACTTGGATTATTTTGATCATATGTTCCTGCTTCCAGGTCTTCTTCAGCAATCTGATTTTCGATAGCATTCTGGGGCTGCAAATCTAGATATGATAACTCTTGAACAAAGATTTGACTGCCTTCTAGATGGTTAATATCAAGACTTGTTGACATTTGTTTTATAATTGCATGATAGTTATCTCTGATAAACTGAAATGAATCAAAAAAAATGGTAAAATTCCTTCACTGAGTTCAAAATTTTATGTGCTTTCCTCCTCATGCTCATAGCTGAAATGAGCAAGCTGATCACTACTTTCAAGCTGTTGAACCTGAATTTCCTTATTCCCCAAATTAGCTTTTGATTCCTCTACAAGGTTAATTTGGATTTGAGAAACATAATCATCATCATATTGATCATATTTGGGTGAATCATTAAAAGAAGTAATGTTATCAAATGCACACATTAGATCAGGAGATTGCTCATCCACATATTGCTCTATGAATCTATCTCCTGATCTATGGTAGATCGAGTTGGTAGGAATTTGTTCATGAATATCAACCTTTTCCTTTTGTGAATTAAATGTGTCATGGTGATTTTGAACAAAAGATTCAACTTTCATTGTGATCTTCTACATCATTTCCTCTGCCTTTTTTATCAAAATGTTGAGTTTTTCCTCTTTCTCTGTTTTCAACTTTTCGTTTCTAATTTTCAGATTAACCGCTACATCCACTACCATGTTCTGCATCTGTTCCATAGTTGAGGGGTTTCTTTCTCTCAGATGAAATTCTATCTCTGAATCAAATGCTCTTGGGTAATGGAGTAGAGCTGAATCAGGGGGGGTTTTATATTTAGTGGTATTGAATAATAGATTTGATTAAATCTGTCTGAAAATTGTTGTACTATTTCATCTGGATGTCTTTCTAACTGATTATATTCTTCTATGATCATGAGAAGATTGACTTTGATTATCCATCTATCAAGGAAGATTTTGAGAAAATACTCGAGATTTGAGATGCTTGCCTCAGGCAAGGTTTTGAACCAACTCTTGACTTTGCCTTGCAAAGAAAGAGCAAAAAGCCTAATACTAACATCCTCTTCATCTACTTCAAATAAATTAAGATAATCTTCAAAAACTTGGATATGTTTTTGGGCAGTGATGCCATTCTCTCCATCAAACCTAGGGAGATGCTTGGGATAATCGTTAGGGAAAGCATGGAGTTTAGGAGGCAAAATGAGTGGTTTATACCTATCAGGAACTTTATGAGGTACCAGAATATGTTCAGGGATTGGATGATTAGTTTTGATTTTTGGATTCTCCTTAATTGGAAAATGATCTTCATAAGAATTAGAAGACTACTGTTCAAATGTGTAAGGAGACTTTGTATCTACATTTTTCAAAGGAAAATAATAAAAATTTAATCTAAAAACATTTCTAAAATACAATATACATTGAAAAATCTTATCAATGAGAAAGAACATAATGTCTTGGATAACAATCCAAGTCAAAAGCCTAATCTTTTCATACAGTTATTTCAGGTTCATTTCTCCAGTGGAGTCTTGATTGTGAAATTGATGTGGAGTCGCCAGGTGGATGATTTTAACCTTTGTGTGTCTGACCCCTGTCCACCATCACAGATCAGATCTAAACCTGTAAAACAATTTTGAGGAAAAGGTTTAGTTTCTCCAAGAAACCAAATTTTGAGTTTTTCATGATTATTTTGTTTTTTATGAATTTTCAAAACAACTTCTATGATTTCTTTAAGAGGTTTTAGGTATGAGATTTAAAATTTCTTAAAGAATTTATTTGACAAGAGGAACTGATCAAGTATTTGAAACCAACTATCCAATCTATAAGCTAGACTGGAGATAAACTGAAGTAGCATTCATTTACTTCTGCAATTGCAAAGCAAAAGCATTTCGAAGGCTACCTGGCTAACTTCAGGCTCCATCTGTAGCTTATGAAGTAAACAATAGTAACAAACAATTATTTAGGTCCCGAGTGGAGTTTCCAATGATGTTATCACTCAGGTTGTTCCCAAAAGTTGTAAGAAAGGGAATACTGCAGAGGTAACCATAGACCAATCTTTTAGATACAGAATCTAGCCAATCTGTATCTAGAGAGGGCTCTCTCTTTATGATTTAGCTTTGTTTTTTAAAGTTTTTAGGCTAGTTATGAAGTTCAAGGGTTTTGTTTTGGGTTTGGGTGCTGAGATTCAATAGAACAGAGAGGTAAAACAAAATATTTCAGTCCACTGGGCATGATGGAGTCATAGAAGATAGCTTTCTGGATTTGGTTTCTAAACAGAGGATGGCTTCACAGAGCAAGGTAGTCAAACAGGGAAAAAATGAAGGATTGAAACAGATGGAATGGGCTCAAATGGGTGAAGGGCATTTAAGAATCCTTCAACATATTGAAAGAGGGAAAATGGATGATCACTTATAAGGAGTAGTTAAGAATTACTTAGCCAATAAACAATGTGAAAGAATCAGGAAACAAGAGCAATTAAGAGTTCACTGTTTATTCTAATTCTGAAGAAAATACAGAGAATAATAAAGACTGAAAACAGAGTGCAGTCAAGCAAATTTTGAAATTAACCTTTTTCTTTATCATTCAGTTTATGAAACACAGATGATATAATAAACAAGAAAACTGTAAAACATGAGATATAGGGGACTTATTGATCCAGAGGTTGATTCAAGAATTCTGTGACAAGTCCTCTGCTTCAATTCTTCATCCAGTATGGCCAAACAACAGATCTTTCCAACAGCTCTTTATTCCAAAATTTCAGTATTACAGCATAGTCTAGGAAATCCACACACCACAGACCACCCCAATACTCGAATGGAGGGGGTATATATACAACAAAATATGTACAACCTATATCTCATAACAGTCGTGGGATAATATCTATGATGACTAATAATAATTTACAAGTAAAATAGAAATAACTCACTGATGTTGTGCTGGAGGCAAGCCTTTAGGGTTCGGCTTACAGCTGTCTTCTGTAGTAGCTCTGCGCCGACTGCCTGTCTTAAATGTGCTCTTTAATTTTGATCTGCTGCTTTTAATTTTGCTCTGACACTCTTTATTTCTGATTTGATACACTTTAATGCTTGATCTGATACTCTTTGACTTGTTTTGATGCTCTTTAATGTTGAACTGACCCCTGCTCACCATTGTCTGGCAAAATAGAACTGCTAACGTGTCTCCTCATCGCTTTTCTCCGGCAATTTGTGTCTCTGAAGGTCTATTGGTTAAGGTAAAATAAACCATTTCTCCGATCGACAGTCTGCTTGCGAATTTCACTTTAATCCAAAGGAGTAATATCCTTTGCCAAGACTTTTCCAAATTTGCCCTGATATAGTCTATTGTTGTTTTGAGGGTGCTGAACCTTTGCAATTTGTGATTAAGGAGGAAAACCGTATGCTGGAGGGTCGGCTGATAGGCATACGAGCTCGTCGATGGGGCCTTTCTGGTCAAGAGGTGGTCGAGAAACTGGAGCTGTGAACTTGGTTGATTTTATGCCTGGAGTGCGATACACAAAGAAATACAGCAAAAATGACATTTTTACCCTTTTAATTGACAAAATGAATTTTGGTGTGAGTTTATGATTTGAAGGACATATGACATCAGCAAAAGTACGGGGTAGGTGACATGGCGGGTGATATGGCAGTGACATCAGCGAAGCATAGCTGATGTCAGTGGATGATGTCATCGGGGGCCGGTGGTAAGTGGTTTTACTCGCACCTCTTTTGGGGCTAAGCGGTTTTGAGCGGAGGGCAAGCGATCACCCCGGATGGGCAATGCGTGGTAGTGGTACGAGGGCAATACCGCCAGTCCCCTACAGGTTAAAGCGCGACGATGAAGGGAGTTGTGAAATGATCGTTGGTCGTCAGATGTGAGGGCATTGATCAGATAGTTTGACAGCTTTGGGACATGGCGGGAGTATAAGCAACGGGCCCAGTTTAAAATAAATTGTTTTGTTTAATATATCGGGACTATTTTGATTGGGTGGGGGGATTTGGCTATTAATTAACTAGAGGTTAATTAATCCCATGCGCACAGGGAGGTTATGGCTCTTAATAAACTTCAAATAAGTTTATCAATTCCATGTTAAAAAATGGTGCTATGGTTATAATTAACCGGGGGCGGGATATGTAGTGATGCGGGGGGTTTTTTATTTATATTTTACATAATACGGGATGGGTAAAAATTATAAAGGATTTATATAATAAGTGTTAAAGTTAATATAACTCATCAAATGATAATAAGTGCTTAAGTTTAAAAAACAATTTTGACTTTTGTAGTTTAAACTTAGGCTTAGGATGAACAAGAGGGGTTTTGAGGTGATGTTATACATTTTCCCAAGTAAAGTAGGTATTTACTTAAGGAAATGAGTTTATGAAATGAGATGAGTGATTTGTGAGTGATATTAAGCAGATCTTAATATTTAAGGGGGGAAATTAGTAAGTGATTAGGGAAAAGTATGAAGGGAAGTTAGTTATGAAACCTTGCCTCACTTGAGTTGCATCAAGAGTAATGTCTGCCATAGCACTTGTGACAAAAGTAAAAGTTAACACATTGAAAGACATGATCCATCACAATTATCATTCTGTAACACCAATCTACCTACCTTGCCTACTTGGCCTAGAATTTTTTCTTCTCTTTACTTGGGTGCATTTAGACTAGCAAACCCTCATCATCTTTTCTTTTCTTTTCATAGCAAGCCTACCTAAGTCTACCCTTATTACATCTGAGGGCTCAGATTAAATTGTTGAGCTCCTTTGCTTCTCTACCTATCTACTTATCTGCCAAGATTAAACAATTTGGTCAGATTTTTATTCTCTATCTCTAAAACAGGAAATTCAAACATGAACTAGCCAAGATTAAGTTGTTTGGCCCTTCAACACTTGTGGCATAAAGTTAAACAAGCTACACACAATGCTTATTACCGAAAATGAAGTAGTAGTGGCATTTTGGACTTGCACACTTTCCTGGTCTTTCTTTGTTTGGGGTTCATTTCTTCTCATTTTTTCTTTTGACTATTTTATTCTTTTTACCCTTTGATTTTTCTTTTAGGGCATACCCTCTTTACATTTTTTACATTTTTATTTTATTTTTTGATAATATGGAAGCCCTTGCAACAAGGAAGGGGATGAACATATTACAGAGCTCAACCATTCAATGATGAAATATGACACCTATTGGTATAGGAGTATAATACATATGGCTCGTATTTTCCATCAAGACTTCATCAACCAAAGGTTATAACTGAGCATAGAGAAGATAGACACAAGATTGTCCAAGTGTTGCAGTGTCACAAGTCTCTTAAAATCTTAGCCACATACTCTATTCAAAAGACATAAAGTATTAAGCAAACAAAACAAATGGAAACAAAAATAGTAATAAAAGCAAACAAAGTGAAAACAACAAGCAAGCAAAGTAAACAAACATGCAAACTAGAAAGAAAAGATAAGCAAAAAATCAAATACTACTCCTATTCCTATTTTAAATGGTTGGGGTTACGCGAAATGAAAGTTCTTGTGAAGCCACTGTAGGCGTACCCGACCTGCAGTCACAAAGATACAAGTGATTAAAACAGATAAAAAATAGGGTGCAATAGAAAATGAAAAAACTTCCACACAAGAGAGAAGGTCTCGCTTTTGGGTGAACGAATGTGTCACAACCACCCAACACACATGCTTACCTCTTCCATGACTACCATTTTTCAACAAACCTTAGAGGCCTCTTGCCAATGTGTGTTGTTTTGCACCTATTGGTTCCAGTCTTCGCAGCCTGTCACCAGGGATTAACATGAGCTCTTACTATGTCTGGTTTTGTTAGATGTTTTGCACATGATTTTCATAACAAAACATGTCACAAGTGTGTCCATCAAAAGAAGCTCAGAAAAATATTTCCAATGGTATATCACACTCCCGTAACCGGCTCCCGGATTAGAAGATATGATCAAAATGAATTGGTTATGCTTGTTTTCAGGTCAGTTGCTGCACACAATGACAAGTTTAGTACAAAATCAGTTTCTGAAAGAATGGTAAGTAATTTTTCAAAAGTGAAAGAGATTTCTGTTCACCACATACTATATAACAAAGAAATCCTTTAGTTTATGCATAGGTGCTACTATGTGGGAGATATACAGTGATATTTGGAGCCTACATTTAAACAAAGCAAAATTTTCATATTTTTTACTGTTTTAGTCATTTTAGTGTGGGGCCATTTTACAACAGATGGAAAGTAATTTTTCAAAAACCAAGGAGGTTTTTGTTAATAACGAGCCATATAAAAAAAATCTCTTTCAGTTTATTCACAGGTGTCATGGATTGGTATATGTGACTAGATCATTACAGTTCATTTTCATAGATTTAAATTTTTAATGATTTTCTGTTTTAGAGATGATTTTGTGGAACAGATTGTGAGCAACTGGAAACGAATTTCCCAAATTTGAGATTTTTTTTTCTCCAAAATGACCTTATGTACAAAAACCTCTTTCAGTTTTGTAATAGGTGCTATGGTTTAGGAGATACGATTTCATCTTTAACACCTATTTTCAGAAATTCGGCCCAAGTTTAATGTAACTGATTCTATTTTGAAGAAAATGGTTGAGCTCAATCCCTTAGTACAAGGATGAGAAAATGTATATATTTTATGAATTTTATAGTGTAGGGGTTGGATTTTAGTAGAAGGTTGGACTCTTGAGAAAGCCTTGAGCTTCATTGTACATTCATTTTCAGTATTTTGGCCAAGGAATTGAGACCAGGATTTGCAGCACTCTTTGGGATTCATGTGGCAATTTGTATTGGTACAATGTTTCTCTTTGTAATTGTGAATTTTTTTTATGTATGACATCATCTATCTTATTTCTTCTGAACTAAACAAACAAGAGTGTAAGTAGAATTCATTGAAAGTGCAATGCTCTACTTGAGGTTTGCTTTAGTTGTTTGATGTTTTCAGCTGTTTGGGGAGGATTATTGATTGCTCTTGCCCTCTTCAACACCTCACCTATATTTTCCCTCCATCTCATTAAAATTTAAGTGCTAAAATGATCACTTACCTTGCCCCATCGAGATCTCTGCAGAACTGAGCCTCAATCCCCGCACCCTAAAATCTTCCTTTCCCTTGATTCCAACAAAACCCCCAAAAAATCAAATCAAATCCTTGCACTTCATACCTAGCCTAAAATTAGTTTTTATTTCAGTCATCTCAAGCCCCATCGAATATATTTTGCTGAGATTGACACGGAGAGAGCCCTCTCCTGTCCTCGTAGGGCTAGCTACGAGGCTGAGCGTGGTTTGATGTTGGCCCTAGATCCTATCTTTTCAGCCTGAGGTAAATCTAGGCACTAACATAGTGGCGACCATACTAGGAAGAAAATTTTGTTTGTTTGTTAGTGTTATTTGTTTTATAGACTACAGATGGAGCCTGAAGTTAGCCAAGTAGCCTTCAAAACACTTTTCCTTTGCATTAGCGCAAGTAGATAAAAACTACTTCAGTCAATCTCCGGTCTAGTCTTATGAACTAAACATCTGACTTGCAAATTGCCCCAATACATGTATCAAGTTAGATTTGATTGTTGATGGTGGACAGCAGTTAGACACATATGAAGGCTGAAACATTCACCTGGTGACTTCAACTCAATCCAAAGATTCCAATGCTCACTGATCCGTTCATGCACTAAAATAAAATGGTAGGGTATGTGGCAGACCCTATGTTTTGTGAAGCTTTAAAAGAAGTTAGAGATCAGTTAGTGGATATTGAAATTGATGAAGCATTTTTCACTGCCATGCTAAATGTTTGAGATCTCCAAAGTTTCCTCCTAAAGCTAAAACTGGTTTCTTTGAGTTAGTTGTTGAAAAATTTGAGAAGAAGATTCAATATTTAAATGATCAGATCTAATCATATGAATTCTGAGATCCCAAAAAGTTCTTGGAAACTCTCCTCCTTCAAAACAAGAAACAATAGAGCTGCCCATGGATATTTTCATTGACAGTTTGCAGTTGGAGTTCAATATTGAGGAGTTGGGGCAACAAACAAAGTCTGGTTTTTTTGATCCTATTGCAACGTACATGGAAATTTTTTCAGTTTGAATGATAGATCAAATTGTCTTTTACATAACGAGACTCGTTATGTGCACGTATGGATGTCAGCATTTACATTTGTGTCTTGGTTGAAGAACTTCCAAGCAGCATCCTTTTCACAGTTACTTGATTGGTTGATTTGGCATTACAACATTACTTGATCTATCAATTTTGCAGAAAATTGGGTTAGATTTGTACATAAATAAGTTGTCTGAGGTAGCATTTCAGTTTTCAATATTTGTTTATGTACATGTTGCAGTATGTATATGTTTTTGGATTGGTATGAGTTGTTTTGGATTTGCAGTTGTTTGACCATCCATGCCCAATGGAAGAGGCAATATTTACTTTCTAGATATCTATAGTTCTTGGCACCTCCAAGGAGCTACCAATCCCATTGGATCTGATGTTAGTTCCAATCTTCGCATCCTGTCACCAGGGATTAACATGAGCTCTTACTATGTCTGGTTTTGTTAGATGTTTTGCACATTATGTTCAACACAAAACATGTTACAAGTGTGTTCATTAGAAGAAGCTTAGAAAAATCTTTCCAACGGTATATCACACTCCCATAACCGGCTCCCGGATTAGAAGATATGATCAAAATGAATTGGTTATGCTTGTTTTGAGGTCAGTTGCTGCACACAATGACAAGTTTAGTACAAAATCAGTTTATGAAAGAATGGTAAGGAATTTTTCAAAAGTGAAAGAGATTTTTGTTCATCACATACTAGATAGAAAAAACCTCCTTCGGTTTATGCACAAGTGCTACTATGTGGGAGATATACAGTGATATTTGGAGCCTACATTTAAACAAAGCAAAATTTTCATATTTTTTGTTGTTTTAGTCATTTTAGTGCAGGCCATTTTACAACAGATGGAAAGTAATTTTGCAAAACCCAAGGATGTTTTTTTTAAGAGCGAGCTGTATAACAAAAGCCACTTTCAGTTTATTCACAGGGGTCATGGATTGGGATATGTGACTAGATCGTTATAGCTCATTTTCACAGATTTAAATCTTTAATGATTTTTTGTTTTAGAGATGATTTTGTGGAACAGATTGTGAGCAAATGGAAACGAATTTCCCAAATTTGAGAGACATTTTCTCCAAAATTACCTTTTCTACAAAAACCTCTTTCATTTTTGTAACAGGTGCTATGGTTTAGGAGATACGAGTTCATCTTGAACACCTATTTTCAGAATTTCGGCCCAAGTTTAATGTAACTGATTCTATTTTGAAGAAAATGGTTGAGCTCAATCCCTTAGTACAAGGATGAGAAAATGTATATATTTTATGAGTTTTATAGTGTAGGGGTTGGATTTTGGTAGAAGGTTTGACTCTTAAGAAATCCTTGAGCTTCATTGTACATTCATTTTCAGTATTTTGGCTAAGGAATTGAGACCAAGATTTGTAGCACTCTTTGGGATTCATGTGGCAATTTGTATTGGTACAATGTTTCTCTTTGTAATTGTGAATTTTATTTATGTATGACATCATCTATATTATTTCTTCTGAACTAAACAAACAAGAGTGTAAATAGAATTCATTGAAAGTGCAATGCTCTACTTGAGGTTTGCGTTAGTTGTTTGATGTTTTCAGCTGTTTGGGGAGGATTATTGATTGCTCTTGCCCTCTTCAACACCTCATCTATCTTTTCCCTCCATCTCATTAAAATTTAAGTGCTAAAACGATCGCTTACCTTGCCCCATTGAGATCTCTTCAGAATTGAGCCTCAATACCCGCACCCTAAAATCTGCCTTTCCCTTGATTTAACAAAACCCAAAAAAAATCAAATCAAATCCTTGCACTTCATACCTAGCCTAAAATTAGTTTTTATTTCAGTCATCTCAAGCCCCATCGAATATCTTTTGCTGAGATTGACCCGGAGAGAGCCCTCTCCTGTCCTCGTAGGTCTAGCTACGAGGCTGAGCGTGGTTTGATGTTGGCCTTGGATCCTACATTTTCAGCCTAAAGTAAATGTAGGCACTAACAGCACCAAGTTTCTTAGCGAGTGTGAGGAAGGACCGATGCTTGTTACCTGCAACATGGAACACCAATTAAGATTGTTCCAACCATTTAGCAATTGGATAATAAAATTCGTGATGGTTGTTTTGAAATAATCGTGATCTTTGAGAAGATGGATTCCTGATTCGAGAGAGGGGATCACGATGGGAATCTGATATGGATAGATAGATCTGGTCATTCTCATTAATCATGTCAAGATAGTGAGGGCCTACCATAGCCATCAGCACAGGCTGAGGTGCCTCACATTCTTGACATAAATCTAAGAATAAAGATGTTACACAATGAAAATTGTAGTGTGTGAAGTGACTATCATTGGATGTAATGTTGGGAAAATGATAAACTAGATGACAACCACCCAAGGTAGAAGAAAAATCAGATGAGTCACTTGAGATGGAAGATTCCCAGTTTTACATGAACAAAGAAAATTTTTGAACAATCATGTGAACACTTTGAATGAGGGAACCAAGTTCGTTGTCTGCTAGACATGATAAAACACCCACCTGCAATTGGTGAAAAAGTGCGCAGACATCATGCTAATCATAAAAATGTAGAAAGGATGTCAACACCATGAATGTGTGAAACCAGTTGGGGTGTGGTGAAATGAGAGTAACTTGATTCGCGTGATAGGTTGTGCACTCGTCATCACACAGGGAGATTGCTGGTGTGATGAGTGGGAAGATTTGACGTGTGAAATTTGCAAAATGACCAAGGATCTGATTACGAGAGAGAAAATACAATAAGTATGATTCCATATAAAGATAATTTTTGAGATGATCAACTTCGTTGTCCCATGATTGAATGAGGGACAAACTCTCCCAACCTGAATTAGATGTAAGACAGGTGCATGAAGACAGACATGCTGTAACGGACCCATGGATTCGATCATTAGCGAAAATATTAAATTTTGAAATATCACACTCATAATCATAAATATTATTTACATGAGGATCCATGTCGAGTGAAACTATGTAGATATATGGATTGTGCATGAGAAACGAGATATGATTTTGTTTGGCGGGCTTACAAGAATCACGAGGTCCTGACATAACCATCAACAGACGTTGAAGTGCCTCGACTCCCTGGCACATTCCAAAACATTCCAAAATTGAAAAATTGGATTTTAAGATGTGAACTAGATCATGCATGGCTTGAGGATGGTTGTTGTTACTGATTTCAAAACTGCATTTAGGATGGTAGCCATCTCTATCACAAGCTTCATCAAAATTTTCAGCAAGCTAACTTGACAAGTTGTCTTCATGAAACACACAAGATGATGATGAGTGGGAAGAGTCATGTGTGTTGAGACTATTTTCACTATGGGAAACCTCATTTCCTTGTGTCGATCGAGGAGATAACTCCTGGGATGAAGAAGCAAGAGAACGTGGAATATCTCTGACACATGTTGATGCACTGGGAATGATAGGACACACGAGAAAGTGAGGTGCAAGGAAGCTTCAATATGGATGTCTTCTTTGACTGGTGTGCATTAGAGATCTTAGTTAGAGTGTACATGAGATGATAGTAGATCATATGATGTTCATTGGCATTCATCACAACATACAGTGGTGTGGGAGTGATGACAGCCCAAGACTGGAGGTTGATCGAAAGAATTGATTGTGCATGATGTTTCACCAAGATTAGTGGATCGAGAATCGATCAAGAATGGAGGCTCAAAGTTTTGAGAGGAATTGATTATGCCTCCACGATCTCGATCCTTTGTTTATATGATGAGACTACCTTGCACATGACTACAACTTGATCCAGCAGCTCGCGAATCAAGATAGTGTACGTTGCAAGCTTGTGAAGTAGATCGCTCAAGCGAGTCATGGCTTGTAGATGATGGAGGATGGAAGAGATGCAGATTACAGTGAAGACATCCGAGCAGATGGGTTAGGAACATGCTCTGCATATTTATCAACTTTACAACCACTACGAGGGGATACCCGCTGCGCAAATTTCTTAGATTTGCAGTTGCTACGAGGGGGCACCCTCTTCAATACATGAGGTGTCTCATGATATGCAAGAGTAGAGGAAGAAGGAAAATCAGGAGGTTCACGGTTTTGAGAGACATGAACCAAGCATTTCAGGTTTTGGCTCATGAAGTCAATTTCCACAAACCATTTAGGAATTTCGTGACATAGGTGAAGGAAGTGGATAGCAAAGTCCTCAATTGATTTGCCAGGCTTCATTCTTAAATGAGAGATTCTTTCATAGACATCTTGGTGGTCACACTCATTGATGTCTTGATGGAGCTCCTTGAGGAAAGTGAGAAGGGAATGGATGGAAGCAAGTGGTAGGGTATGACACCACCGATTAGAATGAGCTTCAAGGGTGAGGAAGAAGAGTACACAAACATGCTCATCACTATCGATTTCATAAGATTCATAGAAATGAAGAAACTAAGAAATGTGCTCGGTTACAGACATTCTGTCCTCACTGTCAAACTTTAACAAGGACAAGCGATCGAGAAGCTCATCAGGGATTGATAACTGATTGAGGGAGAAATTAGAGAAACACCCTGGGAGCACAAATTGTGTATTATTCATTGGGTAAGAGATTCAACCCAGATGTATGGGCTCAGCTTGTCATTTGGTCCTCCTTCTGGTGCCAAAATGTTGACGATGATGGACCCGCAAACATCAAGGGATAACCTCCGTATGAATTCCCAACTAGACCTCACACCATTTCATGTGGGATTCCCATCCAGTACGAAGGCCTAGCTGCTAGTTTCTTAAAGATTTGCCTCAACTCTTGCTTGTCAGCATAGGAGAGTGTTCTACTTTTTCTTGCGAGAAGTGAGGTTCATGTGTGTGGTGGTTGCAAGTGTCTCTTGTGCCAATGGTTCTTTCACTGTAGAGGGAGAGGGTGGTAGTGAGTCCCAAGTCGGTTGGGCGAAGTCCCAACTCTGATAGGAACATACAACATAATACGACGTGCACATCTTCTGGCGGAACAGTCCACTTGGATGCGGTAGTCACAACACACAAGGGAAGATAACACATATAATACTCATCGGATTAGTCCACTTGAGCGCAACGATTTTTATAGCAAGTTTTATGCCAAAGGTCTTTCTAATTTCCAGGAGAGTAGTTTACACGAGCAATTTAGCATTAACAACATATACAACACATTTTCATTAACATATGTATTAGAACAAGCGGATTAGTTCAAGTGTTAAAACATGTTAAATAAACATGCATTACAAGTGTTAAAGATTAGTTTTACAACAGTTACAATACATGTGTGAAAATGTGTTGGCCTGTGAGCAGGCTTTTGAATTAAGTGAAAGTTCCAAGACACATTGTTACACCATACATCACTAACCCTGCATGAGAGGCGTTGGAGCCAATACTTACTCCTCAAAGAAAAGATTGTAGACTCTCAAGGCTATGTGGAACGAGCTGAGGTGAAAACTTCCATTCCATGTACAAATGAGGGGGTATTTATAGCTAAGGGTGAAACTAACCCTTGTAGTTGTTTGACTACCCTCATGACTATTTGACTTCCATGACTTTTCAACTTTACATGACTCCTCATACAATAACTGGGTCTCTTCGACTTCCACATTACAATACATTGATTGATAGTATGGTCCACAGTAGAGGTGTGGATGACATGACTCATGACATGACTCGACATGACAGTGCTGGTATGTTCATGTTGCTGCTAGTGTGCATGTCAAGCTGTAGTGTTGTTGGTGATGAATTTCCTCATGGTGTGTCACAGCTTCACCTCCACATGGAAACATTCATGGAGTCTTTGATGGTCATTGGGTTCACTTGATGTTGCATTCACACATTGCTCCTTGCTTGTATGTTGGAAGCCTTGACAGGTTCATCTGTTTGCGAAAAGTGCATATTCGTCTGTCCATCGTGAGCACATCTCTTTGCATACATTGCTTGTTCATCCATTGCTGAACCTATCCTTCTGCATATGCTCCCTTCGTCCATCCCATCTGTCATCGCACCATGTTTGCTTATGTATCTATATCTACACTCACTCATGAAAAGACAACATCAAATCCAAAAAACCTCCTAGTCTACTGTTGGGTGTGGTTTTTTACCTATTTTATACACATTCTTGCCCATGTTTTGACATTTCTGTCCCCAAGGCCTATGACTTTATATGACCAAATTCCCTGTTTTCTTACCTTTTTAACCTATTCTACAGTCATGTTACTTTTTTGTATTTTACCGAATAATATGAGCCTTTATTCCTTTTTCTGGTTAACTGGGAGAGCATTGAAGAAGTATTTTGGGAAGATCTTCTTTTCAGGTGTTGGCTTGCGAGAATGAACTTATGAAGAAAATAGGTAGTAAGGGTTAACTGCATGAAAGCGTAAAACGGCTCGTTGTTACACCCTGAGTGTTGTTACAGGTTGATGTTACACATTAGATGTTGTTAAAGGTTGTTGTTACACATTGGATGCTGCTACAGTTTGTTGTTATACCTTGGATGTTGTTACAAGATGTTGTTACACATTTCCTTGATCCACCATCACACCAACAGTGTTGTCGCCAGCTATGCCACGTCATCCCGAACCACCATTCACTTAATGTTGTTGCACCAAAGCTGGGAAATGTGGGTACTATTCCACATAATAGCTGTCGGAAGTAGGGATTGTTTGTTTTTGAAGCAACAACACTCAAGAAGTTACAATCATAATTGATGTATAATTGTATTTAGCAATAGGTTGTAACTTTTTTTTTTTTTTATCAGCATGAGAATTATGAGATTCTTATGACTGATATGTTTCTAATTTCAGGTTGTGATAACTATAAAAGACTCGATTCTTCATGTATAAGGACAAAACACATAGAAGATTATTTTTACTCTACTTCGGGAACTCTAAGTTTATTATCAATTAGCACGGTGATGTTGTTGCTCTTCTTCAATTGGTTCGTTAATCACTTGTGTTCTTCCTATGCCCTACTGAGGAGGAAGGGCCCTCCTCTTTGGCAGGGACTGTAGTGATATAGGTGGCTAGTTTAGTAAATTGATTTATTGTTTCTCGTTTTTTATGTACAAATCATGAATTACATTCACCATTGTTTCCATTTATATTATGTTGTTACATTGAGTTAATCAATAGAATGGTAGTAACCAGCTAGACTAGATGTTAGTTCCTATGTGGCATGCCTTTATTTTGATAGCTGTGAGTTGTGATTTAATTATGTATAGTGTTTTTTATATCTACATGCATGGTTTTATTCAGCAATTTGGATCAGCGACATATTTCACAGTTTTCTGCATTTTCTTATTCTTTGCAAGAGTGCATCGGCACAGACAGTGCGAACTCCATTGAAACAGCAAGACCTACCTTTGGTTGACAATTAGTTTTGTTGTTTGAGTCAATTAAGATTCATTAAAAGAGCACTACATTTTGGCTCCATTGTGTGGGATGGAAAGTTGATGATAGAGTCAGCGAAGTTGTTTGTTTGATATAGAGTGTTCCTAGTCCACAGTTGTTGGGTGGTAATACGAGAGGTAGAAACCTACGCATAGCTCTAACATACCTTGGCGGGCTCACCATTGTGATTACTAGGGCACTTAGGAAGTTTTGATGTTTTGTTAGTGCGTCTTCATCTCTTTAGTCGTTGGGAGGTAAGACGAGAGGTAAGAACCTGCGCATCACTCTAACATACCTAGGCGGGCTCACCATTGTCAAAGATTGAGACACTTAGAGTGTGATTTAATACACATAGGGTCCATCTGTGCACTTGTAGGACTTACAGAGATAGTGAAATCACCCCCACTCTAATAATTCATAGGAATGACGGGTCGTAAAAAGGAAACGAAGGGTGAATATTTGGGAAGGAAGACATTTATCTAGGAATTAATCTCCAAGGTGAAAAAATAACAATCCAACTCTCAAAGGAATGCAAGGAAAATAGGGATGCAAAAATCTGTTGCTCCCATAGTGAAAGAAGAAACCTCTAATCCCTCCATCTCAGGACCGTATCATTCTAAATCTAGCACTCATACCCTTAGGATCAAGGATTCAATACATGAGCAAGAAGGGGAAGCTAGTAGCGAGAATTTGAGAACCAACGGGTAAAGGGAGACTGAGGGGGAACATTGGACACCTGAGATGAAAAGACACTTGTTGGTTTATCAATATCCAGATAGAGGTAGTGTGGAGAAACAACAAGTCCCAAGGGTATCTGAGGCACTAACCACATCTACAGGGATATTACAAACACAACTTGAAGGACATCTGATATAGCAAGGGTTATAAGAATTAGTCATGGGGGAAAACAATGATAACAATGTTAAAATAGATGCCACTATCACCACCTTTGAGTTCCCAATCGGGAATATCGGAGGTGAAGCTCCTATGAAAAATATTCCTCTATCATCCTTACCATCCTTTCAGGTGATGATTATGGAAGATCAAGATACATTTTTATTTGAGTTTGATGTCTTATGTAGAAGTTATGATTATACAATAGATGCTCAGAAATTAAAGCTATTTCTTGCTACCTTAAAAGGGGCAGCCTTGAGATGTTTCATGGGATTGGGCTCCGCTTCTATTTCAACGTGGAATGATATGAAGGAGATGTTCTTCTCAAAGTACCAGGTCTACTGCAGGACCAAGGACTTAAGGGAATAAACATTTAGAATGACATAGAAGGAGGATAAAAGCTTGGAATATTATGTGGAACAATTTCACTATAATCTGCAGAGGTCTAAACATAGCCATTTAGACCAGGAAATCTTAAAGACTATATTCATTAGAGGAGTGAGGGATGAATGGCTTGACACCTTGAATCTATTGGGAAAAGGGGATATATCGCAAGAACCCTTCACTAAAATCGTAAAGCTCTGCCTAAGGTGCTCTCGAGGATCATCCAAAGGAAGGAGTATAGTTTGGGATGCCTCTGTTCGCATACAAAAATCTACAAGGGGAGGAGTAACTAGAGCAGAGATCGGGAATTTGTTTAAAAATTTCAAGGCTAATATCCTCACTACTCTCTCGACCTAGATAACAATAGCACAGATTCAGAAGACACAAGCAGAAGCTGGCACACCCCTGGCTGTGTTCTCGCTGACTTGTCGGAAGAAACATCCTTTCAGGGAATGTGTATTGAACAACATCAACCTATGTAATATTTGTGAGCTGGAGCATTCGACGGAGAAGTGTCTAGAACTTCCTAGAATAAAGGTAGTAATTAGAGAATCAAGCGAAGAGGTGTAGTCCTCTTACTTCATCGCACCAAGGAGGCCACGGCAACCATGACCTCTAGGTATGTCTCAAGAATTTTCCTCTTTCAATTCATGGAACAATGCATATAATAACCAGCAATATCCATCGCAATATTCTGCCCCTACTTCAGCATAGTTCCCTTCACCCTGGAACCAATGGTCTCCATGTCGTCCTGTTCAATATCCTCAATACCAACCATACCCTTCGAACCAGAATTGCAGAGGGAATGCCCTGAATGCAGCTCTGCCTACACCACCCATGCAAAAACAACTACAGTTACCTCCTTTCCATGCTATTGCTCCTCCACCACCTATGCCACCCCAACTACCTGTGCAACCTAACCCAAACCCAAACGATAAATTAGCTCAGGGCATAGAGGCTCTTATGACCTTCCAAACATACCTTATTACCCCCGTGGGAATTAATGAAATAAAATTGCGATCGAGCATGGTAATTAACCCCCGTCACTCCCCTGTCATTACAGAGGAGGATGGTGAACCATCTAGAGGAGATGCTGGAGGCTCTGAGGTGGCTATTATTCCTACAATAGCTAATATAGAGGAAGTTGTTACATCTGTAACAACTGACCTTTGAAGAATTGTTACATCTGTAATAGCTAATTTGGGGAAGGATGATACACCTGTAAAAACATATTCGACTGTTGTAATGTAGGACCCCTTGTACCCTCAGAGATTGGCCGAACCTAGGATCACTTCACAGCCTAAATTTGATTTTCTTAAGGAGTGGAAAAATTTGTATGTATGAATTCCTTTGCTGCAAACCCTTAAAGAAGTACCCATCTATGCCAAGACAGTGAGAGATTTGTGCATCAAGAAACCTAGGAGAAACCCTAAAGACCTTGACACCATACATGTGATGGGAAAATTATCCAAATTGATGTCTGCTCAGCCTCTCCTTACTAAGTACAATGATCCAGGAAATCCTGCAGCCACTTTCTACATTAATGATTGTAGGTTTTAACCCCATACAAAAATTACCTACATATGAATTCTAAAACGTAGAAAATAAACAATGTGAGAGCATAACACATAAAACACATATACACAGAGATTTTCCCCTGGATCCCAAAACTGGGACTACCAGCTTGATTTTTCATTATGTTTCTTGCAATGTTACAATACATATTTATACATGCCGAAGCATCCAATGCCCTGGACCGAAAACCATTGTGTCCAAAACCATAGACCGAAAACCATCGTGTCCAAAACCATGTGTCAAAATCATGCACAAAGCCACACGTAGGTTTGCACAACCTAACCTAGGGTCCAAAACCAAAATTTCCATAGAGTGTGGTTACTTGCACCCCTCAAACCCCCTGTGACTCCCCCCACTACGCAATCGGCACAATGAAGGGGAGGCTCCGCCCCCTTCTAACCCCCTGGTTAACTACGTGGGCTAGTCGTGGAAAGAATATAACACAACCCAACATTCTACCACTTGTTGTTTTCTTTCCACAGGGGGCTACAAGAGAGCTTAGTCTTTTATCCAACCCTACAATGGCCATTGTTTCTCTACAACAAGAGAAATTCTCAAAGCTCACAGATTTTTTCAATTCATCTGTAGTATTCTTCAAAGTGTCCACCTTTACTAGGAACACCTTTTTTTCTTCTATCATATCCCTCACAAGGTGATACTGAACATCAATGTGCTTTGTATTTGAATGATATGTAGGATTCTTTGCCAAGAAAATTGCACTTTGCCTGTCACAGTCTATCCTTATATCTCCCTGTATTAAACCCATATTTGAACACAATCTCTGCAACCAAATTGCTTCCTTGCTTGCATGAGTGGCTGCCATGTATTCTGCCTCTGTAGTTGATAGTGCCACTACAAATTGTTTCTTACTCATCCAACTGACTGCACCTCCAAATAGGTTAAACACATACCCACTTGTAGATCTTCTCTGATTCATATCTCTAGCCCAGTCTGCATCAACAAAGCCATGAATATCCAACACTCTGTCCAATCTTGGTCTTCCTTGGTAGCATAAACCATAATCACTAGTGCCACGCAAATACCTGAAAACCCACTTCACTATTGTCTAGTGCTCCTTCCCTGGTTTTGACATAAATCTGCTCAATACTCCCACTACATGTGAAATGTCTGGTCTAGTACAGACCATCGCATACATCAGGCTACTAACTTCACTTACATATGGGACATGGGACATGTCCTCTTCCTCTTCTTGTGTCTTGGGACAGTGTTCAGAAGATAACTTTACACCTACAGGAATAGGAACCTTCACCGGTTTACTATTGTGCATATTAAACCTTTGCAATATTGTCTCAACATACTTCCTCTGGTTTAACCAGAGCTTCCTCTTTGTCCGATCTCTTTTCATTCCATGCCCAAAATATAGTTTACAGCAACAAGGTCTTTCATTTTGAATTTGGATGACAAATGGGTCTTCAAATCATGGATAATTTCTTTGTCATTTCCAACCAACAACATATCATCCACATACAAGACCAGATAAATAGCATGGTCACCAATTAATTTAAAATACACATAGTGATCTGCTTTTATTTTGGTGAAGCCAAGTCCCCCTATAAATGTATCAAATTTTTAATACCACATCCTTGGTGAATGTTTTAACCCACACAGAGACTTCTTTAACTTGCATACCAGTTCTTTCTTACCCTTCACACAAAGCTTCAGGTTGCTTCATGTAGATCTCCTCTTCTAGATCCCCTTGAGGAAATGTTGTCTTCACATCCATCTGCTCTACCTCAAAATCAAAAGCAGCAACAACAGATAAAACTAATCTAATAGAATTTACCTTGACAACAGGAGAAAAAATATCACCGAAATCAATTCCCGACACCTGGGAATAACCTTTTGCTACCAACCAAGCTTTGTATTTCTCCACCTTTCCTTCTGCATTTGTCTTCTTCTTGAACACCCATTTGCTGCCAATGGATTTCCTTCCAGCCAGCAACTCCACCATATCCCAAGCCTCATTTTTGTGCAAAGATGCCATTTCATCAACCATGGCCTCTTTCTATAGTTTTCCATCCTCTGAATCTACTACTTCCTTTACAGTTCTGAGATCATCATCAATAATATATAAAGCAAAATTTGAACAGAAAGCAGATGGACTATCCCTTTCTAGTTGCCTTATTTTTCGAACTGAACTTCTCACACCTGGAGTTTTTGGCTCTTCATCTTCTGATTCCTTCTCTATTGTAGAGTCTAATTCTTCCTAATTTACCTCAAACTATATCTTCTCTGGTTCCTTTGGTTGGACTTCATGTTTAATAACATCTTTCACCTCTTTAAACACCACATCTCAGTTGTACACAACCTTCCTTGTTACTGGGTTCCAAAGCTTATAACCCCTTAAACCATCCTTATACCCAATAAATATGCACCTTTTAGATTTACTATCCAACTTGGTTCGTTTCTCCTTTGGAACATGTACATATGCATCACATCCAAATACCCTTAGATCTGAAAGAGAGGGTTTGTTACTAGTCCATATGTCTTATGGAGCCTTATCCTCCAATTTTGATCAAGGTGATCTATGTACCAGGTAACATGCTATCTCCACCATCTCTACCTAGAATTCATATCCTAACCCGACACCATTGAGCATGCTTCTTGCCCTTTCCGTCAACATCTTGTTCATTCTTTCTGCAACTCCATTTTGCTGAGGTGTGTATGGAGTAGTCTTCTGCCATGCTATACCACACATCTTACAGAATCCTTCAAATTCCTTACTACAAAACTCTCCACCATTATCTGTCCTCAGCACCTTTATCTTCTTCTCTATCTGGGTTTCCACCAGAGCCTTCAATTTTTTAAACTTGTCAAAGACTTCATATTTCTTCTTAAGGAAATATATCCATGTATTCCTTTAGAAGTCATCTATAAATGATACATAGTACACAGACTTACCCAGTGATGGAACCTTCACATGTCCAAACACATTACTGTGCACAAGTCTAATATATGTTTCGCCCTCTTATAACCAAAGGGTAAGCTCACACGATTCTGCTTTCCATATACACAATTTTCACAGAAATCAAAATCTAGAGAGTTATTACTCATACCTTCTACCATACCTTTACCATGAAGTATTCGAAGGCCCTTCTCTCCAATATGTCCAAGCCTTTGATGCCATAGCATGGTCTTCTCTCCAGAGACCACTAGATTTTCTGCTCTACTTACAGGAACCACAGAACTATTGCACCCATCAACAACAGTGTTACCTTGTAGCTTGTACAAAGTTCCAATCCGAACTCCCCGAATCAATACCAATGTTCCCTGAACCATTCTTGCAGGTATCCTTCTCAAACATTGTTTTTACACCTGCATCATCAAACTTGCTTACAAGAATCAGATTTCTGGCTAATGCAGGAATATGTATAACACCCGGAAGTGTTATAACCCTTCCACCTTGCAACTTCAACTTTACTTTTCTACGGCCAATGATTCTAGCCTTTCTATCATCCCATAAGAAGACATCACCACCATCATATTTCTCATACTCATAGAACCACTCTCTATGGGGAGTAAAGTGAAAGGATGCACCTAAGTCAATCAACCATGCCTCATGATCTAATGTGTACATGAAGAAGCAAAGTACACATCCCCACCTTCATTTGAGGTGGTTTTCGCCTCTACAGAAGGAGCATCATTAGATCCCTTTCCTTTGTCAGGAGCTTTAGATTTACAGTCCCTTTTGTAGTGCCATTCCTTTCTGCATTTCTAGCAGACCACCTTTATAGGTTTTCCTTGAGATTTAGATCTCCCTCTAGATTTAGATCTCCCACTTGATGAATTATTTTTGTTTCTATTTTGGGACCGTCCTTGTGCAGACAAGGCATCACCATTCTGGCTCTCCATATTTTTCCATCTCATCTCCTTCGTCAGCAAGGATGAGACTATTTCATCAAACTACAAGGCAGTTGCATTGCTACCTATTGCAATATCCAGACTATCCCACGAATATGGTAGAGAACACAACAAATTAATGCACTTATCTTCATCTAAAATTTTGATATAAACAGACGATAACTAACTTACCACAGTATTAAACGCATTCAGATGCTTTGTCACCGAATCTCCATCTTTCATCCTCACGTATATATATTTTTTCATAGGAACCGTTTATTCACCAAAGACATAGATTGGTACAAAGTCCCTAACTTGTCCCACAAAGCCTTCAACGTAGCTTCCCCTGATACATTCAACAATACTGAATCTGAGACACACAATCATATTATGCCCTTTGCCTTCTGATCCAACTTCTTCCATTCTTCATTGGACACTCTCATTGGTTTAGTACCCGGATCTACTGTGATTCACTGATCTTTATCCACCAACAGATCCTCTATCTTGAGTTTCCACAACTCAAAACTCTGACCATTAAATTTCTCGATCTCTATCTTTTCACTCCTCACTATCTTCTTTCACCACTAGAATCGATCTTGTAGATCTCCCGCTTAACAGGGTCTACCATAGGCTCGAGCGAAATCCCTCAGTAGCAAAGGTGTCCCCTTGAAGCCAAAACAACTCTGATACCAAATGTAGGTTTTAACCCTGTACAGAAATTACCTCCATATGAATTCTAAAACACAGAAAATAAACAATGCGAGAGCATAACACATAAAACACATATACGCAGAGATTTCCCCTAGATCCCAAAACCAGGACTACCATCTTGATTTTTCATTATGTTCCTTTCAATGTTACAATACATATTTATACATGCTGAAGCATCCAATACCATGGACCAAAAACCATCGCATCCAAAACCATGGACCGAAAACCATCACATCCAAAACCATGTGCGAAAATATGTTATGAAACCAACTCAAGAAAAGATAGAAAAGATAGATCAACGCCTTAGAATTCAGCCTCTTCGAGGGGGCAACCTCCTTTACATTACATAAATGAAAAATTCTTTGATGATACAAAGGAAAAGACCTCCTTTCTATATATAGGAGTCTAAGGGGTCATAACATAATTAGAGCCGACATAACAATAATAATGTAAGGGCACAATAATAACAATAGTGGGCTTCTATGTGGCACAATAGTAACAACATGGGCACTACATGGGTACATCAATATAATAAGTGGGTTGTACTAATAACAATAAGGGGTTACACTAGTAGTATAGGGGCCTAACATGCCCCTCTCCTTCAAAAAGCGTTGTCCTCAACGCTTGAGTAGTTCTTGATGCTTCTGTATAAAATTCTTGTCCTCCCATGTGGAATCTTTAGCAGGTAAGTTCTTCCACTTGATGAGATACTCTGAAATTGATCGATTTTGTAGCTGTCGAGTTCTTGTTTCAGTGACTGCTCCAGGTTCCAATATGATTTTTCCTTTCTCTTCAATTTCTAGCAAAATTGTTTGAATTGGGGTATTTTGCAACTTTTGAATAAGTGGCCATACTTCTTCGTCCTTCTTCCATTCATACCGTGCTTCGTTTATCCAATCTAGTTGGATAATAGAAATAACACAAAACAATGCTTCCACATCCTCATGCTTGAAGAGTCTTCCCATTCGGTAAGGTCGCCATTTTTTTAAGTGCATGTAGTATTGCCAACATTTCCTTCTCATAAATAGCTTGCTTGAGATGTAGCAGTAAAAATACCCAATCACCTACATCAAAACATTTTTCACTATGATGTTGATCTACCTGTTGTTTCGTTTGATTTTGCACCGAAGTGGCGTTATCGTTTAAAAGCTGGAGAACTTGTTGTTGATGCTCGATGTGATCTTTCTCTGCTTGAACCTTTTTCTTCTTGATATGTCCTTCTATCTCTAGAGTTTGAGGAGTGGTAATTTCTTCCAATCCTTTACAAGATATGGTCGGATTCATTTCTTGATGCTCGATGTGATCTTTCACTTCTTGAACATTTTTCTTCTTGATATGTCCTTCTATCTTGATAGTTTGAGGAGTGGTAATTTCGACCAATGAATTACAAGATATGGTTGGATTCATTTATTCTTTCTCGGTGTGATCTTTCACTTCTTGCACCTTTTTCTTCTTGATATGTCGTATCTTGAGAGTTTGAGGAGTGGTAATTCTTGCCAATGCTTTACAAGATATGGTCTGATTCATTTCTTCTTTCTCTGGGGTGGGGTCCTGGCATATATCCTCTTCTTTCGATGTTTCTTGATCCTTTTCTTCCTCCTCTTCATATTCTATGTAAAATAATTTCTTCTCAACACACTTATGACCTTTAGTGCATTTGCTATCACAATTGTAACAAAGCCCTTTTTCTCTTTTTTCTTCCAATTGTTGTGGTGTTGCTCTAAAGAAGGTGTTGCTCTTTGTATCCTCATAATGTGCTATCATTTCCTCCGTGAAAATAGACCACGTAACAAGTTGTTTACGAGAACAAAGCACTTCATACCATAAAAATTGATCTGGTTCTAAATATGAAGATGCAATACATACCTTTTGTAACAGTGGTACACCATGTAGATCAAAATATTGCTCTATCTAAAGTATCCAATTTACCGGATCCTTGCCATCAAACTTCCTCATCTTGCTTTTTCTTGATTTTAGGAGCTCGATCTTGAAACGACTATAACTCTGTACTTTCGGATCTTTGAATTCTAAAATTGTGTTCTGTGGTAGCCCTCTGTGTCCTCTTTCCAATGCCACCAGTCTGATCCAAATTGGATTCTCCAAGAAAGAGTTATGCACAATCTCCCAAGATGACGTGATTATAGACCTTTCCAGAGGAGCGAACTTGTATGAAGTGCCACGTGTCACTGTTTCGACCTTTGGCTCTAAAAAATATCTACAAGAAACTATAGTCTATTCTCTTTCATTTCCTTCTTACAAAATTTCAATCCGATACTCAGAGAGAAAGTTATGATGATTTTCCCTAGGTCACCTGTTTGGAATGTAATTCAGGAATCTATAGAAAGACCAACTTCCTCAGATCATATCTCCGCAAATATAGCATGAAAAGCTCTGAAATTTAGACCCGCGCTTTAGAGCGATCTCGTCTCAAATGGGTTTTTTTTTAGATTCTGAAACATCGCAGAAACAGTTTTTATAGCGAAAATGCCACGATGACCTGTTTGCGGCAACGAAACTGTAGAATCCAAAGCTCCGATACCAAATGTTATGGAACTATCTCAAGAAAAGATAGAAAAGATAGATCAACGCCTTAGAATTTAGCCTCTTCGAGGGGGCAACCTCCTTTACATTACATAAATGAACAATTCTTCGATGATACAAATGAAAATACCTCCTTTCTATATATAGGAGTCTAAGGGTTCATAACATAATTAGAGCCGACATAACAATAATAATGTAAGGGCACAATAATAACAATAGTGGGCTTCTATGTGGCACAATAGTAACAATATGGGCACTACATGGGTACATCAATATAATAAGTGGGTTGTACTAATAACAATAAGGGGTTACACTAGTAGTATAGGCGCCTAACAAAATCATGCACAAAACCATAAGTAGCTTCGCCCAACCTAACATAGGGTTCTAAACCAAAATTTTCCAAGGCGTTGCCCTGGACCTCATAGAGTGGAGTTACTTGCGCCCCTCAAACCCCCTGTGACTCCCCCCACTATGCAATCAACGCAAAGAAGGGGCAGCTCCACCCCCATTATAACCCCCCCCATTAACTACGTGGGTTAGTCGTGGAAAGAATATAACACAACACAAAAATGATCATCCCATAGCCAACACATTGATTGATCTTGGGGCTGCCATTAATGTAATAATGAAAGATCTCTTTAGCACTCTCAGGCTACAGGGACTCAGACATACTCCTATTGTGCTTGAATGAGCAGATAGGTCCCGTGTTAAACCCAAATGGATGTTAGAAGATATAGTGATTATGATAGTTTCTTGGAGATATCCAGCTGATTTTCTTATCTTACAGCCCAAATCCAATTTAGGGGGCCATCTTTTCATCCTAGGGAGACCTTGGTTGGCCACTACAAATGCGTTTATAGGCTACAGGACGGGATCCATGGTAATCTCGTATGGCCAGGCAACCCAGAACCTTAATCTTTATCCCCCAAAACCAAATATGGATGTGTACAACCCTTTTTGGGATGTGTTTGAGCCTGAGTCAGATCTTTCCCTACCACTCCTCACTCTGGGGAAAGCCCAATATTTCAAAGATGAGATATAAGATGATGTTATTAACGGTTTTATTAGTAATTCACTTTCTGTTGCTTCTGTTAAAAATGCAAATGAGGAAGAAGAGGTGGAATATATAGATTTTGAACAATTGAGAACCACTCCAAATATTGCTAACAGTTCAATTGAGATTGAATCTAGAAAGTTTTTTGAATGTTAATCCCAATTTGACTGCTGAATAAAACCAACAGCAATTACAACTCTTACAGAAGTATAAAAAGGCATTTTCATGGGATTATATGGATATGAAAGAGATCCACCCTAACCTATGCACTCACCATATTTATTTGAAGGATGGTTGTAAACTAGTTAGACAGCCACAGTGTCGCATGAACCCTGCACTAAAGGAAGTGGTGAAAGAATAACTACAAAAACTCCTAAGTGATAATTTTATTTATCCAATATCTAGCAGTCAGTGGGCGTCACCGCTTGTCATCGTTCCTAAAAATAATGGCAAGTGGAGAGTCTGTCTTGATTACAAAGAACTCAAGAAGGCCACTCAGAAGGACCATTTTCCCTTGCCATTTATAGATTAGGTCCTTGATACTCTCTCCGGAAAAAAATTCTTTTCATTTTTGGATGGATTTAGTGGCTACAATCAGATACATATTGCCCTATAAGACCAAGATAAAACGACCTTTACTTGTCCTTGGGGAACCTACGCATACAGAGTACTTCGTTTTGGGATCTGTAATGCATCAGCAAGCTTTCAAAGGGAAATACTAGGAATTTTCTCTGATTTGTTGAATGACTACCTAGAAATCTTCATGGATAATTTCACACCTTATGGACATGCTTTTGAAACAACATTAGTCAATCTAGAAAAAGTGCTAGAATGGTGTGTACAGACTAATGTTTCCTTGAGCACTGAGAGATGACACATGATGATGACTGAAGGGATCATGCTTGGAAATTACATTTCTACTGATAGCATCAAGGTAGACCCTACAAATATAGAGGTAATTCTAAAAATTCCAACCCCAAAAATGTAAAAAGAGGTCCGTAGTTTCTTGGGGAATGTAAGGTATTACAAAATATTTATAGAAAGCTCTTCAAAAATTGCATCGCCATTATTTTCCTTGCTCATGAAGGATGTTGATTTCTTGTGGACAGGGAAGTGTGAGAAGGCCTTCTTAAAGCTAAAATGTTGTGTATCAGTAGCTCCGATCTTACGAGGACCTAATTTGGAATTGTCATTTCACATAGCTATGAATGCATCAGATATTGCTGTAGGTGTTGTTTTGGGCCAAATCGAGGATAAGAAACCTTATGCTATTTACTGCATAAGTAAAAATATAACTCCATTTGAGCTCAATTACACAGTGACCGAGCAAGAGTTCTTAGCAATCGTGCATGCCATCAATAAATTTCAACATTACATCACTAGATATCAATTATTTGTACACACTGACCATTCTGTCATTCACTTTTTAATGAATAAGCCAATTACAAATGGTAGGATCACACGCTAGTTATCGATGTTACAAGAATTTGATATCACTGTTGTAGATAAGCCTGGAAAAGACAATGTAGTAGTTGGCTTTCCTTCTAGGCTAACTATTGATGATAGTTGCACTCCCACTAAAGATTCTTTCCCTCATGAATATCTTTTTGCTATTTCTACTTACTCACCATGGAATGCAGATATAACCAATTATCTTCTTGCACGTAAGTTTCCACAGTACTTGTCCTCCAAGGAGAAAAGAAAAATCATACAACGAAGTGCTACATATACCTGGATAGATGGGAACCTCTACCACACCAGACCAGATTTCCAGATCAGGCGTTGTGTTAGAGAAGATGAAGTCTTTGATATCCTTAAATCTTATCATAATGAACCCTGTGGAGGACACTTCGCAGAAAAAAGGACAGGATATAAAGTCCTTTCAATAGGGTACTACTGGCCGACAATATTTATGGATTCCAAGAAATTTTTGAAGGGATGTGATAGTTGTCAAAGGATGGGCCAACCACTACAATCATATGAGATTTCACTACAGCCCAGATTGTCCTAGAACCTTTTGAGAAGTGGGCTCTAGATTTTGTGGGACCAATTAATCCTTCATCTAGATAGAGATCCTACATCTTGGTATGTATTTACTATGTCACAAAATGGGTCGAGGCCAAGGCACTAACCAGAGCGATGGAGCAAGTTGTCTCAGACTTTTTATTTCAAGACATCTTTGTTTGCTTTGGCATACCCAAGGAGATAGTCATAGATGGAGGGCCCCAGTTCACATCTCATAATATCTGGGAGTTGGTCAAGAGATATAAAATCCATCATAGAATCACAACACCTTATCATCCACAAGGAAATGGCCAAGTAGAAAGCACTAACAAAGTCATTGAGGGGATCCTTACTAAGGCTGTGGCTAGTCATCGAAGAAATTGGGCTGACAAACATCCAGGAGTGTTATGGGCATATATGACTACATGGAGGAATACCACTGGATCCTCACTATATGAACTTGTATATGGCAAGAACCCTTTATTCCCCATTGAATTTGAAATCAAGACACTAAGGACATCATTGCAGGTCAATTTGGATTTGGCTATAGCACAATGGTAGAGATTGAACCAGCTCAATGAATTAGAGGAGAAATGGTTGGCTACTATCCAACAAACAAAGATTATCCAGCAGCAGAGAGCTAAGTGGCATGATAGATTTATAAAGAAGAAAAAGTTCTAGAAAGGAGATTGGGCTCTCTTATATGACTCAAGGTTTAAATACTTCAAGGGTAATATCTACACCAGATGGCTAGGTCCTTATGAGGTATATGTAGTCTTTGAAAATGGGACCGTAAATTTGGTGACCATTGACAGTGCGAGGAAACCATTACTTGCAAATGGGCACCACCTTCGGTTATATCACAAACCTACCTTGAAGGATTCATTTGTCAACATTGTCACAAATTCGGATCTATAGATTACAGGAACAGGGGAAAGCCCCCCCTGTGCTGCAAAAAAATTAAATTTTCCAATAAGTGTAACAGCTGAAAACCACCTGGTGGCAACTGTTACACATTCAAACTTCAAAATAATAATAATAATAATAATAATTAGAATAATAATAATCTGGGTGTGAAAACCATTCCTAGGTGTAGACAGACACTTTTGTAGCAGTTGAAAACCACCTAATGGTAGCTATTACACACTCTGTAATAGCATTTGTTATTTCAAAGAATATCTTGCGATAAGTGATGTTACATGATCTTCTCTTCTTTATCTCTTTGTAGAAATTAAAATAATATATATTAGTCGTCTTTGTTGTTACACCTGTAATACCTGACGACTTTTAGGAACAAACTATATATTTTATTGTAATAAATAGCAGAACATCACCATGATCCTCATCATTAGAATTAAGTTCATGCGTCTCGCTACCTAAGCATGGTTTGCACATCGTATCACCCATTACTTCGCCCCACATCACCCAGGTATGTCATCAAAAAGGTGAGATTGAATTCATTTTATTTTGTAATTATGGCAACTTAACATGACTATTGATGGTCAAGGACGGATGTCATAATCAAGCCGGGGGGGGGTAATGAATTATATGGTGACATGACCGTCATATGACTTGCGATTATTAGAAAAATCCATAAATTAAGGCATGATGACCCGGTAGCTATTGTTACTTATTGCTGAATCATACCAAAAGGTATAAGTGTACCATCGACGAGACCTCCCCATGACTCACCATTAAGGAAAAATTCATTGTGTAGTATGAACCATGCGTGCCAGATCCCAATCCAAAATATTCACTTGTGCCACCCTACCATTTACCCCTGATAGAAGCATTGAATCCCCATTCAGAGTGCTTGGAGAGGAGGAAGATATCAATACAGGTTGAAACAGCTAAAGTGTGTGTCGACTACCCCAGATCAATTAAAGGGAAGGATAAGAAAGTGTAACAACACTGAATTGCATAAGAAATGGGAGGAGCAACAATACAACACAAGTTAGGGTCCACAGAAGCCTTGGGAGATTACCTTGAAGCATGCTAGATTTTCAAGGATGCAGGCTGGCTCGAATTCTTCTAGAGGTTGGAAGGATCAGACAGTTGCGTTTCCATGGAATTTGCAAAGAATCTGGAGAGAAACTAGATGGAAGTTAAAGGGTTGAAGTTGGAGGTCACCGAAGAAGTTATTGCCAGAGTAACAAGATTGCTAACGGAAGGGAAGAGATGGTTTACTAGGAAGGTTAATGAGTCCTCACTGAAAGGGGATTTTCTCCAAGAAAGAGAGTCGTTGGTAAAGAAAGCTAGGGGAATTGATAGACTGTCACTCCCCCAGCCATGGGTGGATGTTGCCCTATACCTCATCAAGTACATTACTTGCGAGGGAAGGGAAATTTTTTTGTTTAATTAGCATTTTCCATTATTGAACAACCTCTGGCATCAACAGATGATCAACCTTCCTTATTTCTTTCTAGGAAACATTAGGCACATGGTCGTGGCTGTGAAAATGGTTGCACATCCAAAAATGTGTGTTACCAACCACAACCTTATTAAACTCATTATTTTGCACGCTTTGAGCCAAAAGGGAAAGAATTGGGAAGAATTCATGCAGAAAAGGCTTAGGACCACCCGTAGAAGGCAAACAGAGACATCTGAGGAAGCTCCAGAGGTGACAAAGGATTAACCCCAGTCCTCAACAGTAAGGGTCAGCAAGAGGCTGGTTGATAAACGAATTGGTGACAGGAGGCCAAAGTAGAAGATAAGGGTTACCAGGCACCCAGATCCCCCATCCATGTCAAGTAATAACAAAGAAGAAACAGAGGAAAAGGATGAGGACTAAGCTCAATCAGAAAAATCTCCTTCACCTAGTAAGAGCGAAACCCAATCCCTACTGTCAAAAATTGAAATTCTAAAGAAAAAAAATAGGGAATTGAGGGAACAGCTAGCACAAGGAAAGGCAGAGCTAAAAGGCCCAGGGCTAGATAGTTTGGCAGAGGCCATGGACAGGGCTATAAGGGGAGAAATCCTGGGCACTCCGTGTGTAGCATGTGCTGAGAAGTTGGTGGTAGTAGGCTTCAAAGTCTGTGTAGCAGACACTACCTCGAGGGGGACTCAAACTGAAATATGGGAATTTTTTAGACAAGAACCTTTTGAGGACATTGTTGCTACACAAGAACCAACAACCTAGAAAACACAATCCACAAGAAGTGATCGGGTAATGGATACACAGGAGCCCTTAGCTATCACTATTTTTTCATCAGAACCAACAGTGGAGGAGGAAGTCAGCCAAGAGGAGGAAGAGAAAGATAATATCCATGAGCCTACAGTCAATGCTGCTGCTACATAAGGACCAGCAGAAAAGACCGAAGTTGGTTTGGAGAAAAAAGATGTATAGAAGTGTGTGGATAACACTACTGCCACACAAGAACTAGCAGTGAAAATGGAATCTAACCAAGAAAATAAAGAAACTGTGACAAAACTCACTGACGAAACTGCTGTTACACAAGAACCAGCAGCCGAGGTGGGACAGTTTCGCTCTCAAGAGGCTGCTACACCCTCAATTGATAGTGCATGGGGAGGAATGTCAGGTCCTCATGAAGGATGGTGTTCTAAGAGATTGTTGTTGTTGCCAGTGCTACAAAAGTGGAAGAAGTTGGTGCTCTCTCTACAGGAGGGAGTGATTCCACTCAAAACACATAAAACAATGATGGATTCCCTGAGAGAAAAATGGATAAAAGAAGAATGGGAAAGAGAAGAGGAGGCATGAAGGCACAAGTAAATTATAAAGAAGAAGAATGAATGGTTGTATCAGTTGCATCAGTGGGTCTCAGACCTTACATTTGATAAGACAAAAATCCATGACCTTTCTCTAAACCTACTAGCATGCAGGTGGACATCCCTCTCATACCTTGTGTTCCTATGGGAACGTTACTACTTATTTTAATTAAGGGAAGTTTATGAGAACAGGTCCTATTTGGGTTCTTCAACCTGCACCTTTTTGGAAATTATTCTATGTGTGAGTACATGAGCATGAAGATGGTGTAGATTGTCCTCTCCTACATGGGGGACTTGGAGTTGTGGGCCTTCATTTCATTTATGAGGAATCAAATTGAGTGGTACCTAACCAAGAAGATAGCAGAAACCAATGAGGAAAGGACAACATTGTGGGTCAGGGATAAACCAGGAATGGCTTACAAACTCTGGCAAGAGTTTAGACTATTCCTGAGCACTCTGGAAATTAGAGATCAATCATCCATCTCCAAAAGAAGAATCGTGAGGATCTACCTCAACTTGTTTGCAAATATGACGAGCCAACTGCTAGCCAGATGTGTCAAGTGCACTGATGCCTGTAGCACAGGTTTACAGGAAGGGGACCCCTTTGAGTACAAGAACTTTGTGGCTGTTGTTACATGGGTGTCAGAATATGCTTAGATTGTGCTAACACTAGGGGCATTCTGTATTGGTCTCAGGCTCAAATTCCCTTTGATATCATTGCCATTGGAGGAGTATCAACCTGATTATCGTTTATGTGACTACGAAGAGAAATATTTGCCACTTGAGTTAATTGCCGATTAAGGATTCATAGCTCTAGGCGATGATACTGCTAGTGCCTACAATTTCACATATTTGCGTTGGGGGTACAGTAGAAGGAACTGAGATTCTACATGGGGACATGCAGTTGCTTCAGTCGGGGGGAGATGTTGGGTGTGGTTTTTTACCTATTTTCTGCACATTCATTCCCTCGTTTTGACCTTTTTGTCCCTCAATCCTATGACTTTATATGACCAAATTCCCTGTTTTCTTACATTTTTAACCTATTTCTAACTAGGGGAGCATTGAAGAAGTATTTTGGGAAGTTGTTCTTTTCAGGTGTTGGCTCATGAGAATGAAGCTATGAAGGAGACATGTAGCAAGGATTAACTGTAAGAAAGGGTAGAACAGTTCGTTGTTACACCATGAGTGTTGTTACAGGTTGTTACTACACATTAGATGTCGTTACAGGTTGTTGTTACACATTGGATGCTGCTACAGTTTGTTGTTACACATTGGATGTTGTTACAGGATGTTGTTACACCTCATGTTGATCCACCGTCACACCAGCAGTGTTGTTGCCAGCTATGCCCCATCATCCCAAACCACCATTCACTCGATTTTGTTGCACCAAAGATGGGAAATCTAGGTACTATTCCACATAACAACTCTCAGCAGTAGGGATTATTTATTTTTGAAGCAACAACACTCAAGCAGTTGAAATCATAACTGATGTATATTTGAATTTAGCAATAGGTTGTAACTTCTTTTATTTTTGATCATCATGAGAATCATGAGATTCTCATGACTGATCTGTTTCTAATTTCAGGTTGTAATAACTATAAAAGACTCAATTTTTCATGTATAAGGACACAACATATTAAAGAGTATTGTTACTCTACTTTGGTAACTCTGAGTTTATTATCAATTAACATGGTGACGCTATTATTGTTCTTCAACTGATTCATTAATCACTTTTTTGTTCTTCTTGCGCCCTACTGAGGAGGAAGGTACCTCCTCTTTTGCAGGGATTGCAATGATATAGGTAGTGTAAATTCTAGTTTAGTAAATTGATTTATGGTTTCTCACTTTTGTTGTACAAATCATGGATTACATTTGTTGTTGTTTCCATTTATATTATGTTGTTACACTGAGTTAATCAACCGAATGGTAGTAACCAACTAGAGTAGATGTTAGTTCCTTTGTGATGCACCTTTATTTTGATAGTTGTGAGTTATGATATAATTCTTTAGACTGTTTTTTTATATCTACACACATGGTTTTATTGAGCAATTTAGATCAGCGACATCTTTCACAATTTTCTACATTTTCTTATACTTGGCTAGAGTGTATCAGCACAGATAGTGTGAACTCCATTGAAATAGAAATACCTACCTTGGGTTGACAATTAATGTTTCCATCTAAGTCAATTAAGATTGATTAAAACAACACTACATCTACCATGATACATGATCATTTCGGATGCAGGTGATTGGGAGAGGAGACAAGGTTGTGAGCTGGGATGGACGCTCCAGGCACTAGTGATGAAAACTATGCAAGAGTCATTGGGTGATGAAGATGGGAAATCTAAATCGATCGTGATTGTCCTCAGGGTTTGGCTCAACGGGAGGAAAAAACTACATAGTTTTTTAAAGGAATAGTTCGGGCTATGGAAAGGCTAGGCAAGCAATATCTGCACAATTTCCGGAACAAGTGGGCAATTTGAGCTTAGAAGAAAAAAAATGCAATTCCCGAGGGGAACTGGCAGTCAGCTATTGGGTCACATGGCAGCAAAAAATTTGCAATTCGTAAGGGGAATTGGCAGTCTGCTGTCGAGAGCTTAGTAGCAAAAACTGCACAATTCCTCAAGGGAACTGGAAGTCTACTACTGGTAGCTTGGTAGCAAAAACTGTGAAATTCCTAGAGGGAACTGGCAGTCAGTTGCTGGAGCTTGGCAGCAAAAACTACTCAATTCCTTAGGGGAACTCTCAATCAGCTGCTAGGAGCAGCTGGCAAGAAAAAACTGCCCTGATGCTGGGAGGCTAGCCTGTTGATCACCTCTGCATAGATTTTGAGCTGAGTGGACCTCTGGGCAGTAGAGGACTTGCTCATGAAAACTGTGCAATTTTCTTTGTGAGCAGCCAGTCGACTGTCGGGAGGGTTGGCTGGAAACATTGCATAATTTTCTAAGGGAGATAGGGACATGCACTTGGTGTCTGTTTGGCCTATCTATGCAACTTTCCCAGTCAATGGAGTGGGCAAGGTCTGTAGCCTCTGTTGAATTTTTTAGGGCAGTCAGTCCCATGGTGGATTCCAGGTCAGACTCTTTGGTTGACGAGCATGAAGGTTGATTGATTTTCTTGTGGATAGCGTAGCTTGAAATGACTTGGTTGGGGCTTCTACGCTTTTATTGGTGACAGTCGATCTATTTGACGGCAGGGTGATGGTCTGGCTGTTAGAGGGGAATTAGGTCATCAAAAAATCAGCAAAGTGACTAAGTGTGTGAATGAGTGAAACACGCATACATAATCTTGCAAACACACATGCTCAAACCATCCAGACACACATGCTCAACATGACTGACTGATGGTGTAAGCGACAAGCGTGACACTTGTGATTGATCATTGGTCGATCGTGACGACGCTTGCGCGACAGTGTATGTGACTCCATGTGTGAGTAAAACAGATGTTTACATAGCGAACACAACAAGTACACACGGAGCGAAGACCCTGAGTATAACTGGAACATGGTCGCAAGCATGACATTGACATTAACATGAAAAAATTGGTTGAAATGATCAAGCAAGGTGGGTACGAAGACTCACACGAGCTCACAGAGTGAACCTGAGTGTACGCAAACATCAACTGAAACTCTCAAGGGAGGCTCCGAAATCGGGTGTAGGCCAAAATTTTGGAGGGCAGTTGTAGCCGCTACAACAAGTTCACAAGAGCATTCCATGATTTCAATAAAATTAGTTGATTCTTCCGTGCTTTACATTAAATGGTTGAGAGGAAGGATTAAAGAGAAGGAATGTATAATTAGATGTTAGATACTTATTGGTTTATTAATAATTTCACATGTTTTTTCTTCATGTTTATATCAAAATCAATATGCATGATTTTGTGATAAATCTATGAGGACTTTAACAATGAAAAATTTGTGTATTAATATGTAAGATTAAATTCTTGACATGAGTAGTAAAATCATGTTTACTATATTTAAATTAAATTCTTGCAACATTATTTAAACTGAAAGGAGGTCTTATGTTCATGTGTAAAATGTTGATTACATATTTTTATGGACCATATATAAGATAAACTAATGGGCTTACATCGATGCATGAGAAGTTTAAATTGTTTCTTCATGGATAATGGAAGAGTTTTGAATTTTATTTTCAATGATGATTATAGATAGAATTTGAATTAATAAATATTTTATGGCTAAGTATTAAATGATAAATAGTGTGATAGTGATTAAGAGGGATTTGTTTCACTTTCTAATTGACTTGGTGATGCATTTGATTATGTAAAATAAATATCTATTTTTATGTATTTATAAGTAAATTATTTAAAGGAGACATGCATTTATCATTGTAAACATGATGTATTAGCTAGGAGAAATGTGAGAACATGAATTTTAGTGACTCTCTCATCAAAAGTATATGGGAAAAATAATATTTCTTGAGTTATAAATTAATAAATAACCAAATATATTATTTGTAAAAAAGTTAAATCTAATATAATATGATTTTTGTATAGTTTGAATCATATTTATTATTAAAAGGAAAAGTTTAGGCCACAATAGCAAATAAAGAACCAAATTAGCACCAAAATGTTATATCTTTATTACTAGAAAAAATTTCAGTTGCCTCTTTATGGGATAGCTTCCAAGACATCAAAACCCCAACAAAATGTAACTTCACAAGCCTTATTTTACATTTATTCCTCATCTTTAGAGATAGAAATTTCTCATCTAACTCATTAAGAGTTGGTATAAATATTAAATTTAAATTTCCTAAAACTCTCCTAACTTTAGTGATAAATTAAATTTTATTAAAATATAACTTTTTAAGTTATACTAAATGTAAAGTAATTATAATAAATTATGACATAAGTTTTTAAAATTTAAAAATAGATTAAATTTTATAAACTAGTGTAGATCCATCTTAACAACGAATCTACAGGATCAAATCTTATTATATGAAAATCTCTTTTAGAATGCAAAAATTGAAAAAAGATGTACATGTCAAAATATTTAATACCTTTTAGTGCTTCATAATCAATGATTAAGATGGATCTACAGTGGTTTTCTATCTCTATATATAGACCATGTGTAATTTTTCATTGTTTAAATTGTGTTTTTGAATAATTTATTATTATCAATATTTTACATTAAAAATGAATGGATTACACATTTTCTTCTTATTAGGAACTAACTAAATTATTTTACCTTTAAGTATTTTTTCCTTGTGAGTATTGAAATATTTATAATTAGGTTAGAATGAATATGTGTGAACTATGTAGGCAATAGAAAAATATTTACAGTAATTTTACAATTACAGTTTCAACCATATTAACATTTATAATTTATAAAAATATCTTTGCATTTTTTTAAGTAATTTTTTTTGCATGTAATTTCATATATGAAATTTTTATATGAGTTCACCAATACATAATCTATAATAAATATCCTTTCATATTAAAACATCATGATGATGATAAACATCTAACAAACATAAACATCATCTAAAATATACATTTAAGTTTTCTAACATCATCTAATTATATACACCTATATTGCATATAAAAATCATTAGCTATAGACATTATATACAACTATAATCTAATAATCTAACAGTGCATCATCATCGTGATCACATCTAACAAAGCACAAGCATTGTAATCTATATCATCACCACACTCATCCTCAAATATATATCTTGTGTCAAATAAATGCTATCACATACACATCTATCTACAAGAACATTAAATGAACATATCTAGCATGACCTAACAATATACACATAAACACCAACAAATAAACTAATTACATCAAAATGAACAAAAAAATGTGTAATGTCTCCTTCCACATTTACCCACTTTTACAAGCTCTCCAGGGTAAACATGAGATGATTGTCACTATGATACGACCTGACCTCCAAGTTCAAGTTATGGAAGTGAGGTAGACAAATCGATAATAAAATCACCTCCCTAAGGAACTACAGACCACTCAGGAGCTTGCAAAGCACCCCACATGTTCAATCCCTGAGATGAAACTTTTTTCACACAGTTTACCTTCCAACCACACCCACAAGACTACATGCATACAGTTGGGAAGATATAGCCATACTCACAAGAATTTATTCTTGTTGTTATGAACCAATTTCCCTAGTTCACTGCATGCGATCTTGATATCTATGCCAATTTTTTAGGGAAGCCTCTAGACCATTGCCCAGAACTACCTATAACTTTCCATAATCACATCAATAATGATAATGATGATAAACAATCAAACTTGAATAAGATATTAATAAGGACATGCCTATTACACAACATACATTTCGTCAAACATATGGTAAACATGAAAGCTACAGGCCATGAATGCATATATGGTCACAAACTTCTGAAATTCATCTAAGAATCACTAAGAATGATCTTATCCCTCTCTAACTAGCTACAACAACACTTATTGAACCATGCATTCATCAACCATTCAATCAGTGATAAAATAATGAGAAAGATCCATAGTAATAACACTTCATTTAATCAATAATATCACCAACATATAACCAAAATAGAAACCATGATAAATTAGCCATAAGATCACCATAATAACAAGTAAAAATTTTCATAGATCACGATAGGAAAATGGCTCTTATTAATATATGAAAATGCCAACCATGTCAAAGACTTCCATGTACCACCCAACCATGAATTTGGTCGCAAAGAATCTCTCTTTCTGCCAATCACCCCATACCATATTCCAAGCATGAATGTCGGATCATAAGGGTTAAACCAAAAAAAAACAAATCATGCATTTCACAGTAGAAACCACCTCAACAATCAAACACAATGATCTCACCCATATGATCCATAAATCAATAACGTTAACTAGATTGGTATCAACCCAAGTTGTCGAGGGCTCCAGGAACTAGTATCTCAACCCACAACTAATCTAGGGCTCCAAAGAATTTGTTCTAACCTGCAGCTCTAGGGAATAGTACCTACAACCATAGGGAACCTAAGAACTGATTCGAAACACAAGTGGGACACCAATGGCACAATGGATATCTAGGAAATGACAAGACAAGGTTAAAACCACTATCAATCAAGGAAACTCTCCATGAAAATGACATCACATAGCTAAGGAACCACATACATATGCCATGCATCCAAAAACCATGAAGGAAATCATGCATGCAGCTTGCTAGCTATAAAATATGCCTATTGTAGTTGTAGATATAACTTTTCCCTTTGCACTACCTTCTTTTTCTTTTCTTTCTTTCTCCAATCCAAGTGAATGTTAAAGTGCCACAACTATGTTCCAAGAATGCTCTTAGTGTACAAGACTATGACATAATGAGAATATGAAAGTCGAGAACCAAAATGGAATTGACAAAAGCTATGAATTGTTTCTATGATGACTTTTTATCATTGATGTCTCCTTTTTATTTCATTTTCCTCATTTTTCATCTAATTTTCCCTTGCATGAAAATTTGCATATCTTTACCTTCCTTTTCTCGTACTTTTCTTTATTTTCATAATTAAATGTTGATTATTGTCTCTTTACCCTTGCCAATGTGTTTTCCATTATTAATCTATAAGTGATACCCCCTATAATGTTTTTCCCAAAATTCAACATGGAATACATGTTTCATGACCTTGGTCTTATTTATTTACATGAAAAATCAACCAGGGGTTGTTATAAACCCCTCCTTGGGGGGACACCATCCTCGGTTTTCAATGAAGCTTATAACTAGAAAATCATGCTACCCATGTGTTGTTGCTACTACAACACCCTCCAAAATTTTGGACTACACTTAATTTTGGAGTATTCCTTGGTCTTATACATTGTCATCACAAACATTGAAACTCATTCCATGTGATTGCTTGAAGTTTTTCGGTACCTTTTACAAGATAGGAAAAATGTCGTATTTTCACATGTTAGTTGATGCACAATACATATAGGCCTATTTTGGTGGTTCCAAGGGATTACATTTTTGTAAATGAGTTGATCTAACTTTGTAAACACTTGTCACACACATTTTCAAAGTTTTAAGCATTGTCGCATAAGTTGTAGGTTTTAACCCCATACAGAAATTAACTGCATACGAATTCTAAAACATAGAAAATAAACAATGCCAGATCATAACACATAAAAAACATATACATTGAGATTTTCCCCTATATCCCAAAATCGGGACTACCATCGTGTCCAAAACAATGTGTGAAAACCATGCACAAAACCATAAGTAGGTCCGCCCAACCTAATATAGGTTCCAAAAAAAATTCCCTGTGGCATTGCCCTGGACCCCGTAGAGGGTGGCTACCCACCCCCCTCAAACCTCCTATGACCCCCCAGTTGTGCAATCAGCACAACAAATGGTGGGCTCCACCCCCCCTCTAACCGCCCGGTTAACTACGTGGGCTAGTAGTGGAAAGAATATAATGCAACCCAACATTCTCCCACTTGTTGTTTTCTTTCAACAAGGGGCCATAGGAGAGCTTAGTCATTTATCCAGCCCTGCGATGCCCATTGTTTCTCTACACCAAGGGAACTTCTTAGAGCTCACATATTTTGTCAATGCATCTGCAGTATTCTTTGAAATGTCCACCTTTACCAGAAACAACTTTTTGTCTTCTGTCATATCCCTTACAAAGTGACATTGAACATCAATGTGCTTTGTCTTTGAATGATAAGCAGGGTTCTTTGCCAAGAAAATTCCACTTTCCCTATCACAATCAATCCTTATAGCTCCTTGTACTAACCCCATACTTGAACACAATCTCTGCAACCAAACTGCTTCCTTGCTTGCATGAGTGGCTGCCATGTATTCTGTCTCTGTAGTTGATAATGCCACTACAGATTGTTTCTTACTCATCCAATTGACTGCACCTCAAAATAGGTTAAACACATACCCATTTGTAGATATTCTCTAATCTAGATCTTGAGCCTAGTCTGCATCAACAAAGCCACAAATATCCAAAACTCTATCCAATCCTGGTCTTCCTTGGTAGCACAAACCATAATCACTAGTGCCACGCAAATACCTGAAAACCCGCTTCACTGTTGTCCAATTCTCCTTTCCTGGTTTTGACATAAACATGCTCAATACTCCCACTTCATGTACAAATGTCTAGGCTAGTACAGACCATCACATACATCAGGTGATGAGCCTCATCATTGGGTAATTTTATGGGCCTTAATTTACCTCCTAGCTTAGTCAAACCAACTATTCTCACAACTTATTGCATACTTTCGATTATATTTTGTTTATGAGATGAGTTAGAGTTGGATATTTTGATTTGTGGTCTAATGTGCATTTAATGTCGGATTTAAGGATAAAAGCAAGGAATTTTGGCAAAGACCTTCGTCAAAACGCGAATGGGACAAGGGATGGGAATTATAGGAGGTAAATCCTCCTCATTTACTACCCCCCATTCAAATATTCCTCGATCAGCTCAGAGTGCAAACAACCAAATCATGAGGACTAGAAGGGAGCCGAGCAAGTGAAAGTCAAAGCACCAGTTTATCTCGAGTTTGGGAGCCAAGCCTTCCTAATTTTAAGAAAGTCACTCAAGACTTTAGCGGTATAAGTAGAGAGGCCTAGGACCTCATTAGGATTCAGAATTTTGATTGTAAAACTCTATTTTATTTTTGAGCTGCAAGACTTGTGACATTTTTTGATGTAATCCATTGTTTTGATAATAAGAATGAGTTTTGTTTTGAGCCTACATTGAGTTAAATCAGAGGGCTGAAGCTCTTGCATTAGGGACCCACCCTAGCGCTAAGCCTTCTCTTTATTGTACATGTATGATAACATAGATTCATGGTTTAATTGATCATTTGTTTAAGTAGCCACATTTCCATTACAATAGTGTAGAGTAGATTGGTTGTGTTTTAGTTTGCTTCCATTTGTGCCTTCTTTCAATTAGCAAGTTAGCCAGGAGTTCTTGCCTGAAGTTTGTTGTCTTGATTCAGTACGAGGTTAATTTCATTGTCATCTTCTTCCATCACTTTTTTCTCATATTCTCGTTTCCTTCAGCATGAAATGCTTAAGTGGAAGCTAATAAAATACGTCTTGATCTAATTATACCCATAGATTTCCTTACCATCCGATCCACAAAAAACTTGACCAATCACCATCCGATTCATTTCAATGCTTGACTTTATCAACTCCAGATCTCCACCGTCGATCTTTCTAGCTTGATACAACGACTATCGTGAATTCTTACACCTACTTTATGCGCTCCAAATCTCCATAGTTGATCTGTGGTGCCCTCGATCCAAGGGCTATCGTGTCACCCAATCGCCAACTAGCTTGGCTGATCTCCATTGTTGATCAATCTCACGTGATCAAACGGCTATCATGCAATCTCATGTGAATTCTTGCACAGCTGATATACACCTAAGAGCACGTGAGAAAAGTGGCTTTCCTGTGCTATGTGTTACTCACTTAGGCTAATCACGTGAAAATTAGAAATATAGCTTACATCTTTGAGGGCACGCGAGAAACTACTTACCACCTATGAAAACCCACTCCATCATTTCGCATGTTTTTCTTGCGATAAGATCTCTACCACTCATCCTTCATTAATCTTGTTCGTCCATCTATTAACTTAATCTCTTGTGATAAGATTTTCGCCTCTCATATTCTGTTAACCTTGTCCATCCATTTATTCACTCAATCTCATGCAATAATATCTCTGCTGCTCATCTTCCGTTAATCTTCTTCATCCATCTATTCACTCAATCTCCGCGATAAGATCTCTTGCCACTCATCTTCCATTAATCATATTCGTTGATCGATCCATCCATCTATTAATGTAATTGTCTGCGATAAGATCCCCGCCACTCATCTTCTGTCTCATCTTCCATTAATCCTATTCATTGATCCGAATGATCCAATGGTTCCCGTGCACTGCTACATCATTACATCCTCCTTTCACTAATTTCGATCTTCGATTGCTCTTCCGCTTGAAAATAGATTTATTTTAGTTTCCTTTCTTACACCTTAGTATGGTTTGATGCTCTTTACTTTTGAAACTTAGATAGTAGCATTAGGTTAGCATTGATTTAGCCATTCTGCTTAGCATAGCTGTCTAAATGGTGAATTAGGATATGGTGTGATTTAGCATTACCTATTTTTTTCTTCATTACTGTAGTAGAATAACTCTCTTAGAGTTGATTTTCTCTTCTTCCATCCAAAAATCAAGCTTATTCTGACTATATAGAAGTCTAGCTTGGAACACCTAGGGTCTCTTGCCAGATGAATAGTGACAACAAGGAGGACCTTCACTTTTACTTATGCATATAGCACTATCACCTCCAAGTTTGTACGAACCCCGAGTTGATAAGTAAAGCTGGTAGCCCAGGAGTTGCAGCATCCTTGCTGCAATACTGGCGCTCATCACTTTTTGGCACTGTTACTGGGAAGGTGTCTGAGTAGAATGTGAGTACTGCTTTCTTTTCTTCTATTTCTAGTCTCCAATTATTTTCCATTAGTTAGTAGCTTTGTTTCTTTCATTTGTCATTATCTACTTTCCTTTGCATTATGCAAGTAGAATTTCAATTTAGCAAGTAGTTTCTTTCTATCAACAGTTTTCATTCAATCAACGATTTCATTTCTTCAAAGTACTTTCTTGCTAAAAAATCTTCCAAAAACCAACCAAAATATTTCCTTTCATGCCTCATAGGAGTGGGGAAAATTTAGGAAAATTCTTGCCAAATACCGCCACTACATCTAACAGCCAAGCTTCTCTCTTCTTTGGTGGCTATGAACTGGAGGAACCCTTAGGTGAGCAACCTGACATATTTGAAGAACCTACAAGGGAAGAAGAAGAAGAGGAACCCATTCCTACTGAACCAATGGCTGAAAACCAAAATGATAGAGGAAATAAAGAGAGAATTGAGGGTTCCTTCCGCATTACGGAAACCAGTGGGGACACTAAGATAAAGAATATAAGCCCCTCTGCTCTACCTCATTTCACTGGCCTGACTACAGAGGACCCCAACAGATTCCTATTTGAGTTTGTTGTTATATGCCGAACCTATGACTATACAGATGATGAGTGAAAGTTAAAATTGTTTCCACCTACCCTCAAGGATGCATCATTGCGCTGGTTCATGGGTTTACCTGGAGATAGCATCACAACTTGGGCTTAGATGCAGCATGCTTTTAACAACAAATATTGGGACTACTGTAGGTCAAAGGATACTAAAGAAGAGATTTTCAGGATGACCATGGGCCAGGATGAATCCTTAGAAGACTACGAAGAAAGATTCCAGCTCAGTTACAAAAGGGCCAGGTGCACACTTGACCCCGAGTCACTAAAGCTGGTCTTGCTTAGAGGAGTAAGGGAAGATCTTCTAGATACCTTACATCTACTAGCAGGAGGAGATATCTACCAATTACCCTATGAGGATATCAAGACTATCCTTAGAAATGATTCTAGGGCAACCAAGAAGAAGGGTAGGGGTAGTCAACCTATGGCCAGTACATCATCTTCCAACTCATCCATCAAGGGTGAAATTGGAAATATGCTTGAAGATTTCAAAAGTGAGATGTTGCAAACGCTTACCCTGCAATTGGACACCATGAATATCAAAAGGAAGAAGAGAGAGCCTTTACCATCTTTTAGCCTAAATTCACCAGGAGGCATCCCAGGAACGAATGTCCATTGAACTGCATTGAGATTTTCTCGGTATGTGAAGAAAACCACTCCACAAACAAGTGCCCTTCTTTACCCAGACTCAAAATTGTATATCAAGGAGTTGAAGGGGTCACTGAGCAACTTTTCTACATCAACCAAAGGATACCTCCTGCGACTAGACCATATGTGTAGGGTATGAAAGGGTCATCCCATGCATATTACAACTCCAACCAAACCACAGCTATACCTCTTGGGGATTGCCTACTCATCCTTCCTAGTCTACACCCCCTCCTTGGTCCTATGCATCTTAGTATCATTCCCAGCCAACCAGCCAGTCATTCAACCTTACATTCTGCCACAACCTCAGTGGAATACCCCACTCCAGGGGTGGAGGCCCCAATACAATAATGCTCCAGCTCTATTTCATCCACCACCTACCGAACCACAAATCCTACACTCTTCTCCACCCAAGCAACCCTAGATGCCCACCCAGCCAAATCCGAACCCGAACAATAGGAAGGCTCAACATGTATACAGTGGAGAGACATCATTATGATGTAGAAATCTAGGAGATCAACCTAAGATCTAGGATAATTCTCCCAGACAACCAACCTCTCTCTCCACATAGGGAGGTTGAGGAAGAAAGAGAGGAAAGCAACCTTAAAGTAAATCCACCCTTTCCTGAGAGATTATCCCAACCACTCCAGCCTAGCCCAGAAGAAATTGAACTTCTGGGAGAATTGAAAAATATGTGTAAAGATCCCCTTCTCTAGGCAATAAAAGATGTTCCCATTTACAATAAGTTGATTAAGGATAAATTCTTCAAGCATCCAGGAAGAAGAAAAAGTGATGCCCATACCATTAATGTCATTGCGCATCTATCTAACTCAATGTTGGGGCAGGTAATATGTCTGAAATATTTTGACCCTGGAAGCCTTGTAGTAGATGTGCACATCAATGGCACCATCATCCCACACACTCTGGTTGATCTTGGGGCTGCCATTAATGTGATGACTAAGGACACCATGCTCAAGCTCAACCTCCAAGGGTCATTGAGGAACACCACAATAGTATTGCAACTTGCAGACCATTCCACAGTCACCCTTGAGGGAATTGTGGAGGATGTGATAGTGTCTATTGACTCCTGGGAGTACCCTGCAGATTTCCTAGTTTTGCAACCTAAGGCTAAGCTTAATGGTTACCCTCTCATCCTTGGGAGGCCATGGTTGGCCACAATTGATGCTTACATTAGCTACAGAGCTGGAAGTATGACCATCAAGAATGGGCATATGTCCAAGAAGTTAGTCCCATACCCTCCTGCTCAACCTTCTTAAGAGCATGATTTACCTTTATCGTTGGAGGAGGAGGAGGAATATTGGTCTTATTCAACCCAACGTTATGATTTGGAAGTAATCAAGATGTGGATGACTTAATTGAACACCTACTCCAAAGTCCAACTCCTAGTTCGTTACCATTAGAATAAGTAAGGGAAACCTAGAACAATCATCCAATTGACTTATTCTTGGAAAATTACAACCCACTCCATGTCAAGACCATAGAATTTTGTCCAGAGAAAACTTTGAAAATTAATCCATCTCTTTCTGCTCTCAAAGAGGAAAAGTTATGCAACATGTTGAGAGAAAACCTAGAAGCCTTCACTTGGAGTTATAAGGAAATCAAGGGAGTACACCCCTCATTATGTACTCACCACATATATATCAAAGAAGGTTGCAATCCAGTCCAGCAACCACAAAGGAGGATGAATCCAACTCTTAAAGATATAGTCAAGAAAGAACTACAAAAACTGCTAGATGCAGGATTCATTTACCCTATCTCTGACAGTGAGTGGGTCTCTCCTTTAGTGTTAGTTCCAAAGAAAAATGGTAAGTGGATGATTTATGTCAATTACAGGGAGTTGAACAAAGACACAAAGAAGGATCATTTTCCCCTACCCTTCATTGACCAAGTGGTAAATGGCCTGGGAGGGAAGAATTTTTTTTCTTTCCTAGATGGATTCAGTGGGTACAACCAAATCCAAATCTGCCCAGAAGACCAAGATAAGACCATATTCACCTATCCTTGGGGTACTTTTACCTATAGGGTCCTTCCTTTTGGCCTATGCAATGCTCTTGCCACTTTCCAGAGAGCAGTCTCGCGTATTTTTGTTGAATTAGTACATGATGCGGTGGATGCTTTTACGCCTTATGGCTGTGATTTTCAAGAAGCCCTAACTAACCTAGGCAAATTATTGCACAAATGCATTGAAATGAACCTATCTCTAAGTCCGGAAAAATGTGAATTCTTAATGGCAAAAGGGACTGTGCTAGGTCATTCAATATCTCAACAAGGACTGCAGGTGGACCCGAACAAAATAGCAATCATCCAAAGGGTTCCACCTCCACAAAAGTAGAGGGATGTGAGGAGTTTCTTGGGGTTAGATAGATACTACCAAAGGTTCATAAAGGACTACAGAAAGTTGGCCTCTCCTTTATTTGGGTTGTTGGCGAAAGATTCAGAGTTTATATGGTCAAAAAGATGTCAAGAGGCCTTAGACATTTTAAAGGGTAAGTTAACCACTACACCAATTCTTCGAGGCCCAAACTGGGCCCTCCCTTTTCATATTCATGTTGATGCCTCACACAAAGCCATAGGAGCAACCTTAGGTCAGGTAGAGGAGAAATTTCCTTATGCCATCTATTTTATCAGTAAGAACCTATCAAAGGCTGAGCTAAATTATACTGTGACCAAAAAGGAACTCCTAGTTGTTATGCATTCATTAAACAAATTTAGGCATTATATTACAGGCCACCAAACATTTGTGCATATTGACCACACTGCAGTCAAATATTTAATGAACAAACCAGATGTGAATGCTAGAATTATAAGATGGTTTCTTTTATTACAGCAGTTTGATCTAACTATTGTTGATAAGCCCGGTAAGGAAATGTTGTTGCAGACTTTCTATCTAGGATGAATCTGCCTCTAGGTGAAGAAGGAATGGTGGATGACCAGTTACCATACGATCATTAGTTTTCTATTTTAGTTCTCTCCCCATGGTTTGCTGATATAACAAACTATTTGACAAGTGGGGCATGGACTTTATTGGGCCTATCGACCCTCCTAAAAAGAAAAAACAATACATTATTGTGTGCACTGATTATTTGACTAAGTGGGTTTAAACCAAGGCAATTAAGGTAGCAACAAAAAAGAAGGGGGTTGAGTTCTTAAGGGAGAATGCATTCTACAAATTTGGGTACCCTAGAGAGCTAGTCATAGACCAAGGCAGCCAGTTTACCTCCAACATGATTAAAGAACTGCTCAACCATCACAAAATCAAGCATATGACCTCCACTCTTTATCAACCACAAGCTAATCGAAAGTGGAGATGACCAACAGGGAACCAGAGAGCATCTTAACCAAGGTCGTGAGCAGTAGCAGGAACGATTGGGCAAACAGACAATTTGAGGCCACCTGGGCCTATAATACAACATGGAAGACCACCACTAGATTTAAACCCTATGAGTTGGTCTATGGGAAAAAAGCTTTGTTGTCGATTGAGTTTGAATATAACACATTGAGGATGGTAGCCCAACTAGATTTGGATCTCAGTCATGCACAGAAAGAAAGATTGTTCCATTTGAATGGCTTGGATGAATTCAGAATGTAGGCCCTCCTACATACAGAGATAGTTCAGCTTCAAAGGAAGATCTGACATGATAGACATATTAACAATAGTAGAAAATGATGAAATTAATGACTAGGTGACTAAAAACGTTAGTCACCGCAATGATTTCAAGTGAATTACTACTAAATTTGAGCAATTTTAAATGACCGAACTAAAAATGACTGACTTAAATGACTAATTTAGTGTAGGGATAAAATATACGACTAGATAATAAGTGACTAAACTAAAAGTGACTAACTTAAATGACTAATTTAGTCTAGGATTAAAATATATGACTAGATAATAGGTGACAAAATTAATAATGATTAACGTAACTGACTATTATAGTCTAAGAATAAAAATATGACCAAATAACAAGTACAACAAGGATATGAATTAGCCATTTATGTTAGTAATTGTTTATTGTGTCACTCTAGAAATGGTAAATTACAATTTTGATACTGAAGTGTTACATTTCACTACAAGGGTCTTGAATCCATCTACAGTGTTAAAATTTAGAGACAAAGGTGTCTCTAAATCCATATACAATGTTAAAATTATGATTACCCTTTTGTCTCTAAAGTTTAAAACTACAAATGGATTCAGAGACCCCCTTCTCTGAATCCATCTGTAGTGGTAAGTTTAGAGACAAATGGGTCTATGAGTCCATCTGCAATTTTAAAATTTAGAGACCCTCATATGCAATTTTAAACACTCTAGAAATGGAAAATTGCAATTTTGATACTAAAGTATTCTGTTTCACTAGATTTTAATGCTATAGATGGATCCAGAGACCCCCTTGACCTCCTTATAGGCGATATTTGAATCCATCCACAATGTTAAAAGTTAGATATTAGATGGATTCAACAACCCCCTCAAAGGGGCCTATGAATCAATCTATAATGCTAAAATTATAACAATTTTATACAATATTATTGAGTATAAGTTCACAATATATAATAGTTTTACACTCCTTTTGGAAGGAGGAATAAGAAAGAGAGTTTGAAACTGATATTGAAGGGTTTTAAGAGTTAATAGGAATTTGTTCCTCCCATCTTAGAGAGACAACACACTATTTGTTACGGGGTTTGTGTGGTGTTGTTACATACCATGGTTGATTATTGCACTAGATTCATTGAGGCAATATTTATTGTACTAATTTGAATTCAAAGTATGTTGATTAATTTAAAACTTATCAATTAATATAAATGTAGATTACTCTAAAGCCATATTATTCTATACATAATTCTACAAACAAATGCAGGAGTTGCAAAGAAGAGCTCAGTTTCCAATCTTGCACCTAGGTAAAAGTTGGATTATTCTCCCCTTATAACAAATAGAGGAAACTTAATTAGCAAATAGTTGAATTATTGAAATTTAAATATAAAAAATGTATGTGCTTATGTATTTTTAGTTGATAATAATTAGCATATTCTTATTTATATTCCCTCATTTAAACTATATAATGTAAAATAAAAGTTATTTCTAAATATTATGATCCCAAATATGAAGATGGACACTCAACCTAGTTTTTATTTTCAATCCAACAAGTAGAAATTGTGGAATACCATTTAGTTTGGAAATTATCCCATCCCATGTCTTAATTTTATCTTTCCTTATTTGCTTGTCCAAATACATTATCCCACCAAAAATATGCATTTCCTTTCAACTTTGTGAAAATATGCTTCAATCTCTTGGGGTCCTCAATTTCTCAAACTCGAGGGATTTCTCCATCTTCCCAATCTAATAAATCATCTAATATTATCTCCCATGGGGCCTCTACTTTTCACTCTTCATTACTCACGTCATGAACATCTACTGCAACCCCTATTTCCTTAGCTTCCTCCATGGAATCCATTCTAGTTAACATGAACCTCAACATCTAGGGGATTTTATTCGTGGTTATGTTTACCTCTACCCTATGCTTGTATTCCTAATTCCCTTATGTGCTCTTTTTCAATTCTCTTTGTTATAGCTCCACCAAACAAATTCCATTTGATAACATTGTTCTTCAACTCATATGTGGGCATCAAACCTACTTTGATACCAAAATAATGCAACCTAAATTAGTATTTACATAGGCAACAATAATCATGGTTACAAATCCACTTCAAACATAACACATGATAAACAATTAAAAGCACACACAAAATTTTATATCCTAAACAAAATAAAAGATGACTTTACTCTCAAAAGACATGGAACCCATGTCAAGACCCCTTAATTATTCTTTTTAGCTAAACTAATTTCTTACACTCAACAATTCATTATAATTTACACTCTCAATAAATTTGAAAAAATATATATTTTACAACATTTTAAATTTCAACAAAATAATTTTTAATCAACCAATAACTTAAAAGATTTAATAATTATAAACAAATAAAATAATAAAAATCTGTATAAAATTTATAATAAAAAGAAATCCTAAGAAATTTAATATAAAACTAACATTTATCTACCCTTTAATACCAATCAACCAACTTTTATAAAAAATAAATATGATCACAAACACTCACGCTATAAAAATTTTCCAGAACAAATTCAAATTTCCCTCAATAATCTACATCAATGAATTCATTTGATCTTAAGCATCTAAACCATTAAAGACTTAAATAAACCCGACCAGAATAATACAATGAAATCTTCATATGCTCATGTGAAATCCATCATTATTCCACAACGGCCTCAGAAAAGATGACGGAGGCCATGAACAAGAATGGAAAGGAGCTAGATAAGGATCTGATTGCTAGTTTTCCTCTAGTGATCACAATGAATGAACAACGATGGAAAGGATGTGGATTGGGATTCGACCGCAGGTTTTCCTCTAGTGATCATGATGAATTTCCTGAATGGTAGCAGAATCGACTAAGAAACCCTTTGTGGCATTGTCTTCGTCCAACATGTAGGTGCTTAGAATTAGCCATAAAGAAGGCTTCAGCCATGGAAGTTGATCCTCTACCTTGGCTCATCTGACAAGGCTGTCAATATCACCCTTACCTGGATCTAGGGTTGCAACTCCTCCATGTCCACATAACCAGGGCTGAAGAGGTGGTTGATATTGTCATGGTCTTGTTGAGAATGTACTTGCTATTGAAACAGGGATTTTCCAACTCCAGTTGGCTTGGATCTCTTGAGCCCTATTGCCAAGGTACCCATCACCATATTCTTATGCTCGAGATCACCAACTAACTAGCCTTGGCATACGATCTTACCACCAAGAGCTTGGATTGAGCTTGGCATCCAAGATTACAATCCTCTATTAGGATTTCGAAGAGGTATGTGCTATTGATACCTATATTGAATTTTTTAGAACACTTGCCTCTAAATAAATAATTTTTCAGGTCAACTCTCTAGTGGCATTTGAGAATTAATGAACCCAAAAGAACATTCTAGAACATCAATATTTTTTTGGCATTCGAATGTTGGATCTGTGTGCATTTCTGAAAATGCCTTAACAAACACTATCTTTAAATAAAGATTTCCCTAGGGTAATTTGCAATGACCTTCCATGATTTTTTTGAAGGATGAGCCCTAAAAAAAAATTTCAAGCCATGGAGCATTTCTTTGGCTTTAGAATGATGGATCTGGAAACATTGCACTCATAGGAATTATATTGCAACCAACATCATCTCAATGTGTATAACATTTACATAATTCTTTTCCTATGCTTAGGGACATGAGTAATGATAGATATGATTTTAAACTTCCCTTTATGTGAAGGGAAAATTTGTGAGAGGGTGCAGATATTTCCACCCAGCCACCAAATAGATGGATACTTTTAATGCTTTTCTTTCGACAAGTGACCTTGTATCACTCCATTGTGCTTTGACAAAAGAAACACTACAAATTCTCAATCTTGAAACTTTGCAACACATAAAGCCAGGTAATGGATCTATCTTATTTCAAACTATTTCTGTTTGACACTATTAGTTTATTACATTCTCTAGAACATATTATTCAAAACCAGAACCGGTGATTGGACTAGTCAACTTATCAAATTGGGTTTCAAACCAGAACCGGTCAAACCAAGACTGGTTATATCTTGTTAATTTTAGGTTAGCATGTTCTTTTCTTAGGACAGTTACTTTAGAGATCCATATTAGCCCAATTTTCCTAGTGTTCACATAATACATCATTATAATGACAATAACCGAAGGAAGAACATAGACGAAATATGCAAAAGACAAGCCAAGAAAAGAGTACACAAGTATATGGCACAAGCCAGGGAAAACTCTTGATTAATACTTCATCTTATTAATAATATCAAATGTTCAACAGAGAGAGAAAGTACAATAATTTAAAGTCAAAATGACTTGCCAATTTGAAGATCCAATATGATTTCCCTTCGACAAGTGAATAGCCCAAAATTGCAATATCATCATTCTGTCAACAGTGGTAAGCTAAGATCTAGTTAGGGTTTCTTACAGTTCACTATTGTTCCATTCAATTGATCAAAAAACCCTCCTTTTATCTACGGCTTTCCTTGGCAAGCAAGAGGTTGTCCATTGCTGGCCCTTAGAACTGATATGAACCCAAGATAGGCTTCTCAACCCCTCTCTCTAACTTGGTGCATGCCTGTATACCTACCTAAAGTAATGGCTCTGAAGTGCAGACACAGAAAGGGATAAATTATTCCTTAAATTGACCATAGATTAGCTCGAAGTCAATATCCAAACATGACCTGTCTTTTTAAGGTTGAATTTGGACCTGTAATGACAAGATTACCCATACAAGTTGCCCTGAAGTTTCATCAAGTCCTACAGTTGTTTATCTGAGGAATCTTAACCCTAGTTGCTGAGGAAGAAACCCAAAATAGGCAGCCCTTCATCCTCCTTAAGAGCTCAACTACCTCATATATAAATTGGAGCCCTTTGATGTATCAAATGAGGTTGAAGGAACCTCTATATATACAAATTTTTGAGGGTCAAAAGACATGACCACTGGGATTTATGATGATGAGGCCGACCTTAACAATTTGCACATGAGTGGACATAAATTCAAAAAAGCACTTCTGCTTGTCTAAATTTGATGATATTTAGGTCGATTTTGTTCTTCTCCAAAAGCGGAGTTGAATGAAACAATCATCTCCAATAGATTAGTTGTCCAATGGTGGAATTTGTCCCTAGTTGTCAATTTTAACACTCCCTCTCAAGTAGGGAGAATTCCACCTGGCAGTCTATCGTGCCATGTGATCATCATGAGCTATCCTAATGTCATGTGCCATATTTGTATCTTATGTTTTCTCTACTCTGCTAAACACTGATAAGAATAATGAAGAAGAATCGATTGAGAGTGAGTCACAAGACCTTACCACTCTCCACCGAAAAAATTCGATCCATATAACCAGATGTAAAACAGTAATCAGACTTGATCCCAAGTGATCAAGTTTGTTGAACATAATTCATGCTAGACATAGGGATTAAAAGAGTACACGATGCATCCATCGATAGTGCTATGGTCTCAAACCACCTTTCCCAACTCATTGGCTAGATGATAGGTACTTCCCATGTGTCCCAGACTGCATGGGTAGGATGATGTAGGAACACTAGCAAGGAAAGAATATATCACATCCTACTCACAACCACACGTAGGGAAAGGAGAATCCACATATTACAAACACATGTCACAACCATACGTAGGGAAAGGAGAAACCACATCCTACAAACACATGTCACAACCATACATAGGGAAAGGAGAAACCACATCCTACACCCATGAAAACCAAGAGTAGGGAAAGGATAAACCATGTCATACATGCATGCCAATCAATAATCATAGGAAGGACCCTACACATGGGGAAAGGGTGAACAACGCCCCACCGACATGTCAACCATCAATCGTAGGAAATGAGCATCATACATGTGGGGAAAGGATGAACCACATCCCATGAACATGTCCACAAGCAGATGGCTGAATGCATCTCTCATTGAGGTATCTGTAGGATAAGGTGAACCACTCATTCTACTCATATTCCCTAGGAGAAGGTGAACCACTCATCCTATGCATATCTCATCAATCGTAGGGGAAGGTGAACCACTCACCATACACACATGTCAACCATCATGGGGTATCATAGGGGAAGGTGAACCACTGACCCTATTGTCGCTCATAGCTCTCAAGAAGTACCTAAAGCCCTCAAGAGCTCCCAAAGCTCAATGTTCAATTGGGACCCTCCTACTAAGGTCCATCCACAACTCCCAGCCTCTCTCTGAAGAAAGTAATATTCTCATTCAACAATGATGAATCTAGGTAGCTTTCCAATGCACCATAAAGCGATACCCAATATATGTGGAGTATGGATTGTTTGAAGAATATCGCAATATAACATGTGGTCAAATAGTTCATTGAAGAACTTCTTCAACTGAAATGGTTTCATAATTATCCATGCTTGTTGCTTTATATAATCATCCTCAATAGTGCTTTCAAAGCAACTGAATCAAGAGATATAGTACTAGATGTTCTATTTCCATCCATCATACTGCGAACTGAGCCAGCATCAGAGTGTTCATGGAATGTTGGATTTCATCTGTGTACCTCAAATTATAGACAATAGAGTCATTGAGATATCTTACTAAGTAGCTTTCAATATATAGATAGATTCTTCATAGTGAGGCATTTATCTAGGACATCGAGGATCCCACAAGATATGCATATGCAGACCAACAACTTCTTCATCAGATCTTAAGTGCATGAAATAGATTATCAAGGCTAGGTTAACTCCCTCTTACTTTGAGAGGGTCATCAATAAGATATCATCAATATCTGCACCTTTATGGCTCGACTATAACTTACTTTGGATATATATATATATATATATATATATATATATATATATATATATATATATATATATATATATATATATATATATATATATATAGAAAAGTGACCTTGCCAAAATATAACCAAAGTCATGATCATGCAACTTCCATGCAGTGTTTCAAATAACAAGGATATATTTGAGTTATTTCCCTTATCAATAAACATTTGGCAAGAAGTGTCATCAGATCATACTGCCAAGGATTCTATAAGTCCCTCTGAAGATTTGTTTCACGTGATCATCTAGCTTTCAATTATGAGCTTCTCAAGCAAGGGATGAGACTTTTCATGAGGCAAGTGCTACAGTAAACTTCAAGGAAGCTTTAGGTCAAAGAGGAAAATTTTGAAGAATTGTCATGGTTCTTCTTCAATCAGGGAGACGAAATCCTCCCATGAGATTATTTCAAAATATCTGAATTATCTTCCATCGCTAGGTGATAGATGTCAAAATCAACATCTCATCTATTTATCGTGCTCGTATAAAATCTTTCATACACTTTCTTGAAGGCACCTCAGCTTTCATGCTGATAAGGGTTGTTATTGAGATTTGCTCCAAAGTCCCATGCACTTATTCACATAGATGTTCTTTAAAAAAAAGGTTTCAAGAGTGTTGCACCCCTTTTCAAAATCTAAGGTGGTACAATTTCTTTTACGGGAAGATCCGTGTAGCTTCTTCAAAAGGTAAGCTATCAAATGTTTCCATATGTCTTGTTCACAACTTCAATTGTGAACAAGGCTATAATGCAATCATCAATTTACTAGGGCTACAACATATCATTATGGCTACTGGACTATAGTAATATCATGCATAATATTGGACTTGAAAAGAGATCATATATGATGTTGAGCTGTACAGAAGTGTCACACATAGCAGAATTGATGCCACATATCATTGTCAGGTAACCAACAATCTTCACTGTACAGGGTTCTATGATAGCTTCAGGTCTTCAAACTTCCAAGAGCATGATTCCTTTTGAACGATCCAAGATCTTTTCTTACAAACAGGTCTTCAGTAGAAGCTCTGCTTTTCTACTTAAGGATTAGTATAGAAAAACTAAAAGAGGGTTAACTGTGTTATAAATATCGAATGATTTCATCACTTGATTCCTATAGCTACTGTAAGTTAGAAAATCTCCAAAAGTCAGCTCAACTAATATAAGAACTATAGATCATGTCAATGTAGAGAGGTCAAGACTTGGTTCACATTCAACATTTATCATGTATGATGTACAAATGCATTAATTCTCTTGAGGCTTACTAATGGTCCATCAACATAGGGGTATTGGCTTATTTTTCTTTATGAGTTGAGTTACAGCTGAGTCTAGAATAATAGGAGAACAAATATTCTTCTTTTCTAGGCTTTGAGAGGAAGAGAAACTTAGAAGTTCAACAGAGAGATATAAGAAACAAATGTCAACATACTACCTAAGGCCATGATTGATCATAACTTTGATCAGAATTTCCATACTTCAATAGCTTGCCAAAATACCACAATTGTTTCAGGGCTTGCAAGAATGCCATGCATATACCAATAATGATTGAATTTATGTATATATGTTGATTTTTGACGCCAATATTGTTCTTCCTGCAAATATGATGTCATTCACATACTGCAAAAAGCATTTCAATATGTATACGCAATACCATAATGCCTTCTTATAATTAGAGTATCTATTCTATGCATACAATGCAAATCATCTTACATGGCTGAGATGACATCCATACCATATGCAATACTCAGATTTGAAACCATATACTGATTTCTATATGTTTTTGTCATACCAAAACGTTGCCTTCTCTTTACATATATTGCTGGAGACATACTTTGATTGCCAATGTGCCAATAATGAAAAGTTACATATGCGATGAGCCAAAAGAGGTACGATGGATTCAAAACCATGCGAGGTGCGTAACAGTGATAGGATGTGCCAAATGATACATTTGAAATGTAAGCTATAGGATCGATCCAATAGAGTGAAGTCATATACAAGGAGATCAAGTTCCCTGTATGATGATATATACAAAAGGGACTGTGCTAAATGAGATTGATCGATACTATTTATACGATACATCTGAAATGTAAGCTATAGGGTCGAGCCAATAGAGTGAAGTCATATACAAGGAGATTAGGTTACCTATATGATGATATATACAAAAGGGACTGTGCTAAATTATATTGTTCGATTCTATTTATTGAGATGCATCTTTTGCTCATATATCTATAAGACAAAAGTCAAAGAAACATCAATATGCTATTTCAACATTGTCCAGACACTTTTTGTTGTTTTTCATTGAATTTCTTACGGAGTGACCCTTCTCCAACAAATCAGAGAGGAATTTATTGAGAGCATTAAAGGAATGGAACAATGGTGGTGGCTTAACATTCCATCAACCTCACTAGTGACTTTTGATCCTGTTGGCTAGTATCATATGCTTTTTAAGTGGAAAAAGTACTTCAATCTATGGTTGTGTTCTATCATTTGATATAATTTCAGTTAGAATATGAGCTGTAAAACCATGAACTATGTTGTCATATTTATGGTACTAGATTGATTGCAACTTATTTATAGAATAAAGTGGTGGTACAATAGCATTGTAGGGAAATTTGGGTTGGGAAGAATGGATATCTACCATATATATGCTTTTAAGGTCCACGCTTCACCACAAACAAAATTCTACAGCAAAACATTGCCACTTAATGTGATTCTTGCCACCAAGATCAAGAAGTGCATCTGGTATTGGGAAATGGTACATGTTTAAAAATGTCACTTACAAATTTCTAGGAAACTGGGAAATGGCATGACACAATAATTAATGTGTAAATGAAAAGATGATATAAATGCATTGCAAAGGAACTAGTCTAACATAGGAGTGTAGGAATAAGAAATTTTTTGAAAACAATACAAATAGAATTACCCAGATTTACTATGGGAACAAGTTCTGAATCAACTTTTGTCTTACAAAAGCCTTCACATATATTGTGAGGACTTATCCAACACGTTAAGATTTGGACCCACAACCTCTTTTATTGTTGATTTCTAGGACTCTTCTTAGGATTAAGTAGATATAGGTGTTGATACTATCTTGATAGAAAGTTATTTTTGTAGTATAGCACATGAAATTCCATCAAGGCATAAATAATCTAGGCTTATTTGATTGAGCATATATATGGATGATCATCAGTAACTCCAAGTTGCCATTAATTCAGACATATACGTTTTGCACCCTGACATTATGTTTGACATTTTCCTATGTGAGATTGTGTTTGACATCTTCCACTTCTTTTGTTACCACTTTGATATTTTCTAATACTCCAAGGATGGACTTAATAAGATCCCCTTCTTCATTGTCTGATGGTTTTCTGCTATAAGTAATCTGGACATAACCAGTCTAGGATAGATTAGATTCCTTAGTCTCTAATTTTTTATGTATTGACCTTTTGATCACAGGGACAATATTGCCATCCACATTCTGTACAGGCAGGCTGTCAACTCTTGCAAGGGTTTCTGAGAGGGATAAGGCATTATTCCCTACAAAAATGGGTGATTTCCTTTTCTTTGTCTCAAGTGCATCCTCTGCAGTGAGCACAAGAGTCAAAGAACCATTCTTATTGTACACAAGTTTTGCCTTGCCACCAAAATATATAGATGATGAGTCATCATTATAATCAGGAGAGCATAAATCAAACCCAAGGCCTGAGCCACAACTATCCTAATCATCCATGCCATGATAAGTACCATCATTACAAGGCGCAGGGTCCAAATTCTTAACATTGTCCTTCTTTTGCCTTTTCCATCTCTTTGTAGAAGATGTCTTGTCATCCTCAAAATGATTCCATCATGGAATATAAAACCAAAGAGAGCTGAGAAGGTAAAATTTTCCAATGGAAATTTCCTTTTCTCATCAAATTTACATTTGGAAATTTGGGTTGAAATTACCTAAACATAAAATTTAGTTTTAATTGTGGGTCTTTGTGCCATGCTGTAGAGAAGCTATGTGAACACACATCAATAAAAGGATGGAAAATGTGACCTCATCAAAGTTTACCACATCCAATACCATTTTTAGAGAAGAATTTATTGGCTTCACTACACTTCTTACTCTATACATAACCCATCATCAGTAAATTCCATGAGACTATGCCTCTTTGAGACATGCCCTCAAAATCAGTGAGAAATATCGATAATTCCACAATTGGTGTATATATCTATTATTGCATTCCCCACACAATAATGCCCCTTCAATATATTCTTTATTATATAGACATGGACTTCCTAGCCTTCTTGTGGGACTAATAGATCGGCATATTCAGGGAGAATACTTGCAAAGGTCACAAAGTTGGGCTTCAATGCTAGAATGTATAAATGATGAAAGAGATTCAAAGCTTCATGATGGAGACCATGTTGTACATATGCAGTAATCATGGCACTCCCAAATACTATCTCTATTACAAACATTTGTGGAAGAACTTGTGTGCAACTTCATTTTTATCCAAACTTGGAATACAGCTTCTACACAGCCCATTGTGTCCCATTGTGGAAAGATAGCAACATAAATCAGGATTAGCTCCGTGTTAATTATGTGCTATGATTTTGAATTCAATGTAGCATAATTGATATTTCACATACTACCTCTTGTTTATGCAAACCGATTTCTATCATTTCCAACTAGAGTTTTTATCGATGATGATTCAGAGAATATAAGAGCATCAAAGAACTATCCATGATCTTTTGTACTCTAGAATACATTGAAGAGTACAAAACTAAAATCAAATTGAATCACATAGTTATTGACAAAATCTTCTTCAGCTCTTTGAAAGTGTAAGTAAACCCACAATTTTCTATGTCCATAAAATTGCACACAAGGATATCGCTCATAATGCAGGCAATCCAATGCTCAACTAACAACGTTATTAAGTTGTGAATTTGATACATCTTCTACAATGTACTGAGAATCCCTGATAAGTGTACAAACATCTTCCCTTGTGCCGATGCTCCTAGGAAATCTAGCAGCTGCATATCTCACAAGGCATAGTATTGTCACATGAGGGGGCCTATAATGCTTCAACATAAAATGGTTCCGAGCCTTTGAGGTAGGTTTGTCACCACATCTCCTCAGTGGAGAAACAACTGCCTTACACCAATCTACAATAGTGTAAGAGAAGGCCCTGTCAGGAATAGAGTATCGAAGAACTTCTTCTCTATGGAAATAAGCTCTCATATCAACAGAACTTGGGGTGATAGTGATTGAACTTTTTTGAGCTCTCAAGTCCCAAAATATTTCCTTTTCATCCATACATGTTGGCATTGATGGTGGTGGTGGGGTAGGTAGAAGAACAATCTGTTGAAGAGTTTCTTTCCCATTTTTCATCCAATTTGAAAATGATTCCACCAATTTTAAAAGCATCTTCTAAGAAATGCCCCATGCTTCTGGATAACATTTGACTTCCATGGACTCATGCCTTGGGGATCTAGATACGATCATACTATTAGACCAATACATGACCAGCTTTTGGTAGATTTATCATAGACTACAAGGGGCTTCCAACCCTTGACTCCTGGAAGTGCTATATTTGAAGCAAAATTTGCTACCATATCAACTCCCAAAGGATGCACAAGGGGGCTTCCAATACCATGCATGCGCCTATCCTTATAGATTAAAAGTTTTCATCAAACCCAAAGCAATTTTCTTCCATGGGCCACTAGTCATACATCTGCTCCATGTCAAAACATGAGCATATGTGTCCTCTCCTAAGAACATATGTGTACTTGTTAAAGGTAATTGTAGGATGGGTATGCACATGGAAAATGTATGCTTTAGCTTGTTGACTGATAGGTAAGAAAATGTCCACTGTTTCGAGCTATTGTTGTCCCCTAAGGCCCCTTCAATTATTAAGATGAAATTTCGAGATCAGGCCTTGTCATTCACTGTAGCTTCAAGATCACAACACGACTTAAGTTGTTGAATATGCTTGACAACTTTTGGTAAAGTAGATTTATCTGATTCTTTATTGTTGTTTTTAATATGGAGCCTAATGGTTCCTTTACTAGAACACCACATTCCCGCAATAGCTCTCAACATAGATATTTTGCTGCTTCCATTTGGGCTCATTATCAATGAGTAATCTCCTGTAGTTTTCCCCAATGGAAAGCCTTCAATAAGAGTCATAGTGCACTATGGTGTTTGTATTGTTAAAAGTTTTCTACAAACTTCAAAAGCATTGGCTCCATTGCATTGATCAATATCCAAGCAAGCTCCCTTTGGTTTTGATTTTTCTACCAATAGGCTATTTCTTTGGTCCATAATATCACTGCACTTGCCTAAGCAATCCATGATAGGTAACTGGTGTACAATTAGCGAGAAATACCCTAACACATGATTGGGAACAAAATAGGATTGATTTATTACTCCAAATTCAATTTTTTCCAGTGAAACATATGGGAGCCACAACAACTGCGGGTAAAGGAATTACATCTCCGACCCTTAGAATCTCAACAGGAAATAAATACCTCCCATGTTGTCTTGTCCATACCCACCATGTTTTCTTGGAAAGGAGCATGGGACCTCTAGGATCAAAGAGACATGGCCATTTTAGATGTTGAGAATAAGATAAAGGACGATGCTTACTATCTCCAAAGATAAACTAAAGTCTGCTAGATACAACATCATTATGAGTGATGAACATTCTAGGGTAGCATTCTAGATAAATATCACTTCCCACAAAATCCAATACTAGAGCTACTTTGTCTGTCTCAACCCTTGGATTTGGTTCCATCAGAATGTAGTTCGATGCAACAATTGTATCTCCAGATGGCAAGTTATTAAATCCTAGCTACCCGATGCTAAATAATATTTTTAGTAGGATTAAATCCATACCTTTTTTCCTTTGGAAAATTCTATAGATCATGTATTTTCCCATTTAAGCAAAATGCCCTCTGGGTATAGCTTTCTTCGGGATCACTATCCACTGTGTGCTTGTTCCCATCAGATATGTGTTTCAAAGCTTCAATTGCATATAAACAAACTACTTTCAGGTTTGCTTCTGTCTCTTCAATTGGATGTATTATCTTCAATTTTTCTAGTATTCTTAACTTCCCTTTTGTCTTTTGCTCCAAGATCTTGCATTTCCAGTTCGTAATTTCTCCTTCCTTTCTTTGATAATAGCCACACTTCCATTTTCTCTAATATGTTTTCAAAGTCTTAGTCATAATCTTCAAATTTTAGATTTGGGAACATTTTACACTTGGCCTTCAATTATGGTCCTCGAATTCCTTTCCTTGATATCACCCACAGTGGGTCAGAGTCATGCTCTGATACTACTGCACTGTACCCAAGCAAAAATTCAAGAATTTTTTTTTACAATATTGGAACTTCTTCTTTGACACATTTCTACAAAAAATTAGCATGTGGAATATGGAAAACACGAGGCAATATGAACTTTAATTAAGAATCTTTTCCAATGATTACAATGCAATTTGAGGGAAAAACTTGGAGTTTGCTTCAGTTGACAAGAAGAATTAAATTCATGGATTCTCTAGTGTCAAGATGTCTGGAAATTATACTTCATGCAATCTAGAACAACTTTCTCTTTTAGGAAAGAAAATTCAGCCTCCAAGAAGTCTGCTACATGATTGATATTATCAATGGAAAATTACTAATCCACTAGACATGAAATTGGCCTCTTGGACCAAAAAAATCGGCCTTCAAAGATAGCACTCCAAATTAAATTCTAAAAAAGGTTAATATTCCAAGGATGTTGACCGCTTTGTGCCAATGCCTTCAACTGAAACTTGACCTCTAGAAATAAAAGACATGACCTCCACAAATAATGATGCCAAACCAATGAGAGCTAACAAGGGAATTTGCAATTGTTTGCTGAAGAATTTGGCCCTTACTTAAGACAAAAATGCGGCCTTCTTTCATTGATTAAACTCTGCTTCAAATGTCAACGAATATAATTGAAATTGAAAAACCCTTTTGCACACAAGTTTTGGGTTAAGCATTGACAAATTTGGCTGAGCCAATGTCTTGTGAGGACTAATCTTCCTCCCTAGAATGTTGGGTATGCAGCCTTGATGTAGGTAAATGAAATCCAAAAATTTGATTTGATTTTTGTGATGAAACTTGGTTCTTTGAATGAATAGTCGCTACAACCCATGAACATTTAATGCTCCACAAACTAGATCTTGAAGTGGCTCTTATGTTTCAAGGACACAAGGACCCCCCGGATTCATCTCCACCCGCTTGAAAATTTCTTGGAAAGGAATAGAGGATGGGTTGGCTTGTCTTTCATATTCTGGATAACTAGGATCTATACTTGTTTTACACATGTCAAGATGGCCATCAACGTAGCAATTTAAGAACACACAATTTTGATCCTCAACCTTCCCATCAGAAGAAAATGTGAACTGACCCTCATGGTTTGATCTATCTCTCTCCCCGTCACTTTTTTCAGAATGATTGACCACCTCTAAAATATATTCTGCAGAGGGGAAAAGCATAGTTTTTCTAACAATAGAGAGAAAATGTATAACAGAGAATGAAAAACTGGAAGCAACGGATGGTATAGCCATGGGGGGAGCTTCTTTGAGGGTTTTGTGTCTGTGGTTACTTTATCAGATATAATATCTTGTTTGGAAGACAAGGTTGTTAAGGATACAATATTATCCTCCTTCACTTGTTTTCTCCCATGCTTACTTTCATCTATCTATTGGCAGTTGGGCTGGTCACTATTGTACAAAGCATTTAACTCTGACACCCTACCAAGGATTTCATCATCATCATTTACTTTCCTTGCTTTTCTATTTCCAGGCTTGCATGCATCTCCATCCAAGAAAATAAGGGGTTGGGCACTACCTTTAATTCCATTAGACTCTGCCATCATATCAAGGATTTTGGCATCCTCTGCCTTCTTAGCACCTCTCTTCAATGGCTTTTCTCCAACCAATTCCTAGCATGAACCAAACCTAGGGTTAACATGCAACCCATTCAATTCTTTCCCTTCAGTAAGGACAAAAACATTTGCTTTTGACATCTTCTTCCCCATTTTCTTCAATGGCTTCTCCTTGTCTGTCTGCGCATGTAAACCATACAGTGAATTTCCAACTAAAATATTTGAAACTACCCCATCAACTATTTTTGCATCCTCTTCCAAGTTAGTCTTCTTATGCATAAACTTATCTTAACCTAACTGTAAATATAAACTCATTTGAGCATCGTTGTGAATTCTTGAAACTAGTTTTGTATCACCAATTTCATCAACATCCTGATATTCTTCTGTCCGAGATAGAAGAATTTCATCTGTCTCACTTTTCTCTGAGTCCTTGAATTTTCTTTGAAACCTTTTTGGAATCTTCGTATGCTCTTTGGGGTTTTCTGAACATACTAATTCTTCAGGCTCGTTATCAATTGGTCTTTGATTTCTTTTCTTTTTCTTCCCTTCAATAGATCTTGGGTTATCCAAAGACAAGATAACACCCAATGCATATCTTCTATTATGTGCAAGTGTTGACTAAACTTCTAGACACTCTACCTGGTACTCTCCCAAGGACTATTCAATTGATTTCTTTTTCTTTGCTGAGATCCTCAACAGTTTTTTTGATGATTGATTGATTGCTCCATTCTTTCTTTTTAAGTTTCTTCAAGTTTTTAATATAGTCAATTTATTGCTAATTGCTAATAAACTATGTTTCTAATTTCTACTAAATTTCTTATTACTTTAGAGAAATTTTGTGTGAAAAATTGATACAAGAGTCGCTCCATCTATCACTTACAAGTGAAATGTTGAACATGGAGAACATCTCTATCAACTTAAGTTATTCATTACAACCTTAAAATCACACACAATTTGATGAGAAATGTCAGATACATAGGCCATTACATAGTGATTATATGCCACTAATACTTAGAGACACACCTCCACAAGCATAGTCATCTGATGGAAGCTCAAAGATTTGTCTTGAATATAATTCCAACCATTTCCAGAAATTTGTACGTTCTTTAGGGGTCAAATATGTTGGGAGTCTGAATTTATTTGTGCAACTATTACTCTATATGACAAAACTTTGTGGAAGTTGTGGCATTGCAAATGTGCTCTACTAGCTGCAAAAGATGTAACAAAATCCATTATCCATAAGAAATTGGAAACTACCGCATGTTCCCTCTCCACCCCTTCGTTTCTAGCAATATCTAGGTTGATTCCTTCTACCTGTATTCATACACTCCACCTATACATTCTCTTTGATACTTTTAGTAACATGAAGTCACAAGGATTAAAGTGATAACAGTACATAGTAAAACAAAGATATACTCAATTGAAAGAGAGTATAAACCTACATGATTAGATTTGTCTTCACTGTATTTATTCTTACTATTAATGGTTGCTTCCTTAACTAGAGATAAACAATATTTATAACCTAGCATTGAGTAGTCAACAAGACTTTTTACAATCTAAACTAAGATGCTTGTATGCATGTAGATTTACCACAGGTCTTTCATCATGATTTATGCCAAGATTTGTATTAGAACACTGGTACACCTTTTGATGAGTTCAATATCTATTCAGGACTTTGTATTTTAATCTTCAATACATTTTTGGAATGCAAACAAGTGACAAGTCTAGTCTAAATAGGATAATTTTGTTATAGATAATTGAATATTATTGATTCCAGTTGTTCCAAACAGATTTCCAATAACTATCGAGGTAAGCTCCCCTGTAATAAATTTATGTATGTCAGAAACCAACATTTGTGTAGTAATTTTAGCAAAACCATAGGTTAGGACCTATGCAAAAGGTTACTAGGACATAGGTATAGGAAAGACCATGGGATAAATTTATTGCATGAGGCAAGGGCCTTTCATTTCATCCAACAAAACCCATGCAAGTCATGCAACATGCACCATGAATCTAGCTTGACTAATAAATCACACAAGTCATGCAACAAGAATCATGACACCAGCTTGAGTAATAAATGGTGTTAGTCATTATTGACCATGCAGTTGCTTACATGACGTAATTTTTCTAAGACCATGCAGCTTCTTACATGAGGTCATTTTGATATGTCAAGTCAATATTTGACATCTAGTGGCCCACACTATAGGGAACATTCAATTTTCATTCCCTGTGAGCAATATTTTCCAATAGATTTGTATGTTGTTGCGCATAATGTGTAAACCATTCAGCTTGAGGAAGTACATTTAGCATATGGGTAGACAACCATGCATAATGTACAACATTATCCATAACTACAAAATCCAATTCCTTCCATGCAAACTAGGAATTACATACAGTACCACAAATCTTGAGCCCTACTATTTGATAAATTATCCAAGTGATTTTGAGCATGATAGCCAATCAAGTACTTAACTCTGGATGACTTAGAATGGGCATTGAGATAAGGTTCATAATTTTCCAAAGTAAAAATAAAATTAATGATAAGATAATTCCAATGACAGTTAACAACACTTATGGGAAGCTTCATATTAGATTATCACTTTGTCTAGTACACATTTATACATTGTTTGTTTATGTCGACAATAAGATCTCAAGGCAGTGAGTATCAATCTACTTAAATTTTGTATAGTAATTATGGAAACTCGTGTTGTTATATGCCTAAAGGTACATTGTTCATTGCGGTTGATATCTGTTAAATTTTGGTATGTTCTATGCTTAGAGCAATTTACTTCAATTTTTCATATTAGCTCAAGGACAATATTCAGATTAGCAATCACATCAACATGATAATAAAGTGCAAATAGAACATAAACATAAACAGCAGAAGACAAGCCAGGACAATAGGACATAAGATGTGGCACCAGCCAGCGACAAACCCGAATGTGGGGAAACCCTTGATCAATTCTTCTTATATTCTTCAATAGTTCAGCAGAGAGAAAGAGATAGAGTACAATGATTTGAAGTCAATACTTGACTTTCCAAATAGGAGATCAAAGATCTTCTCCATGACAATGACATAATGAGCTTGCAATTCTGATATCAAGTACTGAAGATATACAATTCCTTCGTTGCTTCACTAATCATGACAAGGCTACTAATCTGGCAGCTTTCATATGTTGCAAGGATTGGTGCATTTCATGGTAGACCTGGTCACTAGTTAGGGCACAACCTATGAGTGCTACAACACCCTAAACAGACTCCACAGTTCATCTATTTACTATGGCTAGCCTTCATACAATCCTCCAATGATATGCTGCCTTATAGGGTTGCTTACCTTCTGGACGCAACTAGTAAAATGCCTCCAACTACTGGCTATGGCCTGCGGCCTAGCCAACAGTGGACTGTAGCTTTGATCCCTTTAAATAGTGATCCAAACAACCCTTAAGAAGTAGTCCCTAACTCCTTCTTTTTGTGGATACTTCTACCCTTCAAATCGAGCTCAAGAACAACACTAACATGCCCAAACAACCTTTCTTTATACCATGCTGTCACCTACAACAATGTGACCCTTCACGCTGATGAGATACTCCTTTTTGCTCTGGCTAGGTTCACTTTTCTGGCTACGTCTAAGGGTCCTTTACATGCTATGATAAGGGATCCTCTAACTGTGACTTTAAACCTTCATATGTGGTTGCTTAGGGCCTCTCCAACTGCGGCTAAGGGAGCTGCATATAAGGTCTTTTTATGACAGCAAATAGGAGCTTCACAAGACTACGTATGGGTCTCTCTTAACAACAGATTAGGGCTACTGATTAGGCTTCTTGCTGCTATGGAATAAGGCCTGCGTTTAGGACATTAGGGCAACTCCAAGATAGCGTTATACATATTTTGTGACTGCATTTAGGGCATGGTTATATATCCTTTTAGATGATGACTAGACTTTCTCCTTGAGCTGTGAATATAACTCCCTATTGACAGCATATAGATCTCCTCTTACCTGCAAAAAGATCTCCCCATAAGACTGTGGCTAGGGCTCTCTTAGAAGACCCTTTCTTCACTGCGTCTAGGGCTTCTCCCTCTTGATCTCTCTAGCCACCAAACCCAAACGAGTGGAGAGAGATCTTAGGAGAAGTGTGTGTACAAAATGACTTGAAGACCTCTTCTATTTATAATAAAACATTGAGGACAAGTTGGGGTAATTTGGTTGTTGGCTGACCTTGACAAATTGTCAAATAACATAAATAAATTCATATGTCCATGAATACATTTCGGAATAGGATGATATTTAGATCAATTCTACACCTCTCGACGAGAGGAATCCAAGAAAAATATCAACTACCATAAACAAGAAGAGCCACATGGAGTTTGGCCATAGTTTCCAATTTTAACAATATATGAACTAAAAAATGACCTAACGCAAACCTTTTGATACATTTTCCAACACATATGCAATAAATGGTCCTATAAGTATAATCAAAACTGATCATAGGAAGCCAACTGGTCTTGAATTACCATGCCATTATTTGTGACAGCCTACAACCTTTGAAAATTTCACCATATCCTTGTCAACCCTATCCATACATGAAAACATAACATTTCCATCATCTCAAATGTATCAATACTAAATCATAAGAAATGATTCGTCACATTGTATTTATTTTTCATATCACGTTTGGTCCATTGTTACCTTAACTAGTAAAGATACTTGTAGCCATAGTTACCAGATTAACCTGGGCTTACTTGGCTAGTTTGACACATCTAGGATCGAAATCTGAGCAGATCAGATGGAGTCAAAGCTTAACCTGGAAAAAATTCAAGGTCTAACTCAAACTTGAGCATAACTATCTCATGATCTGACTTGGTCTTAGGCAAGAATAGGGTAAAATTTGACAGTTTAAAAATAAAAGTTTTGTCCAAGTTATTTTCTTTTGACAAAATTTCCTGAATTAACTCTTAAATCTTTCTCGATTTTAAGTCAAACCTTGTTTCTTTGTCCATGTTGAGTTGGACCTAAAGCTTTATAGAAACACTTTCCTTAATCCTATTTCATAGAGACATATAATCGAGCTTAGGATTAGCAGATGCTTCCATCACTGTGTCTATCATTTAGAACCAAGATACAATACATTCATCTCTTTGAAATCTGAGTGCCTTTCGAGCTAGAACTTTGTAGTAGTACTTGCAAGAGCATTGAACTTGAGGGTTTCCTATGAAGACACATGAAGAAAGAGTGTGTATAGGGAAGTGTAGTATACATGTTTGATACTTCCACACATTTTGAGGGCATGCCAATAGAAATGTCATTGTTGTTGGATACACTAGCATTGGTTAGTTTCTGAAAAGTTATCTATCACATATGTTGTTTTCATGAAGTAATATTTCCAACCAAGAGGATAGAGACTTGGCATTCCTAGGACATAGTGGTGTTATTTCTTGCATGTATTTTTGATTTATTAGTATTCCACCACTAATAACTTCATTACGTCGTTGCTTTCTTGGTTTGTTTGAACGTCATAAACTGGAAGGAAATTTAGCTTTGAATTGGAAAAATGGAATATATTCTGAAAAATATGTTTTCTAACCAAATATAGGCCCATTGCGAGATCATTTAAAAAAAGTCATGATAATAAGCAATGATTTCGGACATAATGAATTACATAATTCTCCAGCTCAAAAACAAGTTAGCATATTTAGTTTTTCCTGCATTAGAGAAAAATGAATTAGGAACATTAAGTTTGCTTTGAATATTTATAGAATCATTTCAGAGATTCTTAATGGAAATTGTATGTGCTAATCTTGTTCAATTAACTACAAGGAAAACAAGGGGCATACATAACTTGTTGGCTTCTGGGAATTGGATTCCTTTTCCCCTGGAATAGTACGCTGACAATTGAATATTACTATGTTGAAGCTATATTCCTGGTTAGTATCTCAATTTACAAAGTCTTGTCTTATTTTTTTTAGTTTCTTGTTGTAATCTTGTATCAACAATACTTTGCTCCACCCATTAGATTTCTACTAATCAGTTTTATTGTTGAAGTGTCACTGTTTCTTAAAGATAACTAGAGGAAACGATACAACTACAAAAGTGGAGCATGAGACATTCTTAATAGAAATTGCTAGCTCTGATGTGTTTGATTATGTTGGATAAAATCAAAATTGCAATGTACCATAAACATGGGAATTCAAAATATTGGGATAGAAATGTGTGTGTGTATTTGCATTTATTACTTTAGTTGAAGATAATATTTCATGAACAAAAGTTGTACACTGAGAACATAGTAGGTACACACTTTATTCTATGGTGATGTTTTATTTGCTTTGTTTATATAGGTCATCTAGCCACATAGTGGCCACTATTGCCCAACTAAAGAAAATGTGTTTGAGTTTCTTGCTTTTATGGGGAAAAATAACATTAACAATATTACTGATTGTTGAGGTATATATCATATAAATCTTTTATAGTATACTTTAGTTTATATTCTAGTGTTCATCAACTTTCATGTCTTATACTTTGCATTGTATTTCTTTTTTTCAGGAAAAGAACTCAGTATTGATGGTAAGAAGCGGGAATTGAAGAAAGAGGAGAACAATAACACTAGAGAGACAAAATGAAAATTAAAGAGAAAGAGAAGAGAATTGGTCTACTAGTACCCATAGAGCCAATATCTCACATAAGACACACACGTAAAGACTAATGGTCAAGTCTTTAGAGCTGGTGAATTCACCTACAATGCCTTGGCAACACAATGATAATGTTTTGAAGTGATGAAACACTATTTCATGTGAAAATTGTGCTCCAACCAATATTAAGTTGGAAACTCATATTGTAATACTTGACATTTTATATAATATAATTTATGTGGTTGGAATTATTTATAGTTGCACTTGCTATTACATAGTATTGTAATTAACATATGTAACTTTGTGTTTTCATATGATACGAACATGTACATTGTATGCCATTTTTTTAAATTTAGTTGCAAAATCATACTAATTAATTTATGTGGATTAATAATGAAAACATAAAATCAAGTTAAAACTACTAAATTAGTAGTTTATGTTTATTAATGATGAACACATAAAATGAATATACAACTAAATTAGTTGCTTATAATGATTTTTAACGAAAATAAATGAAATGAATATAAACTACTAACGCAGTAATTTATATAATGAATGTGACACTACCAAAAAGTATAAATGACTATAATGCAAATGATAAATTTGTGATTACAAATGACAACTAAATTTTGCATATATATGACTATTAGTAGCTAATTTACAGTATTTTATAACACGACCAACATTTTGGTCATATTTCTTTGGTCATTAATCGGTTTTCTTATTGATCTTTTAGTAATATATTTTGTTGTATATTTGGTCATTAATTGTGACAATTGATGACCAAATCAATGATTAAATCAATGATCAAATCAATGACTAAATTAATATCTAAATTAATGACTAAATATACTACTAGACAATAAAATTGAGACAACCAATTAATGACTAAGATAAAAACAACCAAAAATTGGTCGCATTATAAGATATTGTAAATTAGCTACTATTGGTCACTGACCAAAAAATAGTCATTTATATGCAAATTCTAGTTGTTCTTTTAGTAACTAATTAGCCATTTTGTACTAGTGTAAGGAGAAGCAATTTCAAGAGGGTGATTGGGAATTGTTATATGATTCCAGGTATAAAGACTTCTAGCACAAGCTAAGGACAAGATGGCTCGGATCATATGTGGTGGAAAGAAGCCATGATAATGGTTCAGTGCAAATCAAGACTATAGATAAAGAAGCCATTCCATTGCTTGTTAATGGACATAGATTGAAAATGTACAAGAGGCCTTTATCAAAACAAGAGTTCATTGAAAATATCAGTAAGACACTGATGATGGTGGAGCAAGTTCCAGTTCCTCCCTCATCAGGTCACTAAAAAAGGAGAAAAAAATAGAGAAAAAAAGAATAAGGATTCAGGTGAAAACCTCCATGAGGCGCCTGAGTCCCATCATTGGGTTGAAAACCTAGTGAGGAGGCCCAATGATGAAAAAAAATGAAAAAACAAATAAGAAGATCCCTAGGTGAAAAAAATCCTTGAGGCGCACAGGGAAAACATCTAGGGTGAAAATCTAAATGAGGCAACCTAGGTGTTAAGAAAAAAAAGAGAGAGAGAGAAAAAGACATAATTGTTATTTGCAGGTGGGCGAGAAAGACAATCAAGGAGCAAAGAGAGGATCCAAAGGGAACCCTGCCTCACATATATTCATATCATCCACTCCTTACCATGCATCTCTCCATCAATTCCATTGTTTTTTTCACTTCATTCCTTCTATTTAGGTGAAGACTGTGTTTTCTACGGGATCCCCTATATTCCTACAAGATCCCCCGAAAACCTACAGGGAGAAATCTGAGGGTGAATGGTAGGTTGGTTAGGTCCTGTAGTATCTTATCCCACAGAATATCAATCATCAGCTACAGGTCTTCACTAGGATGATCCAGGAGCTCCAAACAATAGACAATAGATAGTAGAGGAGGAAGAAGAATGACCATGCAACAAATAAACAACGTTGCACCTCTGATCTTCGACAACTACAACATGGCATCGAGACCATAGGTAAGTATCCTGCTCACTCAGTCATATGCATCATTTGATCAAAACTTGTAAGGGTTACGAGGTAGTTGGTTTATAAGTGAAAAGGTGGCAAGTTAACTTGGCCACCTTCGACAAAGCAGACAGTCATGTGGAAAAAAGGAAATTCTATTTAAAATCAAAAGAGAATGAAGGAGTCTAGAAACAATGATTTATTTTTGATGCAATTAAAATCCGATGTATGTTGGGGCCCCAACCCATATTAAATTTTGAGTGATAGCACATGATTTAAGTAAGTGTGGGTTCGAGGGGTAGATAAAGTGCTATGCGGGGGAGAAATGTGCACAAGTTATAACTCAGGCTCAGCCCTCGCAGTTGACCATGACATCAAGGTGTTTGACCAAGATCTACAACCTGAGATTGCTACAGGGGGGTTCAAGCTTGATGAACATCCTGTACACTCCCTACCCCTGTAGTGACCACCCCAATCGCTCTACTCCATCTCATCTCCTCCATGTCATCCGCCACCCTCATTCATCACTGTCCACCTCATTCACTGTACCTCGTCACCTCATTTGCCATTCCATAGATACAGTGTTTTTTATGGCTACCATTTTAGGATGCTTGAAGAATTAAGATTTGGGGTAGAAACACTAGTTCACCAAAGACTCAACATACCCTATTTCTTGATGCAATCACTCATAGAATCCAGAAACAAAGTAAAGGAAGGGAATTCCCAACAATTGGCTCACCATGGGTTGATTAGGATCCTTACTGAGGATGCCCTTCAAAACCTATGGATCCCTATAACATGGTCAATCTTCAGAGACTTACCAGTAGAGGATGACATCAAAACCCTCACGTATGACGTTAGTTCCTCTGTCAGTGAGGAGGAGGATAAACAAGAAGAAGAAGATACATACCTAGATGGGGATGAGATGGATGAAGAAGAAACTAATACAGAGGAACATGATGAAGGAGAAGAGAAGGAGGATGATGCTGAAATAGAGGAGGAAATGAAGGAAGAAATTGATGGACATGAGAAAGAACAACAAGAGGAGGAAGATAAGGAAAACAAAGAGCTAATGGGCTTAAGGGACAGAGAATCAATAATGAGAGATCAACTTGAGAGGGAAAATGAATGGCTAAGAGGAAAGTTGCAGGAAAGGGAAAACCAACTAGCATGTATGGACATCCTCTCCTTGGAGGCCATCAATGTAGGATGCCAGCTAAATCCTATGCTCTTTACCTTAGAGAACAATGGCTGCAATTTCAGATTAAAACACTAGGACAAAGGGGCACCATGCCATTTCAGGACTACAGATAGTTTATTGATCTTTGTGATCAAAGTACACTAGAGGATAGGGCCAAAATGGATGATTTTTACTTGCACAACATAGCCCTCACATAAATGAATGTTTGGGATCCTAATACCGAGCTAGGAGATCTACAATTAAGGGCTTGGGCATCATGGATGAACCATGAGGATTCAAGGGTTGCAGAGATGAAAAGAATACTAACCAGAGAGCAGAATGAACCTCTTTTCATCATATCTGAACAATCAAATCCCAAGGTCCTAATCAACACCCATAATCTAATTGCAAATGATCCTCAACTGGAACCTAGATATCTTGCTGCCCAATAGCAAGCAATTTCAAAATTTTAGGATATATTTAGGCTGCTAGGAGATGATAGTATACATGACTACTTCAGGAGATGGAACACACTACCACATAGCTTGAAGACCAGAGAATATCACTCCCCTCAAAGGTTGAGAGAGGCACTCAACAAGACACATATGTATAAGCAATTAATGCAAAGGTTGAAGTTCAAATGGATAGGCCTAAAGCTTAGTCCACCACTACTCCTAGGGATGACAGAAGGGAGAAAAGAAGAAGAGGAAAAGAAGCAGTGAGAAGAAGTAGAAAGGAAAGCAGGTTTCTATGAACAAGAAGAAGAGACAACAACAGAGCCATGGGATGTCAGAGAGGGTACCAGAGCCATGAAGGACATGGACATTGACTAAGTTGCTCAGAGGATGAGCAACACTTTCAGTAAGGGGGTGATGATAAGCCTCATCATTGGGTAATTATATGGGCCTTAATTCACCTCCTAGCTTTGTCAAACCAACTATTCTCACAAACTATTGCATACTTTTGATTATATTTTGTTTATGATATGAGTTAGAATTGGGTATTTTTCTTTGTGGTCTAATGTGCATTTAATGGAGGATTTAAGGATAAAAGCAAGGAATTTTGGCAAATAAATTGGTCAAAACTTGAATGGGACAAGGGAGAGGAATTATAGGAGTTAAATCCTCCTCATTTACTACCCCCCATTCGAATATTCCTCCATCATCTCGGAGTGAAAACAGCCAAATCAAGAGGACTAGAAGGCAGCCGAGCAAGTGAAAGTCAAAGCACCAGTTTATCTCGAGCTTGGGAGATGAGCCTCCCTAATCTTAAGGAAGTCGTTGGAGACTTCAATGGTATAAGTAGAGAGGCCTAGGACCTCAGTAGGATTCAAACTTTTGATTGTAAATCTCTACTTTATTTTCGAGTTGCAAGACTTGTGACAATTTTTTATGTAATCCATTGTTTCAATAATAAGAATGAGTTTTCTTTTGAGCCAGCACTGAGTTAACTTAAAGGACTAAAGCTCTTGGGTTAGGGACCAACCCTAGTAGCTAAGGCTCCTCTTTATTATACATGTATTCTAATGTAGATTCATGGTTTAATTGATCATTTTCTTAAGTAGCCGCATTTCCAGTATAGTAGCGTAGAGTAGATTGGTTGTGTTTTAGTTTGCTTCCATTTGTGCCTTCTTCCAATTAGTAGGTTAGCCAAGAGTTCTTGCATGAAGTTTGTTATCTTGATTCAGTACGAGGTTCATTTCATTATCATCTTTTTCCATCACTTTTTGCTCATAAGCTCATTTCCTTCAGCATGAAATGCTTAAGCAGAAGCTAATAATATACGTGTTGATTAGATTATACCCATATATTTCCTTACCGTCTAATCCACAAAAACCCTGACCAATCACCGTCTGACTCATTTCAACACTTGAATTTATGCGTTCCAGATCTCCACCGTCGATCTGTCTATCTTGATCCAACAACTATCGTGATTTCTTCCACCTACTTTATGCGCTACAAATCTCCATCATCGATCTGTCACGCCCTCGATCCAATAACTATCACATCACCCAATCACCAAATAGCTTGGACAATCTCCATCATTGATCAATCCTACATGATACAACGACTATCATGCAATATCACACGAATTCTTGCATAGCCGATACCTGCCTGAGAGCACGCGAAAAAAGTGGTTTTCCCGTGCTACGTGTCACTCACTAGGCTAATCGTGTGAAAATTAGAAATGCAACTCACATCTTTGAGGGTGCGTGAGAAACTACTTACCACCTACGAAAACCCACTCCATCATTTTGAATGCTTTTCTCGCAATAAGATCTTCACTGCTCATCCTCCATTAATCCTGTTCATCCATATTTTAAGTTAATCTCCCGCGATAAGATATCCATCGCTCATCTTCCGTTAACCCTGTCCATTAATCTATTCATTCAATCTCATGCGATAAGGTCTCCGCCGCTCATCTTCTGTTAATCATGTTCATCCATCTATTCACTCAATCTCTGCGGTAAGATCTCCGCCGCTCATCTTCCATTACTCCTATTCGTTGATCGATCCATCCATCTATTAACGTAATCGCTTGCGATAAGATCTCCATCACTCATCTTTCGTTTCATCTTCCGTTAATCCTATTCATTGATCCAACTGATCCAACGGTTCCTGTGCATTGTTGCTTCATTACGTCCTCCTTTCACTAATTTGGATCTTTGATTGCTCTTCCTCTTGAAAATAGATTTAGTTTAGTTTCCTTGCTTACACCTTAGTATGGTTTGATGCTATTTACTTCTGCAACATGGATAGGAGCATTAGGTTAGTGTTGATTTAGCAATTCTACTTAACATGGTTGTTTAAAAGGTGAATTAGGATATGGTGTGATTTAGCATTACCTATTTTTTTCTTCATTACTACAGTAGAGTATCTATCTTAGAGTAGATTTTCTCTTCTTCCATCAAAGAATCAAGCTTCTTCTGACTCTATAGAAGTTTGGCTTGGAACCCCCAGGTCTCTCGCCAGATGAACAGTGACAATAGGCAGGACCTTCAGTTTTACTTGTGCATATAACACTGTCACGTCCAAGTTTGTATGAGCCTCAGGTTGATAAGTAAAGCTGGTAGCCTAGGAGTTGTAGCATCCTTGCTGCAATACTCATGCTCATCATCAGGCTACCAACTGCACTTGCATATGGAACATGGGACATGTCCTCTTCCTCTTCTTGTGTCTTGGGATAGTGTTTAGCAGATAAATTTACACCAATAGGAATAGGAACCTTCATTGGTTTACTATCCTACATATTAAACCTCTGTAGTATTGTCTCAACATGCTTCCTCTGGTTTAACTAGATCTTCCTCTTTTCCTGATCTCTTTTAATTTCAATGCCCAAAATGTAGTTAGCAGCACCAAGATCTTTCATGTCGAATTTGGAGGACAATTGGGTCTTCAAATCCTGGATGATTTCTTTGTCATTTCTAACCAGCAACATATCATCCACATACAAGACTAGATAAATAACATGGTCACCAATTAATTTAAAATACACACAGTGATCTGATTTGCTTCTAGTGAAGCCAAGTACCCATATAAATGTATCAAATTTCTGATACCACATCCTTGGTGACTATTTTTACCCATATAGAGACTTCTCTAACTTGTATACCAATTGTTTCTTACCTGTCACTGCAAAGTCTTTAGGTTGCTTCATGTAGATCTCCTCTTCCAGATCCTCATGAAGAAATGTTGTCTTCACATCCATCTGTTCTACTTCAAAATCAAAAGCAGCAGCAATAGATAAAAGTAATCTAATAGAAGTTACCTTGGCAACAGGAGAAAAAATATCACCAAAATTAATTCCCGGCACCTGGGAATAACCTTTTGCTACCAACCAAACTTTGTATTTCTCCACATTTCCTTCTACATTTTCCTTCTTCTTGAACATCCATTTACTGCCAATGGGTTTCCTTCAGCTGACAACTCCACCAAATCCCAACCCTCATTTTTGTCAAAAGATGCCATTTCATCAACCATGGCCTCTTTCTAGAGTTTTCCATCCTCTGAATCTACTGCTTCCTTCAGAATTCTAGGATCATCATCAGTAATAGATAAAACAAAATTTGAACAGAAAGCATATGGACTATACCTTTTTCGCTTCCTTCTTTCTCAAACTGATCTTCTCACACCCGAAGTTTGTGGCTCTTCATATTCAGATTCCTCTTCTGCTGTAGATTCTGATTCTTCCTCCTTAAGTTCGAACTCTCTCTTCTCAGGTTGCTTTGGTTGGACTTCATGTTTAATAACATCTTTCACCTCTCTGAACACCACATCTCGATTGTACACAACCTTCCTTGTTACTGGGTTCCAAAGCTTATAACCCTCTAAACCATTATTATACCCCATAAAGATGCACTTTCCAGATTTACTATCCAACTTGGTTCTTTTCTCATTTGGAACATGTACATATGAATCATATCCAAATACCCTCAGATGTGAAAGAGAGGGTTTCTTACCAGTCCATACCTCTTGTGGAGTCTTATCCTCCAACACTGATGAAGGTGATCTATTGACCAGGTAACATGTTGTCTACATCGCCTCTGCCCAGAATTCCTATGCTAACCCGGCACCACTGAGCATGCTTCTTGCCGTTTCCATCAATGTCTTGTTCATTCTTTATGCAACTCCATTTTGCTCAAGTGTATATGGAGTAGTATTCTTTCATGCTATGCCACACTTCTTACAAAATTCTTCAAATTCCTTACTGCAAAAATCTTGACTGTTGTCTGTCCTCAACACCTTTATCTTCTTCTTTGTCTGGTTTTCCGCAAGAGCCTTAAATTATTTAAACCTGTCAAAGACTTCATATTTCTTCTTAACGAAATATATCCATGTATTCGTTGGGAAGTCATTTATAAATGATACATAGTACACAGACTTACCCAGTGATGGAACCTTCATAGCTCCAAACACATCGCTAGGCACGAGATCTAATATATGTTTTTCCCTTTTACCACTAGAGTGGAAACTCACTCGATTCTTCTTCCCATATATACAATTTTCATAGAAATCAAATTCTAGAGAGCTATTACTCATAAATTCTACCATACCTTTACCATGAAGTATTCAAAGGCCCTTCTCTCCAATATGTCCAATCCTTTGATGCCACAACATGGTATTCTCTCTAAAGACCACTAGATTTTCTGCTCCACTTTCAAGAACTATAGAACTATTGCACCCATCAACAACAGTGCTACCTTGCAGCTTGTACAAATTTCCAATCTGAACTCCACACATCAATACCAATGCTCCATGAGCCATCTTGCAGGTATCCTTCTCAAACAATGTTTTTACACCTACATCATCCAACTTGCTTACATAAATCATATTTCCAACCAATGTAGGAATATGTGAAACACCTGGAAGTGTTCTAACCCTTCCACCTTGCAACTTCAACTTTACTTTTCCATGACCAATGATTCTATCCTTCCTATCATCCCCTAAGAACACATCACCACCATTGTATTTCTCATACTCATAGAACCACTCTCTATGGGGAGTTAAGTGAAAAGATGAACCTAAGTCAATCAACCATGCCTCATGATCTATATGTGTACTTGAAGAAGCCAAGTACACATTCCCACCTTAATTTGCGGTGGTTTTTGCCTCTGCAGAAGGAGAATCATCAAATCCCTTTCCTTTGTTGGGAGCTTCAGATTTACAGTCTCTTTTGTAGTTCCCTTCCTTTCTGCATTTCCAGCAAACCACCTTTACAAGTTTTCCTGGAGATTTAGATCTCCCACTCGATGACTTATTTTTGTTTCTGCTATGGGACCGTCCTCATACAGACAAGGCATTGCCATTCTGGCTCTCCATATTTTTCTATCTCGTCTCCTCCGTTAGCAAGGATGAGACTATTTCATCAAACTGCAAGGCAGTTGCATTGCTACCTATTGCAATAACTAGACTATCCCACGAATCTGGTAGAGAACACAACAAACTGATGCACTTATCTTCATATGAAATTTTAATATCAACAGATAATAACTATCTTACCACAATATTAAATGCGTTCAAATGCTCTGTCACCAAGTCTCAATCTTTCATCCTCAAGTTATATAACTTTTTCCATAGGAACAATTTATTCACCAAAGACTTAGATTGGTACAAAGTCCCTAACTTGTCCCATAAAGCCTTCACCGTAGCTTCCCTTGATACATTCAGCAATACTGAATCTGAGACACACATTCGTATTGTGCTCTTAGACTTCCGATCCAACTTCTTCCATTCTTCATCAAACACTCCCATTGGTTTAGTACCTGGATCTACTGTGATCCACTAATCTTTATCCACCAACAAATCCTCCATCTTGAGTTTCCATAACTCAAAACTCTAATCATTAAATTTCTCGATCTCTATCTTTCCACTGCTCGCCATCTTCTTTCACCACCATAATCGATTTCGCAGATCTCCCACTGAATAGGGTCTACCAGAGGCCCAAGAAAAACCCCTCAGAAACAAAGGCATCCCCTTTAAGCCAAAATAACTCTGATACCAAATGTAAGTTTTAACCCCGTGCAGAAATTACTTGCATACGAATTCTAAAACACAGAAAATAAAAAATGCGAGAGCATAACAAATAAAACACATATACACAGAGATTTTCCCCTAGATCCCAAAACTAGGACTACCATCGTGTCCAAAACCATGTGCAAAAACCATGCACAAAACCATAGGTAGGTCCAACCAACCTAATATAGGGTCCAAAAAATTTTTCCTCGGGGCGCTGTCCCGGACACCGTAAAGGGGGGTTACCACCCCCTCTCAAACCCTCTAGATAGGGGGTGCTGCCACCGCCCATGTGACCCCCCCACTGCACAATCGGTGCAACAAAGGGGGGGCTCCTCCCCCCCTATAACCCCCCAGTTAACCACGTGTGATAGTAGTGGAAAGGATATAACACAAGCCCACAAAAGTGTATCTTTAGTGTCGCACTTGTTGTAAGTGGTCGTAAAGTAATCTCACTGAGGGAATTCTATTGTTCACGTTTTCTAGATGATCTATGTGGTGGTTTCATCAAGTATTGTAAGTGTGTGATCACAATCAAAGCCTTATCACTATTCACATCAGTCTCACTGATCCCGCACTTAGTCAATTTCTGAAAACTTTCTGACCAAGAAACCTGACCTCATCCAACCTCCCCAAACTACACATTGTGAAGTCTTCACCCTCTGGCTACGACCTTGCCTTTTAAAACTGTGTAATGCAGAACTCCTACCTCCTACGATTGTTGTACTACGCAGTTCCTGTGTTCAAGACTTAGCCTTGGCTCCCAAAATTGCACAATCCATCTTCCTAGCCTTGAGACCTTGATCTGCACAATTGTGTAATGGACCAGCCTGCTCTGTCTCCTAGAACTCTGCAATGGGTTGATCCAATTCCCATTCCCTCAACCTATCACATTGACCTTGAAAATTGTGCAATTTCCTCCCTCATCCCATCATGGATTGCGCATTGCACAATATAAAGGCTCAAGTATCACCCCTGACTACTTAAACTACATAATTTCACATTCACTGATCCCCTCTTCCATCTTGTCACTTGGTTCCAGCTCAATCAATGGATCCACATGCACTATCTTAGACTAAGGGTTTTTGTGAGACTGATGTTGTCTTGTCATGAGTGAATTGCAGGTGCAGGTACCTTATCATGCCATGGAAAGATGATAAAGAATAAGATGAAGGGGAACATGCTGAAAGACCTCTTTATAGCTGAGTATGCAAGTTTATCAACCAAGAGAAAGAAAAGGGGCACTAGTTTGAAACCATAACTCAAGACTTGAGATCATTGAAGACTCCTTACTATCAAGTTATATAGAGGTGGATAAAAGAACACTGTCAATAATACACATAGAAAGGAGTAGCAAGAGTTGCTTGACATTGCCTACCATATCATCAAGAAGTCCATGTCGGCAGTGTCATGTCATGTCATGAGTTGTCACATGCCACAAAATATTGTGGATGATGTAAATTATCTATTCAAAATGTATTGTAAAGTTGAAATCCAAAGGACACATTCAAAATATGAAGAGTCATGTAAAGTCAAAAATTCATAGGAAGTCAAAGAGTCATGAGGGTAGTCAAAGAGTCATAAGGAAGGTGAAGCATCACCTAATTGGTTATATATACACCCTCATTTTATGAGCAAAGGACTTTTAACCTTAGCCCCTCTAACAAAGCATTAGAGAGACAAGCTAGTTCTTTTGAGGAGCAAGGAGTGGCTCCAATGATCCACTAGGGGAGCTAGTGGTGTTTATTGTATACATGTGTCTTGGAACTGTTTCTTAATATCAGAAGCCTTGTGGCCAACATGTTCTACGTGGATGGATTATGGATATTTGTAAGACTATCCTGTGAATGTTTGTAATTAATGTTTTCTTTCATATATGCTAAAGTAGTTGAACTATTTCAGTTATTTTGTTACTTATCATATTGATAATGTGCTTTAATTGTTATTATCATTGTCGCGTCCTTGTGGATTATTCCACTGGATATTAGAAAGATATTCCTTTTTACATTGGTTGCAATGACCGTCGCATCTCTCTGGATTTTTTTGCTTGATTTTGAATGAATTCTTCTTGTTTATGTGTGTCTCTACTAGGGTGGTACTATAACCTCTCTCTTAGAGGCTCATTTCTCCTCCCCCTATACTATAAAACAAATTTGGTACACATACGATAGAACACTCATCAGGCACACTCGCTTTTCAAAGTGTTAGTATGAAAATTCCTTGAAGATGTACCAAAAACCCTCACTTATGTCACTAGGTGACAAGTGACCCTAATAACAAGTTAATGGTTGTTGTTGTTATAGATATGCAACACAAATGGAAAATATGCAGTAAAAAAGACCAGATCCAAAACAAATAGAAGTAGAATAATATATCCAGAATAATAACCCAAAGGAAAGTTTATTTTAATAAAATAAATTTGTATTGATAACTCCTTATGAAGGTGATCTACGGATTGGTTTGTAAGTCCCCCTCCATGGGATGGGTCCTTTGATATCCTTGATGCTTCAAAAATATATTCTCTCTCTCAAACATGTGAAAAAACCAAACAAAAGTGAAGAAATCAAAATGGGAGCTCAGAAAAAATAACTACAATGTTGACGATGATAATGATCATGGTGAGGCATGAATGAAAAACCCTCCTTTATATTGCAAAGTATGGATTTAATCTTGAAAATTGAGAATAATAAAATATTATTAACCAAATCTAGATCTAACTACTTGGAATAATTTATTGTATTTATTCGATAGGGAAAAGGGATTTAAAATGGTTAAATTCCTTTATTTAGAAATAATTAACAAATAAAATGGTTTATCAACTATTTCACGAGAAACAAGAAAGGTGTGAAATCAAAATAATTATTAAATAGTGATTCGATAATTATTATAATAACAGAAATAAGGAAATTCAAATAAATAATGTTTTATTTAAATATTCCTAAGGGATTTAGTCAAGTGGGACAAGGAATAATTATTAAATAATGATTTAATAATAATTCCTATAGAAATTAAATAAATAATGTTTTATCTAATTATTCTCATGGGTTTTTAAATTTAAATCAGAAAATAATTTAATAAAAGTGGTTTACTAAAGTATTTTCCACAGTGAAAGTGATTTTAATATGGTTAAATTAAATCCACGTGGTGTATTTTGATCCACCTAGTTAGAAATGGCTAGGTGATCATTTTTTGGTGATAAGAAACTGCCCCCACACGTATGAGTGTTACGATCAAATCATATCACTGAAACACATTGTAGATTACACTTCCATAAGACACCAAAAGGGGAGTGTGTGTGTGTGTGTGTGTGTGTGTGTGTGTGTGTGTGTGTGTGTGTGAGAGAGAGAGAGAGAGAGAGAGAGAGAGATCTCTGAAGCAACTCAAGGATGGACAAATAATAGATGAGGCGAGACCTAAAATACTGATAGAAGTCTCCTTTTATGTGGTAGTACATGATCTCAAATGAGGCGGGGGAGGCATACCCATACCCGCTGAGATAACTAAGTACAAAGAATAATGGTGAGCCCCACAATGTGGGACTGAGCTATAAAGTACATGATACATGATATATGATACACTGATATCAATGGGCCAAAAAATAATACAACGGATCCCATATACATAATGCGCCTGGAAAAAAAGAGGCCAGGATTGAATACAATAATATATGATTACATGAGATACAATGCCCCTCAAACTGACATGGGGAGGGGGGATCACAAACAAGGAAGCCCTGCTAAATAAGAAAGGGCTTTGAAAATCTGAATAGATCATCTACAGGAGACATGCATGCTATGGACGCTACAAGCAGCAGAAACTGAACCCATCAAATCTACGGGACTAAATCGGAAGTTAGATCAACATCTATGGTCATTCAGGCATGTTGGGGGGCTACCTAAAGGCCCACCCACTCATTAGGTCTGAAACATCTCAAACGCACCCGAGAATCATTGGGGCAATCTTCTGGATAACCAAACTGTCAAGCGTATGAATCTCAATCGTGCAATGAGCATGTGAGAAACAACCAAATCAAAGGGAAATAATGAGTCCCTTTTCCTGATTTGAGGCACCAAATAAAGATGGAAGATGGAACCAAGGTACACTGCCCTCTAGACTACTCTTCTAGAATAAATGTGCTAAGGTCAACAGAAGAGAGCCTGAGAGAGTTAGGGTAACGAGCAATCCTGAACTAAGGCACAAGGGAATATAACAGAGTGGCTGATGGATAGACACTAGGGATGGTGGACTCGCGACTTCCATTGTCAGAGCACAATAAATATGGTTGACCTAGAAGGGACTGTCTTGAATCCGAAGGGGATGGTCAATGACTCAAATGAGGGTTCAGCAAAGACAGAGTAGAAGGAATGGAGGCCAAATATGAGTAAAATGGAAGAAATGCAGCATGATGACAAATGAAACACTATAACTAGATGCAATGGGGACTCAGAACATACTCCATAAGTACAATGGTGACACATCTCAGATGTTCTGAACAAGAGTGACTCGATGATGTTGCCACATGGGGGAGGCCCATTGGGGACCATAAAAACATGAGTAAATGATGGTTACCCATGACAAAAATTGACATGAGAGTCAATGACTGCAAAGGTAAAGTGACACCAGAGAACAAGTGTCTTAAATGAAGAGATTCAATTTTAAAGGGAGGCAAAGTGAAACTTCATGGAAAAAATGGCTTCTAGGTGAAGTGTCAAATTACCAAAAAAAAAGAGAGACCCATTATAGAACTCGATGATAGCTTTCCAACGATGTTGATGGTTCATCAAACGGAGCTACGGTTTGATCACAATGGGAAATGGACAAAAATAGGGTTTTTCCTATACAAGGGCTTCTTGTCTCCAAATCCAATTCATTTGCATAGTGAGCTTTTGGAGAATTTGGAGAGGAGGAGAAGGCCCTAAATCTTATGGAGATCATAGAAGGCAAACCAACCATCAAAATCACGATCTCCGAGTTGGAAGTAGGTGGCCTAACCATACACATCAATTTCATTGTTTTAAATTTTCATATTAGGTCCTCAATTTTTTATGCAATACCCCTGCCTTCCCTTACAGTCGTAGCGCACTTTCTACGGCCAAATCTGCACTCTAGAGCATAGAAATCTAGCCCACAAGTGTGCTCAATGCAGTTTTTGAGGGAAAAATTACGCTCTAGACTAAGAGGGTGGGCAGGACTGTGGTCTGTTGGGAACTAAGGTTAAGTGCAGCCATGACTGCCTTTCTCATTTTGAACTAACAAAACTTAGTGGTGTCTTGCAATTATGGTAAAGTTAAAGATATCATGGTGAGAAAGAGATTTTTGCACCATTCACACTAAGATTTAGGGAAATCAAGAAGTGAGAGGGATACTGGAATGATGTGGCGTGTTAAAGTTCTTAAAGAACCCACTCATGAGGGCTGGTGAGCCCTTACTATCGAGGATAGTGAGATATTGGGATCCACATCGGGAGACTTTTGTAGTGCAAGGGCACCAGATCGAGCTCATGTTCTAGGATATATATTTTTTTGACTGGACTACCCCCTTTGGCAGTGGAAGGGGAGATACATCTAGTGCTGCCTCGTGGGAGGCATATTGAGGAGTTTGTTGAGTGTCATTGTAGATGAGGTAGTCATGCGACTGGTAAGACTATTCGAATCGATGACATGGAGAGATTGGAGACACAATCTATATCCACAACGGTGCTACAAATTTGTGGTAGCCATGCCTTCCACCATATCAGAGGAGGGATGATGATGTTGGTGGAGAGTGTTTTGGGAGGGTTCTACTATGGATGGGCCCAAATGTTGTTGTCATCGATGAAACGAGAGTTAAAATTATGCAGACGGGGAACCAATCATAGTTGTTTGTTTGGGATACTCTTATGCTCACTCTTCTTTGAGAAGATCCCCACTATATGAAATCATGTTTATATCTGTGATGGGGGATGACAGGAACCGAGGATGCGTCGCTAGGGGCAGCTACTAAGATGAGGATGTTAAGGGGGAGTTGGACAAGTGTTTCGAACTGAGTTTTTTTCTCATTGGGACTAGATGCCACTATACATAGATGACTATCCATACAGTGACACGAACTATCAGGGGGATATTGACTTCCCGCTTCCACTAGGACGAGCATGGGGCGCAGATGGTAAGTTAAAGATGCTATATATTTGGTGCATTGATAGTTTACGAAATATGTGTATATGGTACTGATTTCTAAACTTTGTGGAATGCATATATAGTACCGGTGAGGTCGGAAGAATATGTAGGACGAGTTGCAGGACCTGGGGCTACAGATCAGGGTGGAACTTCATCACGACAAAGGCTAGATGACAGAGCTCTGCTAGAGGACCACTGATGCAGATATGACATACTACTGACCGGGGTGATAGAGTGTGGATGGCATGATCTATATGATCGATATATAGATGAGTGCACATGTATTCCCCTAGAGTAAGGGGGAATCACGTTGTACCTTGTGATGGTTGGTGAGGCCATACGGGATCTATGGGCTGGTGTGGTGGAGCTGTTGGCTTGGGGATCTCCAGATGATAGTGATTAGGCATAGGGACATGTGGGTACCCATTTTTGGTTTTTTGATAACATGCTAGTCGGCATGTTAGATGAATTTATATTTAAGGACTCAAAACACTTGTATGACGATACATATATATGATTGTGCATTATTTTTGTGTGATGAATGTGGTTCAGCATTTGTTTTATGGATGTCTTCTTACACATGATAAATTCCAATTTACAATGTTATTAGAAATGGTATTGACATAGTTATTTTGGGCTCTAGGTACATGACTGAATTAAATGGATTCAAATTCATGCATCAAAAGATTAACTCGTAGATATTTTATAAAGAGGACACGATTATGCACATGATAAATGCCATTCAATTGCATGACAAGTAGCAAGGAATTGAAACAAATATGAAGGTGAAGGATGTGATGATCAGGGGCATAAACTAACAAACTTATCACTGCATCATATTCAACCTAGTTATTGGTGGAAGATCCAATGCAAACACCATTGGAATGGACTAACGAATGCGTGAGGGTAAAAATGGCCCAAGCTGCTGAGGAAAGATTCCTGGTGAAGCGATTCACAGCATCAGAAAAATTGATAGAAGGTGTGGATGATAGATCCATCTGAAAGACGCAAGATGAGAATGTGAAAGAAAGTGGGGTATGCAAGAAACCTAAATGCAAGAAGAAAGAATGAGATACACGCACTTCAATGGGAAATACTATGGGTAAAACTTCTTAAGGTAGAGTGCATTATGAGAATTAGGAAGGATTTAGCCTTCTAGATCCTCCAAGAGGTATTCCCCTTTGCCCAAACACTTATTGATGATATAAGTACCTAGCCATAAAGGTTCAAACTTTCCACGTCCCATGACATCATGAGCTTGGTCATACAAAAGAACAAGATCACCCTCATGGAAGGTACGACAGTGGACTTTGCGGTCATACTAAGATTTGGTACATTTATTTTCCACTTTATTGGTTTTTAGTGCAGCACGACAGTCTTCGGAAGTGTGCTCAAGCATGATGAGTTGTTGCCCTAAAGGTTGGGTGTATGGGAGGAGTTCGATGGCAAGGTGAAGTGAATGAATTTCACACTTGATTGGTAAAATTGCCTCCTCTCCAAAAATAATATGGAAAGGAGTTACCCAGTGGTGGTCATGACAGAAGTTATGTAGTCCCACAGTGTAGGGAAGAGCATTAAATTCCATTTAGTCTTATGATTATTCACTGTCTGCTAAAGCATAGTCTTAAGGATCTTGTTGACAACTTCAACTTGGCCATTGCCTTGGGGATAATAAGATGATGAATATTAGTGTTGAAATCCCAATATAGAGGATAGATCATGCCATCTGTCATCTTCAAAGTTTAAACCATGGTCAGAGACCAATTATTTCGGAACCCCAAATCGAGTGATAACATGGTTAAAAAAGAAGAGGGAAATAGTAGTCGAGGTATTAGTGAACATTGGCATGGCTTCAACCCATTTGGTAAAATAGTCAATAACCACGATAATACACTTGTGGTTATTAGTGGATGGGGTTTGATGCTCCATAAAGTCAATATCCCATTTATAGAAAGGACCGACTATGACAACTGGATGGAGGGATTAGGTGGAGCTCTCACCATGGGGCGTATAAGTGAAAATTGGGATACCGTTTGACTACCGTAATGTAGTCACTGAAGAGAGAAGGCCAAAAATACCCAGAACGCATGATTTTCTGAGAAGTGGCCATTCTAGAGAGGTGGCCACCACAAGTGCCACTGTGGCAGGCATTGACCACCTTCTCAGCTTTAGGATGGGTGAGACAACGATGAAGGATAGTGTCGACACCGTGACGATAGAGATCATCACCGATGAGGAGGTAGTGGGGGACTTGATGTCGAATTCATCGTTGAGCATCATGATTAATATGGTGGATGAATTTCTGGGTTTGTAGGTATGTGAGGATTTCACCATACCATGGGTCATTAGAAGATATAGCGAACAAGTGTTCATCCATGAGATCTGTTAGAAAATTATATATTACAGAGAAATGGAACACATAAAATATTGCAGAAATATAAACATAGAAAACACATAAAATAAGAGAGACACAGATATACGTGGTTCACCCAATTTGGGCTACATCCATGAAGAAACATCTACTCCTTCCTTTTATATTATTCAACGAATGAAGAGATACAACCTACAGTAGATTCGTTGTAATTCCCTCTTTACTCTCACGCAATCTCTTCTTTCTTTCCAGCTCAGAATACACCTCCACATAGTTTCAATAAAATTGCCTCATATATAGCAAGAGGTTTCCTTCTAGTGAAAAAAACCTAAATTAAACATAACTTCTACCGTCAGATTTTCGCCTAATGAATGGCCCAAATTGACTATGAAATTACAACATTTTACAAGGCAATTTTACATCTATTTTTAGCTTTAGGGGCGTTGCCCTCAATCCCCCTCTTAGCGGCGGGGGGGGGTTGGTCTAAAGAATTGTCGTCACTACACAAGGGGTCCATTGAGGTTCTTACTGACATAATACATGACATGTTTGACTGCTACTATATCTTCCCATATTAGGACCCCAACAACCAAATAGGTTGATGCAGAGATGTATAGGATGAAATCCCTTTCAAAGTTCGGTGGACTAATCAAGGGAGCCGAAGTTAGAGCATGTTTTAGGGCATCGAAAAACTATTGAGCTTCGACATCCCATACAAATGGAATGCTAGATCTAAGGAGTCTGAGGAACCCATGAGTCGTTGTGGCATAATCAGGGATGAACTGACAAAGGAATTTAGCCTTACCTTGAAGGCTTTGTAGCTAGCGGAGGCTATGAGGAAGGGGAAGTTCAAGGATTTCTTGAACTTTTAGAGTATCAAGAGTAACATTGTCCATGGAAATGATGAAGCCCAATAAATGGTCGGCAAGGACACAAAACACACACTTTAGAGGATTAAGGCGAATGATATACTTGAGACATCGTAAGAATACTATGCACAAATCATGGAGGTGTTGTAACCACATTCTAGAACGAGCAGTGAGGTCATCAACATACATAAGGATAATGTGGATCAAGTCATGAAAGCAATAGGACATGGCCCACTGAAAAGTGGCACCAATATTATTTAAGCCAAATGGCATGACCTTGTATGCAAAGGTTCCCCATGGACTCGTGAAGGTAGTTTTTAACTAATCAACATCACGGATACGAATCTAATTGTACTCGGAGAATCCATCCATGAAGGAAAGAATCTCATGCCCCGCACACTCATCAATGACCTGGTGAATGAAAGGTGTGGGAAATTTTTCTTTGGGACAATCTTTTTCCAGATCATGAAAGTCGATGCAGACACAGATGGTGCCTTTTTTTTTAAGAACAAGAACTAGAATGAACACCCATGTGGTGTATTTGATGGGATAAATGAAGCTCACCTTCTTGAGCTTATCAATTTCATCTTTGATGGCGTCGTGCTTGGAAGGGTGAATAGGTCATTTCTTTTGACATAATTGTGTGGCATCGGGCCAAGTATCAATATGATGTTCGACAATGGCGAGATCAGGTCTGGAAATTTCATAGTAGGACTAGGTGAAAACATCACGAAATTGCTTGAAGAGCTTAGTGTAAGCCTCAATTTCTTCTAGGGTGCAATGTGCCCCTAAGAAAATGTTTTCTTCAACCCCTGGTTTATCTAAAATGTTGATCTTTATGGTGTAGTAAATGTTGGACATATTCCCTTCTTCGAAAGCATCAATCACAGGAATGGGATTTTTGAACTAGTCGACTTCACCATGAATGAAGTCTTTGGATTCCACAACATATTGGTCATGGGTCTACTGTGGGAGGAAGTACGCACAATGGTGCATATCATCCCAAGGGTCATCAGGAGTAGTCATGGCTTCCATGATGTCTTCATCAGAGTGAAAGATGGGCGGACGAGAGAAAGAAATACCACATGATGAGGAAGAACTATTTGAAGCATCTTCATAAGAAACGAGTTTCACATACGCATCGCCATGATTAGGAGACATATGACTAGTAGAGGGAACATATACTAATGTTGAGATTGATGTGTCTGCTGAAGGAGATTCAATAGAATAATGAGAGGAGATATCTATGGAGTTATTAGGGAGTGATCTCATGAATGATGATAGGTAGAGGATAGGAGTAGAACTTTACGTCACCTTAACATCAGGTGGAGGTTTCATGATGGGTGGTTGGGAGACCTCCTGTTTTAGAATAGGGGTGGGACCATACTCCTTAGATAAGGGGGTTCACTACGAGTGGCCTCTATTTCCTGAAGTATTTGAATTGTATCGTGAAAATATTCAGGACGGGGACAGTGATGAGAATAATGGTTGTAGTTTTCACACAACATGCAAGGGTGGTTTGTGTGTAATTAACGATTCTCTTAGCAAATTCAGGAAAGATTACTTGGACCTTGGGGATGTTAGGCTCGATAAAGGTATCAGTGACAACCTATTTAATGTGATGGAGTTTAAGACAATTATTGGTGGCATGACTGACAACATCACACAAAGCATAAGGAAGAAGAGGCTTTGGGGGCTTAGGGGCAGCTGGAGTTGTTGTGGGAGCCTTGTCTTGATATCCTTTCTTTCAGGCTTTTCTACACTTGCTAGATGCTTCCACAACAAGAGTGGGTTCCTACTGAGGTTGTTGTGGAGCTGGAAAACATCGCGGTTGGAATGACTAGTTGGACCACAGTCAAAGTAGTGTAAGGTTTCTACTGATGAGATGGAGTTTTTTTAGGGCGATCAATGTATGAGACTGGGATCCCTAGGGTAATATTTGGCAGACTCAATGTAGCCATGATAGGAGTAGAATAAATTGCAGAAGGTGGAAACAAGAATGGTATCTGACCAAAAGGGCAATGACCTAGAGGAACAACTCCCGCATGGTTAAGGGTTGGGGGAATGGATCCCGGTGCAAAAGGATTAGGAGAGACACCAAGAAAAGCAGGTGGTCCTTAAGGAGTTGTACCATTAGGTGTATTTGAGTTAGGCATAGCAGGTTGTGAAGGTGTAGATTGTTGTGCAAACATAGTACATCATTTTACGGTGGCCCACGATGCTTTGGAGCATGCAAATGCTTGATGAGCTAGGCTCAGAAGGAGTAGGTGGTGGGCCATAATAAGCACCAAGGAAGAGTAATTTTTATATACTACAAGAGAAACAGACAAGATAGTCCTCTTGTCAGCCACGAATGAAATGTTATTCTGAGGCAAAGACTGGGCTTTTGCATCGTAATACATCAACTAATTGACAATGATGATCTTTCCATTATGTGGAAAGAAAATATTATGGTGAACCACAGACATGAAAAATGACATGGAATAAGTATAAATATGACCGAAAAGGATGTTATAGTCAAGGGGAGCATTGATGACTTCAATGTCAATATAGATGATCTTGTCAACAACTCTGACTGGGCAGTTGTGATATATGCCAAGGGGCTGTGAAGGATGACCATCCTATGCACGTAAAGTAATGGTGGATGGGGATAGATCAGGGGAACCAACTTGTTTCCAAACACTCATGGCCATCACACAGGGGGATGCACCTTTTTCAATGATAGACTACTAGATAGTGGAATTTCAAATGGAGACTGGAATTTGGAAAGAAATGAATGAAGGTAAAGGAGGATTATCCAACTTGTCAACATGGAAGACAATCATCTGATTGTCTTGAGAATCTAAAATTCCTAGAGAAGATAGTAGAGTCTTTCAGTGTGATGGGTAAGTCTGGAGATAATCCAACGTTAACATGGTAGTAGGAGACTACGCCAAGTCATCTACTATGCTATATGTACGGTTAGCTTTGGCAGAAGAAACATTTCGATGTAACGGACCTTTGGAGATTTTGGGTGTAGCCTCAAACTTAGGTTCAGGGATATATAAGGTACCACTGGGTGTCGATAGAGGCTCGGTAGACACTTTGGGTTGGGACTTAGTGGTATACTTAGTAGGTGGATTTTCATACTAAAGTGATCGAGATTGGAGGTTGACTTATTTGTTGTTTACCTCATCAGAGTTCATCATGAGAATCTGATAATCGCGTTGACCAGATGCAGGAGCTGGTTGAGCATCCAGACCTTGTGGAGATTGGTTGTTGGCATTATGATTCAAGTGTTGTCCTTGATGGAAACTCACTCAGAGGTTGGTACAGATGCTCAGAGACTGGTACAGGTGATGGCAACTTAACTAGTGGACAGATCTCAGTACAGCAGGACAAGAAAGAGATATACGCAGGTTCAGCAAGGAGAATCAGCGTGTACACGCAGGTTGGCTTTAGTAAAAGCGCGTACATGTGAAAACGTACCTTTGGTCAGTGGCAGTTAGTCCTTGGAAGTTGTGCCTATGGTTTTGGACCATGGTGTCTCGACGGACGTGTCGATCCCTAGTTTCGAGGTTGATGGTATTGTGTTACTATGGTTTTGGCTCTTGGTATTGAGCAAGGCCTAAGGCTATATAAGGAGAAGATCACTAGGCCAAAGGAAGTAAGGGTGAGTGATGAAGATCTGAGAAAGTGTGTGATCCAAGTGCTGGTTATGGGTTGGTGATCTGAACCAAGGTTTCACCCATGTGGACGATGATGAATGATGGAATGAGATCTCAAGGCTTGGAATGATTATCTTCATATGGTTTGACTCTGGATAGACTAGATCTACTGATGCATGTTTATTATTATGATCTGGGTATGTTTTGATGTCTGATATAGCTGCAGAGTTTTAAGGTTGAATTTATAGATCTGTACGCGAGTTGGTTTTGGTAAAAGAGCGTATACACGCAGGTTGGGTTCATCCAAGTAGCGTATACTATGTGAAGTATGATATTTGAATATGGAGCTGGATCTGGTTGTTGCTATGATTGTCTGATTATTGTTGACAGGGTTACAGTGATTCAGAATTGGGTGTTTCAGTGATTGATGATGCAGGTTGTACTACAAAGATGATTGTCTTATGGATCCAGTATGAAAATGTATGAAACGTGGTCCCGGGTAGATCGTAGGCCGGCACCTACGTACTGGTAAACATATCAGCCAGTACAAGAGCTAAGAGGGTTGTAGCCCTCTGCAGGTTGTAGCCTGCGTGCTGGTAAAGGACTGCACCAGTACATTGTAAAAGAAGTTCTCATTAAAGAAGAAAGAGACAAATTGCAGCAGGTGGTTTTCACCCACATTGGGTTTCCACCTTATATCATGGTGTTCATGTGTGTGGCTTTTGTGTGATGATCTGTTCTGTTATACTGCACCTGTTTACTGTTAATATGCTTAATAATGTTCTGATGCATTTACTGAAGATAAGATTAACTGAATCATAAGATCTCTGATATACGCTAGTTGCATTAGACACAGTCGCGTGTACACGCGGGTTAACTTAACTGAAGTCGCGTATATGTTTCTGAGTATGAAATTGAAAAGGTTTTATTGATCTGATAATACTGATTCACCCCCCCTCTCAGTATTATTTCCAACAATTGGTATCGGAGCAGGTCCTTCAGAGAAGCTTGATCGCTTGAAGGAGATTCGTAGAACAATGGGGAAGAAAGCACGTCAGAAGAAGAAGACAGCTCAAAAGAACAATGACAACCTGTCGTTGTGTGGAAGCAAGTATTCAGATCCTGAAGCACCTCAGATTGAAGATGGACAAGCAAATGAAGCGTCAAATCAAATCATAGATCAACAAGATCTACCTAGCAAAAGGGAGAATGCCCTCAAAGAAGAAATCATCAGATTAGAAGAACAGTTGGAATGTGCCTCCAGAGTTCGAGAAATGCTGCTAGCACTGAATAAAGAACAAGAAAACGAGATCCTCAAACTAAGGCATCAGTTGGATGAAGGAAGGAAAGTTGAAGAGACCTTGAAGAAGCAATGTCTTGAAAAAGAAGAACAACATCAAGTTGAGGTAAATATCTTGAAAAGCAAATTAGAAGAAAAGGATAAGCTTTTACGATTTCAAGATAGCTCTAAAGTCTTGGATGATATTCTTAGTAGTCAAAGATCTCCTGCTATCAAGACTGGTCTTGGTTTTCATGAATATGTTGAAGGTGAATCTAGTTCACAAGGTGAGGCAAGAAACTCTAATGTGAAATCTGAAATGCCCAAAAAGGAACAACCAAGGAAAGAAATTCCTCAAGGAAGATTCTCTACTCCTAACTATGGACGTGATAGACGATTATTTCCTCCACTGAATAATGTTGAATGTTATGTATGTCATAATCTTGGACATGTTGCAGCCATATGTAGAAGAAGAAGGTTTCAAGACCATCATGCAGAAAGATCATCACATTCAAGATACTTTAATGGATATTGCTTTTCTTGCAATATGTTTGGCCACAAAGCTGCTGATTGCTACAAGAGGAATATGAAACATGTAAGATGCTATGCATGTAACAAGTTTGGACATAAAGCAAGAGATTGCAGGAACAAAGCTCATGATAAGAAGAAATCATCAACATGCTTGAAGATATGGAAGAAAAAGGAAGTTCAGTCAGAAAAATATGGCACAGCACAGGGTACTCAGCACAGCACAGACATAACAAACCCAGGGGGAGCTGAAGGTATAGAACTTCAGTGTTCTAATTATCATACGCAAGTTTCATGAAGGAAAGACGCGTATATACGCGAGTTACAGGCTGCAAAGTCGCGTATATGGAGAAGGGGCAGCAGAACAGACCCAGGTTCAGTCATGGTTGGCTCAGGCTCAGGGGGAGCAGAACAGACTCAGGAAATGGTTCAGACATGGTTGACTCACACTCAGGGGGAGAATATTCTTCAAATAATGCATTGTTGGCATTATGGTTAGAAGTTGTTGATAAAGTCTATGAAGCTAAATGATACATCTTACTATGGTATTGCAGGCTGATGCTTATGGTACAGATCATGATGCTGTTGGTGGCTTTCATAAGTCTTGGTCTAGATATTTCGTCTCTATGTCATGTATCTCTTGTGATATCTCCTTTTATGGTGTCAAGGTCATGTAACGGCCTATGTTGGTTTCCCCACTATGCCTGGGATGAATGATGAATGTATGTTGAGTCTTTTGGTGATAGGAAGGTCTTCTATGATGTATAAGTCCTTGTTCTTCTTGAAGAACATCTTTTGCAGATCTTGCCTACAGTTAAGGGGAGCATGAACAGCACAATTCAGCAAGAGCAGGATGGATAGATTGGTACACTTTGGCATACACAAAGGGGGAGCACAGTTGGAGATTTCAGCAAGTACTCAGGGGGAGTATGGACAGCAGAAGGTATACCAAAGAAGAGAATATCTTGGTCCGCCCTTTGCCCTTGATGTCAAAGGGGGAGAGTGACTTGGTGTGGTGGTTGCCATCAAGTCCAAAGGGGGAGATTGTTGGCATTATGATTCAAGTGTTGTCCTTGATGGCAACTCACTCAGAGGTTGGTACAGATGCTCAGAGACTGGTACAGGTGATGGCAACTTAACTAGTGGACAGATCTCAGTACAGCAGGACAAGAAAGAGATATACGCAGGTTCAGCAAGGAGAATCAGCGTGTACACGCAGGTTGGCTTCAGTAAAAGCGCGTACATGTGAAAACGTACCTTTGGTCAGTGGCAGTTAGTCCTTGGAAGTTGTGCCTATGGTTTTGGACCATGGTGTCTCGACGGACGTGTCGATCCCTAGTTTCGAGGTTGATGGTATTGTGTTACTATGGTTTTGGCTCTTGGTATTGAGCAAGGCCTAAGGCTATATAAGGAGAAGATCACTAGGCCAAAGGAAGTAAGGGTGAGTGATGAAGATCTGAGAAAGTGTGTGATCCAAGTGCTGGTTATGGGTTGGTGATCTGAACCAAGGTTTCACCCATGTGGACGATGATGAATGATGGAATGAGATCTCAAGGCTTGGAATGATTATCTTCATATGGTTTGACTCTGGATAGACTAGATCTACTGACGCATGTTTATTATTATGATCTGGGTATGTTTTGATGTCTGATATAGCTGCAGAGTTTTAAGGTTGAATTTATAGATCTGTACGCGAGTTGGTTTTGGTAAAAGAGCGTATACACGCAGGTTGGGTTCATCCAAGTAGCGTATACTATGTGAAGTATGATATTTGAATATGGAGCTGGATCTGGTTGTTGCTATGATTGTCTGATTATTGTTGACAGGGTTACAGTGATTCAGAATTGGGTGTTTCAGTGATTGATGATGCAGGTTGTACTACAAAGATGATTGTCTTATGGATCCAGTATGAAAATGTATGAAACGTGGTCCCGGGTAGATCGTAGGCCGGCACCTACGTACTGGTAAACATATCAGCCAGTACAAGAGCTAAGAGGGTTGTAGCCCTCTGCAGGTTGTAGCCTGCGTGCTGGTAAAGGATTGCACCAGTACATTGTAAAAGAAGTTCTCATTAAAGAAGAAAGAGACAAATTGCAGCAGGGTATACGCGCTTTCTCCAAAGGCAACCCGCGTGCAGATCTAGAAATGATTACTTCTGCCTTTGCTGTCAGATCCGACCCTTGTCAAGCGTCCTGAACAGATAACCAGCAATACCAGATCCTCTCACTGCGTCAGACACCCACACACTTACACTTTGCCTAGTGATCTTCTCCTTATATAGCCTTAGGCCTTGTTCAATACCAAGAGCCAAAACCATAGAAACACAATACCATCAACTTCAAAACTAGGGATCGACACGCCCGTCGAGACACAATGGTCCGAAACCATAGGCACAACTTCCAAGGACTAACCGCCATGGACCAAAGGTACTTTTCCACATACACGCGCTTTTTCTGAAGCCAACCTGCGTGTACACGCGACTTGGGCTTAACAAACCTGCGTGTATGAACTTCCTTGGCAAGCTGTACTAGGATCTGTCTTCTGAGTAAGTTGCCATCACCTGTACCAACTTCTGAGCATCTGTACCAACCTCTGAGTGAGTAGACACAGTCGCGTGTACACGCGGGTTAACTTAACTGAAGTCGCGTATATGTTTCTGAGTATGAAATTGAAAAGGTTTTATTGATCTGATAATACTGATTCACCCCCCCTCTCAGTATTATTTCCAACATTGGTCAACTATATACCTTTGTTGAGGGAAAGGGTTGTGTGGAGTACTAAAGAAGGTATGTTTTTGGTAATTATTTTAGCATCTTTTCATTAGAACTTACAAACCTTTTGCATCATGAACTAGGAAAATGATAAGGAATTGTAATGAAACTTGTGAGATTAATGTGCAAAGTGGAAACGCTGACAATTGTCATTTTCTTATGCAGAAAGGAGGGAAAACAAAAGACTGTTGTGCTGAAGGAAAGAACAAGGTCGGGTTAACTGTTGTCCCTTTGACGGGGAACTGTATGCAAAAAACGCAACACAGATCAAAGTGAATCAGCCCTGGAAAGGAAGTGTAGATGTCGGCTCGGCACAAGAAGGAAAAGAGATAACTGAGAACTAACAGTTCGGCGAATCCTTTAGGATCCTTTGATCCTGAGGGATCACTGCTTTAACTATTTTTGCACGTAGACATCTACGCCTTCATCATTATAAAAGGGGCAGCACTGTTAGCTCGATAGGGTCGAAACCTTATGTTTTATGTAATTTCTTTGAAGATCGAAACTTTGATCATCGAGTCTCGTTGAGAACTGATCTACTATAATTCCATTTTATGGATTAATAAAAACTCGGTTGCTATTTCATCCCTGAGTCTGGAATAACTTCAAGCGGTGTACCCTTGGAGGCTAAGGGCCCGGCCCTGGAGGACACTTGCTCCTGTACTATTACGTTTGGTTTATGCATGGTTTGCTTATCAGCATTATTTGGTAACGTGATGTGTTTTGTTAGCTTACATCACATGCTCTGTTATGTTTACTTTACTGCTTTAACTATTTTTGCACGTAGACATCTCCGCCTTCATCATTATAAAAGGGGCAGCACTGTTAGCTCGAGAGGGTCGAATCCTTATGTTTTATGCAATTTCTCTGAAGATTGAAACCTTGATCATCAAGTCTCATTGAGAACTGATCTACTGTAATTCCATTTTATGCATTAATAAAAACTCGGTTGCTATTTCATCCGTGAGTCTGGAATAACTTCAAGCGGTGTACCCGTGGAGGTTAAGGGCTCGACCCTGGAGGACACTTGCTCCTGTACTATTACGTTTGGTTTATGCGTGGTTTGCTTATCAGCATTATTTGGTAATCTGATGTGTTTTGTTAGCTTACATCACATGCTCTGTTATATTTACTTTACTAAGACAGAACTATTGCATTGACTCAGCAACATATCACTGTTCTTCTAAGTGTTGATATAATACTGTCAGTCTTTACAGAATATTGTTGATGTTCAATTACAGAGCCTTTGTGCTGTACACTTATTCATTGATATTACATAATTCACCTTAACGATTATGTTCTTTGCGATTGTTGGATCTATAGACGTTGTTTTTCCATTTTGAAACACAGTCGTAATATTTTATAACTAAGAGTGATAATTGGTTTACCGAGATCAGCTTACTATTAAGGTGTGTCGTGTGCATATATGGTTTTGAAGTGTTGTTCTATAATTCATCATTAATCAGACCTGTTCAATTTTGGTGTGTTGTTCAATTCGTCCTTCAGAGTGAAGGATTTCCATTTGATTCCTGTAGGTCACGATTCGTGCATTTGATCTTGTAGACTAAGGTGTTACTTCTTGCTAGACTTAGTTGCTGTTACAGTTTCCTGTTTGCTGTTCTATTTCAGATTTGTTGTTCCATTTTAGATTTGTTGTTCTATTTCTTATTTCGCTGTTCCATTTCTTATCTGTCGTTCCATTTCCTATCCTTTATTATTTTGGTGTGAAGAACAATCCAGGGTTGTAGTGAGCACTGACATTTACTGCCTGGCTCCCAGATCCACGATATGTTCTCTGATATACCTTAGTTCCATCAGTTTAAAAAGGGATGAGTTACTGCTACTGAACCCTTGCTGATAACTTGCTTAGTTTTCTGAATGTGTAGTTTAATATTTTGAAGTAGTTTGTTATAAACAAGCATCCATTTACTCTTGTATTTCTGAACACTGTACTACTAGCATTACTATGGCAAATGATAGCCTCAGACTAAGACACTCTTTGAAATAACAAATCGTTCCTGGATTGACAACTAATGTGAGGTAATTAGAGGTGAAAGAGACTCTTTTTATAGCTCCACATTTTGGCGCCATTGCCGAGGAAAGAGTGTAGCCATTTGCTTTTTTTCGGAGTAGTGTAAGAACCTGTTAGGGAAGAATTGGGTTTTAAAAACAGAAGGTAAGAACCTACGTGTGGAGCATGTAGCAGCCCTGCTCCCCTACCCGCTTTCCTATGGATTTGATGTTATTTTGTTTGGGTAGAATCTAGCAGTTGATTTGTGTGCATGACTAAGCAGAAAAAGCCAGAAAAGAATTCCAAACCTCTACCCAAGCAAGAAGAAGCTAAGGGGCTAGTGACCCTTGGCCGATCAACCTTCATAGATGAAATCTTCAAGAAAGAAGAATCTCAGCCTTCAGTAGGACCCAGAAAAGTTATTTCTAGATAGCCTACTAGTTCCATTCAGGCCACAGGATCACCATCTGTAGCCTTTGCTGAGGTGCATAGTCAAACTGAAGACTAGGACTTTCAAGAAATTGAAAATTCTACTCCAGAACTATTCCAAGAAGGGAATTTCAGCAATCTTTGTGAAGGAGGAGGAGAAAAAGGGGAAACTGAGGAACCAAGGTCTCCTCCTGGGACAACTCAGCCATTAAGCAGCCCAGACAAGGGAAGTGCTGCAAAAATCATTGTTGAAGAAACTCAATCTCCTCAGACATTAGGCACTCTCATTATCCCAGACAGAGGAATTGTTATTAAAACCATTTCTGTTAAAGCCATTCCTTCTCAACCTAGGAATACCCTCCTAGATATCCCAAAAGGTTATTAGCATAGATTTTCCCAAATGGCTCAAAACTAGCCAAACACCCAAACCTCTACATTGCAATACCCCATAGTGGATACTACAGCAAATGCGCCCATGAAAGCAATACCTCTTCAACATATCCCTACATTCCACGGTCTTACATCCGAAGATCCAGATGCATTTCTATTTGAATTCGATGTGTTGTGTAGGGGATATGATTACACCACCGACCCCCAGAAACTAAAATTATTTCCCTCTACATTAAAAGGGGCTGCCTTAAGATGGTTTATGGGATTAGGTGGTGGGGTTATAAATAACTGGGATCAAATGAAAGAATCTTTTCTAAAGAAATATCAGGACTATTGCAGGTCTAGAGAACTAAAGGATGAAATATTCCAGATGGTAGCTAGACCAAATGAAACATTAGAGGAGTATGTGGAACGTTTTCAGTATAATATTCAAAGATCTCCTTATGCATCACTATCTTTACCTGATAATGTGTTAAAAATAGCATTAATTAGGGGCATGAAGGAACAATGGATCGAAACATTAAATATTATGAGAAAAGGAGATACTTATCAGGAAAATTTTGCTGACATTATTGACTTATGTATCAGGAGTTCGAGAGGCAGCACAAGATTGAAACCGGCAGAACATGATCGGTTTCCAAGAGATAATAAAATTTCGACAGAAGGAGTAACTCTTGCAGAAATTGGAAATCTATTGGAAAATTTTAAAACTGATATACTAGGGATGCTAACTACACAACTTTATGTTATGCAGGCCAAGCAGAAGCAAATGGAGGCAGAATAGAATTTGGCAATCTTCTGTCCACGATGCAAGAAGAAACATAGCCATAAGGAGTGTCCACTAGATGCAGTCCGAACATGTGCCATTTGCACAAAAGATCACCTTATGGAAAGCTGTCCCTCACTTCCTGGATTAAAAGCAGTATATAAGGAAGAAGAAGAAGAGCCAGAATTGGTATATTTGCTTAACCAGCGCTGTCGGTGGCAGCCGCGACAATCTGGTATGTTTTCGGACCCAACCTTTTCTTTTTAGTCTCCGCAGTATAATGCTCAACAATATAATATGTGGCAAAGTCAATCCCAACCCCCGCCCCCAAACTGGTCACCTCAATCGTTTCCTTCATCAACACCATGGCTGAATCGGGAAAGCCCATCTGGTTGACTGAATTTTCCCTATACTCCACCATATTGGCAAAGTAACACATACCCACCACAATGGACTTCGCCTACTTCACAAAGTTTAGCCTGGCAGAAAAACTGGCAAAGACCGATGCATCAGCCAGTAGGAACCATGTCGCTCCCTTAACCTGCACTGCCAGCCTTACAAAAAAATCCCCAGTCTAATCTGATACCGCAACTCCCAGCCCAACCCAACCCCAATCCAAATAACAGATCGGTCCAATCTGTCCAAATAATAGAAACATCAGAAATAGGAGCTGATCTGAGGGAGTGTAATGATCTTCAGTTAAGATCTGGGCGTATTATTGAAACTGAGGGAGAAAAGACAACCCATGTTAAAAATCAGTTAGCCAAAGAACATCTGTCACAAGAAGAGGATGTGAACAAACAAGAAACTCATAACCAAACAACCACATCCTCTCCCCCGTTCCCAAAACAATTAATCATACCTCGACCTACACAATATCCTAATTTTGACATTCTAGGAGAATTTAAAAATTTGTACATAAAAATTCCATTCCTCGAAGCCATTCAAGACATTCCGATATATTCAAAGACTATCAAAGAATTGTGTGTAAAGAAACCAAGGAGGAATGCAGCAAATAATCCAAGAGTCCAGGTAGTTGGCACTCTATTTGACTTATTATCAGAAAAAGAAACGCCCATTAAATATGAAGACCCAGGAAATCCAATATTCACCGTATAAATTTATGGTCAAACCTTCCCTAATGCCTTAGTTGATCTAGGAGCTGCAATCAACATCTTAATAACTACTGCTTGCCAAAAGCTAGGCATTACATTTGTAGAAGCCACCTCTACCTTGTTAAAGCTGGTTGACCGATCTGTGGTTAGGTTAGAAGGCATGCTACATGATGTCATGGTATCTGTTGACTCCTAGGAATATCCGACTGATTTTCTGGTAATAAATCCCAAAAGCCGACTCGATGGACACCCATTGATTTTAGGAAGACCTTGGCTTGCAACTGCCGATGCCTATATTGGATGTCGACAAGGCAATATGACCATAACGAGGGGAGCGATTATCAAGAACTTAGCCTTATATCCTCCAGCACAGCTAAGTGTCACAATGATCAAAACTAATAAGCACCCTATATCATACCTTAGTGACAACATTAGATCTCCATTAACTATACAGGAGGCACTTGATTTTGAAGATCAGACAGAGGACGATGCCATTAATAAATTTATTAGTCAAACTAAATCCAGATCCCACACACAGTGTCACATGATAGAGGCAGCATTCGATAACGAATTAGAAGAAGATCCTCTTAAAGATACACATGATCAAACGATACCTGTTACCTCTGTTGCAAATAGTAAAATTGTAGAAATCGAATTGGGAAAAACCTTAAACATTAATGCCAGCCTCACCTCTGAACAAGAAATGAAGCTCATCCATCTGTTGAGGAAATATAAAGAAGCATTTGCATGGGACTATCCTGATATGAAAGGAATTGACCCTCAATTATGTACCCACCATATTTACATAGAAAAAGATGCGAGACTTGTTCACCAGCCTTAGACGAGACTTAATCCTCATCTAAAAGATGTGGTAAAAGTTGAACTTCAAAAACTTTTAGATGTCAACTTCATCTATCCTATCTCTGATAGTAAATCGGTCTCTCCGCTTGTGGTGGTACCAAAAAAGAATGGGAAATGGAGAATTGGTGTGGATTACAGAGAACTAAATAAAGCAACACAAAAAGACCACTTCCCTCTCCCATTCATCGACCAAATATTACACACTTTGGCAGGAAAGAAATGCTTTTCATTCCTGGATGGCTTCAGTGGATACAATCAGATCCAAATTGCCCCTGAAGACCAAGACAAAACCACTTTTACTTGTCCTTAGGGAACATTTGCCTACAGAGTTCTACCTTTTGACTTATGCAATGCTCCTGCCACATTCCAAAGGGCTATCCTCAGCATTTTTGCAGACTTAATAAATGAAGGACTTGAAGTATACATGGATGACTTTACAGCGTATGGAGACAATTTCGATCCAGCATTGGATACACTGGAAAACGTCCTACAACGCTACATTGCTACCAGGCTTTGTTTAAGCCATGAAAAATGCTATATGATGATGACTGAAGGACTTATTCTCGGACACTATATTTCAGTAGCAGGCATTCAGGTAGACCCAGCCAAAATCCAAATATTTTTTCTTATTCCCACTCCTACCACTCAAACGGAGGTATGCAGTTTTCTTGGATTTTCCGGTTATTATAGGAGTTTTATAGAACATTTTTCGCATATTGCTGCACCTCTATATGCACTAACTGGTAACATTGATTTTCTCTGGACAGAGAAATGTGAATGTGATTTCCAGGATCTAAAGAAGCTTGTGTCCATAGCCCCAGTCCTTCGAGGACCAAATTGGGATTTGCCATTTCAGATATCATCTAATGCTTCAAATACAGCCATTGGAGCAGTCCTTGGGCAGGAAGAGGATAAAAAACCATATGCAATTTATTATATTAGCAAAAATTTATCCCCTGCTGAATTAAACTACACTTGTCAATAATTTAGACATTACATTACTGGATACCTTGTTATCTTGTATACAGATCATTCTGCCATCAAATATTTAGCAAACAAGCCTATCAAAGATGGCAGAATAACTAGATGGTTGATTTTATTGCAGGAATTTGATATTACAATCAAGGATCGACCTGGAAAAGAAAACCCTGTAGCTGATTTTCTCTCAAGAATGCCAAAGCCAATCGATGCAACAGTAGTTGAAGATCAATTTCTAGATGAGAATCTGTTTGCTGTTGTTGTTCAAACACTCTGGTATGCTGATGTTTCCAATTACCTAGTAGTAGATAAACTACCGAAACATCTAACCCCTAATGAGCGGAAACAGATTGTTTAGAAGAGTGCTCGATTCTCGTGGGTTGGAGGCCACCTGTTCCACATAGAGTCAGACATGCATATCAGAGGATGCGTTAGAGAGGATGAAATCTTCGACATTTTAAAAGCCTGCCATGATGGACCATGTGGTGGACATTTCGCCGATCACAGAACTAGACAAAAGGTCCTGCAAACAGGGTATTATTGGCCTACAATTTTCAAAGATGCAAAGAAATTCGTCCCAGCTTGTGACAATTGCCAGAGAGCAGGACACCCTAGTAAGTCTGATGAGATGCCCTTGAATCCACAGTTAGTCATTGGACCATTCGAATGATAGGTCCTTGATTTCGTCGGACCAATTAGCCCACACTCAAACCAGAAAACATATATTTTGGTGGCAACAAAATATGGCACCAAATGGGTTGAGGCAAAGGCGTTGCCGAGAGCTACAAAATATTTTGTCATACAGTTCTTGTTCCATATATTTGTGTGTTATGGCCTTCCAAGAGATATAATTACAGATGGTGGACCACAGTTTGCGGGGAACAAAATAGTTGCAACACTCAAAAACTATCATGTCCAGCACAAAATCACTACTCCATACCACCCACAGGCAAATGGTCAGGTAGAAAGCAGCAATAAAATAATAGAAGCAATCCTAACAAAATAATCACGTCACATAGACGTGATTGGGCTGCCAGACTACTAGAGGCACTGTGGGCTTACAAAACAACATGGAGAAGTACCACTGGTTACTCACCTTATCAATTAGTGTTTGGCAAGCAACCCATTTTTCCCATAGAATTCGAAATCCAAACACTGCGAACAGCACAGGAAGTTGGTTTAGATTTAACGGAGGGACAGATTAATCGAGTGCAGCAGATCAATGAGCTCGATGAAATCAGGCTCTCTGCACTCCAAAATACTGCACTTATCCAACAGCAGCGAGCTAAATGGCATGATGCTCTCATTAAAAATAAAGTCTTCCACAAAGGAGACTAGGCACTTTTGTACGATTCCAGGTTTCAGGACTTTCCCTGGAAACTCTAGACACGTTGGTTAGGACCATACGAAATCCAGAAGGTACATGAAAATGGTACTCTTGCTCTAATCACTCTTGATGGTTCTGGATATGCCTTCAAGACAAATGGCCGCCGAGTTCGCCTTTATCGCAAACCACTCACTCGAGAGTCCTTTTGCCAGCAACTATGCCAAGAATCTGATATGAAAATTTTGGGGGTGTTATCACTCAGGTTGTCCTTCTGGTCAGCTCAAAAGGATACGGCCGAGGTAACCACAGACCAATCTTTGGATTGCAGGTTCTATCCCACCTGCAATCAGAGAGGGCTCTCTCTTTATTATTTAGCTTTGTTGATATGGTTTTAGGCTAGCTATTGAACTCAAGGGGTTTTGTTTTGATTTTGGTGGGAAGGATGATGCTTTCAAGTAAAGAGGAAGGGATAGCATGAAAGTTTTAGAACCATTAGGCGTGGAGACAAGGAGTAGGACTACTAGTGCGTTTTCTTGGTCATAAGAGGGAATTATTGAGCAAGACAGCTGCATATGAAGCAATCATTCAAGGTAAAAGAGATGGATTAAAGGCTAAGGAATGAGGGGCAATTAATAATCTCTCATTCAGGTTAGCAGAAAGAGGATAAATGAGCCCTATCTAGGAGCAGTTAAGAATTCCTAAATAACAGTCATTTATATGTGAAATAGATCAAACATGAGCCATAACAGAATTCATATTTATGCCTAAATCAGGAGGAAAACATTAAGAAGCCACAGAAACTGAGCATAGAGTGCAGCTAAGCAAATTCTAAACCAATCCTTTGTTCAATGACTTGAGCATATGCGAAATTGAAATAACAGAGGTAAGGAACACTTATTGATTCATACTGCAACACAAGAATTCCACATTCACTTCTTCAAACCATTAGACACAGAGCAGACAGTCTGTCCTCCAAAGCTTTTCAGCAATCTTTGATTAAGTAAAAAATCTCAGATATAGTGCAAGTCTCTAATGAAGATTATCAACCAACCAACCCCCTTAACAATGCAGAGGGTCGTATAAATAGGGAAAATTATCCAGAATTAATCTATTACAGCTGACCTAAGCAGGTCCAAAAGAAAATGATTACTTTAACCTAATCTTATCCAGAAATAAATGCATGAAAATATCTTTGAGCTGTGCTGAGGGCAACTGTATCAAACTGAGTTAATGTCTGTCCTGGGTGGCTTGGTGTAGTCTTTCTGTAATAACTGTGATTTGTCTTTTACCTCTACCTCTAACTTGGTTCTGCTGCTGTTTGGTGGCATTAATGTGCACTAATCCCGACCAGATAAGTTTTTAAATGGCCTTAATTGCTTTGCTGACTTTGATGAAGGTTTTTAATTTTCACCTGCTTTGATGTTGCTGAACTGATACTCTTTGCCGCTTCCTGATACTCTTTGGCACTGAACCTGGCCTCTTTAATGTCTTCTGAGTGCTTTAGACTATCCCATCGACCTTTTATGGTAGCTGTTTGGCCCTCTGTTGCTTTAAAAACTATGTTCGCCCCTTTCTGAACGCTTCGCGAAGAAAATCTGGTCATTTTGCGCCTTTCGGGCATTCTGGAGGCCGAGTCACGAAGGGGCTTTCCATTTTGGCCTATTTCCCGTAGCCATGCGAGATTAGCGCTAGGCGCTAATCGTGCATGAAAAAATGCCTCAGATTCTGATTTCGAGCTTCCTAGGCTGCAATTTGCACCTTTCGCACTTTTTGACAGTGACGTCAGCAGGCGGGTCCCAGTACGGCGGTGACGTGGCAGGGTGATTTCAGCAGTACAGTCAGGTGACGTGGCGGTATGGTGGAGGAGGGGACGTGGTAGTACAGTGGCAGCTACGTGGCAAGGACACGGTGGCAAGGGGCCGACGTGGGATGGTGACGTCAGCGGTGACGTGTTGCTGACGCAGGAGGGGGGAAGGCGGTTTACGATTTTGGGTGCACCGCCTTAGAGCAAAAGTGGTTTCGGAGGAGGGGGCTCCGCCACAGCTGGGAGGGCAACATGTGGTAGGAGTACGACGGGAAAATCGCCAATTTCTTGGGCGTAAACCCTCGGCGGCTTCGGAGATGAGAAGACCCACCCACCGTAGATCTGTGGCGTGGGCGAATCGGACGGTTGGCGAGATGGACAGGGCGGCGGAAGGTTAAAGCCGGGGACCCGCGTGAATATTCGAATCTTAATATAGCGTGGCGGGGGGGTTTGAACTTTGGTTTTGTGGGTGAACAGGTTATGCGCCGGTAGGGGTTAAAGGTTTGATGAACATAGCTTTAGGATAAGGGCGGAAAGTGGGTTTTATAGGGTCAGGATTAACAAGGAATGGTTGTTAGCGTGACCAGGTGCTAGGCTAACTCCAGTTAGGACACGGATGGGTTAGTAGGAGCCCCAGATGGACTACTGCCTCCCAGACTTAGAAGAATATGGCTATAGTGCCATGGGGGGGATTTATTTAATTTTTTTTGGGATTTATATATTTTTACATAGTAAGGGAAAGGGAAATGATTGAAGGAGCTAAATAATAGAGTTAGTAGTTAATATGGAAATGACAAGAAAGTGCTAAGTATGTGGATCTTAGGCTATCAAAGGGGAAAAGTGACTCATAGAGGAAAAATGGAAATCCTTGAGTGAAGCAGATCACTAGGCAAATGATATGTAAAATGATGAAACTAAGAGGAATCAAGTAGATCTTGACCTCTTTAGGGAAATTAGTGAGTGATTTGGGAAATAAGAAGAAGGGGAGTTAGAGGTATCTAGCTTGAGCTCCTCCAAATAAAAACTGCCTTACATTGTGATCTAAAGTAAAATATCACTTTGAAACACAAAATTGATCACATATCAACATTCTGCAACCTCAAAAACTACCTACCCAACCTACTTACCTAGCATTTTTTCTTCTTTTGGTTTGGGTGCACTTAGACTTGCAAACCCTGATTTACAATTTTTCTTTTGACTGCCCTCCTATCTAAACCTACACTTATTTCTGCCAAGGGCCCAGATTAAGCAGTTGGGCTCCTTTGATTCTCTACCTATCTACAAATCTGCCAAGATTAAGCTGTTTGGACAGATATTCATTCTCTATTTCTAAAGCAAGAAATTGAAACCTAGGGAAACCAAGATTAAGCTGTTTGGCCTTCCCTTTTACAAAACATTCTTCAAAAATGGTTAAGTCATCAAAATTGGAATACAGCAGTGGCATTTAGATTGGCACACTCTCATGGCCTCTTCTTTGGCCTCTTTAGGAAATATGGAGCATTGCAGTATGCAAAGTATGACATATTTGGCATGAAAAAATGTCAATCATGAAAGATGAACACCTCTTGCAACAGAAGGCTAACAGGGGGAGGGAGATAAGTCTTCCTCACCTGTGATTCATTAAGTAATTTATCTCTTTTCACAGTTTGTACATCATTTCTTATGTTTTTGTACATATTTTTGAATCAAATGCTTTGCCGTTACTTTTCGAACCAGTAGCAACGTTATTATTTTTGATGTTCCTTTTCTCAAAGGGACAGTGTTTTTTGTTCTGCTGTTCTTTTTCAAAAGAATAGCACCTGTTGGATCGGCCGTCATTCTGCTTTAATTTTGTTCTTTTTCTTTATTTTTGCTTTCTGCTGTTCCTTTTCCAAAGGAACAACACTTTTGCTTTTTGTTGTTCCTTTTCCAAAGGAACGACATTTGTGTGCCTTGCTGTTCCTTTTCCAAAGGAACAACATTTTCGATTTTTGCTGTTCCTTTTCCAAAGGAACAACACTTTTGCTTTTTGCTGTTCCTTTTCCAAAGGAACGACATTTGTGTGCCTTGCTGTTCCTTTTCCAAAGGAACAACATTTTTGATTTTTGTTGTTCCTTTTCCAAAGGAACGACACTTGGATGTCTTGCTGTTCCTTTTCCAAAGGAACAACATTTTCAATTTTTGTTGTTCCTTTTCCGAAGGAACGACATTTGTGTGTCTTGCTATTCCTTTTCCAAAGGAAGAACATTTTCGATTTTTGCTGTTCCTTTTCCGAAGGAACTGCATTTGTGTGTCTTGTTGTTCCTTTTCCAAAGGAACAACATTTTCGATTTTTGCTGTTCCTTTTCCAAAGGAACGGCACTTGCATGTCTTGATGTTCCTTTTCCAAAGGAATGACATTTGTGTGATTTGTTGTTCCTTTTCCAAAGGAACAACGTTTCTAATCTTTGCTGTTCCTTTTTCTAAAAGGAAAACCACTTGTATTCTTTTGCTCTTCCTCTTTGAAGCAACAACATCCTCGTATTCCTTTTATTTATGCTTGTTCCCCTTGCTATTTTAAATTAAATATGCTTACTGTTCCTGTTCTTTCAAGTCTTTTGGAATACAGCTATGCACTTATGCAATGGATACAAAATCACAACATACTGAAATCAGGTGAATTATAAAATCATTATTTTTATAAGAAATTGCTTTGAATTGGTAAAAGGACAGAGGGAAGGACACACTTACCTATTATATTTTGTTGTCATTGCTTCTCTAACTCTGTTCTGATTGGTTATCTTTATCATGTTGGTTCCTTTTAAATCCTCTTTGATTATTATTCAGGAATAAGAGAAAAGGGTTTATATCTTCCTATTGAGATGTTAAGACTTCTTCCACCATTCCCACTCTTAAGGAGTGTTGAACCACCCTTTGTGTATAAATAGGATAGTACTTTATGAAAAAGAAAAAAAGAAGAGAAAAAAAGATCAAACTGACTTGTTTATATAAAGTTGTCAAATGTAGGATAGGCGGTCTCACCAAGAGCCAGCCTACCATGATCATGAGGAAGAAAGTCAAGTGGAATTCCCACTATGGCCACCACACCAGGGATATGGTCTAAAAGGTATATCAAATAAAGAACCCTTGGAACAGGAGGTCTCATCACGAGCATGCTTGCCCACCTTTCACTCTTCCTCGTGAATGGCATTATGGCTAACTGGTCACCAAGCCAGCATAATGGCCTACATTTTGACATCACACAACACTTCCTAAGCATACACAAAGGATCATGGTTCCATGGGTGAAATAAACAACTCTGCCAAGGTTATAGACACCTGTCGGCAAGAGAGCACTGTTAATGGTATTGAAGTCACATTATTTACACCAATAGGTAGTTATTAGCACCCTTCTGTTTCTTATACCTTAGTAATGAATCACATAAGACGAATGCATATTATTTTCCGAACCATACAACGCATGTAAATCTATTATCACCAATCATGACAGAGCAGTTGACAATGAACGCATGAGACTCGGTATGTATGGTAGATGTCCTATCCTCCCAGCCTCGCATCATATCACAGCAATCTCTTACGTATTAAGCAATCCAACTTGACACCTCAATTTCGGTAATCTGCTACCTTTGTAAACATGGCATATTGCCATACGTTGTTCCTTTATGAATCTGCTTCAGAACAGACTGGCACGCCGCTCCTTTATTCGACGGTCGGGACGGCCTATCACATTGCGGGGGGGGAGGTTAACCTCGTCATTCCTTGGATGACGTGTCAGACCACTATTTGGGAAACTGTGTACCTGGGAATAGCACGGCTCAACGGTATACTCTTTTTTATTTTTTGCATGACTTGCTATTCCTAAGCCATTTCCATTGTATATTCTGCAACATTAGATTTTGAGCGATTCTCGCGTCTGTCAGCCTCACTATGTTTCTAACAGTGTGAACAGTTACCGTTCCATTGTTAAAATTCTGAGATTTCACAACAAAACCATAAACATGGGAGGGAGATCGATTCGAAGAGAACCACTGGTGTTAACAGTCTCTGATGCTGCACGGGAAATCCTGGCAAGCACCGGGTGGCTAACTTATCTCAATCGCTTACAGGAATCCAACGAGACTATAGCAATTGAATTCTTGTAGAACTTGCAAGAGGATCACTCCACAGTGAGGGGGAGACACATAGCAGTCACCGATGACATAATCACAGAGGTCTCGGGACTGCCAACCACTGGGCCTGTATGGACGCTAAAGAAGGAGAGATTGCAAAAGATTATAGAAACCTTCCAGGAGGAAGGCCAGAGCCTGACAATTAGAGGAAAGGGGTTTCTGCCAGCAGCATTAGGAGAACCGTGGGCGGAATTGGCAAGGACCATTCAAAGCTACATCACCTGTGAAGGAAGAAAAGACGTGGTAAGACCACGGTACCTTAAACTTTTAGCTGTGTTAAAACAAAAATGCTCTGTAAATTTACCTACATTCTTAAATTCATTACGGCATGATGTTGCACGGAGCATGAAAAGGGCACATCATGTAGAATCATTTGTTATTCATCATGGGTTAATATGGTTAATAGTCAGCCATAGCCTTACCCAGTAGCAGAGCAGATAGGAAGAGCTAATTTCCATAATAGATGGAAGATTGGCCACACCATCCCTGAAACGTAAACATGCCACCAGTACACCTGAGCATCCAGAAAAACGAAGGAAATCGGCCCGACTAGCACGGCTACGAGGGAGGCTGGAGAAGCCCCAAGGAAATACCAGCCAACCGGTAGAGATAGAAGATACAGGGGATGAGCAACCCCCACGATTAGAAGGAGAAAACAATGAGAAAGAAATGCAGGAAAACGAGGAAGGAGAAAATGAGGGAGAAACCGAGCAATCTGAGCAGGAGGAGGAAACGGGACAGCAGGAAGGTAGCCCAGTGTAGGATCCATTGAGAGAAGATGAATTGGCCAAATTTTTTGCCAATATGGGCGAATATGGCCAATCTTCCAGCCCATCAGACCTCCATGCTAAAGAAGAACCAAAAGAACACTCTGCTCAGGAGGGAAATGCACCTGAAGAATCACATGCAGAGGAAGTAGAAGAGGAGAGTTAGCCCGTTCATGTTGAAAACATGACAGGAGATGGAGAAGAGGAACAATCCGTTCCTAGCCAGACGACACCAGAAGAAACTCCGGAGGCAGGGGGGCAGAAAAGGAAGTCACCCAATAAATAAGAGAACCAGCTAGGGTTCTTGCCCCAGAGCAGCCAGAGCAGAGCAACAAAGAAGCACCCCAGGAACAAAATCAGGGAAATGATCATAGTCCAAGCCGCAGTGAACAGTCTGCTATTCCTTATAAGGAAATTGAGGAAATTAAGAAATTACAAAAAGAACAACAACGACTACTGAATGTAATAGTTCAGCTTCGACAACAAATTAGGATTTTGAAAGCAAGGAAAAGGGTAAAAAGGACTTTGGGGAGGAAACATGCAATCGATCCAGCAAAACCCCTCAAGACAAAGGATCGGAGGACTAGAGTCCACCCTGCTGTTCAAAACCCAGTTGAAAAACGGGATGCTGTTCCAAATGTTGTTGAGAAGCAGCCTGCTGTTCAACTTAAAAAGGAACAGCATTTGACTGATATCCACATTAAGATAGAAATGGATGATAGATTGACCTGCGATAAGGAAATTCAGACAGTAGCACCACCCTCGAGAGTGATAAGGGTCATGAATGCAAAACAACGCAATAGGAAAATTCAGGTAAAACTCCCAGTCTCCACCGCCGCATGGGAAAGAGATCCGAGAACGAAAACCCTACGGGAGGGTTTGACGCAAGCTCAACAAGCAACAGAAAAGCTCATAGAGCAAACGATCCCTCGGGAAAGGTATGAAGAGCTACAACAACAACTTGGGAATGTCAATCTATCCGAAAGCCAGGCCTTTGAAGGGTGGCGAAGGGAAGACGAAAAAGTCGCGAAGGTAACTTGTAGGTTAGATATAGTTATCAAGCAGATGGATACCTTATGTTCTTTGTACAATGACGTCCTAGCATGTAGAGCCCCTGCTAAGAATTATGCCTTGTTTTTAATGGAATTATATTTGCAATTGAAAATAAAGGCTGTTAAAGCAGGTGCTCCCATACAAATTAATACCCTCGATGATTTTATAAACTGCTGTAAGCACTACGGGGTAAAAGTTCAAAGACTATTGTGTGAGTTTTACTTACGTAACCTTGTATTAGACTAGGAGACCGAGCTGAACCCTGGGCCTTTTTTTGGGGCTATCCAATTGCAGGCATTTATTTCATTTGGGGTTAATCAAATTAAATGGCTTACAGCCTATAACGCTTTCCAAAGGCAAGAAAACAGATTAGATTTGTGGGTAAGAGTTGAGCCTAGGAATCCAATATAGTTGTGGAGAGAACATAGGAACCTCATGAAGACTCTAGGTGTACTTGAAGCATTAGGACCCATTCACACAACAATCAATCAGCAAGGAATAGAATACTTTTTCACTATTAAAGACTTTGCCATTGATGCGGGTAAATTTCGATATCAGATCTCTAATCTGAATATCCAACTTAGGGAGCCATTTAAGTATGAAAATTTTAAGTTAGCCTCCGACCGCTTGCACCTCTATGGCGAAGTCATTTTGAGGGTAGGGCCATCCAAGTTAGGATATAGGTTCCGAAGTCCAATTATTTGGCACCCTGGACCTAGGTACCAAGCCCTGTATGAGATGCCTGAGGGTCAAACAGGCCATTTCTTTGAACACCTAGTTATGCATCATGGTTGTAGACCTCCACATGAGACTCCATCTCCAACCTACTCTCTCACTGCATTACATGTCAACTACAATGTTTTCATGAGGGCATGAAAAAGGGTAAGTAGGGGGGTGTGTGGAGTACTAAAGAAGGTATGATTTTGGTAATTATTTCAGCATCTTTTCATTAGAACTTACAAACCTTTTGCATCATGAACTAGGAAAATGATAAGGAATTGTAATGAAACCTGTGATATTAATGTGCAAAGTGGAAACACTGACAATTGTCATTTTCTTATGCAGAAAGGAGGGAAAACAAAAGACTGACTTGCTGAAGGAAAGAACAAGGCCGGGTTAACCGCCGTCCCTTTGACAGGGAACCGTATGCAAATGAGGCAAACAGATCAAAGTGAATCAGCCCTGGAAAGGAAGTAGAGATGTCAGCTCGGCACAAGAAGGAAAGGAGATAACTGAGAACTAACGGTTCGGTGAATCCTTTAGGATCCTTTGATTCTGAGGGATCACTGCTTTAACTATTTTTGCACGTAGACATCTCCGCCTTCATCATTATAAAAGGGGCAACATTGTTAGCTCGAGAGGGTCGAAACCTTATGTTTTATGTAATTTCTCTGAAGATCAAAACTTTGATCATCGAGTCTCGTTGAGAACTGATCTACTATAATTCCATTTTATGGATTAATAAAAACTCAGTTGCTATTTCATCCCTGAGTCTGGAATAACTTCAAGCGGTGTACCGTTGGAGCCTAAGGGCCCGGCCCTGGAGGACACTTGCTCCTGTACTATTACGTTTGGTTTATGCATGGTTTGCTTATCAGCGTTATTTGGTAACGTGATGTGTTTTGTTAGCTTACATCACATGCTCTGTTATGTTTACTTTACTGAGACAGAACTATTGCACTGACTCTACAATGTATCACTGTTCTTCTAAGTGTTGATATAATACTGTCAGTCTTTACAGAATATTGTTTTTGTTCAATTATAGAGCCTCTGTGGTGTGAACTTATTCATTGATATTACGGAATTCATCTTATTGATTATGTTCTTTGCGATTGTTGGATCTATATACATTGTTGTTCCATTTTGAAACACAGTCGTAATCTTTTATAACTAAGAGTGATAACTGGTTTACCGAGATCAGGTTACTATTAATGTGTGTCGTGTTCATATATGGTTTTGAAGTGTTGTTCTATAATTCATCATTAATCAGACCTGTTCCATTTTGGTGTGTTGTTCAATTCATCCTTAAGAGTGAAGGATTGCCATTTGATTCCTGTAGGTCACGATTCGTGAATTTGATCTTGTAGACTAAGGTGTTACTGCTTGCTAGACTTAGTTGCTGTTACAGTTTCCTGTTTACTGTTCTATTTCAGATTTGATGTTCCATTTCAGATTTGTTGTTCTATTTCTTATTTCGTTGTTCCATTTCTTATCTGCCGTTCCATTTCCTGTCCTTTGTTATTTTGTTGTGAAGAACGATCCAAGGCTGTATTGAGCACTGACATTTACTGCCTGGCTCCCAGATCCATGATTTGTTCTCTGATTTACCTTAGTTCCATCAGTTTACAAAGGGATGAGTTACTGCTACTGAACCCTTGACTGATAACTTGCTTAGTTTTCTGAATATGTAGTTTAATCTTTTGAAGTAGTTTGCTATAAACAAGCATCCGTTTACTCTTGTATTTCTGAACACTGTATTACTAGCATTACTCTGGCAAATGATAGCCTCAGACTGAGACACTCTTTGAAATAACAAAACGTTCTTGGATTGACAACTAATGTGAGGTAATTAGAGGTGAAAGAGACCCTTTTTATAGCTCCACAGGTTGGTAATCACAACGGGTTGTGATGAAGCAGGAGGGAGGTGGAGCAGAATGCTACGGTCCTCAGGAAGCTACTTGAGCTTCCCATAATTGGTGCACCTGAGGTAACAGGGGACACTCATGAGTATCATGAACATAGACTCCACAACAAGCATCAGGTTTGTTTGTATGAAGACCCCTTTTCTGCTTAGGTTGACCATCATGTTGCTGGGTTGTGGGGTTAGGTGGAGGACCCTAAGAGGTATAGGGTTGAGCACCCTGGTTGCTGCCATTACCATACTACTGTTGGTTCCTATTTCCCTTCCCCTTATTATTTTTCTTTGGATTTGGGGGATTGGGACCACTCTACTGAGCATACACTTGTCCTTTTGGAGGAGGTGCGTGCTGTAGTGGAGGGGGAGTAAGCGTGGGGGGCTGAGGCACTGGTGTTGAAGGAGCTGGAGCACTAGGATGTGCATATGGATAATATGGAGATGGGACAACATTAGTATAATAAGGTGGTGAAACAGTTGGTCCTGGCATCGATTGATGCAGATGGGGATATGCATATGGTGTGTTGGGACCTGGATAAGGAGTGCCCTGATAAGGATTGGGGGAGGGATAATTGTACATGGGACTGGTCCCTCCCTGAGGCTGACCATAACTCATCTAAGGAGGAGCATATGGTTGGGGGTGTGAAAGAGTTCCAACAATTCCATCCATAGCATGAGATGCCCTCAACACATTAGCAACACTAGGCCAAGGTAGATCAGGGATGACACTGTAAACGTAAGGTGACTGGGCATACATCAGATCAAATTTGAGAGCTATATGGAGAGCTTCTTCCTTAGATTCAGGAAAATGAGAAGTTACATCTTTCACAATGGGGGCCAACAATGATCTAAGAAACCAATCCATATAAACTCAGTCTTCGAAGTCAGGAGCTTGACAGATGCTCCTTCTTTTATGCCATTCTTGAACATGGTCGAAATGGAAAGTGTAAGAAGTTTGATGGAATGAAGTCAAAAGTTCAGTATTGGTATCATAATGGAGAGGTAACTAAAAATATGAAAGAAAGGTTATGGCAAGAGTTGCTGAAGTGGAATGGGTTTACCTGGGCTAGTCTACATACCACTTCGCAACAACTCTAGTGAGTGTGTGTTGGAACAACCGAAGATGAATGGAGTCGTTGGTAATAGAATTGGATGAACACCACATATGATAGGAACAAACATGATTGGTTGGTTCTTCCCCAAGATTACCCTCAAACTTTGGGATGTCTGATGGGATTTTGGTAGGAATTTCTGGCCGCGTGGGATTGTGGAGAAGAGGATCGTTGATAAGCTAGTTAAAATCTGGGAGAATTAGACTAGCGAGAAAACGCAGTATGGGAGTCAAACTGAAAACACCGGTTGAGGTTATGATAATGGAGGTACCCTGGTTGGTACATGGGTTACCACCCTAGGTTCTTTCACCTACATTGGTGCCTAACATGATGGTGATATGAGGATGAGGGGACACGAAATCAAAGGATGAATCAACAGAATCAGAATGATAACTTGCTGGAGGACTGGAAGGATGAACGCGATTGTGAAAATGAGAAGTGATATGGCCTAATGGGAATTGAGGGTGAACTCCTCGAATTTGAGGCGACAAACATCTCAGGGATGCTATGATTTATAGACTAAGTGATAATGATAGGAATGAAAGAGAAATAAGAAACAATCCAATACCTAGTGTAGTGGTGCCAAGTGTAAACTAACTATTTTAATGATGTTACTCTAATCCAAGCAAACACGTCCTATCAAAATAAAATAAAAACATCTAGCTTATAGGTGATCTAAATCCTCAAACAATCCTAAATATATTGTTTCACATGGCCTTCCAAAGAACTTCTTACTTGATGGAATCTCATCCCCGTAAGAAGAGTTGTCCAAAGAAAGGTGGAGTAGAGGACCAAATTCTTTCCACAACTAGTCCTATAAGCTTTTTTCCTAATAGGGGTCACTACAGTTACCTTCATCCCATCGGGATGGTCAAGTCTTGAGCTTCTTGGTAGTCAGCGACCACATAGAATTCCCTACCACGGGTTGGGTAGCCCTGAGGAGAACTGCTCGCATGATGACCTAGCCTAACCCCCTTTGAATTTGGTTTTTGACACACTCTGGATTTTACCATGGAATGGTGAAGGATTTTAATCTCCCTAAAATGAAAACCTCTATGTCTCAATGAAAAGTGATCAATTGGTGTTATTGGAAGCCTATCCCACCAACCCTACACCTAGGCCACAAAGATTGTTTGACCTTGATGCCCAAGTGGGCTTAATCTATGTGTGTTGATTTATTAAGGTGTAGTATTTAATGTCTTGGCTTGGCGGTGTTAACCAAGCTCTTATTTCTTAACTTGTGAGTGTGTGAAAAACATGTGTCAAGTGTATGAGTTAATTAAGCATGTGTCATGATGCCATGTGTTGCTAAAAGTAAAATGCTGAAATACTGTAAATGAATCTAAAATGACAGAAAATTAAACATTCAATCAAGCATACACAACCCCACCCACAAGGGATACTAAGAATCTAAGAAAGAGAAGGAAAACATGCTACTCAAAGACACATAAAGAGGTCAAAAAGATCTAATGTTAAGGGACGAGGACCTAAAGGCTCTAGGTTGCGGAAAATAGTGTAGATAAACAATAAAAATCAGAGGTGAAAATTGTTGTAAAGGACAGTTATGAAGCTCTCAAACCAAAGATGATCAAGGGGACCCTATGGGGAAAAAGCCAAACCTAAACTCTAAAGTTAAATAAATCTATCCAATGGATCTGAAAATAATCGACCAGATCTGACAAACAGAGGCCGAAAATGTTGGAAATCCTAGACTCCTCACTCAACAAATGTCTTCCTAACTGTGTGGAGGAGTACTCTAAACCCTAGGGGGCTATTTCCTTCCTCAAAGAGACAAAATAAGTGGATCTAGGCCTAAGGGATACCGATTAATAGAATTGAAAAACCCAAACCAATTTGCAGACAACACTTTCCGACAAACTATAAAAATTTTGAAAAAAATTGAGAAAACATAGGGAGCATAGGTATTGGCCTATTTTTTGATGTAGCGCAGTTTCTAGGGGAAAATGTGCACTTTGGACAGAGGAAGCACACTAAACAGGCAAAAAATTGCGCTTCCTTCTCGCTTATCTCAGCCAGTAGCTTTCAGACAGATGTTGTCGTCTCCTACTCGGATGGTACTGTGACCTACAAAAAAGACTAGAAACCCTTTGGAATCTGAAAATAAGACAAAATACGGCTTAGAATTGGAAATAAAATTGAAAGGCATAAAAAATGGCTAAAGAAAACCTAAAATTTCTGAAACTTGAGTTACCCAATATCTTGGTTATTAAACCAATGGAGTCGTCATTTATTAGTATGAAAATTCCTAGAAGATGTACAAAAAACCCTCACTTGAGTCACTAGGTGACAAGTGACCCTAACAATAACTTAATGGTTGCTTGCATTCTAGATCTGCAAAATAAATGGAAAATTTGTAGTAAAATAAAACCATATCCAAAACAAATAGTAGTAGAATGATATATCCAAAATAATAACCTAGTAGAAAGATGATTTTAAACAAATAATTCTTTAAGTATAGGGGTTTAGGCATTGCATTATATTAGATATCATTTTTGGGATTCAACTGCGTTAAGTCATTCACGTATGACCATTTCCATGAGAGGTAGTCGTAAGTGACTACCTCTCATGGAAATGGTCATACGTGAATGACTTACTTAACGGAGTTGAATCCCAAAAATGATATCTAAAATAATTCTTTTTTGATAACACATGATGAAGGAGATCTATAGATTGGTCTTGATTCCGCCTCCATGGGATGGGTCCTTTGATATCCTTGATTCTTTAGAAGTAGATTCTCTCTCTCACTCGTGTGAAAAACCAAAACAGAAGTGAAGAACTCAAAATGGGAGCTGAAGAAAAATGATGATAATGTTGACGATGATAATGATCATGGTGAGGAATGAACGAAAAACCCTCCTTTATGCAGCAAAGTATGGAGTTAATCTTGAAAATGGAGAATAATAAAATATTATTGACCAAACTCAGATCTAGCTACTTGGAATACTTTATTATATTTAGTGTAGAGAGAAAAGGAATTTAAAATGGTTAAATTCTTTTATTTAGAATTAATTAACAAATAAATGATTTATAAACTATTTTGCAAGAAACAAGAAATGTGTGAAATCAAAATAATAATTAAATAATGATTTAATAATTATTATAATAATAGAAATAAGGAAATTCAAATAAATAATGATTTATTTAAATATTCCTAAGTGATTTAGTCAAATGGAACAAGGAATAATTATTAAATAATGATTTAATAATAATTCCTAGAGAAAAAATAAGTAAATAATGAGTTATCTAATTATTCTTGTGGGGTTTTTTGATTTAAATCATAGAATAATTTAATAAAAGTGGTTTACTAAAGTATTTTCCACATTGAAACTGATTTTACAATGGTAAAATTAAATCCACATGGTGTATTTCAATCCACCTACTTAGAAATGGCTAGGTGATCATTTTTTGGTGATAACACAAAGGCACATTGTTATCCCTCTCTCTTGCTCAAAGTTAAAGCCAAGGAAAATATTTGAGAAACTAGAAACCGAGCCATATTCTGGATGTGGCTCTTGTCTGAAATGGTGTGAGGTCTAATTGGGACCACATATCGAGGAGACCCCTTGAATTTTGTTGGGTCGAGCATCAATAAAATCTTTAGCACTAAAAGGAGGGCATCTAGATTTTTATGGATGACAACCTCACCCACCCAAATATTACTTTCTTTGGTCAAGGCAGTAATATCCCTAACACTTCCGCTATGCATATTCCTGAAGTTGGAAATCCTTATGAGCCTGAGACTTTACAAACTTGTGAGATATCTTACGACTAGATGCGGGCCATCCGCCCTATCACCCATAAGTTTGCAAGAGCTATTATATTGATACCTGCAGTACATAATATTGCATATTTTCCAAAGAAGAAACCAAACACCCCCACCAAGATAATGGTTTCAACAGTTGAAGATTTAGTTCTCTCCATTCTTGAAGATTTAGTAGACTCTGAAGAGAATGCAGAGAAACTAGAGCAACCTCCATCATTCAACGATGGTGACAATGGTAATGTGGTACTCTCAGACAATACTTTCTCCAAGTTATGCACTGAAGAAGAAGAGGAAGACCAATCAAATTTTGACGAAGAAAGGGAAAGTAGTGACGAAGACATGGTAGACCAACATCTGGATCGGATGACTCAGGGGCCACTTGCACTTTCAGTGTGTTCCACAAAATTTCGAGGCATCTAAAGAATTTGTTAAGAAACAACGACCCTAACAAAAAAGTGAAGGTGCGGGATCACCTAGACAACTTTTACCTGCATTTGTAAATGCTTGAGGTACATTATGATGATGTTTCATGTAGACTTTTTCTGTGTACATTAGATGGTAGAGGATTTGTATGGTGCCACAACCTTCCTCCAAACTTGTTACAGAATTGCAGGGGTTTTAAGAAATAGTTTCTTGAGAAATTTGTTGATGATAAAACCCATGCCATGCTTTTAAGAGAGTTGGGAAGTCTCAAGGTGGAGAAGAAAGAGAAATTGAAAGATATCAATCACAGGTTTAACTATATGTTAAAATATTTCTAGCATAAATGAAGGCTCATGACTCCATCACTATAGATTATTTCACATCTTCCTTACCAACAAGCATTTTGTAGTTCGTGAAAAGAAATGTGAAGGCAACTTTGGATGAGAATTTGGAATAGAATAATGTAGTTAGAAAGGACTTACGTGTGATTGGATTCATCATAGATGATGAAAGAAAAAAGAATCCAAATACATGGGGTAAAGGTCTCAAGCCTCCATAAGCAAGGCCAAGGAGAAAGAAGCAACTGATCTTAACGGCTTGACCCGTACTATCAAGTCATTGTCCAATGACTTGGAAGAATTGAATCAAAGGTCAAGGGAGACTACCGTGAGCAGCAAGCCTCCTAGATTCAACATTTTGAGAAGGGATGCTAACTTTGGTAGTGACAACAACTAGCTAGCAAAGTCTGCATAAAACGCAAAAATTCTGTTGAATGTTGAGAGTATGGGCATGGATCAGTACTATTAATTTCATCAAGAGTATCATTCAGAAAAGACATGCCCACAATGGAACCTCAACATGAATTCTCTTGTTGGGCACATTATTAATATAGTGTTGTCAGATGCGTAGACTGAGCCTACAGAAGAAAAGGAAGACAATGTTGCATCCGAAGAAACTACAAGTCTCACACACACGGTTAACACACTCAGTTTTGTTTTCATAGCTAAGAAGAAGAGTGCGGGAAGAATGATCACTGAGTGAGGCCATGGCTCAGCAACAGAAAAATCGATACAACTTGATAGTCCAAGGGTCGGCCTCCACACAAGAGTTGATGAAGCAAAAGTTGAAAGAGCATTTACTGAGAAAGATCACACCCCCATCAACTCATCTTAGAACACTCAGAGAAAATCTGGAAATGCAGTTACAACAAAAGGTACTTTTTCAAACAGTAAAAGTAATCCCGTCACTTTGGAAGTAGATATATATGTCTCCCACACTGGATTATAACATAGTTGAATATATGAATAACTATCACACAGATATCTCACTTTTTGAACTCAATAAGATCGTGAGCCAGCGGGAAATACTTACCTGCACACTTAAACAATCCACCTCGGGTAATGGTGCTTCTTCACTTAATGGATCTAGTATGTCCTCTGGTTCTCTTGAATCTTTACTTAATTATTTAATGATAGATGCAAATACACTCTACCCTCCATTTTTGTTAACATTCGAAATTTTCAATTATAATGTGCACAATTTCTTAGTTGATTATGGTGTGTCGATAAATGAATTCCTTTATTAGTAGAAAATAAAATCAATGCAAACTGGGATAAAACAGATGTATAGATCATTCAGCTAGATAGGACACTTGTCTATGCGATTGGTGAACTCATAGATGTGTTAATACTCTTGTCATCTGACCAACGAGTTCATCAATGTATAAATATAGTAATTGTTGACTTTCCAGAAGAATATGGTGTATTGTTAAGTACTGTCTAGTCCAACAAGTTATAGGGTTGTTTTTCTACAGAATGGTAACATTTACAACTTTCATACAAGGGTAGAAATAATCAGATCTGGGTGAAATCAGGGCAATACATGAAACACATGGTTCCTCCCTTACAAGGCGAAAATGAGTCAATGGACTTTGTAGATCTTATCTTTGGGAATTTCCTTCTTGAAACTGATATGGGGTGTTATATTTCTCAGCCATCCCTAGTACCTCTTGGAACATAGTTGTAGCTCCTTCCTAGTCAAACTGGCTAAAATGGCATGTGTACAGTTAGTAGTAGTAGTAATAATAGTACTAGTGTCGCACATAGTCCTTGTACATATGACGTTTGGACATTGTATTTTTACGGTTCCAAAACATAGGAGGGGTTTGGATCTCATTTTTTTTAGTAGACCCACGACAAAGGAAACATTTGATCTCTAGCTTCTTGGAATTCGAGTGCACAAACAACACTGCAGAATATGAAGAACTCATATTAGGTTTTCAAAGAGCCATTGTCCTCAATGTTGTGGTTCACAAAGTAATAGGTGACTCATAAATTGTCGTATGGAAGGTACGTGATACTATAAATTGTGTATCACCACATCTCAATAGTTATGAACAAGAGGTATGGAATTTTTTTTCAAATTTCCAAGTGTTCAATATTACTTTTTTTCCTAGATTATGCAACGCGGTTGCAGATGCATTGGAAAACATTGTTGCTAGGTTTTTACCACTTAGGGATGGTTTTTCTATAGAGATATTTTATAAACATTTTGTCCCTAACAACATCACCAACTTACCCATTTTCAATCATGACTAGGAGATACTACACTTCATGGAAAAGACTGATGTATTCACGGATACAAGTATCATCTAAGATGAGCATGAGAAAGTGTTGCAGGATGCAGCTTGAACAAGTAAAGATAACCCCATGACAAAAGGCGTGGTCTAACTGGAAAAATTGTGTTACTTGTAGAACTGCTTATGAGGGCTACTTAATGAGAAAACCCACAGTTCAACGTCATCGCATGAGAAAATAAATCTTGGGACAGAAAAAGATCTGAAGTTTGTTAATATTGGTACTTGTTGCACACAATACAAGCAAGAAGCTTTCATCCTCTTATTCAAGTAGTACCAATATGTATTTGCATGGACACACGATGAGCTCAAAACTTATGAGACACAAATCATCCAACATGTTATTCCAATCAAAGAAGGGGCCAAGTTGTTTCACCAAAAGTTGCGGATGGTACATCCAACACTTGAGCCTCTGATTCAAAAGGATTTGAGGAAACTACTAGATGCTCATATCATATACAAAGCGTGACATTCCACCTAGGTATCGAACTTGGTCCCAGTGAGAAACTAGTTCGGAGAAATCTCCTTGTGCATTGATTTTCACAAATTGAATTGTGCCTCGGAAATGAAAATTGCTTTGTGCCATCTATGGAACAGAGACTAAAAATAGTATCAGGGTCAGATATGTTTTCTTTATTGGATGGATATTCTAGTTACATCTAGGTTCTAGTCTCAGAGCCTCATAAGCTAAAGATAACATTCCACATGAAATGGGGTACATTCGCATTTAAAAAAATGTCATTCGGGTTGATCAATGTTAGTGTAACATTTCAAAATGCCATGGACATCGCATTCCACAGACTGATCAGACAGAGCATAGTGGTCTAGCTTGATGATGTCACACTATTTTCCAAGAAGAGATCCAACCACATACGCCACTTGAAGAAAAATTTTGAGTGATGTCACAAATATGGGATATCCCTTAATACCAAAAAAGAGTATTTTTGCATTGTATGAGGGTAACCTCTTAGGCCACATCATTGCAAAAAAGTAGTATTAAAGTAGACCTAGAAAGGGTCAAAACCATCATGCAGATTCCCTTCCGAGGGAACAAGAAAGCTATGCAGTCCTTCCTTGTGAAGATTAATTTTCTCCACAATTTTATCTCTGATTATGCTTATATTTTTAAACCCATATAGGAGATGGTTAAGAAGGACACAATATGCAAATGGAATAAAAGGGAAAAGGGCATGTTCTCCTATATTAAGAGAGCCATTGCAGAAACACCCACTCTGTGTAGCCCATATTTTAGCAAATATTTTCAACTCTAAACCTTCTCTTCTAATACTTCTCTTGTCATAGTGCTTACTTAGAAGGATGACTAGAATAATGAGCAGCCAATATCTTTCATGAGCGCTAGCCTTCAGGGACCCGAACTCAACTATCCCACCATTGATAAGTATCCATACATAGTTTATAAGTTTGTGAAACATTTCCTATCCTATCTCTTGAAAAATCATTGAAACATCTTTTTTCTACACCTAGAAGTCAGATCATTGTTCGTTCAACAAGAGATGGGTCAAAAAAGAGTTAACTAGATGACCAGCTTACAAGAGTATGATCTAGAGTTCAAACCAGTTCACACAATCAAGGGTATTAAGCTCTACCATGATGTATTGATGGAAATGGGATTTGTGATCAATGATAATGGCTTGAGGGACACCAAAACAGGCTATGACATGGTTAAAGAGGAACTGAGTAGTAGTTGTACCATCAACAATATATGTGGGCATCACCTTGGCCCATTTAGTATAATAGTCAATGGAAATGATGATATAGCCATGCCCCCTGATCGAATGAGGGTTACAGGTCATGAAATCAATTCGCCATTTAGCGAATGGACCTATGTAACAATAGGGTGTAAGGGTGTTGGTGGGGTGCGCTATTTACGGTTATATATTTGGCATTCATGGCACTTTTGAACTACCAAAAATGCAATCTTTGAAGATAGAAGGCGAGAAATAACCAGCACGAAGGATCTTCTTGGCAGTGGAATAGCCTGACATGTGACCACCACATGCCCCAGAGTGGCATTCATTTATGACTCGCTTAGCCTCTTCAAGTGTTAGACATCTGTAAAGAAACAAATCAACACTGACTTGGTACAATGGATCACCAATAATCTGATAAGGTTGACACTGATGCTGGTTACGACAATAGTCAGATCAAGACGACTCAGATTGGTAAGTCTGGGTCTGAACATAAAAAATATCTTTGTACCATGGGTCAAGAATATTGATGAGAAGCAAGGTTTCATCATGAGTATGCTAAGTAAAATTAGTGGAGGTGTTTGTAGAATTAAGGGCACAAATCAATTCAGAAAAAACTAGTGACTTCTTTGATTTGGCAGCAATAAAATCCAAATCAAAATTCAGTAGGATAATGATCCATTTAGAGTATTTTCCCCCAAGAAACTAAAGGGTTAGAATATAATTCATGGGGTTACAGTCATAAATCATTTTGGTCTTCCGTAGAAGAATATAATGGTGAAATCATTCAACAACATGGACTGCTGCCAAGGTGATCTTCTCGACATAAGAATATCGAGTTTCTGTGTCAATAAGATTTATACTCAAATAATAAACCACCTGTTCATTGCCATCATCATCATCCTGGACTAGTACGATAGAAATGGTATTGTTAGCTGCGACCAAGTATAAGAAATAATCAATGTGGTAATCAGGGGGATGCAATAAAGAGCACTAATCACTGTTTTCTTTAGAGCATCAAAAGATTGTTGAGCAATTTCATCCCAAACGAATGGGATCCCCTTTTTAAGAAAGCGAGTAAATCCCTTGGCAAGCTTTGCATAATTAGGGACAAAAAGACAAAAAAAATGGCCTTCCCTTGCAAACTTTACAATTGATACAGGGATAAAGGAGGGGATAGATTTACAATAACCTCTACTTTCACAGGATCTATTCGGATGCCTTCTTTTGACACAACAAAACCCAAGAGATGACCAGATTCGACATAGTAGACAGATTTGTGTGGATTGAGATGAATATCATAGTGTCGACAACATAGAAATATTGCTCAAAGGTGGTCTGGATGGTCATGACGCTAAGCAGAATAAGCTGGTAATTCGTCCAAATAAGGCTAAATGATGTGTTTAATATCATAAAAGTCATATGACATTGCTCTCTATAAGGTAGCACCGACATTTTTGAGACCGAAAGGGAAATTTTTATAATAAAAAGTCCCCCATGGACATATGAAGGCAGTTTTGTGTTGATCAATGGGTAATATATTAATCTGGTTATAACCAGAAAAAACATCCATAAAAGAAATGATCTCACTCCCATCACACTCATCAATGATATGATAAATAAAGGCAGTGGGATAATTGTCTTTAGGGCATGAACAATTGATATCGCGGTAATCAAAACAAACTTGAATTGTTCCCTACTATTTAGTAACATGTACAATATTAGAAACCCAGTCTGTCAATGGGATAGGGTAAATAAAACCAGCCTTTCGAAGTTTTTCAACTTCTCCCTTAATAGCAGCGGCCTTTCTGGGATCACTAGATGTATCAGTTGATGAACAGGCTTCACATTAGGATACATGGGTATTTCATGCACCAAAATAGTTGTATCAATACCAGGAATTTTCTCATATGAACAAGCGAAGACATCTTGAAATTATTTAAAAAGTTTAGTGTAAACAATGATCTCTTCCGGAGAACAAGAAGCCCCGATGTGAATGCTCTCGACAATCCCATGTTTAATGGAAACATAGATTGGCATGGTAGCAGTAATATTTTCCATATTACCTTTGGATATGTTAAGTTATGGTATGTTCTATACTTATAACATCTTACTTCTTTTTCTTATTATATTCCACCGATTAGCAATCACATGTACATAAAGTAATGTGCAGATAGTACATTAAACGATCGACAGAAAACAAGCCAAGACAAGAGACACAAGATGTGGCGGCTAGCCAGGGACAAACCCCACAATGTGTGGGGAAACCCTTTGATCAAATCTTCTTTTATCTTCAATAATTCAGCAGAGAGAAATAGTACAATAAATCTGATTCATATCAGCAGTAGCAAACCCTAGATCGGTAGCATCAACATTAGTGGCTTCATTATCAAACTAGGGCAGACCATATCTCACAAACCGACAGTCGGATTGACTTCATTCCACCACCAAAAGTTTCGGCTTCCAGAGGAGGTTCAGATGAACCTACAACGCAATTCAGATGAGGAGATCTTCTAGGCCACGCAAGTCAATCTTTACTTCTGCAGTTGCAGCTTCAGTTTCAGCAGTTTCCGGCTTCAAACTAGGGCAGTCGATATCTTGCAAACCGTTCGTCGGATTGACTTCATTCCACCACCAAAAGTTACAGCTTTCAAAGGAGTTTCAGATAAACCTACAACGCAGTTCCAAAGAGGACATCTTCTAGGCCACGCAAGTCAATCTTTACTTCTGCAGTTGCAGCTTCAAATTCAACAGCTTCTGGCTTCACATGTGTGAGAGAGAGAGACCCATTTCAACGCAGTAGAGAAGAGACTCATATCTGCGCAGTAGAGAGAGAGAGATGTGATGAGATGAGTGAGTACAAATGAGGAAAAGCCCTCTTATATTTATACACAATGTTGGTGGGTGAATAGATGCGACTGTTGGGCTTCTGAGCCTACATGAGTTGTAGGTCGGCTTGATAATAATTCCATAATCAAAATAAATTCATATCTCCATGAATACTTATCGGAATCGGATGATCTTTATATCAATCCTACACCTCTTGACGAGAGGAATCTAATAAAAATATTATTAGCCATGAATAAGATGACCCACATGAAGTTTTTCCCTGGTTGCCAATTTTAACACTCCCTCTCAACCATGGAGAACTTCTTCTGCAATCTGTCTATCGGTCAATACTATTCATCCATCAAATGCACTGCCTTGTACAGCCTGACCCTTGCCCTGCTCTGCTCTATTCTGCTTTGTCTTGTTCTGCCCTGCACTGATCTGTACTGTTTTGTTTTGTTCTGCTCTACTCTTGCATTGTTCTATTCTACTCTGCTTTTGTCCGAATTATGAAGAAGAAGAAATGATCGAGGATGTATCATACTAACTCAAAGTCAGTCTCAGAGTATGTACCACTGGTCCCAGACCAGTCTCAACCAACCCAAAGTCAGCGTCATAGTGAGTACAACTCCAATGGTCCCAGACCAATATCATCCTCCACTGACTCAAAGTCAGTCTCAGAGTATGTACCACTAATCTCAGACCAGTCTCAACTGACTCGAAGTCAGCGTCATAGTATGGTACAACTCCTACCACTGGTCCCAGACCAGTATCATTGATCCCAGATCAATGGAGGTCATCATAGCGTAGGGAGTACGGTAGTTACAACGATGCGTCCATCGATACTACTATGGTCCCTAACTTCATTTCCCTGCTCATTGATTAGATGAGAGGTACTTCCCATGAGTCCCAGACTGCATGGGTAGGATGCCTCAACAGGAGAACTAATCAATCCTGTCCTCACAGGAGAACACATCAATCCTTCTACAATTGCCATGGAGAACACATCAATCCAGGCTGCCATGGAGAACACATCAATCCAGGCATCACAGGAGAACACATCAATCCTGCTACAGTCGCCATGGAGAACACATCAATCCAGGCCTCACAGGAGAACTAATCATCCTGCTACACAGGAGAGTGAATCATCCTGTTCCACAAGAGAGCGAATCATCTTGTCCCACAAGAGAGCGAATCATCTTGTTCCAGTGCACACCACCAGGGGAGGGTGAGTCACCTTGTGGTCGTATCTTGCTCCAGTCAGAACTGCAAGCCCTCAGAGCTCCCAGAGCTCAATGTATGCAATATGCAGGACCCTTGTACAAGGGTTTCTTGACGACTCCAAGTCGTTTGGGAAAATCACAGATTAGATCTTTCCTTGTGGCTTTGATAAGGTGTATCGACTTGTACATCATCTTAATGCAATGGAGCCTCCTTGCTGATCGTCTTACCATGTCCCAGATGATGTCTATCTGCTAGAGCAATCGACGAATATGGGATTCCTCAATAATTGAATCCCACCTCTGGTTGTTACAGAGAATCATAGTGGTATGTGTTCGAATAGCTCACTGAAGAGCTTCCCCAACCAGGCAGCTTCATACGAGATCATACTCGTAGATATGTATCCGGTCTCGGCGGTGCTTATGGCAATCGACTTCTGCTTCCTGCTCATCCATTATATCGAAGCAAAATCCAAAGAGAAGCAGCACTAAAAAGTGCTCCAGTGATCCTCCACACTACCTGCCTATTCAGCATTCAAATAATCAGGCAGTTTCATATTTCCGGCAGTGTATCTCAATCCATGAGAGATTGTGTCCTGAAGACATCTCAGAAGACTCTTGATACCAATCTAGTGAGGCTCAACCAAATATGAGCTCATAATGCTAACTGCAAAACATATGTTTGGACGGAGGTTCACCAAGAACATCAATGCGAATGAGTTTTGAGACTCAGAGGCATTTCCCAAATCTGGTCCGACATCACTACCATATAACTTCTAAAAGTTAAGATCCTCGAGGTAGTCATAGGCTTGCAGTCCACCATACCAAATCTTTCCAAAATCTTCACCACATATTTTCCTTGAGATAGGAAAATTTCCCTTGGCTTCTGCCACACTTCAAGTCCTTGGTCCTTCATTTCAAATTCAGAAGCCAACTCCCTCTTACATTTTGAATGAGAGGGTCTGCACCTATTAGAAAGAGGTCATCCACATACAACACCAGTATGAGAGGCTTGTCGTCTTCAACCTTAAAGTAAAGGTTAGGATCAGCTTCACCTCCTAGTGAATCCCAGCTTCATCAAGTAGCTATTGATCCTCTCATACCATGCTCGGGATGCTTGCTTCAGCTGATAGAGAGCCTTCTTCAACCTGCATACATGAGATTTTCAATCATAAATCTCAAATCCTTCAGGTTGCTCCACATAGACCTCTTCTTTAATCGAACTGTGCAAGAATGCGGTCTTGACATCCATCTAATGTAGGTTCCATCCTTGTGAAGCGGCAAGGGCTATGATCGAGTGGATGGTCGTATATCTGGCAACAGGTGCAAAAATCTCATCATAGTCTATACCTTCCTTCTAGGAGAAACCACGAGCAACAAAACGAGCCTTATACTTTTCCGTACTTCCATCTGTTGCATGCTTTATCTTGTAAAGCCATTTAGAAGTGACAACTTTCTCATCCGAGGGTCTGGGAACTACTTCCCAGACATCATTCTTCATAATAAACTCATGTTCTTAGGTCATAGAATCCTTCCATATTTGATGCTTGATGGCATCTAAGAATGATGAAGGCTCATTTTGTATAATCGCGCTCATGATGGTCACGTATTCCTGATACCTGTTAGGTTTATTATTTTCACGGAAGGTTCCTCGGGGTGCAACATGTCCTTCAGCATCATCAAGTATCCCCCTAAGCCATGAAGGCCTCTTCCTAAAAGAGGGAGGCTCAGGTCGATAAATAGGATCCATGGGTTCCTCCACATCAGGCATTGTTACATCACCTACCCATAGATACAACGTCCACAATCGTAGGGTTCATCCTTTCCGCCACACCATTCTACTTAGGAGTATGTGGTGTAGTAGTCTCCCTCTTAATGCCAGCCTCAGATATGCCTGATTGAACCAACTGTAATATATTGGAGGTCTTGCTTTGACTTGAGGGGAATGGTCCCCTTTTGAGCTTTCCTTCAGCACATCCAGACATACACCTTCTTTCTCTACTTGGAATTCGGGCATCCTTGTTGCCATCTGTCTTACATAGAGTAGAGCTTTGTAATGAAGGTGGGCAAACCTCTGATGCCAAAGTTCAGACTAAAGAGATGTGTCATAAGACATGACACCTAGCAGACTTCCATCGACATGATATAATGAATCAACACGAAACCCAAGAGTAAAGGCATCTTTAACATTATTTTTCCATATACGTACCTTGCCATCGCTGAAGGTTACCTTGTAGCCTTTGTCTTCCATTGCCGAGATGGACACCAGGTTCTTTCAGAGGTCAGGTGCATTTAGTACATCCTGGAATTTCTAGCATTCTTGAATGCTTGTCCTCTTCCTTGATTCCCAGCTCTCCTTTTACCTTTGCTATTGAATTTTTCATTCTTTTGATTGCCATCAGAGGGATTTTGATCATCGTCCCGGTGTGAGTCCTTTCTATCAGGGCACTCCCTTGCATAGTGACCTGCTTTATCGCAGATGTAACATCATCCTTTTCTTCCACCCTTAGGTCCAGCCTTTCCTTTTGATTTAGTCCCGGAATTATTTCTTTTCTTAGCATGAGAAGAAAAGGCAGCAGGAGGATCTTTAGGCAAGGGAATTTCTTGCTCTTCTACCTTTGTTTCTTCTTGAATGCATCTAGCCATTAATTCCTCGAAACTAGGAATTACATTATTGTTCAAAAGAGTAGTCCTGAACACGTACCATTCGGATGGTAATCCTCCAAAAGTCGTGAGTGCCATTTCACTGTTAGTAATAGCCTCCCCAATAGATAGGAGATCGTTCATGACTTCGGTGATCCTTAAGAAGTATGCTTGCATACTCTCATCTTTACCCTTCTTGATTTCCCTCAGCTTATTTCTAAGAAACAAAACTTGATTTGCATCTTAACTTTAAAATAAACTCACCAGTCTATTGTAGATTTCCTTGGAGCTGTCCAGTTCAAAGATGTAGGCCACCAAGTGCTTGTCGATAGAGTCCCGGATGATCTTCTTTGTTTTGACTTCTCCATTTTTCCATTTGTTCCAGGCAGCAGCGGATGCATTTGATGGAGGCTCAACAATATTGCCTCTTACATGGTCCAGCACTCCTTGATCATCTAGGGTTAGATCGATAGACATTTTCCATCTGTGATAGTCAGCATTTTCACGAAGCTTGCCTTCGGCAGAGTGTTGCGAACCCCATAGTTCTTTTAGGATAGCCTCGCCAATCTTCTCTTCGGTGATTGCTCTTGCTCTTACTTGGGCTTTGTCTTCACCTCAGCTCTGATACCATGTTAAGTTATGGTATGTTCTATACTTATAACAGTTTACTTCTTTTTATTATTATATTCCACTGATTAGCAATCACATTTACATAAAGTAAAGTGCAGATAGAACATTAAACGATCGACAGAAAACAAGCCAAGACAAGAGACACAAGATGTGGCGGCTAGCCAGGGACAAACCCCACAATGTGTGGGGAAACCCTTTGATCAAATCTTCTTTTATCTTCAATAATTCAGCAGAGAGAAATAGTACAATAAATCTGATTCATATCAGCAGTAGCAAACCCTAGATCAGTAGCATCAGCATTAGCGGCTTCATTATCAAACTAGGGCAGACCATATCTCACAAACCGACGGTCGGATTGACTTCATTCCACCACCAAAATTTTCGGCTTCCAGAGAAGGTTTAGATGAACCTACAGTGCAATTCAGATGAGGAGATCTTCTAGGCCACGCAAGTCAATCTTTACTTCTGCAGTTGCAGCTTCAGTTTCAGCAGTTTCCAGCTTCAAACTAGGGCAGTCGATATCTTGCAAACGTTCGTTGGATTGACTTCATTCCACCACCAAAAGTTGCACCTTTCAAAGTAGGTTCAGATGAACCTACAACACATTTCAGATGAGGAGATATTCTAGGCCACGCAAGTCAATCTTTACTTCTGCAGTTGCAGCTTCAAATTCAACAGCTTCCGGCTTCACATGTGTGAGAGAGAGAGACCCATTTCAGCGCAGTAGAGAAGAGACTCATATCTGCGCAGTAGAGAGAGAGAGATGTGATGAGATGAGTGAGTCCAAATGAGGAAAAGTCCTCTTATATTTATACACAACGTTGGTGGGTGAATAGATGCGACTGTTGGGCTTCTGAGCCTACATGAGTTGTAGGTCAGCTTGATAATAATTCCATAATCAAAATAAATTCATATCTCCATGAATACTTATCGGAATCGGATGATATTTATATCAATCCTACACCTCTCGACGAGAGGAATCTAATAAAAATATTATTAGCCATGATTAAGATGACCCACATGAAGTTTTTCCCTGGTTGCCAATTTTAACAGGATATAACTCCGTGCACCAAAACAAGTGTTTGAAGTGGATTCTTTGGGTTATGAGAAACAAAATTCTCAAGACACGAAGAAATCTCACTAAGACTTGGAAGAAATGAGGAAAAATGATGAGCATCATTCCAAGGAGTTTCATCAAGATACATAACCTCAACAATACTCTCTTCGATGGGAAATATCTCATTCAAGGGATCTGGAGAATCCCAAGAACCAAGCCAAGGAGATTAAGAATACGTGTCCAGGTGCATACTAAGAATAGTATGAATTTTAGAAGTAGCAATGGAAACCAAAATAACTTCTTGATAAGATTGTTCTAAAGGACTTAGCGGCATAGCATCAATGAAGGAATCAACCTGATCTGGAGTAGGGATGATCCATGGATCACATGAAGTTGAGATCATGTTGATTGAGGTGACATGTAGAGGTGGGAGAGAAAAATTCCCCATTAAAGAAGAATCTTTGAAAAGACCTTCCCCCACACTCTCATAGTGAATATCAGTATTTGCCACATATTGAACATTTCCATTTGAAGAACTAGAAGAGAAAAAGGCCAATTGATCGAAAGTGACGATTTTCCCTTCATGAGGAAAACAGAGCACACGAAACAAAGAGGAAACCACACAAAACAATGCATGAATCCAGCTTCGTCTAAGTAGAAGGTTGCAACTCAGACTTTCAACAACGACTTCTACTTCCAATTCCAAAGTTCTCCCTACCAAGGTTATGGGAAAAGTTGTGATAATACCATAAAGACGAGAGCCTCTGCCATCAAAGTCTTGTAAGGTGTTCAAAGACTGATTGAGAGGTGGAGAGACATTGACTTTCCAACATGAAATAGACATGATGTAGGTGTAATCACACTCATCAATGACAGCCCGATGAATCATCTTCCCTTTAATAATGACTTGAATAAAAAACTCAATTTGATGGGAAAGATGAGGAAGATGGTTTCCAAGATCAAAAGTGATAAAATTTGAATCAGTAGTATCAGTTCGTCCTATAGTAGATAATAATGATTTATGCTGCATTGGACAAGTTTGGAGAACTTCCAAGGCAGACATCACTGAAGACGCTTGAGATATATCTTCGATAATATTTTAATGTTGAGCAGCTCTAGCGTTCGTATCATAATATGACTTCTGAAGCACACATTTAGGAGGTGGTCAGATTACAGATTCATTATTAGGTCTATCGATATGAAGAGGACTAGAGCTGGGTAGAGAAGAAGTAGAAGGTGTATTAGTTTCTTCCTTTTCCACCATCTGTTTTGAGGAGTTTGATAATCTTTTGACCGGGTGGCAACAAGAATATGCACTATTAGATTCATGTAAACCTAAGACCCTGAAGAGGCAGAGGATTGGGGTTGTTCTACCTATTGGGTATGATATGATGGAAACTTCTCTTTCAGTACAGATGGCCTCCCTTTCAATAAGCAATTAACTTCTACACGATGGGGAAAATCCTTAGTATAGTGATCTTCCTCACATATGAGGCAAGGATACTTAGGCTTACGCTTGGAGGCATCATCAGCAAATGGATTAGGAGGATTTTGTTTTGGGGTATCATATTTTGCTTTACCTTTACCCTTATTTTACCTTCTGAGGAACTGTCTATCGTGGTAGACTGGATTACATTAACCTCAGAGGTTTTACTAGGATTTAGAGAGGATTTTGAGGAAGGATTGGATGCAATATTCGAAAATGGATTTTTGCTTTGAAGAAGCTTTATTGGAATTTTAAGATACTGATCCAATAATACCATTGACAAGTGGTACGTTGGGAGACTTCGAAGATGCTAGATCTGAAGATGGCCTCACAACATCAAGGAAGATATCATATAGCATGACAAATTGGGAATATACCAAATCTAGATATTGGGCATGGGCGATGGCTTGATCCTTAGTAACACAACCTCCCATTTCTATGTCTACAACAATTTTTTTTATGAATGATTTGGTAAACCATTCAGTTAACAACTCATCACGTATTTCAAACTTGATGAGGCAGCATTGACGTCTCCATTCATGGTTGTGATCAGAGATATGGATAGCAGTATCCTATTTCCGAGACATAAGAAAATGGGTACCAGTTTCATAACGAACCTGTAACTAGAAGTGAGTGAGGAAGGTTGTGGACAAAGAATTGGAGTTTGAATAGGTAACTCAATCTACCATTATGTGACAGTACCCATCAAGGTTTGTTGAAAGAGACGTAGACAAAAAGAGTTGTTAACTTAGGAATTGAAAGAACACCATAAGTGATAAGTCATCACATGGGCCTGAGGGTCTTCTTTAGCTTTTCCTTCGAATTTTGGGCAATCACTAGGAATATGAGTAGGAACTGGAAGCAAATAAGGTGAATGAAGTATTGGATCATTAGTGAGCCCTGAGACATCCGATACTTCCAATGTTGCTAGAAATAATAATTGCGGGTTGAAAGGCATGTAAGGCCTTTGCTAAGGCCCATTTTGTGGATTCCATGCTTTTTGGTAATGGTTCCCCAAAGGGGAAAATTTTGACCATAAGGAAGTTGATTTTTCCCCCACTGAGGGGTACCCTAACCATAAGGTTGATTCTATCCCCACAAAGGTGGGTTCCTACCAGCATAGGGTTGATACTGACATGCCACAGGCTATTGTGAACAATAAGGTGGATGAACATTTTGCACAACATGTGGATTATAATGTTGTTGTTGCAACTGCTGACCCTGGTGATATAACTAATGGCTTTGCTGCTGCAGGGGTTGGCCTTGTGGCTACAAGGTTTGACCTTGTTGATCAAAAGGTTGGCTTTGTTGTTGCAACAATTGACCTTCCAGACACAAGGGTTGATTTTGTCGTTGGACAAACTATGTTTGCTACTACAAATGTTGTTGAAACTTCTGCAAATATTTCCCTTGTTGTTGAAAAGATTTCCCTGGTTGTTGTAAAGGTTGCCCCTACTACTGTAAAGGTTGTTTTTGAATAGTTGCTTGAGGAATTCCTTGTTAGTACTGATAAGTTCCAATTTGGAATTGACCATATGTACTGGGAATATGATTTTGACCAGGTTGCATATAAGGACCTACTTGCAGAATATAAGGTGGATTTTGAAGTGCTTGTGAACCATATGGAACATAAGACTATTGGTGGGGTATCTAGGTTGAATAAGGCTCTTGGTACTGGACATTACTTGCTCCAACTGGAATAGATGGTTTAGCTGAATTAGGAATACCAGTAATCGGTTGACTCACTCCAACCATGTGAGGTTGTGATCCACTCACATGGGTTCCACTTGAGACAAGAGGGGTATTTGGAAATTCCCCCCCATACTGTGAATCAGGTGGTGGAACATTTTTTCCACTGATGGGGGAATTGAGGAACTTACAGACGTATAAACCAAATATGTCGATTGCACCAGGATTATAGGTTGGAAAGAAGGTAATGGTTGTGTCGGAATAGATAGTTGAATCAGAACTGAGGTAACGACACTTTGCACAGGGATATGAGAGGTCATGTTAGGAATAAATGGACCAGAGGTACGCATAACATTCAATGGCCAAATTGGATTTTGGTATAATGAAGAAACATTGGGATTTCTAGAAACTAGTTGGTCTAAGGTCGTATAACCATGCGGAAGCATATGCCCGCTATCTTCAAGAGGTGTTTGATATGGAACTCCTCCTACATAACGAAAAAATTCCAGTGGAAAGTCGTATTCATAATCATTATCAACATTAGGAGCATGAGTAGTAGAGACTTCTAGGGGACCTCGATGAGAGGTTGAAAACTCACCTTCTGAAGCTATATGTGGAAATAGTTGCCGAGGAGGAATCTGAGATGGTCACGGAGATAACTCCAAAGGAACACCAGGTTGATCATATGGACTATAAGGTTGTTGAGTAGATATCACCAACGGATCAAAAAGCGGATTCAGAGGGTATCAAAAAAACCTCCATGGACTCTCAGGGGTTTTTGGATCAAACTCCTGAGACAACGATGATTCTAGAGGTGGTAGATGAGAACGAAGGGGTTGGATACTTGGGACAATTCAAAGTTCAAGACCTTAAGCCTCAAGTGACTGTGAAATTTCAAGACGAACTCCTTGTGACACCCCTTCAGTGTCAGATGATGAAGGAGAACAATGAGGTGAATGGTTCAGCCATGATGACTTTATCTCAAAAGAAAAAGGAGAAGAGATTATTTGGTTGAGGGCTTTCAAAAATTAAAATTTACAAGGAATTACTCAATATGAGGTCAAGAAGCAACTGCATGGGTTTGACATATTATCATTGGTAGTTAATTATATAACTTGAAACAACAAATAAATCAAAAAGGTCTATACTAGGCAAGAGGGTTTACCAAGTATCCATGAACCACAATATACACATTATCCAAAACCAAGGACTTAACATACGGTAGCCAATCTCCCCGAATGATGTGTTCAGTGTATCATGTTTACAAGGCAATAGACTCAGTTACCTATGGCTAAAAGATAGAAAGCTAGTGGGGTCTCCCATTATATACTCGATAGTAGAGGGAGTAGAAGTCTGTGTTAGGGCTATCTAATGCATAACCATTCGATGAGAGAATTCCCATATACTTTCCATAATGAATTCCCTCTTATATACCCAAAATTACTTGAGAACCTTTGGTATACTTCAGTACTAGAACGGGATTTCACCCCTAGGATAAAATGCATGCATTAACGAAAACTACCATATTTAAAGACGTCAAAACACATCTCTAGCCTAGGCCTCTAGATATTTGTGTTAGGTTACAAATGCTCCTTAGTTTAATTGAGGTGAATTTTAAGTTTATCTTCAATTAGGTTTCAATTTTATGGCTCAACGATGTCACCTGAATTCCTATGATGCAACTAAATGAGAAAAATGAAATTTTTTCATTCGATGAAGGCTAAACTAATGAGGGAAGAGAGACAACCAAGAATGCATCAATGAAGAAAAATGCATCAAAACATATCTCCATAACTGTTCGAATGCAAGATTTAAAAATGAAAACTACTCTTTCACTTTCACTAACGAATGCAATGCCAAAATTCAATCTTATGAGAAACAAAATCACTTTCTTTCACTAAAGTGCACTAAATAGTTTTTTTATTTTTCTTTCACTTTGATTAAAAATGCAAACTAATGCATAAGAAAAGAAAAAATGGATTTCAAAACAACTAAAAGGAAAATTTCATTCACTTTGGTTTCGAACAAAAATCATTTCAAAAATACTTAAATGAATAGATCCTTTCACTTTTCTTTTCAAAACAACGAAATCAAAAAAAGGACATACTTTTACTTTCACCAAGAAAACAATTGTAATCTATGTTTGATAATGGAGAAAAATACATTTTCAAAGTACAAATATGATTCAAGGCTAATGAAAACAACCTCGCAAATACAAACTAAAAGCAACTTGAAAATGGTGTCATGATCACAGTGAAACTCCTAAATGGAGACAATAAACCTAAAAAAGACAAACCAAGTGATGAGGGAAGAAAATAGAAAATTGCAAACACTAAAGGGAATCAATCAAGGAAAACATAATAAGATCACACTGGAAAGACACTCACAGAGGTTGAGATCTACTGAACATAAGAAGAAACCCTAAAATGTTTCTAGCCTCTGGGATCAATGCACCTGTGAAAGGAAAAGTAGCACTAAAAGGCAGAGAAGCATGATTGGTAATCCAAAATCAACATTGGAAGAGCTTTTGTAAGACCATAAAATGTGTTGCGTGAGAAAACAAAAAACAAAAAACAAAAAAAAAAACAAAAAGTTTCAAAAATTAGACCAGACTGAACACTCTCAAGCAAAAGCCATTGATGCACACGAGCTGAGAAATCAACTGTTAGTCAAACTAATGATAGGATCAGATTGAAGGAATGGATGGAAAGGTTATAACTTCCCTAGCAGAGTTGCCATTTTTTTTTCTAGGTAAATCCTCTTGGTGGACAGAGACGATCCCTCTAGCCCAATGAGTGGGTCTAGCAACTAATGAAACAATCTACAAGACACTTTCCTAGATTACATTCGAAATAAGAGAAGAGGAAGGAGACCTACCTCACTCTGATGCTATAATGCACTCCTTTGTTGAAGATCTTGATGATTTTCCACTCAGGCTTAATCCTTACTACTGACAGCGTTTGAATACTTGCACAAGAGACCAAAGACACAACAAAGCAGAAAAGTGCAATAAGAATAATCGAATGTAATCCACTTAGTAGATCAAGGGTCATTAAGGTAAATGAACCATTGACACAGGCATTTATTAAAAGTGAACCAATAGTTGTATATATTAATAAAAAAAATAAGAAGCATACAACCGAGGCCTTGATGTTATTAGTCCTCCTTGAGTGAATGTCCAAGTCCAAGCTCAAGCCCTCCAAGCCTAAATGAATTGCATGTAGTCACTATCCCAGCATAAGGGTGAAAATAATCAGAGACCAACCATTTGGGAATGGAAGAGGATGAATAAATAGGCAGGGAGAGGAGGTTAAGATCTCACCAAATATAGGGGAAGGTCCTCATCTCAAGGAGGAAGCTCATAGGGATAATATCAAAGGGTAATATTGGGAGAATTCAACCACATCCACAACGAACATCATCTAGCTCGTTGTTCTCGAAGCCTCTAGATCACGAAGCTTCTTCTCTTCTTTGGGAAAACTTTCCCTTTAGGGATCAACATGATTATCCAGACCAAATATGAACTGGAAGTACGAGGCTCATATGGTGCAACCTGTCATCAACACGAGTGGGCAATGTCACAGTCACGCTAACCCAGAAATTAGGTTTTTGAGCTCATTTTCTCAGGGAAGGCTCAAGGCATGTTTTTATTAGTTCTTCAAGGAGGATGTGGACTGCATGTTAGCATGGGTACACTCCACAATTGTCAAGTTTTAGAACTTCAGTGTATGACACATGGAACTGTAGGAGGTGTGACAAAATATTCTGTAACAGATGCCCCCTAAAGCATGAAGGCAAACTAGGGAGTGATGGCAAAGATGCTTTACGAGCTATTGCAAGGACGAAAACAAACACCGTCAGGAGACCTACAAATCAAGGATGCATATACACACACACACACACACACACACACACAACAGATATATATATATATATATATATATATATATATATATATATATATATATATATATATATATATATATATATATATATATATATATATATATATATATATATATATATATATATAGATATATATATGATGTATCTAGCATATATATCAAAACATCAATCCATGGCATGGACGCATCCATCCGAATAGAAAGGACCATGTGAAAAGATCCACGGTATCGTCACAGCCACCCGATATAGAAGGATCATCATCATCATAGATATAAGGTACCACAATATGGTCACAACCATCTGTATAGAGGAAATATGTATACAATCATGAATAATACACAACTCCACGCAGTCTGAGTTGTATCAGAAAAAACTCAGGGTCTTGCGCTCCATCCCAACACAATCAAAGTATGAATTATAACATCCGAATGAATGTGTCGAAGCCAAACATGCTAGAAAACCACCTGATTACCGGCCAATGATGTGAACTGTTAACAAACATGAGAGAAACCACCAATAATGACAATGGCTCTCAAGGTACGATAGTACAATTTGTGAATGTGAAATGAAGTTGAAGTTGAACACTCATGGAATCATCTGATTGAAGTTCAATGATGAAAACTTATCGTCGAATGTGAAGAAATTTCCATTAAGGCATGCAAGCTCTAAGGTACTAAAAGGGAGTTTCTAAGTCATATTCCTGGGTAATGAGTTGAATTAGATATGAAGTGACTTGTCAAAGGAGTGCCATAATGATTCCCTTATCATCGACATAAAACAAGAAATAAAGTGGAAGAAACGTGTGTGATCAAGGATTGTGGAAAAAGGTCAAACAATGTATAGGTAGTAAACTGGAGATAGGAATTCTCTTGAAGATATCAGTGACACGACTCTGGAGTGTTGCAGCATTTCACTCAACATAAGACCAAGGATCATGATGATGAAGTGGGACAGTTAGATGAGAGGAAAAATGGATCACCCAAACCCGGAAGGAAAAGTGACTGAGTGAGGATATCCAAAACTCGACACGAGAAACATATGAGTGTCATGTTCAAGAGCAACATGCTGCCCTATATAATAGATGTTTCACTTTCACTTTTTCCCCACTAATTCTAGTGAGTAGCCCAATTATTTTTAATCACAAGCTTGAAGGGGATAACATATGCTTGTCGTATAAGCTCATTCTTCGAATGAATCCATCTTAGTAAGTTTTATGAGTCCTAGGAAGGAGAAACTCAGTCTCGTCATGTTGACAAGTATTTCGTCATTTAAATTTTATGAGTCTGAAGGAAGAGTGACTCAGTGTCTTTTTCATATTTAGAGAGTTTGAGAAAGAGACAAAAAAGAAAACTCCATGAGGTCCCTTTTCGTAATTTGTCTCTCGAACCCAAAAATGTAGAAAACAATATTTGAGAGAACCTCTTGACCACGTTGACCAAGGTGTTCCTTTTTCGTAGTCAACCCCAGCCCGAAAAAGGGGTAAGTGTATACTAAGATGACATGAATTCATTAAATTTAATGAGTTCAAAAGGACAAGTACTCACCGATCTTTTCATATTTCAAGAATCAGAAAAGAGATTAAAGATTACTCGAGGGGGTTCGTTTTTCATTTATTTTTTAACAAGTCCGAAAAAGAGATAAAACAAAAATCATTTGAATCAGTCAAGAATGATCACTGTTACCACCAAAAGATCTTGTAACTGTAAAAAGATAACCACACATCACTGATATCGAGAAAAATAATAAAATATTGGTAAAAATGTGTTTGAAAACTTATAAATAAACAAAAAGTAAAAGGCATTTTACCATTTCACTTTGATTAATTTGGAGAGTGAATTTTACCCTATTTTCTTTGATTCTTCAAACAAGCAGTGTGGCAGATCCAGGGCACCATTTCACGAACCGTCAATTCCATTTAAGAGCTCCTCCCTTTCTCTTGTTTTTCATACTATTTTCTCACCATTTCATAGAAGTTTTCATTGCTTAAGGGGAGGATTTTCATTTTTATAATCGGGCGTGATAAATGCAACTCTAATCATCAGATCCACATTAATCACCCCTTATCCCAAAAGACCCTTGCGTTATCAACATGAAAACGATTTTAATAGTCACACTTGGCACAGAGTGAAAATAAAATGAGAAATCGTCTTTCTTAATCAGTTTTTTCAAAAATTTGATCCATTGAAAGGCTTCTAAATATTGTTTGTGGATTATTTGTGGGAGATTTCAATGATTATGGCCATCAAATGGAAAGAAAGAGAACATGAGGCAGAAGACCACCAAGCTACCCAAAGTGAAGCATGTGTTGATGCTTTGAGGGATTGTGGGTTTCTTAAGTTCTTCCAAACCCCTGGACTCAAAGATCAGAATGAGCTACTAGAATATCTCATAGGGTGATGAGATGTTGATTGTAATATGTTCATCATTAGAGATTAGGAACTCGAACTAGAGGTAGCTAACATCTACTTAATCACTAGACTTTCTAGGAGAGGAGAGAGGGTCCAACTCTTTGGAGCTCGTACTAGAGGAGAGAGCCCTAAAACCCTGATCAGAAGGAATTTCTCGGGTGCAAAAACAACTGTGAGCAGGAAGGTTAAGATAGAAAGAATTGACAACCTACCCTTTATGACTATTTTTCATACCATGGCCCGTATAGTTGGGGCACAAGAATTGCATGAGGCAACCAAATCTCAGTTCCAATACGCAATAGACTGACTCACTCCAACAATATTTAATTGGTGCGAAGGACTATGGGTTAACATGGAACGATAGTTGAAGAAATACAAAATAAGTTGTTTGAAGCAGTTTGGGTTTGGATCGATTTTACTAACATTTTTCTTGGAACGTGTGCCTCTTTTTCGTTACCAATGGGTAGATGTAGATGATCCAGCTCCTAGAGACCCGAGGTTACTCAAATGGAGTGAGATTATGTCTCAAGGCAGAGGCGGTTAATAGATGCATTTTCCTCCGCCGTTCTTCGGTTGGTTATGCCAATAGTTGATTGTGGTAGATGACTATGCCTATGTGGGCACACATTTCAAAGGAGACCCAAATCCTCCTCTACCACCTGGTGCAAAATGGACTGATGCAAGTGAAAACTTGTTTTTTGGGATTTTCAAGTTTTATGATTTTTTGAAGTGTATTTGGGAGTTAACTTATGATAACTTTGCAGATGTAGGACTAAAGGGACCTCCTGGAATGTATTTGATAACTTGGAAAATAGCACGCCTAGTAGAGGAAGAATCTCTGTACGAGGAAAGAGCAGATTCTATAGTTGAGATGGAGTGAAACCTGGAAGTCCTTACTCGGGGGATTCCAGAGTATGCTACTATAGATGACGTGTCATTGTGATACCAGAGGCACACAGTGGGAGTATCTACAAGACTTCGTGAGTTATTAGGCCAAGTCATTAGAGTTGTCTCATGCTATAATGAGAATCATGTGGGTGGATAGCCTATTCCTAGTCATATTATCTACATTTTTGTAGGCTTTAAAAGCCATGTGTCTTAGAGCACTAATTTTTGAGGTTTTGACATAATAAAATTTGATAGACTTGATATCTATATGTATATCTATATCGATATCGATATCTATATATATATATATATATATATATATATATATATAGACATATGCATGTTTCTATTGTCTACTTATGTGTTCATATATCATGATGATGTGTTCGGTTTTTACAAGTGATGCAAATTTCTATTTAAAACATAATTTGATAGACTTGATATCTATATGTATATCTATATCAATATTGATATCTATATCTATATATATATATATAGACATATGCATGTTTCTATTGTCTACTTATGTGTTCATATATCATGATGATGTGTTCGGTTTTTACAAGTGATGCAAATTTATATTTAAAACATAATTTGACAATCCATTTGTTAATGTATTCAAATTTCGTTAATATTTTGAAATGTAATGTAATAAAATTTTCTTTCTAGTAATCGAACAAGTATATACATGCACAAAATTTCTGGATTTCTAACTGAATAATGACCATTTAATTGTAGCAAAATGTTTTTTGAATCTAACTTAACAACCAAATTTTTTATTCCCAGAGAAACCACTTATGATAATAGTTCGATAACTGCACTATACTCGGCAATATTATTAGTATTTTGTCCCAAGAAAATACCTTGTAAATTTATCAACTCGCCATTAGGGGAAAAGAGTGCCTAAACCACGGAGGATAAGTTTCATGTGCTACAACAAGAACCATTAGTAAAACCAACATAATGGTTTGACGACATATGCAAACCGAGTGGAACACAAGGTAAGCAGAGGAAACATGTCTGCAAAGCAAACAAACACACCAAAAAATCAAAATGCACACTAATGAATTCACACACTAATGTACAAAATTAATTATACATAAATCACGCATAATACTTTTTCAGATAATTTCCGTTGCGAGGTTGTGCTAATGCATTATCTTCATAGTCAACCAACTTGTTGGCATTATGATTCTGGTTTGGCTCTATGGTACAGGTGTTGTACTTGATGGCAACTCTCTCAAGCGGCAAAACTCTGTTCAGGCTCTCAAAATGATGGAAATTAAGAGGTTCGCAGGTGAATGGTTCAAAAGGTGCGGACCCACAGGTTCGCCGTCCAGGAAGTGCGGTCATACCCGCAGGTTATCCGTTCAGAAGGTGCGGTCCCCTAGTTCACTCACTTCAAGGCAGAGAAGCGCGCTCACGTGGGGTTTCTTATGTTTGGCCCGTGGTATTTAGCCCGTCGTTCTTGATCCTATGGTTTTGGCCCATGGTATAGGATCTAAAGTATTGAACCCTGGTTTGGATCCCTTGTATTGGTTTTTGATGGTTTTGTCCCATGGTGTGAATAAGGGCTTGACTATAAATAGGGAAGGGGATCACTTGGCTAAGGTATCTTTGCAAGTTGAATATCTTAAGATCTGAAATATTGGGTTATCAATGTTAAAAGCTTGATCTAAATCAAAGTAAATTTGAAGGTGAATCTATCAAGTCGTGATCTCACGGGCGCATGATCAGATCTGTGCATCTGACTGTCAGTGGCACATTGGAGGGTTGTTAATTCGGTTCAAATCAAAGGTCCGCAGGTGATTCACAATGAAGTTGCGGAGGTTCGCAGTCCAAAGAAAGGCGCAGTGTGGAGGCATGCGGAGTGCAGAAAGGCGTAGTGCAGAGATACATTAGAGGTACGCGGCGCGACAGAAGGCACAGTTGCAGAGTCACGCGGCGCGACAGAAGGTGCAGCTGCAGAGATACAGTAGGAGTACGCGGCGGGACCGAAGGTGCAGCTGCGGAGGTACAGTAGAGGTACGCAGCGAGACGGAAAGCGAAGAGTAGAGGTACGCAGAGTACAGAAGAAGCTCTACGTGGATACGCAGGAAAACAGAAGACAAGGTGCGGAGTCACGCAACCAAGATAAGGAAAAACTGCGGATCTGTCTTAAAACATTTGTTGATTATCTTTTATCTATTGCTGCAGAGTTCTGGGTTTATATTTCTGGTACTACCTTTCTGTTTACAGCATTCTGAGAAGTTGGGTGATTCTTTGGTTGATTGTATAAGGAGTTTGGCTGATTTTCATGTACTTGATGATTATTTGATCTTCTTGGAACCAGTTTGAAAATTTATGAAAAGTGCTCCTTGAAAGAAAAGAAGTAGGGGGTTGTAGCTCCCTTCTAGGAGAGATTGGAAAACGAGAGAGAGTTGTAGCTCTCTGCAGGTTGCATCCTGCGTACTGGTAAAGGACTGCACCAGTACAAAATCATTGTAAAAGGAGTTTCTAATTGAAAGAAGATAGAGACATATTGTAGCAGGTGGTTTTCACCCACATTGGGTTTCCACCTTATATGTGGTGTTCTTTGGTGTGACTATCTATTTTTCTTGTTCATGCTAATTATTTTATGGTACTGATATACAAAGTAATGATCAATATCTGAAGAATAATTCAAAGTATAAGTAAGGAAGATATATTGAAAAGAATTTGATAATACTGATTCACCCCCCCCCCCCCTCTCAGTATTATTTCCAACAATTGGTATCAGAGCAGGTTCTTTAGAAGAAGCTTGATCGCTTGAAGAAAGATCTTGCATCATGAGCAACTACAAGAGGGAAGCATCAATCAGGCCACCAATTTTTGATGGGACAAACTTCGTTTATTGGAAGGTAAGAGTTACTGCCTATCTTCAATCTCTTGGTACAGAAGTCTGGGATATCATAGATACAGGCTATACTTTTCCTTCTGTAACTCCTACAGATCCGGCTGAGAAGAAGAAATATGAAACAAATGCAAAGGCAGTTAATACTCTGTTAGGATGCCTGTCTCAATCAGAATTTGTTAAGGTAATGCAGTTTAAGTCCGCAAAAGAGATATGGGACAAGATTGTTTTGAGCTATGAAGGAGATGATCAGGTAAAAAGGGCAAAACTTCAAACCATTAGAATTCAGTATGAAAATCTCAGGATGTATAATGATGAAAGTGTGGCTAACTATTTTCTTCGTGTGGATGAGATTGTTAATTGTATGAAAAATTTGGGTGAAGAAATAAAAGAGGCTGTTGTGGTTGAAAAAGTTCTAAGATCTTTGTCACCTAGGTTTGAATATAAAGTTTCTGCTATAGACGAAAAGGAGAATCTACAACACCTTAAAATGTCACAACTGCATGAAATTCTAACTGCTTATGAAATGAGGAAAGGAGGTCCATCTGACAGGAGAGAAGCTGCCTTCAAGGCTTCAAGCAAAGGAGAGTACTATGAATCATGACATGGGTCAAAAGAAGAAGAAGAATCAAATTTTGTCATAAATCTTCAACGGGGTGCTGGACGGTTCAGAGGTAAGTTGCCCTTCAAATGCTTTGCTTGTGGAAGAGTAGGTCACTATGCTGCCAAATGTCCTCATAAGGATAAGATCGACAAGGGAAAGGAACCTATTAGATGGAACAAGAAACAGAATGCAAATAAGAAAAGCTACTACACTCATGAAGACAGTGATGGTCTATCAAATAGTGATGAAGATGAACGAGGTAATGAATATAAACTTTTAATGGCCTTTGAAGATGATGATTACATGGATGCTATAGATGTGGATAGCTTTTATGAAGAGATTTCTAGACTCAAGTCATGTATAGAAGAAAAGAATGTGATCATTGATACTCTACAATTTCAAATTGATGAAAAAGAAAAATTTCTTGAAAAATTAGAATGTGAAATTGTTGGCCTTAGAAAAGAAATTGAGAAAACAAAGGCTATTAATCTTAATTTTGTCAAAGGATCTGAAACTCTGGATGAGATCATCAATGTACAACGTTCTCTTCTAAACAAGACAGGTCTGGGGTATAATGGAGAAACATCTCAAGCATCCACCTCAAAGAGTTATCTTGATGCAGCAAGAAGGAATGAGCAAAAGCACAATGGAGATCACCAGGTAAAGATGGGACGAATTACATCAAGAACAAACAAAGACTATCAGGTAAACCAGGGGCAATCCATCTTAAGGTTGAACAAAAGCTACAACCAGCCACAGGTAAAATCTTCTCAATTTGCTTCAAGAATGGATGACAATAGAAATTACAATCATTTGGCCGGTAGATTTGATAACCGCAGAAGTTTCTTCAATGGACAATGTTTCTCTTGCCATAACTTTGGTCACAAAGCAGCTCAATCTGTTGCATATAAAACAATCATGACTAGAGAAGCTCAAAAACAAAGAAGTATGACTGGGATTACAAAAAGGACCTATAACAACTTTTCGGCTCTTGAAAATGAAATTGAATGTTCTATTTGCAATAACTTTAGTCATGAACATTCTGAATGCAAGAGCAAGTTTCAGCAGACAAAGGAACAAGCCTCAAGCACTAGAACATGGAGAATAAAGGAACCACAAACAGAAAGATGTGGGATAGCCTTTTATGCAGAGGGACAAGAAAATATATGGTACATCGACAGTGGATGTTCGAAGCATATGACAGGTGATAAAGAAAATCTTGAATCATATTCTACTTTAGAAAAGGGAAAGAAAGTTTCTTTTGGAAATGATACTCCTACAGTTATAAAAGGAAAAGGCACTGCTCAGTTGAAAGAAAAGGTCAAAGCTGGAAATGTTTTGTATGTTGATGGCTTGAAGCATAATCTTCTAAGTGTCAGTCAGATGTGCGATCAAGGAACTGAAGTAATATTTCGATCAAATGGGTGTAGTGTTCGTGATCTTGATACAGGGAAAATAGTGATCAAAGGCAGAAGAACTCCAAATAATCTATACATATTTGAAGAAGGACAACAAAAATGCTATTTGAGCAAGGATGATGAACATTGGTTATGGCACCGAAGGTTGGGGCATCTAAGCTTTTCTCAAATAAGGAAGGCATGCAAATATCAGGCAGTTCGTGGTCTTCCAGATATCAAAATTCCAGACAACACCATATGCAAATCATGTCAGTTTGGTAAGAAAACCATAACCAACCTCCCTGAGAAGGAAGGATCAGCCAGCAGGCCTCTCGAACTAGTCCATACAGATGTATGTGGTCCTTTCAGGACAAGGTCACCTCGAGGAGAAGAATACTTGATATTATTCATTGACGATTTCTCCAGGTTTGTTTGGTTAGGACTTTTGAAGCACAAAGACGAAGCATTCGAAAAATTCAAATCCTTCAAAGCCTTGGTTGAAAATGAATCAGGTTACAAAATTAAGTGCCTCAGGTCCGACAGAGGTGGGGAGTTTACCTCAAATGAATTTTTCGATTTCTGTGAAGAACATGGGATAAGAAGAGAATTTTCTACAGCTAGAACTCCTCAGCAAAATGGAGTGGTGGAAAGGATGAACAGAACAGTCCAACAAATGGCTCGTGCTATGCTTGATGAGTCTGGAACTCCTGCAACTTTCTGGGGTGAAGCTGCATATGCTGCGGTTGTTATTCTCAACAAAACAAATGTCTGAGTGAATAGCACTCAAACTCCTCATGAGCTCTGGTATGGTGAGACTCCTTCGGTAAAGCATTTCAAAATTTTTGGGAGCAAATGCTATATTAAGAATACTGATGAGAAATGTGGAAAACTTGAACCTAGATTAGATGAAGGCATTCTTCTTGGTTATTCTCCACACAGCAAAGCATATAAGTGCTACAATAAAAGACTTGGAAGAATTGTTGACAGCATTGATGTAGTGGTTGATGAAAAAGGATACATTCCTAGCCAAGTAAATCATGAAAATATCGAAGAACATGAAGAATACCCTCAAAGATAGAATGATGAAGAAGAAGAACCTCAAGAAGCACCAGAGGAACAGATGAGGATAGAAGAGAAGACTCCATCCAGGTACGTTCAGAAGAATCATCCAAAATCTGAGATTTTGGGGCAGAAAGAAGCAGGTGTACAAACAAGAAGAACAATTGCAGAAGCTTCAAGCTATTTGGCATTACTCTCCTCCACTGAACTACAAAATGTAAGAGAGGCATGCAAAGATGAATGTTGGGTCAAAGCAATGGATGAAGAACTTGAGCAGATTGAAAAGAATAACACTTGGGAGTTGGTTCCTAGACCAAAGGATAACAATGTTATAGGAACAAAATGGATCTTCAAGAATAAGTTGAATGAAAATGGGGAAGTAATTAGAAACAAGGTCAGACTTGTTTGTAAAGGGTATGCCTAGCAAGAAGGAATAGATTTTGAAGAAACTTTTGCTCCTGTTGCAAGACTTGAGGCCATTCGAATGTTCCTTGCTCTCTCAAGCTTTCAAAAGTTCAAAGTATTTCAAATGGACGTGAAATCAGCCTTTCTGAATGGAGACTTAGAAGAAGAAGTATACATTGAGCAGCCAGATGGTTTCATTCTTGGAAATGATCCAAATCTTGTATGGAGACTGAAAAAGGCTCTCTATGGTCTCAAACAAGCTCCAAGGGCTTGGTACTATCGTTTGGACAAATATCTTCATCAACAAGGTTTTTCAAAAGGATCAGAAGATAACAATCTTTATATAAAAATTGAAAATGACAAATTGCTAATACTTATTGTGTATGTAGATGATATTATCTTTGGCAGCAATGAAGAAGCTATGAGTCAAAGCTTTGCCTTGGTTGTTGTGGGGAAAAGTATCCGATGCGGATGACACTAACCCTTTCTAAAGGTGACAGACTTTAGCAACAACTGAATGACAAAGTTTTCATGTTCATCTTTATGAAAGCACAGAGAGAATAGAAAGAGGATCAACCAACCTGGTGTCTTGCGCTTAGTCGATCCTTGTCCTTCTCGCTTTGTATCCCGTTCCCAGCTCTTTACTCTCCAAGCCGATCCAGCTACACACAGAATCTGCACAACAAAAGGGAGCAAACTACGAGATACAAGCAATCATAATTGAAGCATGGATTAGGTTGCATCAAATATACATGTAAACACAAAAGCATCTATGTAAAACAAGTATATAGAAGAACATGCAAACTTTATTGATAGAAAGTAACAGGGTTCCAGAGGAAGTTACAACCAATGATGTTGGCCCCAATCCAGCAGCACCTCCTCGGCAGCAAGAACTCTCTTCTTCACCTCTAGTAAAACAATCACCCAATAATCCTGGCAGTATACCAACAGCACCTCCTTGCTTATACAAAATTCCAGCCTCCCTAGACCTCATAGAAGAGCTCTATATATAGGAGGGAAGAGGAAAGGATGAGTCAGCTGGAGGCTGGCATATAGCTGACTAGTGTCCTCTCCATCTTCAGTTAATCTTCAGTTCGTGTGTCCACTTGGAGATCCTTGCTTACACATGGTAATCAAGTACCTCTTACTCATCACAGGGCGAATCTCATGAACCAAGTGTCATTTTGGAAGCTTCCTGGGCAATTGACACCTTGCAGGATGACTGTGTCACTTGGCCAATCTCGCCCAGCGCAGGTAGCCTTCATTGTTTTTGACTTCCAGCGCAGGTACAGAGTGGGACAGTTGCAATACAGCGCAGATGCTCAGTTAAGCAGCTGACATGATCCAAAATAAGCCTGTTTTGAAGTGTTTTCAGGTGGAGAACTGATTGGAAGTGCTGTTGTTTGATGACCTTGTTCTTTTAGGGGTAAGAACAACATATTTAGGGACTGAGGATCCCTGTAATTATTGACATTCCATGCTCCTTGACGCGAGGCACAAAAATGTCTATAACAGTTGCCCCCTAAAGTATGAGGCCGTTTATCGGGTGAAATGCTTTAGCTAGAGGATCCGAAGTTCGTTCCAGTGCTGAGGAGAGTGCCCTGTAATACAATACAATACAATACATTATTTTTCATTCATCATTATTCTCATGATCTAGCTGAGGCGGGCATTCCCATGCTCAGCTTTCTATAAATACATTTTGGTACATATGACAGACGATCGTCTGAAGATAGACTGATAATTTTCTGCTGAAACTATCATCCTTTGAATAGGATGATCATCTGCTGCAATGATGTACATGGTAAATGTTTTTATATTTCCTGAATATATATCGCAGCCCGGATGGATGAAACTAGATCCGGGGTCTTCAAACTCGTTCGATCTTCACTCTAAGTACAAGTCGATCCATGTGAGAATTGCGCTGAAGTCGAACATGGAAAGACATCGCTTGATTACCGGTCAATAATGAAAACCGTTAACAAGCGCGAGAGGGATCACCAATAATGACGATGACCCTCAAGGTACTGCAGTACAATTCACGTGGCGTGAAAAAGGACTTGGCGTCGAACGCCACGCAAAATCTTCTGGTCGAAGGTCATTGATGTATACCTGTCGCCGGAAGTGAGAAACTTGCCATTGAGGCATGCAAGCTTCAAAGTACTGATGGGGGTGTTCCTAGATCAACTTCTTGGATAATGAGCTGAAGTCGACAAGAAGCGATCCGTCAAAGGAGGGCCTTAATGAATCCCACATCAATGACACGGAACGGAGCTAATGACTTTAGTGGAGGTGAAAACAAACTGTGAAATATGATTCAGGGTGGCGATCATGAATGGATGAAGGATAATGTATGGTAGTGGATGGGACACGGTTGACACTTCCAGAATGACCCCTCTTGAACATATAACGACACTGATGCGATGGATCGGTAGCATTACCCCAAATGTGGATGGTGTGGCGAGGACCATGGTGATGAGACCGGTGAATGAAACAACCCAACCCGATAAGGTACGGAGGAAAAGTGTCATGTCCAAGAGTGACTTGCTACCTTTAAACTTTGATGTTCTCCCAATTTTTCCCCAGTTATTTCTGACCAGTACCTCTTTATTTTTGTCAAGCTTGAGGAGGATAACATATGCTTGTTCTATAACCTGCCCTTCGGGCAAGCCCATCGCTATGATTTAACGAGCCTAGCGATAGGGAAACTCGTTCTCGTCTAAAGACAAGTTTGTCGCTATTTAATCATTTTAACGAGTCTAACGACAAAGAAAACTCGGTCCTTTTCATTTTTAGAGAGTCTAAAAAGGTACAGAAAGTTAACTCCATAATTCCTTTTTCGTCAGCAAATCCCTTAAGTCCGAAAAAGTATAAAACAATACAGAAGGGATGGCTGTTCGGTACTTTTAACGAGCCGAACAAGACAAGCGCTCGATCCTTTTGTGCAATAATCCCTCAGGTCCAAAAAGATTAAAATTTAGAGGAGGGATAGCGTTCCGGTCCTTTAACGAGCTGGAAGGCCAAAACTCGGCAAACTTTTCATATTTTACGAGTCAGTAAAAAGAGCTGAAAGAAGACTCGTCTTTTGAGGAACGAGTGATAAACATGGATAGCTACGGATTCCAGGTACAGGTTGGAATTTTCCAATCACGGCAGTGTCGCAAGGATGGCTAGGTGAAATCACTCTTCGCAGCTGTTTCTCAAAAGAGGTAAACACACAAATGGAAGTGAATGATCGGCCAAATGAACAGTGGAGGTGATGGATGAAAACACGATCAAGGTTATTATGGCTGATGAATTTACGATCTCAAAAGGTTATTTACCGGTTCATTTTTTCTGGATGAGCTTGAACTCTAGGGGAAGATTGCTCATAACTTATGTTTATTTTTTAACGAGCATGAACTATGTGCTAAAACTGCTCGGATCTTGCATGCCCCCAGCATCATAATAACGCATGTCAAAGGAGGGTGCCCCCCAAGCTTCATTGCATTCAACTTGGTGATTGGAATGAAGGTTTACCTTTGAATTTTGAAAAGGGGATCTGTTTCATTTTTTAATGAGGTTGACATAGTACGAGAACTATCCTCATGCCTCCTTGTTTTATTTTTTTTTAACGAGGTTGACCTGAGATAGGAACTATCCTCGGCGCCGACAAAATATCTAGGAATCTTCCGAATCCAACCAGAAGATTGGATTAGATTTCATGTTGTAGGTTTCCACAGTGGCCACTTCCGCCAGATTACTCGGAGGCGGTAGGGCGAAAGTACCCATTAAGGCAGGGTCTTTTAGGAAACCTACTCCGATATCTTGGAAAAAATGATTCCTTGCATGGATCATCGGAATGCTTCCTGTAACTTGTGAACTGTTGGGGAGAAAAGTTTGTTGGTCGACGATTGTAATTCCTTCTTGTGAGGGAAATGCAATCCTCCTGAAATAGGTCGACACAACCGCGGCCATGGCATAGATCCAGGGCCTCCCTAGTAGGATGTTGTAATCGAGGTTTCCATCAATTACTTCAACATCAATTCCTACTGTTTTGCCCCCCAGTTCAACTTGCAAGTTACTTAAAATACCGTATGGAGTGTATGATCGTCCATCAAATGCTTTTAACGTCGTTGACGATTCCGACAAGGGTGGTGAGCCTAATTCTTTCCAGCAACTCATCGACATAAGACATGTAGATGCTCCCTCATCAATAATTGTTCGATGAACAGTTTTGTTGAGGGATTTCACTTGAATAAGGAAAGCTAGTTGAGCTGGTAATTGCGGGTCATATCCTTTATGATCAAAGGCCACAAGATTGGAATCCATTGGGCCAATCCCACCTATTGCTGATAATAAAGCTTGCTCTTGGGAGGGGTGATTTTGTGGTACCTCAAGTGTCGACATAGCGGACGACGATTGAGCCAGGTCCTCTATTATATTATAATCCTGTGTTACTTTGGCACGAGGATTAAATGTCGATTTGTGTACTACTCCCTTTGGCAGCTTTATCATTGGCTCAGGAACGATGGGTGGCACAACTTCGTTAACAGTTGTTGTTGAACTACTAGGTCGTTCATTAACCTTGTTGTTCGACAGCTTTGGATTCCTTTAATCTTTACTCCTTGTCAAAGCATTATTCTGTTGCTTCGAGGTAGACAACATAAGCACTTGGGATCCGGAAGCATTTTGATTAGCAACCATATTTTGACCTGGATTAGGAAACGGATCAGTCAATACTGCTGGGTTTTTTGAACTCTTGAAGAGTTTCTTAACTTCAGCTATATGTGGACAATCTTTCGTCCAATGATCCTCATCGCATATATGACACCCTGTCGGGGGTCTCCCTTTCCTTTTCTTTATCTTCTTGCCCCCTGGTTGCTTCAGTTGTTTGCCCTTGTCGGTCGACATGGCATTTACTTCTGAGGCGAGAAGTCGCTCATTTGCATTTTGACTAGAATTTTTGCGTTTGCCAGTCACGCCATTACTGGCGTGAGAGTTAGTATTCGATCCAGGAGGGGGAGGAATTGAAAATTCAGGTCTAGGGGCGTCAGGTATTTTGTCGTAGAGCGTGCCCGACTGAGTATATACTAAGTCTAAATATTGAGCACGAGCAATGACTTGCTCCTCTGTTACGACTCCTCCCTTGGCCACATCTTCCGTTATAGCTGGAAGTAACGACTTTATAAACCATTCAGCTAACAGCTGATCGGGAACGTAAGTTTTCACCATTCTACGACGACGTCGCCACTCATGTATATGATCAGATATGTGAGTGGCCGTTGTCTGTTTGAAGTTGGTAAGGAGTTCTGTCCCTGTTTCATACCTTATCGGTAATTGAAAATGGGTTAAGAAAGTCGTGGCTAAGGAGCTGAAATTGTCGAAAGAGGCTCTTGGCAATTCAATGTACCATTTAGCCGCTGGACCTGTCAATGTCCTCTGGAAGAGGCGAAGCCTTATCGAATCATCATTCAAGGTATTCGACGAACACCACAGATGGAATGTCATCACGTGATTCGATGGGTCTTCACCCGGATTTCCATTAAATTTAGGAATATCTGACGGAAGTTTATGTGGAATCACTGGCCACCAAGGGGCATAAGCAATTGGATCATTCATCAGCCGGTTTAGATCTGGTAGTTCTAGAGTTGCTACAAAGGGCAACTGTTGGTTCAGGTTAGGCGAAGCATATCCAGGATAAGATGGTATCGCCTGAGCAATGGGTCTTTGCAGACCAGCATTATGCTGACAACTTAGACAAGGTTGATGGGCATAACCATTATAGTATAGTTGCCCATTACTTACAAAGACTTGTTGCTCAGGTCCTTGATATGATTGCTGGAATGGCGGTTGTTGAGTTTGAAACAGCTCTGGTTGTTGGACCATTTGCTGTTGACCAATACTGGATGATTGACCAGGATGAGTAGTCACAGTACTTGTTTGAGCCTGAGTCGCTCCAGATAAGGAGGCACTACCCTGAGATTGTGATTGAGTCGCTGAGCCAAGAGGTTGTTGTATTACAACAGGTGGCGCTTGTACTTGCGACATATTCGCCATACCAGGTATAGTGGCAACATTCGACACAGGGTGGACTGGTTGCATAGAATATACAACTCCTGGTTGTTGAGGCAGTATTGGTACCCAACTGCTGGATGTAATTCCAGTTTGACCTGAACTTTGTTGTGAACTCACGGATGGGCATCCTCCCGAAGGAGGTAATGAAAAGGCATACTGCCCCCCATATGGCATCAATCCAGAACTCAAAGGGATCGATTGCCTAGGTTGACCTCCAAATGGATCAATTTGGCGAGTTTCAACATAAGAAATACCAGATGATAATCCGGACGAAGAAATAGGAACTAACCATGTCATCGTCCCTGATGGGACTCCGGCTTGTTGTTGACAACTTGCCGGGACAGATGGTATACCAGCGAACATCGTTGGAGTAGCAGTAGTAGCCTCTGCTGCTGCTGTGTCGGACGACACAGTCCTATATGTCGACGGTTGTTCAGACATATCTAGTCTATCCAAAAGATTTCTTAGCGTTTTTACAGGAACTTCCACTTGTGGTGGACTAACTTCGAAGATCAACGAGGGAAGGGTGATGATTATTCCGCTTAAAATAAATTTTATAACGACGCTTTAGACACAACTTGCTTTTTCATGTTTTAAGAGTCGAGAAAAATCTAAAGATGACTCTAGTCGCCTTCGATGTATTAACGAGCCCGAAGTGACAAATGCTCGGTTGGACTTTTTCAGTTATAGAGTTTGAAAAAGGCCAAAAGAAACTGCTCTGGAGATCTAGGCAGAGGGTGTGCCAAACCTTTCGCGAAACCACAGAATACGTTTTACGGTACGGGTGGTCGATCTTCGTGAATGCTGTGTTCACTGCATCGCGATCAGTAGGGCGGCCGACACGGTTTCCTAAGGATAAAGGATAAAAGCCTATAGGGGTCTCCCAATATACGCGATGGTACGCGGGAGCACAAGTCCGTGTTAGTGCCACCGACTCTCAGGAGGAATCACCCACCTTCGTAGAGATCGACAGTCACTATGTTTAACGACGCCGGAACACGTCTCTACCTAGACCTCTAGATGTTTGCGTTATGTTACAAAGCGTTGTTATGTAAATTGAGTTTATTTTAATGTTGATCTTGCTTAACAGTTTGTCTTTCAGGATCACCACGAGATGTACAGGTACAAATTCCTAAATGCAGCTAAAATGATAAGCAAGCTTTAAAATCTTTTTAGCTTTGAAAATCCTAACTACTGAGGGGAGAAAAAAAACATTATCTTTCCACACAGAGTACAAAGCACAAACTAATGCACTTTCTCCTAGATCAATCACGCAAACTCATCAAAATGCAAATGCAAGATGCATGTATTTCTTTTCTTTTCCCTTAATGTTGATGTAGACAAAAGGAAACTGTTGTATAATTTTCGAATTCAATTTGAAGCGTAAACAAACAAGTTTTGTCTAAAATGAAAAGACACCTTACAGGTACTTGTTTCGACACTAAAAATATATGAATTCAAACCATAAGATGAAAAACAAACAAACTCAAACAGCCATGAATAGTAATAAAACTAGCTCTTAAGATCACAAAGACACTTTTACAGTTCAGGATCTAAGAGGTCACAGCTATACTGGTTCGCTTTTCACAATGGGAAATTGGAACTGAAACAAGAAATACTGAAAGAACATTCACAGTTTCATCACACAACTGAGGCGGAATAATGTCAAGGAGAAGTGGTCTATAGCAAGTACAATGACCAGCAAGCAATCAGCAAGAAATCAGTGAAAACAGGGCTCAGACACAATGGGAAACCTCAGGAGGACATAGCCTAACTGGATCAGCGCAGGCTCTGGTCTGTCAATTTGACTTTCAGCGCAGTTCCCGAAGGGAGTACCTACGCTGAAATGCAGACTGCCTTTGGACAGCCTGCACTGAGACACGAGAGTTGCGTTTACAAGGGTTTCCGGGTCATAAAAAGCTCAAAAATGCACTGTTTTTGATGAAATAAAAAGCTATAGGTCAAGTACAGGCTAAGGTATGATCAAGAGGATGAAGATCTATCACAAAGAGTAAAGAGTCTTTTGTAGATAGGCTCTTCAAATCTTGAATTTGCTCAGCAAATGAGCAAGAGTAACAGTCCCTCTACTTTGCTTTTGATATAGTCAAAAGCTTTTCGATTTGGTACTCTTTTCTTCAAGAAATGAATAGCAAAATACTACAAACACCAACAAGATACTAGGCTCCCCAGCGGAGTCGCCAGTTTGTTGTGGGGAAAAGTATCCGATGCGGATGACACTAACCCTTTCTAAAGGTGACAGACTTTAGCAACAACTGAATGACAAAGTTTTCATGTTCATCTTTATGAAAGCACAGAGAGAATAGAAAGAGGATCAACCAACCTGGTGTCTTGCGCTTAGTCGATCCTTGTCCTTCTCGCTTTGTATCCCGTTCCCAGCTCTTTACTCTCCAAGCCGATCCAGCTACACACAGAATCTGCACAACAAAAGGGAGAAAACTACGAGATACAAGCAATCATAATTGAAGCATGGATTAGGTTGCATCAAATATACATGTAAACACAAAAGCATCTATGTAAAACAAGTATATAGAAGAACATGCAAACTTTATTGATAGAAAGTAACAGGGTTCCAGAGGAAGTTACAACCAATGATGTTGGCCCCAATCCAGCAGCACCTCCTCGGCAGCAAGAACTCTCTTCTTCACCTCTAGTAAAACAATCACCCAATAATCCTGGCAGTATACCAACAGCACCTCCTTGCTTATACAAAATTCCAGCCTCCCTAGACCTCATAGAAGAGCTCTATATATAGGAGGGAAGAGGAAAGGATGAGTCAGCTGGAGGCTGGCATATAGCTGACTAGTGTCCTCTCCATCTTCAGTTAATCTTCAGTTCGTGTGTCCACTTGGAGATCCTTGCTTACACATGGTAATCAAGTACCTCTTACTCATCACAGGGCGAATCTCATGAACCAAGTGTCATTTTGGAAGCTTCCTGGGCAATTGACACCTTGCAGGATGACTGTGCCACTTGGCCAATCTCGCCCAGCGCAGGTAGCCTTCATTGTTTTTGACTTCCAGCGTAGGTACAGAGTGGGACAGTTGCAATACAGCGCAGATGCTCAGTTAAGCAGCTGACATGATCCAAAATAAGCCTCTTTTGAAGTGTTTTCAGGTGGAGAACTGATTGGAAGTGCTGTTGTTTGATGACCTTGTTCTTTTAGGGGTAAGAACAACATATTTAGGGACTGAGGATCCCTGTAATTATTGACATTCCATGCTCCTTGATGCGAGGCACAAAAATGTCTATAACATTGGTGATGCAGAAAGAATTCGAAATGTCCTTGCTTGGAGAACTGACATATTTTCTTGGATTGCAAATCCAACAAAATGGAGGGATCTTCTTGTCTCAAACCAAGTATCTCAAGCAGATTTTGAAGAAATATGGCATTGAAGATGCAAAACCAGTATGTACACCCATGGTCACAGGATGTAGCCTCAGTGCAAATGATGAATCAGCAGCAGTGCATCAACCAACCTACAAATCTATGATTGGAAGTCTACTTTATTTGACAGGTACCCGACCAGACATCATGCATGCAGTGGGAATAGTTGGAATATTTTAGGCAAATCCATAGGAAACTCATCTTCAGGCAGTGAAGAGAATTTTCAAATATCTTCAAGGGACTCAAAACTATGGCTTATGGTATTCTAGAGATACATATCTCACACTTCATGCTTATACAGATGCAGATTGGGCCGGAAGAATGGATGACAGGAAGAGCACAAGTGGTGGTGCATTCTTTATGGGTTCCAGATTAGTATCTTAGTTCAGCTAGAAACAGAGTTCAATTGCTTTGTCTACAGCTGAAGCGGAATATGTGGCTGCTGCATCTTGCTGCACTCAACTCCTTTGGATGATGCAGACCTTGCAGGATTTTCAAATCACTTGTACACCACCTATCTCCATCTTATGTGATAATACAAGTGCAATCAGCATTTCAAAGAACCCAGTCATTCATTCAAAGACCAAGAACATACCAATCAAGTATCACTTTCTCTGGGAACAAGTGCTTGAACAAATGGTCAAGTTGGAGTATATTCCTTCTAAGGAACAAGTTGCTGATATACTCACCAAACCATTGCCTAGGGAGACCTTTGAATACCTCAGGCAAAAGCTGGGGGTTGTTGATGCATCATCTTGTTGTTGACTCTCTTCTGATTGTTGGTTGTACGCAAGGTTCATCTGGGGTATATGTGTACATTTACTGAGTTGCGGATTGGTCAAAGATCGAATGGCACAGGTTCAGGGAGAGCATATAATGCATTGTTAGCATTACGGAGGAAGGACAGAAGGAATATTGCTGCAATATGTCTCTATCTCTTTCATGGTCATTTATGGTGTTTGGTGGATTATGGTTCTTCTTTGCAGATCTGGTTTACAGTCAGGGGGAGCATGTTCTTAGGGGGAGCATAACCCTTTGCCCTTGATGTCAAAGGGGGAGAATGACATTGAGGATCTTGAGGTTGCCATCAAGTCCAAAGGGGGAGATTGTTGGCATTATGATTCTAAATTTGGCTCTATGGTACAAGTGTTGTACTTGATGACAACTCTCTCAAGTGGCAAAACTCTGTTCAGGCTCTCAAAATGATGGAAATTAAGAGGTTCGCAGGTGAATGGTTCAAAAGGTGCTGACCCGCAGGTTCGCCGTCCAGGAAGTGCGGTCATACCCGCAGGTTATCCGTTCAGAAGGTGCGGTCCCCCAGTTCACTCACTTCAAGGCAGAGAAGCGCACTCACATGGGGTTTCTTATGGTTGGCCCATGGTATTTAGCCCGTCGTTCTTGATCCTATGGTTTTGGCCCGTGGTATAGGATCTAAAGTATTGAACCCCAGTTTGGATCCCTTGTATTGGTTTTTGATGGTTTTGTCCCATGGTGTGAATAAGGGCTTGACTATAAATAGGGAAGGAGATCACTTGGCTAAGGTATCTTTGCAAGTTGAATAGCTTAAGATCTGAAATATTGGGTATAATGTTAAAATCTTGATCTAAATCAAAGTAAATTTGAAGGTGAATCTATCAAGTCGTGATCTCATGGGCGCATGATCAGATCTATGCATCTGACTGTCAGTGGCACATTGGAGGGTTGTTAATTTGGTTCAAATCAAAGGTCCGCAGGTGATTCACAGTGAAGTTGTGGAGGTTCGCAGTCCAAAGAAAGGCGTAGTGCGGAGGCACGCGGAGTGCAGAAAGGCGCAGTGCGAAGATACATTAGAGGTACGCGGCGCGACAGAAGGCACAGTTGCGGAGGCACGCGACACGACAGAAGGTGCAGCTGCGAAGATACAGTAGGAGTACGTGGCGGGACAGAAGGTGCAGCTGCGGAGGTACAGTAGAGGTACGCAGCGAGACAGAAGGCGAAGAGCGGAGGTACGCAGAGTAACAGAAGAAGCTCTGCGTGGATACGCAGGAAAACAGAAGACGCGGTGCAGAGTCACGCAGCCCAGATAAGGAAAAACTGCGGATCTGTCTTAAAACATTTGTTGATTATCTTTTATCTATTGATGCAGAGTTCTGGGTTTATATTTCTGGTACTACCTTTCTGTTTACAGCATTCTGAGAAGTTGGGTGATTCTTTGGTTGATTGTATAAGGAGTTTGGGTGATTTGCATGTACTTGATGATTATTTGATCTTCTTGGAACCAGTTTGAAAATTTATGAAAAGTGGTCCTTGAAAGAAAAGAAGTAGGGGGTTGTAGCTCCCTTCCAGGAGAGATTGGAAAACGAGAGAGAGTTGTAGCTCTCTGCAAGTTGCAGCCTGCGTACTGGTAAAGGACTGCACCAGTAAAAAATCATTGTAAAATGAGTTTCTAATTGAAAGAAGATAGAGACATATTGCAGCAGGTGGTTTTCACCCACATTGGGTTTCCACCTTATATCTGGTGTTCTTTGGTGTGACTATCTATTTTTCTTGTTCATGCTCATTATTTTATGGTAGTGATATACAAAGTAATGATCAATATCTGAAGAATAATTCAAAGTATAAATAAGGAAGATATATTGAAAATAATTTGATAATACTGATTCACCCCCCCCTCTCAGTATTATTTCCAGCACAACTCATAGGTGCCTTTTTGCAAAATGTGTTTAACAATGTATAGCCCATGCCACATAGGTTCAAACTTCCTAGCTCCCAACTTATCATTGGCTTGGTCATACATTAAGACAAAGTCACCTTCAATGAAAAATCACGGAGAAACAGTTTGACCATAATGGGCTTTAACTTGTTTTTAGGTGCTTCGATAACCATCGAAGCAATATGATGGGTTTCATCAAGTCTCTCGAGATAAAGTAAATGCTCCTCTTTAGGTGAGGTATCGGGGAGTAGTTTGATTGATACTTTTAGCGAAGGAATCTCACACGCGATAGAGAGTTTCGCCTCTAAACCAGATACGAACAGGAATGGAGTGAAACCAGTGGCTATCTTAGCCAAGGTTTGGTAAGCCCAAATATTCTAACACAACATGAGATGCCTATTTTTTTAATGCTTCTTAATGGTACGTTGAAGCATAGTAAATAAGACTTTATTAACCGCTTCAACTTGGCCATTGGCTTGTGGGTAGTAAGGAGTTGAGCTATCATGGAGAAAACCCAATTGAGAAGTAATATCTTCCATCATGTACTAATGAAAATGGGATCTGTGATTAGTGAAAATGGCTTGAGGGACACCAAAATGGGCTATGACATGGTTAAAGATGAATTGAGCATCATTTATACCATCAATAGTATATGTGGGCATAAATTGTATCCATTTAGTAAAATAGTCGATGACGACGATGATATAGCCATGCCCCCCAGCTGAGCGAGGATTACAGGTCATCAAATCAATTCCCCATTTAGTGAATGGGCCTATGGTAACAACTGGGTGTAAGGGTGTCAGTGGGGCGCATTGTTTATAGTTATATATTTGGCATTCATGGCACTTTTGAACTCCGAAAGTGAAATCTTTGAAGATAGAAGGCCAAAAGTTGTCGGTGCGAAGGATCTTCTAAGCATTGGAATTGCATGAGATGTGACCACCACATTCCCTAGAGTGGCATTCATCTAGGACTCATTCAACCTCCTCAAGTGTTAGAAATTTACGAATAATAGAATCAACATCGACGTGGTACAATGTATCACCAATAATATGATAAGGTTGAGACTGATACCAGATATGGTGATAGTCAGATCGAGACAACTCGGATCGAAAAGTCTAGGTCTGAAGATAAACAATAATATCTTTGTACCATGGGTTGAAAGTAATGATGAAAATCAAGGTTTCATGAGGAATCTACTCAGTAAAATCAGTGGAGGTGCTTTTACAAGGAAAGGCGCAAATGAATGTGGCAAAAACTAGTGACTTGTTTAATTTGGCAGTAATAAATTCCGAATCAAAGTCCTGCAGGATAATGATCCATTTAGAGTATTTTCCCCCAAGCAAATGACAGATCATAATATAAGTCATGGGGTTACAATAAGAAATAATTGTGGTCTTCAGTAGGAGAATATAATGGTGAAATCGTTGGACAACATGGACTATTTCCAAGGTGAGCTTCTCAACATGAGAATATCGAGTTTCTGTGTCAATAACATTTTGATGCAAATAATAAACCACATGTTCATTGCCATCATCATCGTCCTGGACTAGTACCATGGCAATGGTCCTATCAACCATGGCCAAGTAGAAGAAATAATGATGGTGGTAATCGCGAGGATGCAATAAAGGAGCACTAATGAGCGTTTTCTTTAGAGCGTAGAAAGATTGTTGAGCAATTTCATCCCAAATTAATGGGATCCCCTTTTTAAGAAAGTGAGTAAATCCCTTGGCAAGCTCATCATAATTAGGGAAAAAATGACGAAGAAAATTGGCCTTCCCTTGCAAAATTTGCCATTGATGCAGGGATGAAGGAGGGGGTAGATTTGCAAATAGCCTCTTCTTTTAGAGAATCTATTTGGATGCCTTCTTTGGACACAACAAAACCCAGGAGACGACCATATTTGATACAAAAGACACATTTATATGGATTGAAATGAATATTATAGTGTCGACAATGTAGAAAGATTGCTAGAAGGTGGTCTGGATGGTCATGACGCTTAGAAGAATTAGCTGGTAAGTCATCCAAATAAGGCTGAATGATGTGTTTAATATCATGAAAGGCATATGACATTACTCTCTAGAATGTAGCACCAGCATTTTTGAGACCAAAAGGGAGCTTTTTATAAGCAAAAGTTTCCCATGGACAAATGAAGGCAATTTTTTGTTGATCAGTAGGTGATATTTTAATCATGTTATAACCATGAAAATCATCCATAAAATAAAATATCTCACTCCCAGCGCACTCATCAATGATCTTGGAGTGGGATAATTTTCTTTAGGGAATGCATGATTGATATCGCGGTCATCAACACAAACTCAAATTGTTCCCTGCTTTTTAGTAATAGGTACGATATTAGAAACCCAGTCTGTCAATGGGATAGGGTAAATAAAACCAGCCTTTAGAAGTTTTTCAACTTGTCCCTTAATAATAGTGGCCTTTCTAGGATGCACTACATAGAGTCGTTGATGAACGGGCTTCGCATTAGGATACGTGGGTATTTCTTGCACCACTATTTCTAGATTTATACCAAGAATTTCCTCATATGACTAAGTGAAGACATCGTGAAATTATTTAAAAAGGTTAGTGTAAACGCTAATCTCTTCCGGAGAACAGGAAACCCTGATGTGAATGTTCTTGACAATCCTACGTTTAATGGAAATGTTGATTGGCATGGTAGTAGTAATATTTCCCATATTAACTTTGGATAGAGCTTCATGCACCAAAACAAGTCTTTGAAGTGGATGTGTTGGGTTATGAGAAACAAAATTCTCAAGACACGAAGAAATATCACTAAGACTTGAAAGAAACAAGGAACAATTATGAGCATCATTACAAGGAGTTTTGTCAAGAGACATAACCTCAACAATACTCTCGTCGGTGGGAAATATCTCATTCAAGGGATCTGGAGAATCCCAAGAACCAAGCCAAGGATATTGTGAATACGTGTCTAGGTGCATACTAAGAAAAGTATGAATTTTCAGAAGTAGCTGCGGAAGCCAAAATTACTTCTTGATAAGCTTTTTCTAAAGGACTTAGTGACATAACATCACTGAAAGAATCAACCTAATCTGGAGTAGGGATGATCCATGGATCACATGAAGTTGAGATCATGTTGACCGATGTGACATGCAGAGGTGGGAGAGAAAAAGTTCCCATTAAAGCAGAATCTTTGAAAAGACATGCCCCCATACTCTCATATGGAATATCAGTATTTCCCACATATGGGACATTTCCATTTGAAGCACTGGAAGAGAAAACGCCCAATTGATCAACAATGACGATTTTATCTTCATGAGGAAAATGGAGAACACGAAACAAAGAGGAAACCACACAAAACATCGCATGAGTCCAATTTCGTCCAAGTAGAAGGTTGTAATTCAGACTTGCATCTACAACTTCTACTTCCAATTTGATAGTTTTCCCTTCCAAGATTGTGGGAAAACTTGTGAGAATACCATAAGGACAGGAGCCTCTACAATCAAAGGCTTCTAAGGTGTTCTGAGACTGATTGAGAGGTGGAGATCCAATGGATTTCCAACATGAAACAAACGTGATGCAGGTGGAAGCACCCTCATTAATGAAAGTCCAATGAATTGTCTTCCCTTTAGTAATGACTTGAATCAAAAATGAAATTTGATGGGTAAGACAAAGAATATGGTTTTCCAGATGAAAAGTGATCAAATTCAAATCAGTAGGATTGGTTCCTCCTATAGCAGCGAATGATTATTTCTGATGCGTTGGAAAATCTTGGAGAACTTCCAAGGCAGACATCACTGAAGGCGCTTGAGGTAGATCTTTGATAATATTGTAATGTTGATCAGCTCTAGCGTTCAGATTATAAGATGACTTCTAAAGCACACATTTAGGAGGTGGTTGGATGATGGATTCATTATTAGGTCTCTTGATATGAAGAGGACCAAAACTAGGTGGAGTGGAAGTAGAAAGTGTATCAGTGGCTTCCTTTTCCACTGTCTGCTCTTTAGGATTTTGATAATCTTTTGAACTGGTGGCAACAAAAATAGGCATTGTTCCACTCATGTAAACCTGAGAACCTGAAGAGGCAGAGGATTGGGGTTGTTCTACCAATTAGGTCTACTATGATGGAAATGGCTCTTTCAGTACAGTCAGAATCCCTTTGAATAAGAGAATAACTTCCGGATGATGGGGATAATCCTTGGTATGGTGGTCTTCCTCACAAATGAGACAAGGATACTTAGGCTTATGTTTGGAGGCATCATCAACAGATGACTTTGGAGGAGCCTTGATTTTTTTTACATTTACCCTTATTTTTACCTTTTAAGGCTTTGTCTTCCATAGTAGACTCAAAAACAATAACATGAGGGGTTTTACCAGGATTCGAAGAGGATTTCGAAGGAGGATTGGATGCAGTATTCGAAACGGATTTTTTTTCGAAGAAGCTTTATTAGAAGTTTGAGATACTGATTCAATAATACCATCAATAGGTGGTATGTCTAGAGACTTTGAAGTTTTTGGATTCGAAGATGGCCTCGAAGCATCTGGAAATATCTCATATAGCATGCTAGATTAGGAATATAACAAATCTAGATATTGGGCACGAGCGATGGCTTAATCCTCAGTAATACAACCTCTCATTGCTATGTCTACAACAGTTTTGTTTACTAATAATTTGGTAAACCATTCAACTAACAACTCATTAGGTATTTGAATCTTGATGAGGCGACGCTGATGTATCCATTCATGGATGTGATCGGAGATGTGTGTAGCAGTATCCTGTTCCAGAGACATAAGCAAATGGGTACCAGTTGTTGGCATTATGTTTCTGGTATGGCTATATGTTACAGATGTTGTACTTGATGGCAACTCCCGTGGCAAGGCTCTCAATATGTTGAAAATTAAGAAGTACGCATGAAATCAGTTCAGAAGGTGCGTACCCGCAGGTGCACCATGCAGGGACCACGTCCAGATACGCAGGCCAGCCGTTCAGGAGGTGCGTACCCCCAGTGCACACATTTCAAGGTAGAGAAAAGCACACGTGGGGTTTCTTATGATTTACTCTTGGTATTTAGCCGACGGTATTTGTGTTATTACGGTTTTGGCTCGTGGTATTGTTCCATGATTTTAGGAGGAGCTTGCCTATATAAAGCAAAGGAGATCACTTGGCTAAGCATCTTCTGCAATTGAATATCTTTAGATCTGAAATATTGGGTTATGGTCTTAAAAGCTTGATCTATATGAAAGGGAAGTTGAAGGCGAATCTGTGAAGGGTGATTTCTCGAGCGCATGATCAGATCTGAGCAACTGTGCCACTCTGGTGGACTGCCTATTCGGCCCTAATCAGAAGTACGCAGGTGTTTAACAGAAGAGCTGCGTGGGTACGCAGAGCAGAAACAGGAGATCTGCGTGGGTACGCAGAGCAAAAACAGGAGACCTGCGTGGGTACGCAGAGCAGAAGAAGGAGAGTTGCGTGGGTACGCAGAGCAACTAAGGTTCAGGTGCGTACGTATAGTAAAAGTACGCAGCGCGATAGTATTTCTAGGTGCGTACCTGCAGTAACAGTACGCGGCGCGATAATGTCTCTGGGTGCGTACCTGCAATAATAGTACGCAGTGTGGTTGAAGGAACAGTGCGTGGGCACGCAGTGCGGCAGAAGGATCTCTGCGGGTATACGCAGGAAAGCAGAAGGTGAACTACGTAGCGACGCAGGCCACAGAAGGGAAAACTGTGTATCTGTCTTAAGATGTTCTGTTGATTGAATTTTTCTGCTGATGAGGTGTTCTGGGTTAGTTCTGTTATTGCTGATCTGATAACTGCAGTGGACTGTAACTTTTATGTACTTGATGATCATTTGATTCTCCATGAAAAGAAGTAGGGGGTTGTAGCTCCCTTCCAGGAGAGACTGGAAAACGAGAGAGAGAGAGTTGTAGCTCTCTGCAGGTTGCAGCCTGCGTACTGGTAAAGGACTGCACCAGTACAAAACCATTGTAAAAGAAGTTTCTAATTTGAAAGAAGATAGAGACATATTACAGCAGGTGGTTGTCACCCACATTGGGTTTCCACCTTACATCTTGTGTTCTTTGGTGTGACTATCTGTTTTTCTTTGCTCATGCTCATTATTTTATGGTACTGACATGCAAAAATAATTCAAAGAACAAATAAGGAAGATTTATTAAAAGAATTAGATAATACTGATTCACCCCCCCTCTCAATATTATTTTCAACAATTGGTATCAGAGCAGGTCCTTCAGAGAAGCTTGATCGCTTGAAGGTAGATCGTTCATCATGAGCAACTACGAGAGAGAAGCATCAATCAGGCCACCGGTTTTTGATGGGACAAACTTCAATTATTGGAAGGTAAGAGTTACTGCCTATCTTCAATCTCTTGGTACAGAAGTTTGGGACATCGTAGAGACAGGCTATGCTTTTCCTTCAGCTACTCCTACAGATGCAGCCGAGAAAAAGAAGTATGAAACAAATGCGAAAGCAGTGAGTACTCTATTAGGATGTATATCTCAATCAGAATTCATGAAGGTAATGCACTATAAATCCGCAAAAGAGATATGGGACAAAATTGTCACGAGCTATGAAGGAGACGAACAGGTAAAGCGTGCTAAACTTCAAACTCTCAGAATTCAGTATGAGACTCTCAAAATGTATAATGATGAAAGTGTGGCTAACTATTTTCTTCGGGTAGATGAGGTTGCTAATTGTATGAAGAATTTGGGTGAAGAAATAAAAGAGGCTATTGTGGTTGAAAAGGTCCTAAGATCATTGTCCCCCAAGTTTGAATCTAAAGTATCTGCAATAGAAGAAAAGGAAAATCTTCGAATTCTTACTATGTCTCAGCTACATGGAATTCTAACTGCTTATGAAATGAGAAAGGGAGGTCCATCAGACAGAAGAGAAGCTGCTTTCAAAGCATCAGGCAAAGGAGATTATTATGAAGCAAGTCACGTCCCGGAAGAAGAGGAAGAAGAATCAAATTTTGTCAGAAATCTTCAAAGGGGTTCTGGAAGGTTTAGAGGTAAGTTACCTTTTAAATGCTTTGCTTGTGGAAGAGTAGGTCATTATGCTGCAAAATTTCCTTATAAGGATAAAAGAAAGGAACCTGCTAAATGGAACAAGAAACAAAACGCAAATAAGAAAAGCTACTACCCTCATGAAGATAGTGATGGTCTATCAAACAGTGATGAAGATGAACAAGGTAATGAATATAAGTTGTTAATGGCATTTGAAGATGATGATTATATGGATGCTATAGATGTGGATAAACTTTATGATGAAATTACTAGACTCAAGAGACCTATAGAAGAAAAGAACATGATCATTGATACTCTACAATTTCAAATTGATGAAAAGGAAAAACATCTTGAAAAATTAGAAGGTGAAATTGTTGGTCTTAGAAAAGAGATTGAGAAAACAAAAGCTATTAATCTCAAGTTTGTCAAAGGATCTGAAACTTTGGATGAGATTATCAATATGCAGCGGTATCCACTAAACAAGACAGGTCTGGGCTATAATGGAGAAACTTCTCAAGCATCCACCTCAAAAAGTTATCTTGATGCAGCAAGAAGAAATGAGCAAAAGAACAATGAAGATCATCAGGTAAAGCAGGGATGAATTACAAACAGAAACTATCAGGGGCAATCCATCTTAAGGGTGAACAAAAGCTACAACCAACCACAGGTAAAATCTTCTCAATTTGGTCCAAGAATAGATGAAAATAGAAATTACAATCAGTTGGCTGGTAGATTCAATAACTGCAGAAGTTTCTTCAATGGACAATGCTTTTCTTGTCATAACTTTGGTCACAAAGCAGCTCAATGTGTTGCATATAAAACGATCATGACTAGGGAAGCTCAAAAACAAAGAAGTATGACAGGGATTACAAAAAGGACCTATAACAACTTTTCGGTTCTTGAAAATGAAGCTGAATGTTCTATTTGCAATAACTTTGGTCATGAAGACACTGAATGCAGGAGCAGGTTTCAGCAGAAAAAGGAACAAGCCTCAAGCACCAAAACATGGAGAATAAAGGAACCTCAAACAGAAAGATGTGGGATAGCATTTTATGCAGAAGGACAGGAAAATCTATGGTACATTGACAGTGGATGTTCGAAGCATATGACAGGTGATAAAGAAAAACTTGAGTCTTATTCTGCTCTAGAAAAGGGAAAGAAAGTCTCTTTTGGAAATGATACTCCTGCAACTATAAAAGGAAAGGGCATTGCTCAGTTAAAAGAAAAGGTCAAGGCTGGAAATGTTTTGTATGTTGATGGATTGAAGCATAATCTTCTAAGTGTCAGCCAGATGTGTGATCAAAGAACCGAGGTTATATTCAGATCAAATGGATGTCTTGTTCGTGATCTTGATACAGGTAAAACAGTGATCAAAGGCAAAAGAACTCCAAATAATCTGTACATATTTGAAGAAGGACAACAACAATGCTATCTGAGCAAGGATGATGAGCACTGGCTATGGCATCGGAGGTTGGGGCATCTAAGCTTTTCACAAATAAGGAAAGCATGCAAATATCAGGCAGTTCGCGATCTTCCAGATATCAAAATTCCTGACAACACCATATGCAAATCATGTCAGTTTGGAAAACAAACCAGAACTAACTTTCCAGAGAAGGAAGGATCAGCTAGCATGCCTCTTGAGCTAGTACATACAGATACATGCGGTCCATTCAGGAAAAGAACACCTAGAGGAGAAGAATACTTGATATTATTCATTGACGATTTCTCCAGGTTTGTCTGGCTAGGACTTATGAAGCACAAAGATGAAGCATTCGAAAAATTCAAATCCTTCAAAGCTTTGGTTGAAAATGAATCAGGTCACAAAATTAAGTGCCTCAGATCCGACAGAGGTGGGGAGTTTACCTCAAATGAATTTTTCGATTTCTGTGAAGAACATGGGATAAGAAGAGAATTCTCTACAGCTAGAACTCCTCAGCAAAATGGAGTTGTGGAAAGAATGAACAGAACAGTCCAACAAATGGCTCGTGCTATGCTTGATGAATCAGGAACTCCCGCAACTTTCTGGGGTGAAGCTGCACATGCTGCGGTTGTTATTCTCAACAAAACAAATGTCAAGGTGAACAGCACTCAAACTCCTCATGAGCTCTGGAGTGGTAAGACTCCTTCGGTAAAGCACTTCAAAATCTTTGGGAGCAAATGCTATATCAAGAATACTGATGAGCAGCTTGGCAAACTTGAACCTAGAGCAGATGAAGGCATTCTTCTTGGTTACTCTCCACATAGCAAAGCATACAAATGCTACAATAAAAGACTTGGCAGAATTGTTGACAGCATTGATGTAGTGGTTGATGAGAAGGGATACATTCCTAGGCAAGTTCATCATGAAAACATCGGAGAAGATGAAGGCTACCCTCAAAGACAGAATGATGAAGAAGAAGAACCTCAAGAAGAACCTCAAGAAGAACCAGAGGAGCAGACAAGAATAGAAGAGAAAACCCCATCCAGATATGTTCAGAAGAATCATCCAGAATCTCAGATTGTGGGGCAGAAAGAAGCAGGTGTACAAACAAGAAGAACAGTTGCAGAAGCCTCAAGCTATTTGGCATTACTCTCCTCCACTGAACCACAAAATGTGAAAGAGGCATGCAAAGATGAATGTTGGGTGAAATCAATGGATGAAGAACTTGAGCAAATCGAAAAGAACAACACTTGGGAGCTGGTTCCTAGACCAAAGGATAAGAATGTTATCGGAACAAAATGGGTCTTCAAAAACAAATTGAATGAAAATGGAGAAGTAATTAGAAACAAGGCCAGACTTGTTTGTAAAGGGTATGCGCAGCAAGAAGGAATAGACTTTGAAGAAACCTTTGCTCCTGTTGCAAGACTTGAGGCCATCCGAATGTTCCTTGCTCTCTCAAGTTTTCAAAACTTCAAAGTATTTCAAATGGACGTGAAATCAGCTTTTCTAAATGGAGACTTGGAAGAAGAAGTATACATTGAACAGCCAGATGGGTTCATTCTTGGAAATGATCCAAATCTTGTATGCAGATTGAAAAAGGCCCTCTATGGTCTCAAACAAGCTCCAAGGGCTTGGTACTACCGTTTGGACAAATATCTTCATCAACAAGGTTTTTCAAAAGGATCAGCAGATAGCAATCTTTATATAAAAGTTGAAAATGACAAATTGCTAATACTTGTTGTGTATGTAGATGACATTATTTTTGGGAGCAATGAAGAAGCTATGAGTCAAAGCTTTGCCTTGGTCATGCAGAAAGAATTTGAAATGTCCTTGCTAGGAGAACTGACATATTTCCTTGGTTTGCAAATCCAACAAAAAGAAGGAGGAATCTTTTTATCTCAAACCAAGTATCTCAAACAGATTTTGAAGAAATATGGTATGGAAGATGCAAAACCAGTATGTACACCCATGGTCACAGGATGTAGCCTCAGTGCAAATGATGAATCTGCAGCAGTACATCAACCAACCTACAGATCTATGATTGGAAGTTTACTTTATTTGACAGGTACCCGACCAGACATCATGCATGCAGTTGGAATAGTTGGAAGATTTCAGGCAAATCCGAAGGAGACTCATCTTCAGGCAGTGAAGAGAATTTTCAAATATCTTCAAGGGACTCAAAATTATGGCTTATGGTATCCTAGAGATACAGATCTTACACTTCATGCTTATACAGATGCAGATTGGGCCGGAAGCGTGGATGACAGGAAAAGCACAAGTGGTGGTGCGTTCTTTATGGGTTCCAGACTGGTATCTTGGTTCAGCAAGAAACAGAGTTCAATTGCCTTGTCTACAGCTGAAGCGGAATATGTTGCTGCTGCATCTTGTTGCACCCAACTCCTTTGGATGATGCAGACTTTGCAGGATTTTCAAATCACTTGTACACCACCAATCCCCATCTTATGTGATAACACAAGTGCAATCAGCATCTCAAAGAATCCTGTTATGCATTCAAAAACCAAGCACATACCAATCAAGTACCATTTTCTCCGGGAACAAGTACTTGAACAGAAGGTCAAGTTGGAGTATGTTCCTTCTAAGGAACAAGTTGCTGATATTCTCACCAAACCATTGCCCAGGGACACTTTTGAATACCTCAGGCAAAAGCTGGGGGTTGTTGATGCATCATCTTATTGTTGAACCTTTTCTGATTGATGGTACAGGTTCAGAGGGAGCATATAATGCATTATGGAGGATGGTCAGAAGGAGATCTTGGAAATAGCTGCAATATGTCTCTATCTCTTTCATGGTGGATTATGGTTCTTTGTTGCAGATCTGGTTCATATTCAGGGGGAGCATGTTCTTAGGGGGAGCATACCCCTTTGCCCTTGATGTCAAAGGGGGAGAATGAAGCTGAAGATTGTGAGGTTGCCATCAAGTCCAAAGGGGGAGATTGTTGGCATTATGTTTCTGGTATGGCTATATGTTACAGATGTTGTACTTGATGGCAACTCCCGTGGCAAGGCTCTCAATATGTTGAAAATTAAGAAGTACGCAGGAAATCAGTTCAGAAGGTGCGTACCCGCAGGTGCACCATGCAGGGACCGCGTCCAGATACGCAGGCCAGCCGTTCAGGAGGTGCGTACCCCCAGTGCACACATTTCAAGGCAGAGAAAAGCACACGTGGGGTTTCTTATGATTTACTCTTGGTATTTAGCCGACGGTATTTGTGTTATTACGGTTTTGGCTCGTGGTATTGTTCCATGATTTTAGGAGGAGCTTGCCTATATAAAGCAAAGGAGATCACTTGGCTAAGCATCTTCTGCAATTGAATATCTTTAGATCTGAAATATTGGGTTATGGTCTTAAAAGCTTGATCTATATGAAAGGGAAGTTGAAGGCGAATCTGTGAAGGGTGATTTCTCGAGCGCATGATCAGATCTGAGCAACTGTGCCACTCTGGTGGACTGCCTATTCGGCCCTAATCAAAAGTACGCAGGTGTTTAACAGAAGAGCTGCGTGGGTACGCAGAGCAGAAACAGAAGATCTGCGTGGGTACGCAGAGCAGAAACAGGAGACCTGCGTGGGTACGCAGAGCAGAAGAAGGAGAGTTGCGTGGGTACGCAGAGCGACTAAGGTTCAGGTGCGTACGTATAGTAAAAGTACGCGGCGCGATAGTATTTCTTGGTGCATACCTGCAGTAACAGTACGCGGCGCGATAATGTCTCTGGGTGCGTACCTGCAGTAATAGTACGCAGTGCGGTTGAAGGAACAGTGCGTGGGCACGCAGTGCGGCAGAAGGATCTCTGCGGGTATACCCAGGAAAGCAGAAGGTGAACTGCGTAGCGACGCAGGCCACAGAAGGGAAAACTGCGTATCTGTCTTAAGATGTTCTGTTGATTGAATTTTTCTGCTGATGAGGTGTTCTGGATTAGTTCTGTTATTGCTGATCTGATAACTGCAGTGGACTGTAACTTTTATGTACTTGATGATCATTTGATGCTCTATGAAAAGAAGTAGGGGGTTGTAGCTCCCTTCCAGGAGAGACTGGAAAACGAGAGAGAGAGAGAGAGTTGTAGCTCTCTGCAGGTTGCAACCTGCGTACTGGTAAAGGACTGCACCAGTACAAAACCATTGTAAAAGAAGTTTCTAATTTGAAAGAAGATAGAGACATATTGCAGCAGGTGGTTTTCACCCACATTGGGTTTCCACCTTACATCTTGTGTTCTTTGGTGTGACTGTCTGTTTTTCTTTGCTCATGCTCATTATTTTATGGTACTGACATGCAAAAATAATTCAAAGAACAAATAAGGAAGATTCATTAAAAGAATTAGATAATACTGATTCACCCCCCCTCTCAGTATTATTTTCAACACCAGTTTCATAATGAACCATTATCTGGAAGTGAGTGAGGAAGGCCATGGCCAAATAATTTAATTTTGAATAGGTACCTCGAGGTAACTCGATGTACCATTTCATGACAGCACCTATCAAGGTTCACTAAAAGATACGTCAATGAACAGAGTTGTCAACATAGGAATTGGAAGAACACTATAAGTGATAAGTCATCACATGGGTTTGAGGTTCTTCTTAAGATTTGGCTTTGAATTTTGGGCAATCACTAGGAATCTTAGAGGGAACCGGAGGCCAATAAGGTGAATGAAGTATTGGATCATTCATGAGTCTTGAGACATCCAACAGTTCTAACATCGCTAGAAATGGAAATTATGGGTTGAAAGGAATGTAAAGCCTTTGATAAGGCCTAGTTTGTAGATTCCATCCTTGTTGGTAAGGGTTTTTCCCCCAAAGTGATGGATTTTGACCATAAGGAGCTTGATCTTTCCCCCACTAAGGGGTACCCTGACCATAATTGGATTCCATCCCCACAAATATGGGTTCTGACCAGGGTAGGGTTGATACTAACCTGCTATAGGTCGATAACAACCATAAGGTGGATGAACATTTTGCGCGGAATATGGATTATAAGGTTGCGGTTGCAACTGCTGACCCTGGTGATAAAACTATTGGCCCTGCTACTATAGGAGTTGGCCTTGTGGCTGTAAGTGTTATCACCAAAAATTTATCATCTAGCCATAACTTACTAGATGGATCAAAGTACACCATGTAGCGCAAATTTTACCATAGTAAAATTTCTTTCACTATAAGAAATTACTTAATAAACCACATTTTTTAAGTTATTTTTGGTTATCCCCATGAAGAATAATTAAATAAATCATTATTTATTTAATTATCTTATAGGAATGATTAATTTAACCATTTTTTAACTAATATTCCTTGTCATATTTGACCCAATCATGAGAAATACTTAGATAAATCATTATTTATCTTGTTTTTCTCTAGGAATAATAAATTGATCATTATTTAGTTATTCTTCCTTGTCAAGTTTGACTAAATCCTCTAGGAGTACTTAAACAAATAATTATTTGTTTATTATTCCTTAACCACATTCCTTGAGATGATAGATAAATCATTTATTTATTTTTATTTCTAAATAAAAGTATTTAACCAATTTAAATATCTTTTCCCTCCAACCAAAGATAATAAAATATATCAAACAGTTAATTCTATAATTTGGTTAATAATATTTTATTATTTTCCATTATTTAAGAATAACCTAATATTTTGTTATAAATTGGAGAGTTTTACATCCATTCTTCACTTTGGATCATTTTCATTGTTACACTCACTGTTGTAACTTTGACTGTAATCATTGTCGCTTACCATTTTCTTTTTCCATTTGATTTCCCATTGAACTCAAACATTTTTGTTGGGTTTACACATTGTAGAGAAGAGAGACTCTACAAAGTTGATGACATTGAAGATAGCCAAGAACCGATCCCATAGAGTGGGTCTGGTAACATCATTTGTTCCCTTCACATGTGTCATATCATAAAATCTATTCTTCATATATGTTTTCCATTGATTTATTGAAGTTATTTGCACTTAATTTCTTATTTCATCTTGATATTTAACTATTTTTGTTGCATGGATCAGGACTTTGGTAGGTTTTCTTTTACCATTTGTTGCAGATCGACACTGTTTTACAACCATTTTTATTGTTAAGGTTGTTTGTCATCCACTGTCTAAAGTGGTTTCTTTATGTACACTCTCGATAAGAATACCATACAACATCAAGGTTTGACCTTGTTGATATAAAGGTTTCTTTTGTTGCTACAAGGGCTAACTTTCAACTGCAGTGGTTGACCTTGCAGATACAAGGGTTGATTTGTTTTTTGGACAAACTATGTTTGCCACTGCAAAGGTTAGTGAAACTATTGCAAAGGCTGCCCTTGTTGTTGCAGAGGTTGCCCCCATTGCTGTAAAGGTTGCCCCTGTTGCTATAAAGGTTTTTGTTGAATAGTTCCATGAGGAATTCCTTGTTGGTAGTGATAAGTTCCAATTGGGGATTCACCATATGCATCAGGAATAGGGTTTTGACTAGGCTTCTTATAAGGACCTACTGGCAGAATATAAGGTGGAGTTTGAAGTGCTTGTGAACCATACGAAACATAAGAATGTTGGTGGGGTATATGGGCTGAATAAGGTTGTTGATACTGGATATTGCTTGCTTCAACTAGAATAGATGATTTAGCTGAATTAGGAATACCACTAACAAGTTGAATCACTACAACCATGTGAGGTTGTGATCCACTCACATGGGTTCCACTTGAGGCAAGAGGGATATTTGGAAATTCCCCCCATACTGCGAATCAGGTGGTGGCACATTTTGTCCACTTAATGGGGGATTTGAGCAACTTATAGACATATAAACCGAAAATGTTTTTTGCACCCAGATTGTAGATTGGAATGAAGGTAACGGTTGGGTCAGAATAGTCGGTTGAATCAGAACCGAAGTAATGGAAATTTGCACAAGGATATGAGAGGTCGCATTCAGAATAAACAGACCAGAAGTAGGCATAGAATTCGATGATCAAATTGGATTTTAGTATCATGAAGAAGCACTGGGAGTTCCTAAAACTAGTTGGGCTATGGTTGTATAACCATGTTGAAGCATAGGACCATTGTGTTCAGGAGGTAGTTGATATGGAACTCCTCCTAAATAAGGAGAAACTTCTGGTGGAAAGTCATATTCAGAATCATTATCAACACTAGGAGTGTCAGTAGAAGATACTTTTGAGGTACATAGATGAGAGGTTGGAAACTCACCTTATGAAGCCATAGGTGGAAACATTTGGCCAAGGGGAATCTGAGATGGTCATGGATATAACTTCAAACGAACAATGGGTTGATCGTATGGACTATAATGTTCTTGAGGATATATCAACAACGGATCAAAAAGTGAATTTGTAGGGTATAAAAGAAACCTTTGTGGACTCTCAGGGGTTTCTAGATCCAACTCTTGAGATGATGATGAGTCTCGAGGTCTTGGACGAGAATTAAGGGGTTGGATACATGGGAAAAATCCAAGTTCAAGATCTTGAGCCTCAAGTGACTGTGAAAGTTTAGGACAAACTCTTTGTGATGACTCTTGAGTGTTAGACGATGAAGGGTAATGGTGAGGTGAACGCAATGGTTCAACCATGATGAATTTCTCTCAAAAGAAAAAGGAGAAGAGAAGATTTTGTTGAGGGCTTTAAAAAATTAAAATTTACAAGGAATTACTCAATATGAGGTCAAGAAGCAACTGCATGGGTTTGACACATTATCATTGGAAATTAATTTTATAACTTGAAACAATAGATAAACCAAAAAGAATTATACTAAGCAAGAGGGTTTACCAATTATCTATGAACCGTAATATACACCTTTTCCAAAACCAAGGACTTGACGCATGATGACCAATCTTCCCGAATGTTGTGTTTGGTGTATCACGTTTATAAGGCGGTAGACTTGGTTGCCTATGGCTAAAAGATAATAACCTAGTGGGGTCTCCCACTATATACTCGATGGTACGAGAAGCACAAGTATGGTTAGCGCTGTCTAATGCATAACCGTTCGGTGAGAGCATTCCCATATTCTTTCCATACTGAAGTGCCTCTTATATACCCGAAAGTAATGGAGAACCTTCGATATACTTCTATACTGGAACGATATTTCATCCCCAAGATACAATGTAGGCAATTCACGAAAACTGCTATGTTTAAAGACGCCAAAACACATATCTAGCCTAAAACTCTAGATATTTGTGTTAGGTTACAAATGCTCCTTAGGTTAATTGAGGTAAATTTTAAGTTTATCTTGAATTAGGTTTCAATTTTATGGCTCAATGATGCCACCTAATTTCCTATGATGCAACTAAATGAGAAAAATGAAATATTTTCATTCGATGAAGGATAAACTAATAAGGGAAGAGATATAACCAAAAATGCATCAATCAAGAAAAATTCATCAAAATATATCTCCCTAACTGTTTGAATGCAAGATGTAAAAATTAAAACTACTCTCACTTTCACTAACAAATGCAATGTCAAAATGGAATCTGATGAGAAACAAAATCACATTCTTTCACTAAGATGCACTAAATATTTTTGTTCTTTTTCTTTCACTTTGATTCAAAAAGCAAACTAATGCATAAGCAAAGGAAAAATGGATTTCAAAACAACTAAAATGAAAAGTTCATTCACTTTGGTTTCGAACAAAAATCATTTCAAAAATACATAAATGAAGAGATCCTTCACTTTTCTTTTCGAAACAACGAAATCAAAACAAGCACATACTTTTAGTTTCACCAAAGCAAGCAATTGTAATCCATGTTTGGTAATGGAGCAAAAGGAATTTTCAAAGTATGAACTGAAAGTAACTTTAAAATGGTGTCCCGATCATAGTCAAACTCCTAAATGGAGAGAATCGACCTCAGAAAGACAAACCAAGCGATGAGTGAAAGGTGATCTAGACCTAGAAACCCTAGAAGACAATCTAACTTCAATCACACACCAACGAAAGTAAAGAGACAATTGCAACTAGAGGGAAGTAATCAAGGCAAACACAACAAGGTCGCACTGGCTAAACACTCACAGAAGTTGAGATCTACTGAACATAAGGAGAAACCCTAAAAAAATTCTAGCCTTTGGGATCAGTGCACTTATGAAAGGAAAAGTAGCACTAAAAGTCAGAGGAGTGCGACTGTTAATTCAAAATCACTGCTTCTTTAAGACCAGAAAACACGTTGGGTGAGGAAAATAAGGAAAAAACAAAACATTTCAAAAATTAGACGAGACGCAACACTCTCAAGCAAAAACCAGTGACTGTATAAACGTATAGTGATGCACATGACCTAAGAAATCGATGGTTGGTCAAACTAATAAGAGGATCAGATTAAAGAAATGGATGGAAAGGTTATAGATTCCCCATTGGAGTCACCATTTTTTTCTAGGTAAATCCTCTCCATGGATAGAGATTATCCCTATAGCCCAATGAGTGGCTCTAGCAAAAAACGAGACAATCTACAAGACACTTTCCTAAATTACAATCGAAAAGAGAGAAGAGGAAGGAGACCTACCTCGCTCTAATGCCAATATTCACTCCTTTTTTGAAGATATTAATCATTTTCTCCCGAGGCTTAGTCCTTACTACTCATAGCGGTTTAATACCTGTAGAAGAGGCCAAAGAAACAACAAAGCATAAAAGTGCAACAAGCATAATCGAATATAATACACTTAACAGAGCAAGGAGAATTATGATAAATGAAGTATTGACACAAGCATTTATGGAAAGTGAACCAACATTTTTATATGTTAATAAATAAAAGAGGAATCATACAACCCAAGCCTTGATGTTAGTAACCCTCCTTGAGTGAATGTCCAAGTCCAAGATCAAGCCCTCCAAGCACTCCTTCTCTAAGCCAAAATGAATAGCATGTAGGCAGTATCTCAGCATAAGGGTGCAAATAATCAGAGACCAACCATTTGAGAATGTAAGAGGATGAATATATAGGTAGGGAGATGGAGTTCAGATCTCACCAAATATAGGGGAAGGCCCTCATCTCCAACAGGAAGCACATAGGGATAAGATCGAAGAGTAATATTGGAAGAATTCGACCACATCCACAACGAACATCATCCAACTCATCGTTTTGGAAGCCTCTAGATCATGAAGCTTCTACTCCTCTTTGGGGAAACTTTCCCTTTAGGGATTAGTGTGACTATCTAGGCCAAATATGCACTGGCAGTGCGAGGCTCATATGGTGAGATCTACCATCAACAAGAGTGGGCAGTGTCATAGTCGCGTTGACCCAAAAATTAGGGTTTTGAGCTCATTTTCTTAGGGAAGGATCAAGGCATGTTTTCATTTGTTCTTCAAGGAGGATCTGGACTGCATATCAGGATGGGTACACTGCATAGTTGTCATGTTTTAGCACTTTGAGGTATGACACAGGGAAGTGCAGGATGTGTGACAAAATACTGTGTAACAACTGCCCCATTATAGCTTATTACAGTTGAAGAACAATTTCAACAGTGGGGCTTAGATGTCATTGGAGAAATATTTACACATTTGTAAAAGTAGCACCGCTACATCCTCACTGCTACAGACTATTTCATGCGATGAAGAGAAATAGTTCCACTTAAATAGGTGAATGATTAGGAATTCATCAACTTCCTTAAGCATAATATCATTTCCAGGTTCAACATTCTCACTTCACTTGTTTTCGATAATGAAAAATATTTTTGATCATTAAAACTATATAACTTTACATTAAAAAATTGAATTGTATTGAAACATTCAAGTAACTACTATCTACAACGAAATGGTCTTGCTGAATCCACAAATAAGAACCTTATCCATATCATCAAGAATACCATCTTCTCTGAACAATGGAATGGTCACTCTACTTTGGTAAATTCCTTTTGGGCTTACCAAGTCATGCCAAAACCATCTTTGAACATGTCCCCTTACTTCCTGGTGTATGGAAAGGAAGCCATCCTTCCCCCTAAAATTTACTTTCCTTCTCTCCAACTTTCACAATAATCCCAAGGAAATCCTTGTTTATTGCTTCAACGTATTATAGACACTCTTCACAAGCTACAGGAAGAAAGGGTGAAAGTAAAATAATTTTTTTCCCTGCATTAGAGTCATATTAATAGGTGGTTTGACAAGAAGTCTGCAAGGAAGAATAACTTTAGTGTGAGTAACGTAGTCCTAAAGTGGGACAAATCCCACAAGCACAAAGACAAACACACCAAGTTTCAATTCTTGTGGATTGGACCATTCACTATAAATGAGAATCATGGCCAACACATGTGTCATCTACAATCACTAGATGAGAAGATTGACTCTCTCCTTGTCAATGACCAAGATTTAAAACATTATTTTCAATGATGATCTGGGGCTATGCCCTACACTATGTACATAGTCTTTTCTTGATTGCTTGTATTTTATTTTTATTCTCATCATGTGAATAAATTTTGTGTGACAACGTGTTTCCTGACTTCTTTGTGTGTGGCTAAATTAAAAGAGAGCCTTGTGACACTTCATAATTTGGCTAACCTTCGGTATGTCTTCCTTGTGTTGGTTGTATTTTTCATCGATGAAGTTTCAACGAAAAGTATGATATGTCCATGAGGTGAGTTTTGGGTAAACCATGCACTTCTGTCTATTTAGGAAACCTTATTCCCAGACTCAGTTCTTATGCTCGGTGTGTTCATGCTTATCCAATTAGTAGAAGAGGAGAAGGGGAAAAATATAAACAGGAAAACCTAAATCAGAGGTCTTTATATGCTTCTATGAAGGCACAAACTCTCTTGCTCTCAATAAGTCAAGATCCCTCTTTCACCGATAAAGTTAATGAGTGTTTATGCATAGCCATATAAAATAAAGAAATAAAGTCGGAAGAAGAGAAACGATTCCTGCACAGAGAGGTGAAGCAAGAAACTGCATCGGGGTACTCACCAAGCTCAATGGAAATGGAGAAATGTTTGTGCTCTTGTATTGACTCAGCCGGACTATTGCCCAGGCTTGTTGGTAGTAGAGCAACACCTGCGATGAAAAATCATACTCCGAAAATATGAATCTTGCGAACTTCACTACCCTTCCCAAATCGAAACATTGTGATATTTTTGAATCTATTGTTATGCTCAACTGAGAAGGTATAAAGGGGACCATGTTTATTTAATGTCTAAGTGGGGAGGCCAAAGTAATCCACATGGTGAATCAACACTCCTCGAAGAGCCAAAACCCTGCATGAAAGAGTTAACCAAGGTAGAGAAGCTGAAATTTGACCAGCATGTTGTGAAGTGTTTTCGCTGCTACAACACCCTCCAAAAAATTTTCCTACGCTCAATTTCATAGCCTTCCTTGGTCTTGTAGATTGTCATAGGAAACATTGAGGCTCATTACATGTGATTTCTTGAAGTGTTCCAGTCCCTTTTGCAAGATGGGAAAAATGTCGTATTTGTGCATGTTAGTTGTCATATAATGTGTATAGGCCTATTTTGGTGGTTTCAAGTGATAACCTTTTGTGTAAATTAGTTGATATAACCTTGTAAACATTTGTGACACTGATTTACAAATTTTTAAGCAATGTCACACAAGTATCGTCACGATCCTCGCAAAGTGTATCTTTAGTGTCGCACTTGTCGTAAATGGTTATAAAGCCATCATACTGAGGGAATTTTGTTGTTTATGTGTCCAAGATGACACATGTTGTTGTGTCTTCAAGTATTTTAAGTGTGTGATCACATTCGAAGTCTTATCATTATTCATACCAGCCTCACCGATCCCACACTTAGTTAATTTATGAAAACTTTCCGACCAAGCAAGCCAGCCTCATCTCGCCTTCCTAAACTACACATTGCATAGTCTCATCCCTCTACTTGTGAAATTTCCTCTTGAAACTATGAAATACACAATTCATGCCTCCTAGGATTTTTTCACTATGAATTTTTAGTGCTCATGCCCGAGCGTTGGCTCCCAGAATTGTGCAATCAATCTTCCAGTGTGACCTCAACTATGGATTATGCAATCCCTGGCCTCAATCTCAACCCTTGAGCCCCTAAGCTATGTAATTGTGCAATGGAACTATCTCCTTTGTCTCCTAGAAATGTTCAATGGGATGATTTAGTGCCCAACCCCTCAGCCCATCACACTCACCTTCAAAATTATGCAATTTACTCCCTCAACCTAGCCTTGATTGTGCATTTCACAGACTTAAGGCTCAAGGCACACCCCTGGCTCCTTGACGTGTGTAATTATGCAGTCACTAAGCCCCTCTCTCATCTTGTCACCTAGTTCCAGCTCAGTGAATGGATCAACGTGCGCTATCTTAGACTAGGGGTTTTTTTCAAACTGATATCGTCTCATCATGAGTGAAATTGTAGATGCAAGTACCTTATCATACCATAAAAAGATGATAAATAAGGAGATGGAGAAGGGAAAGATGTTGAAATACCTCTTTGCATCTAAGTATGCAAGCTGATGAAGCTAGAGAAACTAAAGGGGAACCAGTTTGCGACCACAACTAAAGACTTGAGATCATTGAAGAATCCTTGCTATGAAGTTATACAGAGGTGGATAAAAGAGAACTCTCAAGAAAAAACATAGTTGTTATAGATCCATTTGGGCACATTGCTCACATCATTCAGATTAGTACCATTAGGTCTTATCAAACCCTAATTCAGTTGCTACATGCCCTAGACAAGTCACCATTTTTAATGCCTCCTTCCTTGAGAGTTTCTTGGCCTGAATCCCTCCAGAAATTCCTCCTTGAGGGACCAGTGTAGCCTTGGATAGGGGTAAGTGCACTTCAGTGCATGTAGGCCCATGTCAGGGTGCTCTATAGAGCACCTAGGCCCACTTTGATCTGTGCTGGGCAAGATTGAGTGAAATTCACATAGGATTTTGGGAATATTCTTATCCTCTGGAGTCATCTAGAAGAGTCCCACACTTATCACCTCCCATGAGCTCAAAATTGGATGAGGAATGAGTTAAGTAATCTCCTATCCTCTCATCCCTTCCTCCATTGAAACTAACTCTAAGTATGGAAGGCCATTCAATACCCTCATTTATGACAAAACCTCCTCCATCTGCCTATAAATTGAGCACTCATCTAAGTGATCAAGGGCTAGACTTTGAGAATTTGTAAGGAGATATTGTTGGTGTGAGAATTGAGAGTACAAGCAAGTGTTGTTATGGTTCTAGAATGTTGTGCTATTGATGTGATGTTGGTTGGAACCCAAGATGGAAGAGTGACAATGGATCAGACTTCATGTTTGTAATTCTTCCTTCTACTTAATAAAGTTCTTCACGCCTTTTTCCATATGCTTATCTTGATATATGATGTTTATATGTGTGAATGTATCTGATTCCATTTACTTGTATTCAATATATCCCTTTCTTTGATTGGTTCTCTGTCTTCTATTTATGCCTGCAGGTACTTTTGGAGTGAGTTAAGTTCGAGAAGGAGCGACAGAAGTCAAACAAAGGAGACAAAAGGAAAGCGAAAGAACAAGTAGGTCCTTCGATCCCCTTTGTCTTATTTATCATTTATAGAAAAAGGATCAGTGATTTAAATATGTTGTTCTAGGTATAGCTACCTACCTAGGGAATTAATATTTATCCGTAGATACCAAATTCCTTATAACAAATTGGAAAGTCAACTAGGTATCAATCATCATTCTGGTAGTTTACCTTCATCCTAGTACACTCTAGTAGACCTTACTTGCTTCCATTGATCTTCTTTCAGCCTTTTGATGTGTGTTTTGGTGAAAATTATGTTTGTAAGCCCCTAGGATGGCCTCTCTGGCACTAGCGCAGGCTTGGTCTAGAGACAAAGCACTACAGAGCACCCTTGGCTTGAGGACAGTGCTCTGAAGCACACTGTCTCCCATTCAAGGCTGTGTTGATCCTCCTTAGGACAAAAATCCCTCCTTTGAGTTGATTTTTTGCCAAATTTCCTTCTATTTCTGCTTGCTGAAAGGTCAATGATGCTTGTGTCTCTGAAATCAATTTGTGTTTCCTTTGCCAACCCTACTTTGTCTTTATTTTTTAGTGTTTCTTAAATGATTTCTTTATCACTATCAATTCATTGTCAAAGTTAGTTTATAGTCGATCAATATTTGTTCAAAAGAAAGTGTCGTAAAAGTCTTATTTTCTTTCAAAACGAAACTGTCGTAAAGTATTCATTCTTGCAAAAAGATTGATTGATTGTATGTGCATTAGTTTCCTTTTTGTTCATCATAACATTAATTGAATTGAAAAGAAAAATCAGCATTGTACATTGAAAGAGTTTGTGTGTGCTCATAGGAATAGTTTAGGGAAATTGCATTAGATTGTGCTCTTTGCTCTTTGATTGAAAGAAATATGATTTCTCTATCCCTATTAGCTAGGGTTTTCATTGTCAAAATTGAATGAAAAGGATGCTTATCATATTAGTTGCATTCTAGGAATTGAAGATACATCATGTGGTGAACCTTGAAAAGAAAATTCTTAATCAAGATCAACTGAAAATTAGCATCAATTGACCTAATGGAGCATTGTCATCTAACACAAAACATTTAGAGGTTCTAGGCTAGAGACGTGTTCTAGCATCGTAAAACATAGAAGCTCTCCCTAACTTGTTTGCGATACATTTTGAGTGTGATACCTCATTCCACGTACGTGAGTATATCGTAGCTCGTCCACGTGCCTTCGGGTATATAAGGCGGTGTTACAGTACGTAAAGTATATGGGAATGCTCTCACTATGCGGTTATGCAGTAGGCAGTGCCAATACGGATTGGCCCTCCACGTACTTTCGAGTATATATGGGAGGACAACACTAGGTTTGTTATATACCTAGGGGGGATAACATGGGGTACAAAGGGAGGTACCCAAGGGAATAATGTAATAATGGGATGGGCCATAGTAATAAATAATATGGTTAACCCATATCATGTAAGGGACCACAAGTAGTTAGTAATAATGTAATGGGCCTATGGTATTAGATAGATGGTATTGAGGGAACCATGGTAATGACCCATGGTATTATATGTATGAGGCCTATAAAGAGGCTAGAGACTCCACATTGAGGGATGTCAAGGATTATTGTATGAACAGGCATATGGCTTGTGGGGTGTTCTCCTTCCTTAAGGAGTGAATGTATGGTGTTGCACTACCTTAAGGGTTTGATCAATGAAGAAGCATTTCTATCTATATTCAGATCTTGTTATTTCCTGGGTTTATTTGCATTGTCTTGTATTTTCATATCAGATCTATAACAAGGTTTCTATCCATCCTATACCAATAGGAGTCATAATTTTTTAAAAGCTGATGTCAAAACTATAATATGTACATACCTTTGCTTTCTACAAATGTTTTCCATATTCAAAAAATAAAAAAAAATAAAAAATGTAAAGAGGGTATGTCCTAAAAGAAAAATCAAAGGACAAAAAGAATGAAAAAGGTAAAAAAAGATGAAAAATCAACCCCAAGAAAGAAAAAGACCATGAAAGTGTGCAAGTCAAAATGCCACTACTATTTACTTTGGATGTAGAATAAAAAGATTGTGTGCAGCTTGTTACCTTTGCCACAATCCATGGTAGTCAAACAATTTAATCTCGGTTATTCGATGTTTTGAATTTCATGTTTATAGATAGAGAATGAAAATCTGACCAAACTCTTTAATCTTGGCAGATAAGTAGATAGGTAGAGTTAATAAAAAGAGCTCAATTGTTTAATATGAGCCCTTGGATGTAATAAGGTTAGACTTAGATAAATTACTTTTGTAAAAGAAAAGAAAAGTTTTGATGAGGGTTTTCCAACTTAAGTGCACCCGAATAAAGCGTAGAAATAATGGTAGGATGAGTAGATGGGTAAGTAGTTGAATGGTTGCAGAATTGTGATGATTGATTAGATAAGATCATATCATTTACCTTCATCATTAAATTTCTAAAGTATGGATGATAAGTGAGCATTTACCAAGATACACAAAATAAATTGATTAACCTCCCTCATTCATTTCATTTTTCACTTAACTAATGTCCAAGGAAAGTCTTAAAGTACCCAAAAATCTTAAGTTAAAGGGGCTCAGATCATTTCTATGACTATTGTAGGGACTGGACCCTCTGCCCAATAACTTATAGGTTCTAAGTACTAAAATCCCCTCATAAACATTCACCCCCTTCAATTCATTCATTTTCCCCTAAAAAATCCCTTTCCTAAGGTAAAAGCACCATTTGCATGGGGACATTAATCACCCCTCAAGCAAACCCCTTTTTCACAAAAACCCACAAATGCACATTTAGCCTAAGTTATAATGTTCTATGTGAAAAGTAAATAAATTTCAAAACACATTATACTTAGCGCACTTCATTTTTCTGCCTTCATTTCATATTAACTTCTAACTTTATGTATTAAATCCCAAAAATACCCCTTTCCCATATATTTTATTAAACCCCTTTAATTTTAATATCCCATCCTCGAAGTTTGAAACATAAACTTTATTAGTGAATAATTAATGGGTTAATTAAGTCGATCAACAGCTAATTAATAACCAAGACCCGCCACCGAATAAAATAGATTAATTAATCAATCAGTGGTTAATTAATAATATGACCCCACCAATGAAATCACTCCCAATGTCATTAAACCTCCATAATCCTTCATTAATTAAATCCCATCACATTAAAACCCCATCAGGCCCCTCCATTAAACTTCATATCAAATCCCTGCCCCAATCACCGTACGATCTGGTCCCTTTTGATCCAACGGTCGATGCTCATATCGGGCAGCCTCCAAAGGCAACCTTTACCCGCCCGATATGGGTGGTTTCACTATTCACCCCACTGCTACGTGGCACCCAGTGAATGGCATCGGGCGTCCTTCACCCAAAACCACTCTAGCCCAAAAGCGGTGCGATATGAACCCACTTACCGCCTCCCACTAGACAACAAAACGTCACATCCCCTGCTTAACGTCAATTGTCCCTTTCCCAGTGTACCCGCCAAAATAGTTGACTTTGCGAATAAAACTAAAAAAACTCATTGTTTTTTGTTTTATCGTGAAAAAGACCACTCAGACCTCCATGCAAGCACCAGAGTATGTGCAACCATCAACCCACGTCCAACTACCAACCTGCTGAAGCTGCTGAAACTGTAAAACACCTTTCAATCACATGCACTTCCTGCAAACCGCGCACAGTCGCCATCACTCTGTTCAAAGCCAAAACCAAGTATTTACCCAAATTCGCTGAGAAACCCTATTTTATTCCCAAACCTTAACTCAAATTGCTTCAAATTACTAATTAATTCAGTAATATAGTTGCCCAGTGACCCTAAAATACTCTGAATTAGACCAGTTTTCCCCAATTTCACTAAAAACCCTTCGCCCCCATCCTTGAAACCACAACAACCAAGGATCGCTGCCCCAATTACATTAAATGTCCTGCCCATTTCTACTCCTCACAGGGATTTAGACCATCTCCCACTAGGAGATAAAGATTTTCAGATTAAAGATACCTCTGTCCAAGAATCCCCTTTGAAACTATACTCTACGTACATAGACCAGTACCTGAACTATGTAGACTACATAGGACTTTGGGAATCAGGTTTACCCAAGTAGCAATTCCCAGAGTTCACATCTTCCCAAAGATTATCCACTGATGCCATATGAACTATAGTCCCAGCCAAAGGGCAGTGATGACCCCTGACCATTCTGTATTATTTACCATCACTGCCGAGACCATAAATGAAATGCTACAGTTACAACCAAGCCAAATCCTGACCCCTCTTTTTGTTGGATATTTGCTTAACAGATTCCCTACACTCACCTCAATCAAACTTGCTCGGTTATTCCGAACCTTCATTAGGGAAGAACAATACATTCCAAAGGAACCTCCCACCTTACATGTGGACTATATTCTCTGATCTTGGCTGAGACATCATAGAAATGATATCCAGGGTGTTAGGCCAAACTACAAGTGAATTTGTTGATGAGATTATCATAGCCTTTATGTCCATTTACTCTCCTGGACAACCCCCTGCCATCATGTTTGACTATTCTAAGTTCATTGATGATAAGATGCATGATCAATTCATAAGGATGGATAATGAAAGAGTGTTCAAATATTCTTCAATTTTATATCATCTCTTCCTGTATTATCAAGATGATAAATTCCCAATCACACTTCAAAAACTTGATACCAGAGCAACCCTAGATTGGTAGTCTTCTGGACTTCATTAATCCACCTATATGACTCTCAATATTCATATACTGATTTCATAGATATCTTTGTACACCTAGTGGCAACTATGCTATTAGGAAGCCCTCCCCCCAGAATCAGTGCAGATATCAAGAGGGTCCTACAATTGTCTAAACAATATAGAGTGGGAGATTGGTACTTGTACCAAAATCACACTGAAATCAGAATATATGGATGTGAGCTGGCTCCCTACAAACTGCCTAGATACCTCCCCATGAGATTGTTTGCTCTGGAGTACTACAGGAAAACGATCAATTCATATGAGGTGCATTTTGTGAAGGCAAGGAAGAAAGTTCAACTTAGGATAAAAGATCAGCTTGGCCCCTTCATATGCAATAGTAGGGAAGTAGGAAAGGAAGCAGAGGAAATCCTCCAAAGGCTGAAACTGAAACAAAGTTTTATATGGAGATATGACCCTTTAGAGTTCATTTGCAATAGGAGACAAAAGAACAAACTATCTCCTTACATCCACCATAGAATTCCTGAAATTGAATAGTCTGTTAATCAACTAGAATGGGCGGAAAACACTTTGGTAGAGAGAGATAGCATAGAATTTGATGTCAATCATGTATTGATTGATTTAGAACGAATACTTGATGAAGATTCATTTGTACGGGTGCTAGAGAATCCCAATCTCAAAGGGAATCACAAGGAAACAGTGAGAAAATAGCAGAAGAAGGACCTCAAGAGCAAGAACCATCAGAGCAGCCAGAGGAATGAGAATAGCTAGAGATATTAGAAGAACTTGCTTAGCCAGAACATATCATGAGAAATCCTCCTATTTTACAGACTCCTCTAAATGAGGAGAAGAATCCTAAAAGAGATAGAGAGGAGGCCACTCCTTCTAGCAGACCAGTTGCCCAAAATTATGTCAAGAGGCAAAGGTCTTCAGAACGAGAGTTTACTGAAGAAACAGTAGGAACTGCAGGTAAAAAAGAGTAGAAAGTAGGCATACCACTCCCTCAAGAGGTGCACAAGAACCTTCCACCTCACAGGCTCAAATGCTACAGAGATAACAGAGCGTGGAAGTATCCTCATTCAGAGCTCCAATTTGCTAGAGCCAAGACATGAGAGAGAAATACACATAAATAAAGGCGTGGAATGAAATATTGAAGGCCCAAAGATATGCACATTACCTAAAAATGGCTCCTACTAATTGGACAAGGCTAATGTCAGCGTTTGATGTGAAAGAAGGAAAAATGTAGATGACTTTTATGAAGCCTACTAAACAGCAGCCCAGGTCAATATCAGATTATTTAAAGACATACTTTGAAGTATTGGCGAAGGATATCCATCCTATCGACCAACTAGAATTACATAATAAGACTAGGGAAATGGTCTACTCCACCATGACCAGCAAGGCAATTGCAGTACACCAACTCCAAAATTCGCTAAATAATATATCAGTGCAATTCCAATTAGAGAAGGCCTCTTCACAAACCAAAGATACCAGAATAAAGTCCTTATAGGACTTAGTCATAGAATTGGGGCATGATCCCAAAGATGTGAAAGCTACAAAAAAGCTTATAAAAAAAATGATGACATAGCTGCACTGAAAAAGCAACTCAAAATTCCTCCTCTGCATCATCCTCAGACAGCTGAAGTATTGGAAACTCGAAAGGTGGAATAACTTATGGACTTGGTCCTTAAGTTGAATGAACAATTAAAAGAAACAGAGAAAGAGCTGGATAACATGATACAGTGAAGATAAAGTGAGTTGGCTAGCACTCCTCAGACTATAATTCCTATAGTTTCTATAACAATACTCTCCACATTGGCTGCTTCATTAGCACCAACAGATCCACCAGCTATTGCTCTGCCAGTTATAGGTACATCATCAAGCACAGGGACATCCACAGAAAAGACAGCTGAATTGGTAAAATCCATGGAGGAAATGACCATCCAGGCTACTGAGCTCAAGAAACTTAGAGAACAAGTGTCAAGTTTGGAAACTGGTTTCAAAATTGCACAAATGCAATAAAAAAAAGAAGCTCAAAAGAATCAAAGAATGGGAGAGAGAATAGAAGTCCTTGAAAAGGACTTGACATTGCAACAACCACTGGGAGACATGAAGGAAATTCTTTGGTCCAAAATCATTGACTCCATCAATGATTGTTTGGCCTTCTATTCAAGTAATTTTTTAACAAACTGAACAGGTAAAAGTGGCTACAGAAGCAATCCACAAGACAATGGAAGAGTGGGGAGGTAAGCCTAAAGAAGCCAACCAATTGATAAAATTCATGAATAGCAGAAATAGGTATCAGCTTGATGAACTGGAAATAGAAGAGAGAACAGGTACAATCATAGAAATCAAGAAGGTTCTCACTAAGAGGAAGCATATGCTCAGTCTTGAGAAAAAATGCCAGAGTATCCAAGCAGACATTGATAGATTTATGACGAAGTAAGGTATTTTAAGAGAAAAAGGACTCCCCAGTCCCATGGTAATACATGACAAGATGATGACCCAAGATGATTATAGTGAAAGACTAAACAAGCTGGCCAACAGCCAAGCTAGTACTTCAGAGATAAAATCTTTGCCCGCTGGGAAGGTATTATATGATAGTCTAAAAAATCTATTTTTCATAGAGCACGAGGTAAAGCACTTGTTTGCCAGTAAGCCAAATTTTGCTAAGTATACCGAAGCTAATGAGATATATAGAAAAATGATAAGGATGAAATTACTTGAGAATGAATGGTGGATGAAACTAACAGATTTACTATAAAGTTACTGCAGTAAATCTATATGGTGAAACATGGTTGCCAGGTAAAACAGGGAAAACAGAGTCAAAGTATAGCAGGTAAAGAGTATCAGTAGGTAGAGGACATAAAGTGAATCCAGCACATAAGTATCAAGCAACTGAAAAAGCCAAATCCGAATTACAACAACCAACATAGTCACAATAAAAGGGATAGCAAGAAGACAATTCTCCATCTGTCTCTATCTTCATGCTTGAAGATACTTTCAGTTTCCTAGAATAATTCTCATATTATTATGAGATATTTTGTAACATTTTTTTATAAATACTTCACAAAATGAAGTAATTAGGGTGGATTAAAATACATTTCTGTAGACATTTTATATTCAGCCAAGGAGCTATTGTACTCAAGACTGGACTAGTTTTGTTGGATCATGAAATAAAGCTGAAGACATTTCACTAGATTCTTGTGCACAGTTGGAACAAATAAGTATTATCTCTTCATGTTTAAATATTTTTTTCTCTTTATGCTATAAATATTCATATGTGTCTCTTATCAAATATTAAAAGTAAACAATGAATGATATCTTAGAATTAGCTTAAATGCTCTTTGTTTTAACTGTTTACTTTCTATATGTTTTCTACTAAACTATCTTGGTCTCAGAATTCTTAATTGCTCCCTTACTTCCGTAGTTTACCCCCCTTTGGTCCATAGTAAAGGATTCTTAGTTTCCCTTCGCTACTGATCATCTTTATTTTCTTCATCTTCAACACGGTTAAGGATTCTTCATTGCCCTTTGCCCTGGTTAGGACTACCTCATCCATTTGAACCTACAAATTTTCTTTTTGTTGTGCTAGCCTGCCCTATGAAGTCTTACTTTAGTAATTGATATGATCCAGTTAAGCCACTCTTTGATTGACTCCATAGCCCAATGGCCTAAATACTTGTTCTACCCATCTATTTTCTTAATTCCACCACCCAATCAAAAAAAACATTATGGGCACTAATAAATAGCCTGAAATCCTACCCAAAACAAAGTTAAATTATAAAGAGAGAGCCCTCTCTGGACTTACGTTGGCTAGAACCTAAGTCTAAAAGATTATATTTGTGGATACCTCGGATTATTCCTTCTTTTATAACTTCTATGGAAGACTTCTGAGTGATAACATAGTGGTGACCATACTAGGGACTCAAAACCCCAGTCTTAATAAACCTTTGAGCAATTCAAATTTTTATTTTTAAGCCTCTTAAAGGGTTTAATAGAAGTTATTTCAACAATTCATAAAAAGGAAAATAATTAGAAAAAGCTTGAAATCTAGCTCTGGGAGAACTCATTATACCAGGGTCAACCCTAATCCAGATCCTCCCCTTGTATTTGACAATCCCAACCTTATTCCAAGAATTATCAAAAGCCAAGAAAGTTTAGTAAGCCCAAGACCTTTATTTAGATTCAATTCCTGCCCTAGTGAGTGGTTTTTCATAGAAGACCTCCCTTTTGATGAGTTTTTTGACCATTCCCTATTTTGAACCAAGTCTGAGAGTGGACTTGAGGACACAGTTCTAGATCCAGAATTCACAGCTGAACTTGAATTCCAATAGGTAAAATTGTCAATTGATCAGCACCTTCTAAATTCCCCTCAGTCATCCGTTACTACTGATAGAATCCTCAAACTTTCTGAAACTACTTCAACGTCTTTTCATTCACCATCATTTCTCCACACTTCTGAAGATCATCCCTCATCTCCATTCATACCTTCACTTCCTCGTCAGCCTATCACTACGCTTCAAATACCCATTACCCCTGTTACCATAACTTCCCCTGTTATCCCAAATCCCCCTATTACCCCAACTCGTGTTCTCAATCCTATCCAACTTAGAGCTATGGCACTCAGTTATGCCCCTCTTGTGATGCCTACTCCTCAAGGTGCCTTACCAGCAGATTATTAGAGTAAAATTGTCTTATTCAATGGAACTGGATCTTACACTGCACAACAACACACAAAGAAAACGACAGATTATTTTGAACTACATGAAATTGACATAGGAGATGTCCAAATGAGAACTTTTTCCCAAACTCTAACTGGAGATGTGAGAACATGGTTTAGATCTTTGCCTCCTAATAGTATAGATAGTTTAGATGTTTTTTACCATCAATTTTTAAATAGGTGGGAGAAGAAAAAGAACCCTCTTCAAATTCTTTGTAAATATGAAAACCTCAAGAGGGGACCAAACGAAACTGTTCAAGACTACTAGACTAGATTCAACAATGTATATAATGCAATACCACTTGACCTAAGGCGTCCACCTGGCTTAGACTTGATAAAGTTTCCAGACGGATTTGACACTGATATGGCTTTTCAACTTAGAGAAAGGAATCCCCCAATGCTAGAAGATATGAAAAGTGTAGCAGTTAGTGTAGAAGCTAATCTGGTATCAAAAAGAGCTACGGTTAGAAACGAAAGGAGAACACCCCTGAAAGATGAAACTTCACCCTTTGATCAAAAAATGGATGCTTTAGCTAAAGGAATGGAAAAATTGATGGAAAAAATAGAAAACATTGAAAGGAAACCTCACTGGGATAATCAACAGGCATTTCCAGTAAGGAGACCAAACTTTAGGAAGAACCATAACCAAAACACTAGTAAAAGTGGGCCTGATCAGAACATTAGACCTCCTTTCCAAGAGAATTATGTTGAAACTTCCCATCAAGAAGACCCTAAGCTAGACACCCAAATCAACATAATGGGGTTAGATGAAGAAGAAACTGTCTTTCTGACTCAAGATGATCAAGAATTATACATGCTTCAATAGTTATAGACCCAAACTAGAGAATCTTTCGACTACAAGCAAGGGTATGACTCTGCTATCTTCGAAGTGCATAAACAGTACAATTTGAGGAGCAAAAAAAACACTGATGTTTGAGACCAAAACAAGAAAGCAATACCTAATCAGCCTAAGAAAGTGAAATCTACTCCAGTTACAAAAACTCTACAAATCCTTTCCAGACCAAATCAGAACCCTCCCAGTCCTGCCATTGAAGATGTAATCGACAACCAAACTTCTAATGAGCAACCTTCCACTTCAGTTTCCCTCAAGGAAACAGTGGAAGAATCTCCAAAAATTTATTAGAAAATCCAATTAAAAAGGCTCCAAACATAGAAAAAGAAGAACAAAATACTCCAAACCATGTTGCTAAAATTTCAAATGTTCAAGCAAACAAATCCCCTCTGCCTTTCAATTTGGGAGTAGAGGTGGCCAAACTTAAAATCTCAATTCTTTTAATAGAACTGGATAAACATGAAACTTATAGATCTCAAATAAGCAAATCTTTAAACTTCGTTGAAAATGAAGACTCTGTTAACCTATTTGATGATCAACCTGAGTTAATTTTTAGTCCTGATGTTAATGGAAAACCAATGGAAGGAGGGATACCACCCTTCTACATTAGCCTTAACATCCATGATAAAATCCTACATAATGCCATGCTAGACTCTGGGGCTTCACACAATCTTATGCCTAAATTCGTTATGGAGAAGCTAAACTTGGATATCACTAGACCCTACAAAGGCCTGTTTTCCTTCAATTCAAGCCAAGTTAAGTGCCTAGGACTTATAAAAGACCTGTGTGTTTCCCTGGTGGAGTACTCTGCTAAGACCATTCTTATGGACATAGTTGTTACTGATATACCACCTAAGTATGGTATGTTGTTGTCTAGATCGTGGGGTGCCAAACTCTAGGGATCTCTGCAACTTGACATGTCATATGCTACCATATCAGTCTTTGGACATCCTAAGAAATTATATAGAGAGACTCTGATGAAGTATGTAGTGAGTACTGAGGAGAGGCCTCAAAACTTTCCTATATATTCAATGCATTCTGATATTGATTCTTTTATTCTTTACATTGCTGAATCTAACCAAGAAAACACCTCAGAAAGCATTATGGTAGAACAAAAAGAAATTACAGTGATAGAATAAAATCAAAGTGTCCAAATTCATGAGATTTCAAATAATCAAGATTACCTAGATACTTTAGTCAAAGAAGATTTTATTCCCCCAAACAATAAGAATTATGAACATGAAATTCTATGGCATCTTGAATTCGATGGGTCAGTAAACAAACTAGGTGTAGGAGCAGGAGTATGGATTTACAACTTAGAAAATGATCATTCAGAGGGTCATGCCTATAGATTGAACTTTAAATGTACAAACAACATGGCCAAATATGAATTACTTTTGTTAGGTTTGAAATTGGTCAAAAGGTTAGGAGCCATAAGAGTCTCTATTATGGGAGATTCTGAGTTGGTAATAAAACAAATTAATGTTGTTTATATGACTAGGGATCCTAGGTTAGGATTTTATAGAGGAACAGTTGTAGAAATACTAAATACTTTTTTAGAAACCAAGCTTGTTGTTATTCCAAGAAAAAACAATATGCAAACTCACAGTTTAGCGATGCTTGCTAGTACTTGCAAGTTTCCATTTCAGCCCAACCATTAGTACACTGTTGAGGTTAGACATAGACCTACTATTCCTGACAACTTAAGGAACTGGCAAGTGTTTGATAATAATCAACAAATTAACAATTTTCTAACTTTAGATGATGAATTTGTAAATAGAAACATAGACACATACATAACATTATATTTTGATTACACTGATAAAGTAGAAATTAACGAAGTAGAAGATTAAAAGGTAGATAATTTCCATCCCACAAAGTTTACAAAATCAGATATTCGAAACCTAAAAGAAATGGAAATTGATGAAGCAATCGATGAAGAATCTGAAGTCATCAATCTTAAAGAAAAATTTTTGCCGAAAGGATTAACTCCTTTGGAGGACTTATCTGATTCAAAAGATGTCCCTAAAAAGCCGAAAATGGAACCCTTAAATCAGACATTGAGGAATGTAACATAGGCTCTGAAGAAGATCCCAAAATGATAAAACTTTCAAAGTATTTACCTCCCAATGAAAAAGTTAAATACATAGAACTGCTAAAGGAATTCCAAGATTTTTTTGCCTGGAATTATGAGGACCTTAAGTCCTATGATACCAACATAATACAACACACCATTCCCTTGAAAGAAAACCAGAAGCCTTTTAAACAGAAGCTTATAAGGATTAACCCCGTTCTATTGCCTTCCATTGAAAAAGAGATCAAGAGAATGTATGAAGCTAAGATTATTGCACCAATTAGATTCTCAGATTGGGTTTCTAATTTGGTACCTACAAGAAAGAAAACTGGTGAAATTAGACTATGTGTTTACCTTAGGAATTTAAATAAAGTTTCACTCAAGGATAACTACCCTCTTCCTAAAATGGATCACGTATTACAGAGGGTAGTAGGTTCAACCAGAATCTCACTATTAGATGGTTTTTCTGGTTATAACCAGATCCTAGTCCACCCAAATGATCAGGCAAAAACTACATTCACCACTCCATGGGGCACTTTCATGTATGTGAAAATGCCTTTTGGGTTAAAAAACGCAGGGGCCACCTTTCAAAGAGAAATTGACATAGCCTTTGCTAAGGAAATCCATGACTTCCTATTAATATACCTAGATGATATCATAGTATTCTCTAAATCAGATCAGCAACACCTGGATCATCTCAGGCAGGTTTTCTCTAAGTGTAGAAAGTATGGAATTTCTTTTGAATCCTAAAAAATCTTTTTTTGGGTTGGAAGAGGGAAAATTACTAGGCCACATAATCTTCAAAGATGGTATCTGGATCAACCCAATAATAATTGAAGCCATTTTGCAGATACCACATCCTACGAACATCAAAGAACTACAAGCATTTTTAGAAAAAATAAACTTTTTGAGAAGATTTATCTCTAATTTAGCTGAACTAATTAGATTACTAAACAACATGTTAAAGAAAGATTCGACTATTAGATGGACTCTAGAGGCTAAAAGGTCATTTTAAGATATAAAGCTAGCCTTAACACAAACACTAGTTTTCTTTAGTCCAATGTTTGATAGGGATTTCATCATTTTTTCTTTCACCTCAAAACATACAATTGCTGCAGTCCTACTACAGAAAAATGATCAGGGTTTTGAACAACCAATAGCCTTCTTTAGTAAAGCCTTGAGAGATGCACCTTTAAAGTATAATATAATGGAAAAGAAAGATTTTTCTCTAGTTAAAGCTATTAAAGATTTCAGAGTTTATATCTTGTATTCTCATATAGTAGGTTATGTTCCCAATGCTGTAGTCAAAGACATTCTAACACAGAATGGACCAGATGGAAAGAGAGGGAAGTGGATAGCTACCATATTAGAATATGACTCATAAATTAAACCTACAAAATTGATCAAAGGCCAAGGTTTAGCCAAGCTCATGGTTGAATCAAACTGTCAGGCCCTAGACATAAATTTCATTGCAGAATTGGATAACGAAGAGGAGATGGTGACTCCAC